>CM062808.1:811815404-812439571 GCA_031772625.1 Pinus tabuliformis | reverse complement strand
ATGCCCACAAGTGTAGTTGGCCTTGCTACGTTTGTTGGTCAGTCGTGGGTTGAGCGTTCATGCTCCCCACGCATATAAAACACCTCGCTCTCCTCCTTTATGCGTTCATTATCATATGAATTCATCGCATTGTAAGTCTGAGCTTCGCACTTCATCAAACCCACGCGCCTGAGGGATGAACCAACTCGTCGCACCAATCAGGAGGTCGTGCCAAGGACTGCAGGTCCTTACACCCTTCCTTGGCTCTCCTCGGCTCTCCAGGCTCCTCCACTCTCTAACGTTACCACACTTTCTCACAACTAAGTGACACTCTCTCTCTATTTTAACATAGTGGCACACCATAAGACCTTTTCACTATGTTGCTTTCCCACAATAGCGTTACTCATGCTCTCTGCACACTCAACACACAACTATTCTTTTAACAAAACCCCAGTTAGCTCAATACTCACTGTAATCAAACACTCAGCACCACAATTGGTCTCATGCAACGATTTACCGTTCCACTTCTCCTCACAGCGCACCTGACCTCTGATACCATATCAGAGAACGCAGACACAGGATTGAACACAAACACACAAGCTTGGATTTCACATTGCCAAATAATGATTTTGTACACGGTGATGAAGGTTCTTGAATGTCGGTGGTGATGGCTTCCTCAAGAAGCTAACTGAACTCTCGAAACCCTATCCTGAACTCTCCAGAAGAAACTAGACATAAACTAGACAACGCATTGAATGCACACGGTGGTTGGAATTAATGTTTTCCAACAATAATTATTAGGCTTAAGATAAAAACCAAGATATTTAAATCCCGTCTCGAATGCTAAGTTCTGTAGAGGGAGAAAGGACTGAATTTATGTTGGAATGTGAGGCTTGACAACATGTTGATGGAAAGAGGATTTTGTGAGATTAATGTCCATTCCAGTAGCATTGCAAAAGAGAAGTATGCATCTGTGGAAAGCCCGTCATTCGGCTCCAAAACCTAGCCCCTCTAGCAGAACATCATCTACAAACAATAAGTGGGTGATGTGGACATTTTTAGATAACTTTATGCCTTTTACATTGCTAGCTTACTTTTCATTCAACAAAAGGCAGCTCAGACCTTCCATCACTAGCAAAAACAAAAGAGAGGATAACAAGTATCCCTGTCTTAGCCTCTGGGAGATGGTAAAATTTCTAAAGGGCGACCCATTGATTAAGTTTGAATAATTTTCTAAGGTAACACAACCTATAATCCAATTTGTCACTTCCAACCCTAACCGTATTTGAAAAAGGAGACAAGTCTAAAAAACGTCCAGTTGACTTTATCAAAAGCTTTGTTCAAATCCATTTTGGGCATTATTGCCTTTTGTTTCCTTGTTTTAATAGAGTGCATAGCTTCTTGAGCAATGCCTATGGCATTGTGTATCTGTTTGTTGGAAAATATGCCAAATTGGTTGGGAGCCATCTTCTTAGCAAGAAAACTTTTAATTTTATATGAAATGATCTTGTAGATGAGCTTATACACCAGATTACACAATGAAATAGGCCAGAAATCCAAAAGGGTCTTAAACTTGGAAAATTTAGAGATTAAACTTATGTCGATAATCGCTGAGACTTTCCGTGTCTTCTAGATTGTTCTACATTTGACAGAGGTATGGTCCCATAATATCGAAAAAGGACAGGAAAAATTCCACTGTACCATAATATAGTTGCAACTTGCAAAACAACCTCTTCCACTTATAGAAGCCCACCTCTTAATGCTCATTAGTTTTTTTCTTATTCACCATGGATTTTGCAGAATTGCCTCCATTTATTTGGTCCCGTGAGTAGCAGATATTTGAGAAAAGGTAGAGTCAGTCGAAATTTGAAATTTAGTATCTGTTTTTGACTTTACAGTCTATGTTAACAAGTGTAGATTGGGGCAGAAGATAGGAGTCTGCGTCAAATATCAATTGCGGCAAGCAAATGGCAACTAGACAAAGGCTTAAATAAAACATAGGAATTTACTAATGGAAAAACAGAGTAAAAATAAAATGGTTGCAGTAAAGCTAATCGTGAAAGTTTAAAACCACATTTCAACAAAAACATACTTTGTATTATATTTTAAGACATAGGAAAATACATAAGCATGATAAATTGGATGTTGCTGCTCCAAGTAAAAATAAAAATTCTTAGCTTATTTTCACCTACCAATATTTTCTCCATGATTTGCGCCTCACTACCTCTCACAGTTACACACTAGACTCCTCTCAACTTGCTCAACTATACAAATGACTTTTACATTCATATTTATCCAAACATTACATTTTGATTCGTTAATTTATAACAGAGGAAATATTTAATACAAATATATGCGATTAATGATTTGTGCCTCACTACCTCTCACACTAGACTCCTCTCAACTTCTCAACTATACAAATGACTTTTACATTCATATTTATCCAAACATTACACTTTGACTCCAAACATTACACTTTGACTCGTTAATTTATAACAGAGGAAATATTTAATACAATTATATGCGATTTTAGATAATAAATGATTTTATGAACTTGCAGCGGTTGTGGAATGAATGTTTCACATAAGTATTTGCCAAACTTCATTAAGTGATTTAAGTCGTTGATGTGTTGCGAAATAGTCAGCGCTGATCACCTAGACAAATATTGTTTGACAGTACTAGTTTGATATTCTTTCATGGACAACAGCTAACCAAGCCGAGATGTATGATTTCTTTTCCAAACGCGTTAATTTGTCTTGCAGCTTTATTTTCAAATCGGCCAATGCAATATGTCATCTTTACTTTAATTTTCCTTCCGTTCTTGCTCTTGTAGAATATTTCCACTGATTTTGTATCTGTTTTTTATGAACGCAACCGTCATTCAAGACCTTTCTGTTGAGATTTTCTGTTTTAGAAGAAATAGGCAAAAATCCCAGTGTGTGACAACAATAGAAATCTGTTGTTGGATTAGCTCCAGGTTGTTGGGAGAGAATTAATGCATCCTAAATTTGATGTGAGAGGCAGTTAGATTCTCCTTGCTATAAAATAGGTAGTCATACAGATAGCTAGGTGTAGTGTGAGAGTTTGATTTTGTAATCTCCTGTTTGATTAATAAGATTGCCGATGCCTATGTTTGGTGGACGTAGCCCAGATTGGTTGGGTGAACCACGTTAATTCCTGTGTCTTTATGTGCTTGATTTATTTGATGTGTATATGTTTTATTGTTAGCTGTGCATCTGATCTCCAACAAGTGGTATCAGAGCAAGTTGGAGGAGCGAGCAGCGGTAAGGAGGTACTGTGGATTGGTACGTTGGTGATCAGCCTGTCCTGCGCGCTGTCTAGTGTGCCTGTGTGTTGGATCAGGCAACGGTGATGCTCGCTAAAGACTTAACACGATTGCCAAATAAGCAATTCAGATACGCCCCACGTGACATTGTTTGTTGCGGTGGAGTAAACAATTGTTGCGTGGGCTGTTGGTAAACGTTTGCTGTACGTTGGAAAACGATTGCTGCGTGGGAGGTTTAAACAGCGTTGGAACAGCCATATGTAACAGCATTTCCACCACATGGTGATTCCACCATAACGGAGTATATCCAATACCACACGTGACTGCGTACGTGGAGTGGATATTTAAAAACGGCGTGGATATATATTTAAAAACGGCGTGGATAGATATTGGTGCTGCGTGGAGAGTCTACGTATTACCTGCTGGTGCGATTACATGCTGAAAGGAAGCAGTAGGTTTACGATCAGGGCAACCAACGTACATATGAGGTAAAGTACCGTTTTGAATCTTTGAAAATGGTTCGTGATACCTGGTCTGATAATCAGTTTTGCGCGGTATGAATGGAAGAAATTTGATACGGAAATCACATTCAACTGTTTTTTTTTTGTTTGTCCTTCTAAAGTTTTGTAGAGCCGGTACATTTGAGTTCTACAAGTCGATGATTCTGAAAATTTAATCATTGAGAATCGCTTTGGATGTGATTTATATAGTCAAAGGTGTGTAATGCCCAGAACGCGCTGACAGCAGTGATATTATTTTTGTTTTGGGATTGGCGCAGGTAATGCAATCACAGTCGCGCCAACCAATTGAATTAGTGCGGTAATGAATTAATTAAGTGCGCCAATGCGCTAATGAGCCTATAGGCACGCATTTGAGTGGAATTCTCGCGCCATTTTGTCATCACTTACAACGTTTTTTAATTGGCGCAGTTCTTGTAGTTATTTGCAAGCGCCATTTGTTTTTTTACATTGAAATCTGAGGTTTAAACAACAATACATAGGGGGTTGTTTTTTTTTAAAAGGGCGAAGATAATCTGAGGCATAGGCATTTATTGAGATTCATTTTTTGTTTTTTGTTAAATTGAAATTGGAGATTCTTTGTTTTAGACGAGATGGAGAAAACTCAGAGTGCCTGATTCGAAATCGAGAAATTTAATGGCAAAAATAATTTCGAGATCTGGAAGGTAAAGATGCATGATCTGCTGGTACAGCAGGGCATGGCAAAAGCGTTGTTGGGCAGGTCCAAATTGCCTTACCCCGTGACAGATGATGAGTGGAATGAATTGGATGGAAGAGCCTTGAGTGGAATTCGGTTGTGTTTGGCTGATGATGTTTTATTTAACATCGTGTCAGAAAAGACTGCAACTGGTTTGTGGACGAAGTTGGAGAAGCTGTATATGACGAAATCCTTGACAAATCGGATTCTCCTGAAGCGGCAGCTATATAGTCTGCGAATGAAGGAAGGTACTTCCATTACTGACCATTTAAATGTTTTTAATACTTTAATGGTGCAATTAGAAAGCATAGAAGTAAAGATTGATGGCGAGGATAAAGCCATAACTTTATTGTGCTCATTGCCTGAGTCGTGGGATCATTTTGTCACGTCTATAAGTCTTAGTTCATCCGAAACCATTGAATTTGATGATGTCGTCGGAGCTTTGTTGTCCGAGGAAACCAGGAAGCGGTCGAATGCTGACACCTCTACATCAGAGGCAATGATGGCTAGAGGTCGTTCTAGAGAAAGACGCTCTGGTAAGCGCAACGATTCGTGTTCAAAGTCCAAGGGGAAGAAGAGTAAAGTCAAGTGCTGGTTCTGCGGCAAATCAGGGCATTTGAAGAAGGATTACTGGAAGCGACAACAAACTTCTAAAGAAGCTTCATCGACAGAAAAGAAGGAAGCAAACATGACTGATACAGGTTCAGTATCTGGTTCAGGTATGAGCGACGAAGTCTTGTCAGTTAATTTGTCAAATCATGATCAACATTGGTTGCTAGATTCCGGTGCATCAAACCACATGTGTATTCATAGAGACTGGTTTAAGACATATAGATCAGTGAATGATGGAGTCGTGTACATGGGTAATGATGTCACATCTACTATTGTGGGAATAGGGAGTATACAGCTGCAAATGTTTGATGGGACAACCAAAATGTTAATTGATGTAAGACATGTACCAGATTTAAGAAAAAATCTAATTTCACTGGGGGCACTTGATACAAATGGATATAAAACTGTCATTCAAGGTGGAGTAATGAAAATTTACAAAGGTATTTTACTAGTAATGAAAGCTAAGAAAGTAGGAAATCTGTTTCAGTTAGAAGGAAGAACAGGGTCAGTTCATGTGTCTACGGTGTCTGAATAGGACAGTAGTTCCATTCGCCTATGGCATCAGAGGTTAGGCCAGATGAGCGAAAGAGGGTTAAAGATTTTGGCTGATCGCAAGTTACTTCCTAATCTAAGATCTGGAAAGTTAGATTTCTGTAAACATTGTCTGTTTGGCAAACAAAGTAAACAAAAGTTTAAAACAGACAAACATACTAGTAAAGGAATACTTGATTATATCCATTCAGATGTTTGGGGTCCAGCACCTACAACCTCGTATGGTGGCTCGTCGTATTTTGTGTCGTTTATTGATGACTTTTCTAGGAAAGTATGGGTCTATATGTTAAAAAGGAAGTCTGATGTGTTTTCTGTTTTCAAGCAGTTTAGAGCATTGGTAGAAAACAACACTGGTAGAACAATAAAATGTTTAAGAACTGACAATGGTGGTGAGTTTACTTCCAAGGAGTTTGACAGCTATTGCAAGGATGCAGGGATCGAGAGACATAAGACCACGGTTTATACTCCTCAGCAGAATGGAGTTGCTGAACGCATGAACAGGACTCTTCTAGAGAGAGCAAGGAGTATGCTGAGTAACGCCGGGTTGCAAAAGGAGTTGTGGACGGAAGCGGTGGCAACAACTTGTTATGTGATAAACCGATCTCCATCAATGGCAACAGGCTGCAAGATTCCGCAAGAGGTATGGAAAGGACACCCTTGTGACTATTCTAAACTCAGAGTATTTGGTTGTGATGCATATGCTCTAGTGCCTAAACATCAGCGAACTAAATTAGATCCGAAATCGAAAAGGTATGTCTTTGTTGGGTATGGTGATGGAACAAAGGGATTTAGATTGTGGGATCCTACTACCCGCAAAATCATCATCAACAGAGATGTAAAGTTTGATGAATCCTCTCTTGTACAATTAGATGTAGATAATAAATTGAAACAGGATGATGTATCTGATTTTCAGCACATTCAGTTTGACAGCACTTCTGATGATAGTCATGATGACCATAGTTCAGATTCTAGTCATGAACAGGTTTCAGAGTCAGATTATGAACAGGGTTCAGATGGAGGTCATGAACAGGTCTCAGATGGCGATCATGAAGAAGTTCCTACAGATGATAGACAGCCAATTGTGGAAGCACCAGAAACATCCTTAAGGAGGTCTGCACGGATCAAACGTCCTTCGAGAAGGTATGATGATTATGTTACTTCAGTTGCTTTGACCGCTAATGATGATGAACCTTTGTGTTATCAGGAAGCTGTAGAAGGTTCAAAGAGTGACAAATGGAAAGCAGCCATGAAGGAAGAAATAATGGCCTTAGGTAAGAATGACACATGGGATCTGGTTGAACTTCCCAAAGGCAGGAAAACTGTGGGATGTAAGTGGGTGTTCAAGGTGAAACGGGGTATGAATGATACGGAAGATAGGTACAAAGCGAGACTGGTTGCAAAAGGGTTTTCTCAGAAAGCCGGTATTGACTTTCATGAGATTTTTTCACCAGTGGTTAAAATTGTTTCAATTAGAATTGTGTTAGCATTAGTGGCTTTGCTTGATTTAGAGTTGCAGCAATTAGATGTTAAGACTGCATTTCTACATGGAGACTTAGATGAGGAAATATATATGGAACAACCGGAAGGGTTTTTTCATCATCGCAATGAGAAATTTGTTTGCGGGCTCAAGAAGTCATTATATGGCCTGAAGCAGTCGCCGCGGCAGTGGTATAAGAAGTTTGATTCTTTCATGTTGAGTCAGAAATATGTAAGAAGTGAATATGATCATTGTGTTTACTTTAAGCAGTTAAGTAATGGCATGTTCATTATCTTAGTGTTGTATGTTGTTGATATGCTTTTAGCAAGCAAAAGCATTGAAGAAATCAATAGGTTGAAGACTCAGATGGCAAAGACGTTTGATATGAAAGATCTAGGAGCAGCAAGACAAATTTTGGGCATGGAGATTTTCAGAGACAGGGGCAATGGTAAGCTGTGGCTATCACAACAAAAGTATGTTGAGAAAATACTTTTGAGGTTTGGTATGAATAATGTGAAGCCTGTGTCAATCCCTTTAGCTTCTCATTTCAAGCTTTCTTCCAGTTTATGTCCTAATACAGAAGAAGAAAAGGATTATATGTCTCGAATTCCGTATGCCAATGTAGTATGATGTTTGATGTATGCGATGGTGTGTACGCGACCAGATATTTCACATGCAGTTGGGGTTGTCAGCAGGTATATGGCAAATCCGGGTAAAGAACACTGGTCAACAGTGAAATGGGTGCTTCGGTATTTGAGAGGCACAAGTAGTTATTGTATTACTACAATAAGAGTAGTGAATCTGTTTGCGGATATGTTGATTCTGATTTTGCAGGTGATTTGGATAAGAGAAGGTCAACTTCAGGATATGTCTTTACTCTTGCAGGTGGAGCTATTAACTGGATGTCAAAGCTACAAAACATTGTTGCTTTATCCACTACTGAAGCAGAATACATCGCTGCTTCGCATGCTTGCAAAGAGGCGGTTTGGTTGAAAGGTTTGCTTGGTGAGTTTGGTAGGTTACAGGACAACATCAGGTTACTTTGTGATAGTCAAAGTGCAATACATTTGGCTAAGAATCCGGCCTATCATAGTAAATCAAAGCATATTCCAATCGAGTATCATTTTGTAAGACAGGTTATCACTGAAATGGGAGTCTCTCTTAAAAAGGTGCATACAAAGGAAAATTGTGCAGACATGTTCACGAAACCAGTTTTGTTAGAGAAGCTACGTTGGTGTTTGGCTTCTCTTGGCTTGCAGAAAAGATAAAAATAATAAACAAACAGGGCATCAGGCTAATTGTTGTCAAGGTGGAGATTGTTGAGATTTTCTGTTTTAGACGAAATAGGCAAAAATCCCAGTGTGTGACAACAATAGAAATCTGTTGCTGGATTAGCTCCAGGTTGTTGGGAGAGAATTAATGCATCCTAAATTTGATGTGAGAGGCAGTTAGATTCTCCTTGCTATAAAATAGGTAGTCATACGGATAGCTGGGTGTAGTGTGAGAGTTTGATTTTGTAATTTCCTATTTGATTAATAAGATTGCCGATGCCTATGTTTGGTGGACGTAGCCCAGATTGGTTGGGTGAACCACGTTAATTCCTGTGTCTTTATGTGCTTGATTTATCTGCTGTGTATATGTTTTATTGTTAGCTGTGCATCTGATCTCCAACACTTTCGGGGATAAAACCGGAGATGCTGCAAAAGGTGCTTTCCTCGATCAGACTTTCCGAGGACAGGAAGGCTGATTTTGCTCCTTTCAATCGTAAGGCCGAGGGCTTTGATGAACAATCTGAGGCATCGAGTCACAAGAAAATGTTGGAATTGTTTCCCATAAAGCCCGATTCCTGTCTCGGTTCTAACCCCATAGTTACAGAAAATAAAATAACTTTGCCGTTTGCAATCGCCCAAACTGACCAGAATTCGAGGTATTTCCATGTCCACAGATTTTTCATTTTATTTCTTTCGGAATCCTTCCTACCAATACGAGCTAACTTTCTGTTTTCTGCACTATTTTCCGCAGATCTGTTCCAGCGAAAGCTCTGGAGCAACTGTCAAGAACTCAACTCACTATTTTTTATAACGGAGCGATGAATGTTTACAATGTGTCGCCTGGAAAGGTATTATTCAGTCCGAGAAATAAATTTAATGCATTAACAGCAAATTTATGTAATTTTTCACAAAATGTTTGAATCTTTAGCCTTCTTCACAAAATGTTTGAATCTTTAGCCTTCATGTTTTATGTAATTTTTCACAAAATGTTTGAATCTTTAGCCTTCTTTGCCACTTTTTCCATTTTCTTGGCAGGCTCAAGGCATTATGAAGCTTGCTAGCGCTAATAGCTCGAAGAACACAAGAACATCTACGATTTCCTGCAGTAAAATCGAACAAATACACTGCCTTCCAAACCTGTATCGAACACTGTCAATGAAAATCAACCTCAGACACCGCCAGTAGGTAAGACGCGTAAAGCACATTACAGAATGTGAAAAGATAGAAAGGCTTTTAAAATATAGAATTGTTTCTAACATGGTTTCCGTGTTGCGGGTGCAGGCCTGGAAATAGCCAGGAAATTATCTCTGCAAAGCTTCCTCCGAAAGCGAAAGGAGAGGTACCGAATCATACTCTAAATCGTCAACAATTTATTCTGCTTGTATTTAGAAGGTTGAATAGTTTATGAAATAGTAAATGATTTACCAATTATGTTTAAGGAAATTTAAATGATTGAATAAAGAAACACGTATTAACTTGAACAAGGATTTTAGTGCGAGTACAGATTCAACAGCGTGGCTCCTTACACCACGATAAAGTCGGCGACATTAAGAAGGAATCAGAGGACCAGATCATTCTCTCTTTGGCTGCTTGATCACAAAATTATAAAATGTCCATCCACGCTGTTGACTTTTAAATCTACGACGTGATGATACTAACTGTATCACGCCACAATTCTTATACATTTAACCAGATTGTTTTTATCGACTTTCTTACTCAGCATTGAAAAAAGATTGATGATTGAAGCCCTTTGCCTTAGCCGTCTATTGTGAGACGCGGGTTCACTTTCCTTTGAATCCATCAAGATTAGACTCCGTCAGTTAAGTAGACGGAGCTTTGAATCCATCAAGATTAGACTCCGTCAGTTAAGTAGACGGAGCGTGAGGCCTATTCGATTACTGCGGAAAAAAAAAACAACGAAATTCATGCGTTTTGTATGTTACCTAATACCTATTACCATCCGGCGTGATAACCTAAACTAACGCGTAGTCTAACGAGGCAGAGGAGTAGCTCGGAAAGTTATGGAAATTTCTGTTATATTTAGATAAAATCCGGCAAGGATTTTTGTAAATCTAAGTTATTGTTGTTAAACTTCAAAATTTTAGGTGATTTTGACGATTTTGATGGTGCTGAATCCATTTCCACCATAAAAAACATGATTCAAACACTGCCTCTACAAGATTTTTTGAAATTTTTTTTACTCAGATTCCGACCACTTTTGGCCGTCCGAACAATTCTTCCGCCTCGTTAGAGGACTCCACTACCTAAACTAATAGTTGGCAGTTTTGTCTCCAATCAGTGGGAGCCGATCATCAAGCTCCATTGCATTCCTTCTACGATTTAGTGTACATATTAGAAAAATATAAAATTACTTTTTATCAATGGAATTGTTTTTAGTGTGATTTTTGATTTTTTTAGCGTTGGAAAAAATTAAATTGGTTTTTTAAGATATATAGATTCAGTATCAAAAATTTTAAAACATTTTGATTGTAAAGAGATTATTCTATCAAATTTGTAATTTCAATAAATTATTGCTAATAAAAATTAGAAAAAAATCTACTTAAAATATCCGAAAAATCACACTAAAAATAACTGGCTTAGTGTATACTTTCTGACCGTTCCAATCATACCATTACCCGACTCTCATCTGGTCCTCCACCGTTGGTTTAATAAAAGGATTACGATATTGGCTTTTCCCATAATATATTTATGAGAAAGTGTCTCCGGTATTTGTATAAAATTTTAATGATGTTTATTTATGATTATATTTATTTCATTAATTTAATGATATTTGTTTCTGATTATGTTGGTTTATGTTTATATGATATAAAGTGCGTGTTGTAGGTTTAAAATAAAAATGATGCTGAAATAATAGATGTAAAACTGTTAAAAATAAAAAAAGAAAAAAGTGTTTTGTAATATTGTAGAAAATTACAAACAATCTTGACCAAAAAAACAAACAGAGAAAAAACTATTATTGTATTAATTTTTTTCTAGTAGATTGAGAGAGAAGTATTTTAAGACAATTATAAACAAGTTGTTGGACATATTTACTTATAGAGAGACATTGTTAAGAGCTTGGACCTCTTTAGGACAAAAAACTATAAACCTATGAGAATTGGAATTTCTCTTTTGCTCTTTAAAAAATATGTATCCTCTTTCCATTGAGAGAGCCCTCTTTCCATGTATTCGCATGTGTGTTTCATTCCTTATGTATGTGTTGAAAAGAGAGATAATGAAAAAAATTCTTCATGCAGGTTATCTTATCCTTCCAGTAAGACAAATTTAATATTTGCAAGTTTTTTTTAGCTTGATAACCAATCAATTATGCATTTAGACTCACCACAAACTTGTAAAATAACACATTTTTTTGTAGGAAGAAGAAAATAAGAGAGGCCAATAAGAAATGATTTATGCCTTAGTGTTTGTCTTAGTTCCAATGTTCAACCAATATGGAAAGAGAGAGGACTAGGGGTCCTAATATAGCAAACACCTCTATATCACCACCTCCACATTTGTCTGTTTGTGATGCACCATCATAAAAGTGAACATTGCAGACCTAGGATATCATGGGAAAACAATTTTCTGAAATTTCAGGGATTTACGAGTCTCTTGTACTCGAAGAAGTAACCTATAATTTGAGGTTGAGAATATTCAGTTTTAATGGTCAATCCTTCAAAAATGAATTTATTTCTCACCTTCCAAATGCCCCATGAAGAAAAATAGGCAAGTTTTTGAAGATATCTATCTTTTGATCCCACTTATGGAGGCAGGAATCGAAAGAATAGGTTGGAACAATGTCTTGAAGCCTAAGAAAATATAAGGCATATTTCCATACCACTTTGGTAAAGGAGTAATGAATAAAGAATTGCTCCATAGGTTCAGGCCCACTCTTACAAAGACAATAAACATTTGGGCCAAAAAATTCGCTCTGTTGAGGATTGCCTCATGTAAGTATATGGTTTCCTAGAGAGAGGCAGCAAAAGAACTAAAGTTTCTAAGGTAAAGTTCATTTCAATATCTTTCTATATCACCAAATATATCTATGTTCTAGTGAAGAAGAGGAGATGGAATCATAGGTCAATTTAGCATAAACCTATCGTGAAGAGGTATTCCAGCTCCAGGCAATGCAATCCTCTTCATTGTTTAAGTAAATCCCATTATAATATAGAACTTGTAACATACTTAATTTTCACACCAAAAAAAATAAAATTCCTTTCTATTTTTAACTGATTTGTAACATTGCAAATATTAGCTATTGTGTTTTGTATGTGCATAAGCCTCAACTTATGGCTATAATGGTTTACAACCTTGGGTTTGTATAATTATTCCTATATATTAAAATTTGTTCTATCCTCGACTTTATATTGTTCCTTATCAAGGTTCCCATTTTGATGTATCCATCTTGTTACACTCCCATATCTACTTAATTAAAATATCCATATTAGGTTGAATAGTCCATAGAAACTATATGAACTAGCACTATATCAAAGTTTCCAAGCGCATACAATATACACACTATGGTTTAATACACTTGTTCTATGGTTTTTTTAAACCTTGAATTTCATGACTTATAGAAAGCATGTGGGGTAATTGTGGATAACCTTTAAACTGGGGTTGGCATGCGATGGATACTTGACACATCCATCCTATCCCATGCGACCCTACCCATGTGATAATCAAGTGAATATTGTACCGGGGAAATTTTGAGAGTGGCAATCTGTTTGTGGTTGATCGAAGGGTTAAGATTGATTCTCCTCAACCCTAATTGACTACCCTACTTTCTCTCATTCATTTTATTTTTCATTTTGCTTTTTGGTCCTCAGCACAACATCGCTCTATTTTTAGGGTTTCCAACAACCCTGGTTCGATTTCTATGGTCATTCATCCCTTGTTGCCTCTGTCATTTCCTTGCTATGACGTCTATCGTCATCGGAGAACTTGAAATGCTCGTTCAGGTACCAGATTTATACCTGTTAGGTCATTTTAATACTAGTGATGCCTCCATTACTATTGTAGTTGTGTCCCTTATTAATATTGTTGTGCCCATATTGTCCCCATATTGTTATTACTATGCCCCATATAATCCCTCTATTGTTATTTTTGTGCCTTCATATTATTATTGTTAGGTCGGCTTGGTTATATTGTGACCCCTTAGACTCCTATATATAGAAAGGAGGTTTTGTCATTTGAATCATCCAAGAATTGTTCATTTTTGTAATGTAAAGGAGGTTTCCTAATCCGGATCTTGGGGGGAGGCCCCCAAGATCTAAGAGATTGAAATGGATCTTGGTAGGAGAGACCCCCAAGATCTGAAAACTTGAATTGCCAAAAGAAAAAAAGAGGAGAATGCCCCATAAACAAAACCACAAAGAAATTTTTTATTAAAACCGATAATAACTGTAAAGCTTACACACAGTAATGGAAATAAACCAGCTAGGGCGATGGTAGCTTATCTCTGAGAAGAGATGTGGCGGCTACATGCCTCTGAACTGTAAAGGCTACATTGTGGCAGAAAATCTGTCCTTTTACAAAATGTGACTTGTTACTTATAGTATTTTCCAGTTACAATACCACGGGTCAATTCCATGGGTGAATGAATACCATGGGTGGATTTTACAATACCACGGGCGGATGCCATTTACAATACCATGAGTAAATTCCATGGGTTGATGAATAATATGGGTGGATGAGTACCATGGGTTGATGCCATTTTCCATTCGGTTCATTCCTCCCTCCTTAAGAAGCAATGGTCTCCATTGCGTAAAGTTCCCTCCTGCAAAGCCTTTGTTGAATATGAAGAGCCACTGAAGATAAGGGTTTTATGTGGTTAACCCAAAACCCTGATAAACGAAGATCCGAGGATAGAGATACCCTGTAATGCTTGTGACCAACTGTGATTCTGATAGTGTGCGGCCTAGCAAATGGACTTCGATGACAAGGATTTTATGCGGTTGACCCATAACCATGATGTTGGTTGCTAATGAAGTAGCAGGCGCCTAAATAGCCTGGGGTGGGAGGGCACGTCTCCAAATAACCTAAGCCGAATGATGCTATGTTGAAACTGATGAATGTGAAGCAGGTGCCTACTAAAGTGGGGTGGGAGGGCACGTCTCCAATGGGAACCCACTACGAATGTTGCTCCAGAATTAAAATGGGCATAACTCAATCAATATAACTCAGAATATTTATTATAGCCTATTTTTGGAAGCAGAAGGACCATTTTGGATCTTCCCATGTGATGGAAATCCTTATCTGGACACTCTGAGATCTCAGATTCGCGCTGCAACAGTTCCGCCGTCACAAAAATTCTAATAAAATAGCTGATTTTAAATTAGCTTTATCTCCCACATCCAAACTCCGATTCGACCCATTTGTTTTTTGAAATTGGGTGATTTTTTGAGAGGAATCGAGATCTGGTTTTTCTTTTTGTAAATTTTGTACCAAATGTTTCAGATCTAATCTGCAAAGTTGCCACCCAAAAAATATTCCTGCAAAAAAATGAGAAAAAAATTCTTCCTGCTTGACCCAAGAAAGTGCTCTGTGGAGGTTGTAGCACATGCCTGAAGTTTGTTGAATATTGCTGCAAAATTTGAAACTGAAATATGCATCAAACCCTCATTCCCATGGAATCATAACTTGCTCTGATACCACTGATCCGGATCTTGGGGGGAGGCCCCCAAGATCTAAGAGATTGAAATGGATCTTGGGAGGAGAGACCCCCAAGATCTGAAAACTTGAATTGCCAGAAGAAAAAAAGAGGAGAATGCCCCATAAACAAAACCACAAAGAAACTTTTTATTAAAACCGATAATAACTGTAAAGCTTACAAACAGTAATGGAAATAAACCAGCTAGGGCGATGGTAGCTTATCTCTGAGAAGAGATGTGGCGGCTACATGCCTCTGAACTGTAAAGGCTACATTGTGGCAGACAATATGTCCTTTTACAAAATGTGACTTGTTACTTATAGTATTTTCCAGTTACAATACCACGGGTCAATTCCATGGGTGAATGAATACCATGGGTGGATTTTACAATACCACGGGCGGATGCCATTTACAATACCATGGGTAAATTCCATGGGTCGATGAATAATATGGGTGGATGAGTACAATGGGTTGATGCCATTTTCCATTCAGATCATTTTCCCCTCGAAGAGGCTAAATTCTAAGGCGTTCAACTATCTTTTCTATCTTTTTGTGAGTTGGTTTCATAACATTCGGTATCAGAGCTTTGAATTCTAGGGTTTTGCTGCTCCAAACAGGTCATCATGGCATTTGCGCTACAATTTTTTTCCTGCAACGTTTCAGATGCTAAAAAAAACCATTTGGGTTGAAATCGTTATGAACCTCGGGTTCGAATTTCAAAACTTTTCGCACTACGTTTACAGAGATATGATCTGAGGAAGTTGGCCTTTTTGCAGACTCCCGAATTTCATTCCAAACAGGTGACCTGGGGAAAATCGTCATAACTTTTGTTTTGAGCATCAGATTGAAATTTCGTAAGAATTTACAGAAAGAGGACAAACTGTAGTTTCCTATGTATATTTTTTAGATACTAAGGTCAAAACAGTGACACGTGGCACTTCATACAAGTTCACTCTTCGGGAAAGGTCTATAATCAGGTCATCTTGGGAGATTATGCATAGCTCTGCCTTGGAGAATATAAATTCGATCAGACTAGTGGCATTGGAAACAGGACACAAAGGGCTACTGTAGGTCGCAATTTCAGAACCCAATGATCCGAAATTATAGAGATACATCAGATTCAATATCGAGCTCCTACAAAGTGAAAAAAGGTGTGTAGTTTTTTTTAAATTTTGCATAAGCTTGGTTTGAAAAATTAGTTTGAAGGAATTCAAAGGGCATGGTAAAGCATTATTATCGGTAATTGATGCCTCGAGGAAAGAAAATGCAAACACCTAGTAAGCAACCTGAAAGCTTTAGCATGACTCATGAAGAAGAGGAAGAAATGCAACATGATATATCAAAATTACGAGACCAAGTGCAACAAATGTCACTCGAACAAAAAGTAACAGAATCTAAGATGGATGGTTTAAAGAAAAATGTGGAAGCTAAGATGGATGGTTTAAAGAATGGCATGGAATCTAAGATGAGTGGCATGGACGCTAAGATGGATGGCATGGATGATAAGATGGAAGAATTGAAGATAAATTTGAATAAGTTGCTACAAGAAATGAGCACTAATGGTGAAAGGGTAGTAAAGGAAACTCATGATGAGAACAAAAGAAATGTTAATCATGATTTCATAGACTCTAATGTTGGATCGAAGACCCACCATATTCCAAAAATTGATGTGAGGAAGTTTAATGGCAAGGATCCCGCAACATGGATAGTACAGATGGAGCAATTTTTCGATCTCCATAATGTGAAAAACACACAAAAGGTACGTATTGCAACTTTATATTTGGAACCAAATCAGTTTGTATGGTATTGATGGCTTTGCTCTCGTAAACAAATTTTCACTTGGGAAATTTTTACGAAATAAATGACAGCACATTATGAGGATACAAAAAACAACACATTTTTTAGCCAATTGATAAGTCTCAAACAAAAGGGTTCAATGATGGAGCACATTGAGGAGTTCCAAAAATTGAACATAAGGGTAAAAGATATTCCAGAGGAGCATAGGATTGATGTGTTCATAGGGACTTTAAAGGATAATATCTAACTTGATGTTCGCCTTTGGGAACCTGATTCATTGGAGAAGGCATTCAGGTTAGCAAGAAAAATGGAAAGCAAAACTATGGCAACCAGGAAGCCTACCACTCACAACTATAAATATGGAAGTGTGGTTGCCCCTAGCCTTCCACAACCTATCAGGTTGACACCAAACAATTGGAAGAAAAAAGAGCAAAAGGGACTTGTTACAATTGTGATAGAAAATACACTAAAGGTCATAAGTGTGCTGAGAAGAAATTATTCTACATAGATTATGAAGAGGAAGAAGAAAATGAACAAGAAAGGCCAAAAGAAGAGGATATACTCGAGGAACAAAGCCTAGATAAAGAAGAAATTAATCCGACCATATCTTGTAATGCATTGGCTGGAATTACCACTCCTAAAACCATCAAGATAGAAGGACATATAAAGAAGAAAAAGGTAATAGTGTTGATTGATTCAGGAAGTACCCACAATTTTATTCATTGTAAGATAGCAAAAGAATTGAATTGCTTCCTAAATCCAGCACTAGAGTGTCAAGTGATGGTTGCAAGTGGAGGAATGATAAATTGCTCTGGAAAGTGCCATAATATCAAGCTATCCATGGGAGAATACATATTGAATAGCCCAATGCTTTCCATTCCAATGGGAGGTGCTGATGTTGTACTAGGAGTCCAATGGCTACAATCCTTGGGTACAATAGCTTTTAACTTTCAAAAACTTTTCATGAAATTTTATGCGGAAGGAAAGGAAGTTGAATTAAATGGTATTGCAAGGAAACCAGGAAAGATAATCAGCTCTAACGGTATGAAAAAGCTTATAAAAAAGGAAAAACGAGGTGTAATTACACAATTATGTTCGCTAGATGTTTCCACATCGAAATCATCTATTTCTCCAGATCTCCAAAAAGTCTTGGACAATCATTCCAAGGTATTTGAGACTCCCAAAGGTCTCCCACCTATTCATGATCATGATCATGCTATTCATTTGATTCCAGGAAGTGTTCCTCCAAACATCAGGCCGTATAGATATCCCTATGCCCAAAAGAGTGAAATTGAACATATGGTTGCAGAAATGCTAGAGGCTGGTATAATTCAACCTAGCCAAAGTTCTTTCTCTGCTCCAGTAGTATTGGTGCACAAGAAGGATGGATCATGGCACATGTGTTCGGATTATAGGGAGCTCAACAAGCTCACTATTAAAGATAAGTTTCCCATTCCTGTCATTGATGAATTATTGGATGAATTGCATGGATCAATTTACTTCACCAAGTTGGATCTTCGTTCAGGATATCATCAAATCAGAATGAAGATTGAAGACATTCCGAAAATAACATTTAAAACTCATGAGGGTCACTATGAATTTTTGGTCATGCCTTTTGGCCTTAACAATGCACCTTCTACATTTCAAGGTTTGATGAATTTCGTTTTCAAACCCTTCCTTAGAAAATTTGTGTTAGTATTTTTTGATGATATACTAATCTACAACAATTCTGGAAGGATCATGTTGAACATGTTGACAGGGTGCTACAACTATTGGAGGAGAAACAATTATATGAAAAAAGATGAAAATGTTTCTTTGGAGTACAAGAGGTGGAATATCTGGGTCATATTGTATTTCATGAAGGAGT
Source organism: Pinus tabuliformis (assembly GCA_031772625.1). Taxonomy (NCBI): domain Eukaryota; kingdom Viridiplantae; phylum Streptophyta; class Pinopsida; order Pinales; family Pinaceae; genus Pinus; species Pinus tabuliformis. The sequence continues at coordinate 812,420,866 of CM062808.1, read as the reverse complement.
TAAGGTAGACCCTAGCAAAATTAAAGCCATTAAGGAATGGAAAATCCCCACATCCATAAAGCATTTGCGAGGATTTCTCGGTTGACAGGGTATTATCACAAGTTTGTTAAGAATTATGGGAAAATAGTAGCACCTCTAACAACACTATTGAAGAAAGATGCATTTTCATGGAGTCTAGAAGCAACAAAGGCCTTCGAACATCTTAAAGAGGCAATGTGTCAAGCACCGGTCTTAGCTACACCAGACTTCACAAAAACCTTTATTGTGGAATGTTATGCTTTAGGAAATGGAATTGGTGTTGGTTTAATGCAAGATGAAAGACCAATTGCTTTCGAAAGTCGTCCAATCAAGGGAAAGTAATTACACAAAGCTATTTATGAGAAGAAAATGTTGGCAATACTACATGCACTTAAGAAATGGCGACGCTACCTAATGGGAAGACACTTCAAGGTAAAAGCAGATCATGATAGCCTTAAATATTTTTTTAGAACAAAGATTATCCTCTGAAGAACAACAAAAATGGGTCACAAAGATGTTGGGTTATGACTTTGAAATCATCTACAAAAAAGGGAAGCAAAATGTTGTGGCAGATGCACTCTCAAGAAAGGATGAGGATGTGGAAGCATTGTTGTGCACCATTTCTATTATCCAACCAGATTGGATAAACGAAGCAAGGGAGGAATGGAAGAATGATGAAGAAGTGTGGGCACTTATTCGAAAGTTACAACAAGATTCCAGTACATCTGATACATTTAGCTGGAAAAATGATTCGTTATGGTACAAAGATCACTTGTACCTCTGTAAGAATTCCCAACTCAAACAAAATATTCTTTTGGAATTGCACGCTTCTCCCTTAGGAGGGCACTCAGGATTTTCAAAAACTTACCACGGGGTTAAGAAGGAATTTTTTTGGGATGGCCTTAAATCAGATATTCAAAAGTTTATGGCGGAATGTTTGGTTTGCCAACAAAATAAAGCTGAAACCATTAAGACACCAGGTCTATTACAACCTTTATCCATTCCAAGCCAATGTTGGGAGGAGGTTTCAATGGATTTTATCACAGGTTTACCCAAGTCTGAGGCAAAGAGTGTCATCATGGTGGTAGTTGACAGACTTACCAAGTATGCACACTTTTGTGCATTATCACATCCATTTAAATCCAGTACAGTTTCTACTGCATTTATGGAAACAATTCAAAAGCTACATGGAAACCCAAAGATTATTGTAAGTGACAGAGATCCCATTTTTACTGGAAATTTTTGGACAGAAATATTTTCTTGTCTTGGTACTCAGTTAGCTCATAGCGCATCTTATCATCCTCAATCTGATGGGCAAACTGAGATAGTAAACAAATGTTTGGGAGGATATCTTCGTTGCTTTGTATCTCATAAATAGACACAATGGGTCAAATGGTTGCCTCTGGCTGAATGGTGGTATAACACTTCCTTCCATACTGCAACAAAAATGACCCCATTTATGGCACTTTATGGATATCAACCACTATACATCACATCATATTTAAAAGAAAATTCTAAGGTTCAAGCAGTGGAACATCACATCGAGCATCAAAAACAAGTTCTCCAACTCTTAAAGGATAACCTTGTGTTGGCACAGAATATAATGCAACAACAGTCAGATCAACATCGCAGCAAAAGAAGTTTTGATGTAGGTGACTGGGTATTCCTATGGCTACAACCATATAAACAAATGTCCCTCAAGCAAGCGAAGATGGATAATAAATTATCACCAAAGTATTATGGTCCGTACAAGGTGTTGCAAAAGATTGGTACTATGGCATACAAATTGGAGCTTCCTGCAGCTTCTCGAGTGCACCCAGTTTTCCATGTTTCATGTTTAAAGAAGGTTATAGGCGAAAAGCTCCCACTTCAAACAATATTGCGAGAACTTGACGAGGAAGGAAAAATTCTATTGGAACCGAAAGCAGTCATAGAAACAAGAACTCGACAGCTACGAAATCGATCCATTTCAGAGTATCTCATCAAGTGGAAGAACTTATCTGCTGAAGATTCCACATGGGAGGATGATAATTTTATACAGAAGCATCCAGAACTACTCAAGCGTTGAGGAAAACACTTTTTTGAAGGAGAGGGGCATGTTAGGTCCCTATACTACTAGTGATGACCCCATTACTATTGTATTTGTATCCCTTATTAATATTGTTGTGCCCATATTGTCCCCATATTGTTATTACTGTGCCCCATAGAATCCCTCTATTGTTATTTTTGTGCCTTTATATTATTATTGTTAGGTTGGCTTGGTTATATTGTGACCCCTTAGACTCCTATATATAGAAAGGAGGTTTTGTCATTTGAATCATCCAAGAATTGTTCATTTGTGTAATGTAAAGGAGGTTTCCCCCTCGAAGAGGCTGAATTCTAAGGCATTCAACTATCTTTTCTATCTTTTTGTGAGCTGGTTTCATAACAATACCATTTTGTGTTCACTGGTAATTTAGTAGCTATTCTCGCTCTTTGTCTGTAATTTCATCTAACTCTTGAAGATGTCTCACAGGTTTAGAGCATTGTAATTGTTTCCATATTGATTTTTCCCTTACCAGTGTCGTAGCATGGAGTGTTTGAGACTCCCATTTAGTCCTCTAGTTTCTCATGGAGTTATAAAGGTAAGATTTGGACTATTTTCTGCAGATTGAATGATGAATTAATTCCTTGTTTAAATTCCTATAGATTGGGAATCTAATTTGGCTCTCATAGTCCTCATTTTGATTCCAGGGTTTTGGAGCGAACAAGATTACAAAATGTCGGTCTTGTGAGAGTGAGGGTAAGATTTTGTTTCTTTCCTATTTCATTGAATCCCTCGAGATTTACAGTGTATAAAGAGAAGGATTCTAAAATATTTCCCTTTACCTTTCCTCTAGCCATAGTTCTAGACTATATATGTGTTATATGATAGAGGGTTTTTTGTTGGGTTTTCTATGATTATTGAATTTATTAAGGGTTTTCACCCATAAGAGAATATTCATCTCATTTAAATGATTTCATCATGTTATTGAATGGGAACTTTGAGATTTACACTTGGGGTTTTTTGTTTTCTCCAACAAAGTTCTTGGATCAAATCTCTATATTTTTATTTGTAAATGGGTTCATATAAAACATGGTTTAACCCTTTTGTGTTTGATTGCATGCAAGGTTTGGAGCGGTGGCCGAACCGGTTCTCTACAGGTAATATAATATCCTATCCCTATGTAATTTCTGCAACTTCCTCGATTCTTTCTTATTGATGGTTTCTAATTCCACTCAGAACTTACATTATATGTATGAATTTGTGATGCAAAACATGTATCCATCCTGGAGTCTTTAAATTCCCTCTTGCAACACTTTGATTCCAGCATCATTTTGTTATAGGTCGACTTCCTATTCGTCCATCTAGATGCCTAAACTAGGGCTTAGTAGTTTGTTAACATTTAGTTTTTCAAATCCTAACTAGGGTTTTCATAAACCTATTAATTTTATTGTATTTACCCTACATGGGTTGAATTGACAGTTACAACTTTAATAATTAAAAAAATCCATTAAATCGGATGTTATGGGTTCAAACTCTTTGTATGGATACACTCTCCAATTTTCATTTTAGAATCGATTATATATATATATATATATATACACTTTCATTTCACGGTGAATGAGTATGACTTCTTCTACTGTCATGTATATCAAATCGTTGGTTTTTTTCATACAAAGCTTGATTGTCATATGTATTTTACGATGTCTCTGATTACCTTGTATAATAGCTATAGTAACTTCGTATTTATGTTTTTTGTTAAGAAAAAAAAATCTCAAGAGAATCGAATTAAATCATTTTATGTACTAGACATTTCATTAATATAAGTGTTTTGCATTCATCCCTTGAACTGTTCTTTCAATTTGAGGCTAATTAGCCGCATTAATATAAGTGTTTTGCATTCATCCCTTGAACTGTTCATTCAATTTGAGGCTAATAAGCCTTGCATCTAGACTTCCTTTCTTCGCTCTTTGCCTTAAATCTGACAATTCTAAATTATTTCCACTTAAGTTTTCCTAGTATATTGTTGTTTTTAGGCATATGAATTAGTAATAAGTTTGTTTTACTGACCCATTATTGGTCAAGACTTCTATAATCTCTCTCATGTGAAGCCGAGAGAACTATGTATCAAATAGATACATTATTTAGAACCATACTTTTCTCTTTTTCTTGCACTTACTATAAGTATTCATTTTCACAATATTGGAATATTAACTCACATATCCACTGTAAAATATGTTTAATAAGAGAGTTAAGTTGATTAACTCTTTTTCACACTATTGGCTTATTAAATCAACTTTGTTTTCTTTTACTTATATTATCGCCTCATATTTCTTTTTGAACTGATATACAGTTAGTAAGTTCGATATTCCTAATACAGAATATTAAATGTTTATTTTATTCTTTCAACACCTTCATAGCTAGAATAGAATAATTAAGGATATACTTTCAGGCATATACATGCAATATATAGTAAACAACCTCAAGCTAGACTTACAAAAAAAAGTTCATAAGGTATGCTTGAATAAATAAATTAATGTCTTTTCTTTCTAAAGAGTTTTATTCTCTATCTCTACTCATATATATATATAACTTTGATGTTGTTTAGTTATCATTAATATCAACCAACTTTCAGAAGCTAAATTATATATCAGTACAATGATCTATATAAGATTCAACTAGTTATTCACAGATTTCAGAGATCAACTTCCATAATCAAAATTGCTCTTCTTTTAAATCTTGTTTTGTTTTTCATGCATATAGTCATTTATTGCTCATTGTGGTCTATTCCCAGTTTAGATGAACATATCCCCTTTTACCTACCTAACTAATTGTCCATGCACATTTCCTTTATGATTATGTATACATGCATGTCATTTACTATTATGTATACATGCATACCATCTCTACTCATTTCTTAAGTTCTATCTTAAGGCTTCAACGAACTTTTATGTACTCCATATAATATATGTATTCAACAAAGGGAATTTATATGTCACTTTTATTTACACAATCCATCAATTTCATTTATTCGATTTGCTCTTCCCTAATTAAAATTTCCTCTCTGGTTCATACAAATAATAAATCTATGTTGAACTCATAAGCTATAGTTAAACCAATAATTATAAATACAATTTTTTCTATCCACTTCATATCCTCATGCATGTACTAAATTATTCATTCTCATAAACCAGATGTGCACATAATTTTTTGCATGAAGTTTCAACAATAATTGTTATGTTCTTCTCTAGCATTTGATAACGGTAATTAACTCAATATTAAACATAAAACAAACAATCAGAGATCCATCTAATTAGGAACATAGCACGTTCCACCCAAACATGAACTTTCTCCAATAGTTCCCCCTCATGCTAAGATCTTCTTGCCGTCAAGAATCAACAACCTCTTTGCTTCTTATGTGGTTTTATTTTATAGATTTTCCTCCCATCATATTTTTAGTAATGTCCTTATTTAAGGTTTGCCAACCTTTTTCCTAAGCCTATTTTATTTTAATATTTTCGAAAAAAAATCATTTTTTTTCTTTAAAGCATGTCTTTCTCTCTCGTTGTGCTTTATTCCACCCCACTTGGTATCTCTCTCTAATTAAGTGATTAACATAATATTTCTCTCCCATTATGTTAATATTTTTAATTATTTTCTCCTAAGGATTTTTAGGATACTTTTAGGGAAGGTCCAACATGTGGACTTTAAAAACCAACAACATTTCATAAGCTGGCAAGAAATCTTCAAAACTCTTGTTCTCTTTCTTGAATATTTCCAAACAATTTTTTTATAATTAAAACAATAATAAAATAATTACATCATCCCATGAGTCCAATGATGGCTTCCATAGCCATTCAATCCAATATTAGTGCAAAGTTTAAAAATAGTCAATGTTTTAAAAAGCAAAACATAGGGGTGTTACATCCCCCACTAAAAATAAATACTGTCCTTAGAGTTTTTCTTTTATTTACCTTCCTCTTAGAAAAAATCTAGAAATGCTTCACACATTTTATCTTCCATCTCCCAAGTGGCCTCCTATGGGCTAAAGTGCTTCCTTTGCACTTTAACCTAGGCGATGGCTCGATTTTGGAGCATGTTTTTTTTTTTTTAACTAAGATTTGTAATGGTTCAACTTGGACAGATCCTTTTGGTTCCACGTGTACCACATTCCAATAAATCACGTGAGAGTTATCATTAACATATTTCTTTAGTAAGGAAACATGAAAAATATTATGCACTTTTATAGAAATAGGAAATTCTAGTTGATAGGCTACTGACCCAACACTAACTAAAATATCAAAGGGACCATAAACCTTTGATCCAGGTGGATATTGGTGGCCACCTGCCAAGTCCACCTGGACCCCCACCATTGTTTCTCTCAACATTTTCAGATTCCTTAATTGTAGCACAACTTACTATTTTTAGCAGTTTTTCGGTTCCTGAACTTCTAGAGCCGTTTTGAGGCCCTAAACGACGTTTTTTGGGAAATCTGGGGGCAACATGGGTCCATGGACTGATGTTGCCCTTCCCAAAGTGGTAGTGCTCGGATAGATCTTTCTAACGAGCTATTGTACGCGTCAAATGGAGATCGTATGCCAAAGTTACGACCCCGGGAAGTTGATGTACCAATTTACCCAAACGGGGCCCACAGTTTGGCGTTTCATCTCCTAGGGTTAGGTTTTGGAATGTTAAGGGTTTTCCATTGTTTCTCAACAATAAATAGGCCTTCGAGCCTCATTTTAACATAGTTCAGAGGCATGTAGCCACCACATCTCTTCTCAGAGATAAACTACCATCGCCCTAGCTGGTTTATTTCCATTTCTAGTTGTAAGCATATTTCAGTATTTTCCATTAATGAAATGAAGTATTATTTCCGCTGCATCTTTGTGTATATGGTTATCTCTGTAATTTGTTGCGTTCCTGTTTAAATCCGGATCAACCTTGGTGCTAGTTTAGCATAAGTTCCTGGTCTTAAAGTACTATTTCTTGGTTTTACTTTCACATATACATGTTCTCCCACTTTAAATTCTTTATGCATCCTCTTTTGATCTGCATATGTCTTATGTCGATCTTGTGTATTTTTTAGATTATGCCATATTTTCCTCACAACCTTTTCCATTTCTTGAAGAACATCAAGGCGTAATATCAATCAATTTTCATGCTAAATCCAACTTAAAGGAGTGTGGCATTTCCTTCCGTACATTGCTTCAAATGGGCTCATCTTTACAGATGCCTGATAGTTGTTATTATATGCAAATTCTGTTAAGTGTAAGAAATCCTCCCACTTAGTGGGTCTGTCCATAACATACATTCTTAACATGTCCTCTAAAATATTATTATTTCTCTCAATCTATCCATCTATTTGGGGGTGGTAGGAGGTGCTAAAATTAAGCTTCATACCCATCACTCCAAACAATGTCTTCACAAGTTAGAAGTAAATTTGGCATCTCTATCAGATATTACCACTTTCAATAATGCCATGTAACTGAAATATTTCCTTCATGAATATGTTTTCAATCTGTATTGTTCCAAATGTAGAGTGAACATGTATGAAATGTGTTTTTTCTTAATTTATCTACCATAACCATGATAGAGTCATGCTACATTCTAGTTCTCGGAAGGCCCGTAATGAATTCTAAAGAAATAACCTCCCACTTGCATCATGGAATGAGTAATGGGTTTAGTAGCTTAGCTGGGTGTTGGTGTTCTATCTTCACCTGTTGGCACTCTAAAAATTTATCCAAATATTATTCCACTTCTTTCTTCATACTAGGCCAATAATTTTTTTTTTCTCGAGGCTGAAATCATTTTCTGATATCCTGAATGTCATACAAAAGGTTTACGGTGATGTTCATCCAAGATAAGTTGCTTTAGTGCAGTTTCATTTGGAATATAAATCTTGTTCCTATATGTTAACAAATTTTCTGAATTTTCTGCATAACCAGGTACTGATGTTTATTGTAATTTCAGATAAACCTCATCTTTTTGGGTTGAAAGTTTGATATGTTATGCAAAATATATTTTAACACTATTAATAGAAATTTCCATTAGTGGATTTGCTAGGTCACTATACTATTAGTGTAACCCCTTATTGTTATTAGTACAACCCACTTATTATATTTTTGTGCCCATGTAGTCCCCATATCGTTATTATTATGGCCCATAGAAGCTCACTATTGTTATTATTGTGCCCTTACATTATTATTGTTATGTCGGATCTGATTATATTATGACCTCTTAGACTCATATATATAGAAAGGAGGTCTTGTCATTTGTATCATCCAAGAATTTTTCATTTGTGTAATGTAAAGGAGGTTCCCCCCTCGAAGAGGTTGATTTCTAAGGCGTTGATCTATCTTTTCTATCTTTTTTGAGTTGGTTTCATAGCATTTGGTATCAGAGCTTTGCATTCTAGGGTTTCGCTGCTCCAAGCAGGTCATCGTGGCATTTTCTCTATAACTTTTTTTCTGCGACGTTTCAGAAGCGAAAAAAAACTATTTGAGACGATATTGCGCTGAACCTCGGGATTGAATTTAAGATATTGTCTCGGTATATTTTTGGAGATATGATCTGAGGAAGTTAGGGTTTTTGCAAGCTCCAGAATTTCATCTAAAACAGGTCATCATGGCATTTTTGCTATAACGTTTTCACTACGAAGTTTCAGAAGCTAAAACAAAACCCATTTGAGAAGAAATCGGTCGAAACCTCGGGTCCAAATTTCAAATCTTGGCTTTCTATAGTTTCAGATATATGATCTGGGGAAGTTAAAGTTTTTGCAGTCTCTCGAATTAAATCCTAAACAGGTGACCTTGGGAAAATCATCATAACTTTCTCTCTGAGCATCAGATTGAAATTTCGTAAGAAGTTACAGAAAGAGGACGGACTGTATTTTGTTTGGTTATAATTTTCAGAACCTAAGGTTGAAACAGTGACACGTGGCACGTCGTACAAGTTCACTCTACTGAACTAGTATATAATTAGGTCATCGCGGGAGAATGGGAATAAATCTTATTTCAGGAATCCAATTGCGACAAAGCTTGCAGAATTAGAAAGAGGACTCAGAGGGCTATTAAAGGAAGAAATTTCAGAACTTAAAAATCCGAAATTACAAAGTTACAATCGTTTCAAGATCGAGCTCCTAAAATCAAGAAAAAGCGAGATGAGGAAGTTTGATGGCAAGGATCCGGTAAATTGGATACTACAGATGGAGAAATATTTTGATCTACATGGTGTACCACTATTACAAAGGGTACGTATTGCATCTAATTATTTAGAACCGAATCAATTTCTATGGTATAAAGGGCTTTGTTCTCATAAACCACTTGTCACGTGGTCAATTTTCACAGAGGAAATGATAGCACATTATGAGGATACCAAAAGCAACACCTTCTTTAGCTAATTGATAAATCTCAAACAAAAGGGTTCAATAGTAGAGCACATTGAGGAATTTCAAACATTGAATATAAGGGTAAATGATATTCTAGAGAAGCAAAATATAAATAGTTTTATCTATGCCATGGAAGTTGATATCAAGGGTATGAGAGCATATTGGAAGAAAAGCATGGAAGATTTGAAGAAAGACATGGAAGGTTTGAAGGAAAGTGGGACAAAGCTGCTACAAGAAAGGCCTCCTAATGATGAAAAGGATCAAGAAACGTCAAAAGAAGAGGATATACACCGGGAACCAACCCTAGAGAAAGAACAAATGGATCCGACCATATCTTGTATTGCAATGGCAAGAATTACCACTCCTAAAACTCTCAAGATAGAAGGACATATCAAGAAGAAGAAGGTTCAAACAATGAAATATCAAGAAACATCAAAAGAAAAGGATACTCACAAGGAACCAACCCTAGAGAAAGAAGAAATTAGTTCGACCATATCTTGTAATGCATTGGTCAGAATTACAACTCCTAAAACTCTCAAGATAGAAGGACATATCAAGAAGAAGAAGGTTCAAGCAGTGAAATATTAGGAAGAAAAGTATCAAGAAACATCAAAAGAAAAGGATACTCACTAGGGACCAACCCCAGAGAAAGAAGAAATGAATCCGACCATATCTTGTAATGCATTGGTAGGAATTACCACTCAAACTATAAAGATAGAAGGACATATCAAGAGAAAATGGTAATAATATTGATTGATTCGGTTAGTACCCATAATTTTATTCATTGTAAGATAGCCAAGGAATTGAATTGCTTCCTATATCTAGCACCAAAGTGTAAAGTGATAGTTGTAAGTGGAGGAACCATAAATTGCTCCGGAAAGTGCCATAATATCAAGCTATCCATGGGAGATTATGTATTAAATAGCCCAATTCTTTCCGTTCTAATGGGTGGTACTGATGTTGTACTAGGAGTCCAATGGCTAAAATCCTTAGGTACAATAGCTTTTAATTTTCAAGAACTTTTCATGAAATTTTCTTCGGAAGGAAAGGAAGTTGAATTAAGGGGTATCATAGGGAAACTAGGAAAGATAATCAACTCCAAAGGAATGACAAAGCTTCTAAAGAAAGAACAACAAGGCATAATTGCACAATTATGTTCCCTAATGGTTCCCACATCGAAATCATCTATTTCTCGAGATCTTCAAAAAGTCTTGGACAGTCATTCCAAGGTATTTGAGACTCCCAAAGGCCTCCCACGTATTCATGATCATGATCATGCTATTCATTTGATTCCAGGAAGTGTTCGTCTAAACATCAAGCCTTATAGATATCCATATGCCCAAAGGAGTGAAACTGAACATATGGTTGCAGAAATGGTAGAGGTTGGTATAATTATCCAACCAAATTTGATAAACAAACCAAGGGATGAATGGACGAAGGACGAAGAAGTGTGGCCACTCATTCAAAAGTTGTAGAAGATCCCAGTTCAAACAATATTGCCAGAACTTGACGAGGAAGGAAAAATCATATTGGAGCCTAGAGTAGTCACAGAAACATGAACCCGACAGCTACGCAATCAATCAATTCCAAAGTATCTCATCAAGTGGAAGAACTTACCAGCTGAAGATTCCACATGGGAGGACTAGAATTTTATATAGAAGCATCAAGAACTACTCAAGCGTTGAGGGCAAAACGTTTTGAAGGAGAGGGGCATGTTAGGTCCCTGTACTACTAGTGTAACCCCTTATTGTTATTAGTACAACCCCCTTATTATATTGTTGTGCTCATGTAGTCCGCATATTGTTATTATTGTGCCCCATAGAAGCCCACTATTGTTATTATTGTGCCCTTACATTATTATTGTTATGTCGGATTTGATTATATTATGACCCCTTAGACTCCTATATATAGAAAGAAGATCTTTTCATTTGTATCATTCAAGAATTGTTCATTTGTGTAATGTAAAGGAGGTTTGCCCCTCAAAGAGGCTGATTTCTAAGGTGTTGATCTATATTTTCTATCTTTTTCTGAGTTGGTTTCATAACAAGATTTATATTCCTACTTAAAACATCTACTACTTTGTTCTCTTTTCCTTTAATATGCTTTATATCAAACTCAAACTCACTAAAAAAGGCCACCCACCTAGCTTGTCTGACATTTAAAACAGATTGACTAAAACAATATTTTAGATTAATGTGGTTATTGAAAAGTGTGAACTTCTTTACCAATAAGTAATGCCTCCACATTTTTAAAGCATGTATCAAAACCACTATTTCTAGGTCATATACAACATAATTTATTTCATGTGGTTTTAATTTCCTTGACTCATATGCAACCACATAATTTTCTTGCATCAAAACACCTCCTAGCCCTTCAAGACATGCATCAATACATACTACAGACTCTTTTTCTAGATATGAAATATTTAGAATAGGGGCTACTGTTAGCAGATTTTTTAATTTTTCAAAACTCTCTTGACACTTGTCCACTCGAATTTCACTCCCTTCTTTTGTAAGGAAGTGATGGGATACACTAACTTGGAAAACTCTTCAATGAATCTTCTATAATAATAGGTAATTCCCATGAAGGATCTAATATCTAACACATCCTTAGGTGTCGGCCAATTTAAATGGCATTAACCTTTTCAGGATCAACCGATAATCCTTCTTTTTCACAAATAACACCTGAGCTCCCCACGGAGAAACACTTGGTCTGATATATCCCTTATCTAGAAATTCCTATAACTACATCTTTAATTCCAGTAATTCATGAATGCTCATTCTATAAAGTGCTTCTAATACTGGAGTTATCAAATCAATTGAAAAATATAGATCTCTTCTAGGTGGTAACCTTGGAATTTCTTCCAGGAATACATCTTTAAATTCTCTAATTATAGGTAACTCATATATTTTTTAATCTTCTATTTTCTGCCTATTTTCCTCAATTTGGATAATAAAGAGTTTGCGGCCTTTCCAGGCGCTTCTTTTCAGCTGTAAGACTGAATTTTTTCTAATAGAAATAGGCCTAGGTATGCCTTTTATCAGTGGTTCAATTCCTTCATCATTTAAGCAAGTTACAATTTCATCTAAACAACTTATTACAACCCTATTTTTCTCTAACTAGTCTGTGCTTATTAATAGGTCATATGAGCCTAGAGGAAGTATGTTTAAACTTAACTCAGTTTTATAGACATTTAATTACACAGGGCATTGTTTTACCTAGATGGTTACTTTCCTCTTTGCACCTATTGCTAGCTATACTAACCATGCATTTTTAAATTTTAAATTTTAAATTTTTAACTTACATTTTTCCACCACTTATGGACTAATATAGCTCAGGCTAGCTCTTGGAACTACTAGTATAGACACATGATGGTTTAATATGTTACCTTTGATTTCAATCATAGTGGATTTGTGCTCTGCTTATATGTCTTCCAGGGAAGCATTGATCCTAGGAATGTTTCTTGCAATATCATTTACTGCAATTGCTTGATGAACAACTTGTACATTCTGAATATATCTGATGTTGTGTGGACAATTTCTCATCACATGGAGTTCTCCAATTCCCAAACATTTTAAAGGTTCTCTATATTTTCCACCATCTATTCCCTTATTGTTCAACTCTGTTTGCTTTGAACCAATTTGTGATTATGCAAGTTGGGGCTGATTATTCTGGATGAACTTTTTATGCTACCGAGCTCACCCAAAATTCTTCATGAGAGATCATTTTTGCTTCTTTAAAATACGTGTAGATTTATATTTATCTTTGTTTGACCAAGACTTTGAACTGCCACTCTTATTTTTAAACTATTGGTAGCACAATCTTGCCTTTATTATTGCTTCATCCATAGTACTAGGATTGTCAAATTCAATCCTTTCCATATAGGAATGTGGTAAGTAGTTTAAAAATCATTGTACATTTGCTTTCTCTTCTTTGATATAGGGAACATATCATAGTAGATTAGTGAAATTTGAAACAAATTCATTCATACTTAGTTGTCCCAACCTTAATTCATGGAATTCCTTAGCACGATCATCATAGTACCTTTCAGTTAAGTGTTTGGCTTTGAATTTTTTAGGAATTCCTCCCATGAAATTATTCTCTCCTCAATAATATGCATAGACTTTGCCTCTTCTCACCATAAGGAAAATTTTCCTTATAGTTGGTAAATTACAAATTTGGCTTTTAAATTACTATCATATTCATAGACTTGAAAATACTTGGTAATATTTAAAAGCCATGCTTCTACATCCTCCTCCTTCTCACCATCAAAGGTAGGGGGCCTTATCTTTTTAAACTCTCCTTGTAGTTCAACTTTCTTTTTCTTTTTGGATCTACATGATTTTGGAGAGGTTTTATTAGATTCATTTCCACTTCCAAATTTATCGGTTTTAGGGTCAACACTTTTTCTTTCAAGGTATCTTCTTTATCCCCATCTTCTTTTATATCAATAGGATTATGGCTTGACATTTATGTGAAATCTTTTATCAACTTTTCATGTTCCCTATTTTCCTTCAACAAGTATTCATGGTTAACTCTAATGTTGGCCAATTCTTGTCATAGATCTCTTATTATATCAAAGAACTAAGTTGTTGGAGGTGTATCTTCCCCTCCCAACTCCACATATACCTCTCCTCCTTCAGCAAGAGGTTGATTTGAGGCTTCTTCCATTTTGTATTTTTGTGTTGCTTACATGTGTACCTTATTGTCAACAAAAAACACACATTAGCTTTCATACATATAATAACTTTTGCATTTTCTTTTCTTGTTGTGGTTTTCCCTTAGGATTAGTGTTGAAACCTACAACTTTGATGCCATATATAACATACCTAATTTTCACACCAAAAAAAATAAAATTATCCTGGCTATAACCTACAACTCTGATGCCAAATATAACATACCTAATTTTCACACCAAAAAAAATAAAATTATCCTGACTATTTTAACTGATTTGTAACATTTTAAAGATTAACTATAGTATTTTGTATGTGCACAAGCCTCCACTTATGGCTTTAATGGTTTCCAACCTTGGGTTTGTATAATTTTTCCTATATATTAAAATTTGTTATGTCCTCGGCTTTATATTGTTCCTTATCAAGGTTCCCCTTTTGATGTATCCAGCTTGTTACACGCCCATATTTACTTAATTAAAATATCCATATTAGGATGAATAATCCATATCAACTATATGAACTCAGCTTTATATTGTTCCTTATCAAGGTTTCCCTTTTGATGTATCCAGCTTGTTACACGCCCATATTTACTTAATTAAAATATCCCTATTTGGATGAATAATCCATATCAACTATATGAACTCAGCTTTATATTGTTCCTTATCAAGGTTCCCCTTTTGATGTATCCAGCGTGTTACACGCCCATATTTACTTAACTAAAATATCCCTATTAGGATGAATAATCCATATCAACTATATGAACTCGCACAATATCAAAGTTTCCAAGCGCATACCATATACTCATTATGGTTTAATACACTCGTTATTCACAATTGGTTATTGTTTGTTCCGTGGTTCTTTTAAATGTTGAATTTCATGACTTATATAAAGCATGTGGGATAATTGTGGACCACATTTAGACTAGGGTCTATATGCGATGGACCCTTGGCACATCCAGCCTAGCCCACATGACCTTACCCATGTGTTAATCAGGTGACAGTTGTATTGGGAAAACATTAACGATGGTGATATGTTTGTGGTTGATTAAAGGGTTAAGATTGATTCTCATCAATCCTAATCGACTACCCTACTTTTTGTCATTCATTTGATTTTTCATTTGACTTTTTGGTCCTTGGGAAAGTGTTGCTTTGAGGTTTTTAGGGTTTCCAACAATCCTAGTTTAGTTTCTATGTCCATTCATACCTTTCCACCTCTATCATTTCCTCACCATACATTTATCATCATCAGAGAACTTGGCATGCTCGCTCGGGACCATATTTCTATTGTTCTGGGTTCGTTAGTAATTTAGTAGTTATTCTCACTCTTTCTCTGCAATTTCATCTAACTCTTGAAGATGTCTCACAAGTTCAAAGCTCTATAATTATTTCCATTGTGATCTTTTCAATACCAATGTTGTAGTATGGAGTGTTGGAGACTCTCATTTGGTCTTCTGGTTTTGCATGGAGTTATAAAGGTAAGATTTGTACTATTTTGCACGACTTGAATGATGAATTTATTCCTTCTTTAAATTCTTGTAGATTGGGGTTCTAAATTGGCTCTCACAATCCTCATTTTAATTCCATGGTTTTGGAATGAACAAGATTACAAAATGTCGGTCTTGTGAGAGTGACGGTAAGATTTCTTTTCTTTCCTATTTCATTGAATCCCTCTGGATTTACAATGTATAAAGAGAAGACTTCTAAAATATTTTCATTGACTTTTCCTCTAGCCATATTTCCAATTTATATATGTGTTATATGACAGAGGGTTTTTTATTGGGCTTTCTGCAACTATTGAATTTATTGAGGGTTTTCACCCATGAGAGAACAATCGTCACATCTAAATGAATTTCGTTTTGTTATTGGGTGTGAACTCTGATATTTACACTTGGGGTTTTTTATTTTCTCCACCGAAGTTCTTGTTTAGAAACTCTGTATTTCTATTTGTAAATGGGCTCATATAAAATAGGGTTTAACACTTTTGTGTTTAGTTGTAGGCATGGTTTGAAGCAGTGGCCGAACTAGTTCTCTACAGGGAATATAATATCCTATCCCTATGTAGGGTTATTTTGGACGCGACAGCTGAGCGGTGGAGTGTAGGGACGTGTGGCCAAAGGAGAAAGTCTAATGAAGCTGCAGCCAACTAGAGTGCAAGAAGGAGGGAGACTGGTGGAGCTGTAGCCAATGCTTGCTAGCCTTTTGCGGAGTTTGCATGCGACTCTCAAGACTCGTAGAATGGGTCGTCTTGACACTTGGCTTACGGAAATGCATGCTATCCTGCTCTAAATACTCAAGGGTGGCATGAGGAATGTTTTTTCGATGGTCGGAATCTCTGTAAACTTTATGCGTTTTAGCCCTCCTTGTCATGGGTAGATTAACTCTTCAGAAGCCTGAGGACCCTCAGCTCCTCTGAAATCCGCCATTTTGACTTTTCAACTTCCCCTGTCATATTCCAAGTCCGTTGTTAGGCTCAAACAAAAGGATGGTATGATTATCGTTGTTCTTATCTGCGTGGCAAGGAATGCTCTGTCCTGTCCCTTAGGTGTCTTTGTTTCCTGAACATCTTCAGTTCGTTTTTTCTATAGCCTTCGTTGTCTCCTTCCAAAATCTCTTTTACGGCTCTGTGTGGGAGAAGTTTCTTTGGTTATGGCTCACTATCAAGTATGGTAGGACGATTATCATTCTAAATCTATTTTTCGGCTCTATGCGGGAGAATTTTCTTGGGTTATGGCTCAAGCCTGAAGCTTGCTCCTGCACTTTCCGCTCAGCTCGCCTGCGGCTCCAGGTCAGTACCTCTATGCTATGATGTTCATATTCTTTTTTAGTTAAAAAGGAATTTTTAAAGAATGGTAATTAGCAGCTGAATTTCGTTAAGTTTTTAGTTAAGTTTCTATGGGTCTATGAAAGCTTGGAGTTGTTATTCTGATTTTAGAAGAAAGGAAGTTAAAGAATGGATGTAGAGTAGTTTGTCCTGTTTTTGCCTCAAGGATTACAGAAAGTCTGTAGTTTTTTCCCATGTCTGTGGAAGCGAGACGATCATGGGTATCGTTACTCAAGCCTCAAAAATATTTCGTCGTCTCAAAACCTTGCTCGGACCTTCGGTTTAAGATTGGCCACTGGTGGTGTGTCTATCAATTAGTCTGTTGCTGTATTGTCTGCCCAGAGGAATCATCCTGAAAGTCTCAGCTAGCTGAATCCTTCGGATCCCTGCAACTTAGGCCCATTCACACTCTTTGCCTGAATCCCCATGGAATTTTCCGGGTCGGTTTTTTTTCTTTTTTTTCCGGGTTGCTGGCTTTTGCCTTCAAAAGTACAAGCCTTAAATCCTTCTCTGACTAAGAATTTCGGGCAAAGGAAAGATTAGTACTTTCTCTGGTTTCTCGAAATTTCTGCGGGGACAGATCAAATATCTGATTTAAGCCAAGCCATCATAATTCAAAAATTCCTTATGGCTGTCAGAATCCTGTCAATGACATAGACCATCCTCTTAATAGGAAATCCGATCGAGGGACTTATAATTAATTTCCTTAAAGTTCAAATTAGGGGTATCCTGATCCCGAGGCTTCACGGGTCAGTACTGTAGCCAGAATTTCGAAGATCAAGGTTTTCTCTCTCTGGGCTTTTTGTTCAACCCCATCTGTCATTTCCTGTCAGTCCACCCTGGGCCATATCTTCCCTGGATTTTTCGTGATCCCCTCGTTTTCAGAAGTAGGTGGAGGAATTAAGAATGACTGACACTTCTGATCTCGAGGCGATGATTCAAGCAACTATACAGGTGGAATCAGCACATAAGTTTGCCAAAGTGGATAGTGAGTGGCAATCCACGCTAGAGGAGATGTTGATCCACCCCTCGGTCCCACAAAATGAGAAGAAAGGTCTGTTAAAAGATAAACCTTATAGACCTATCCGTCAGCCTGGAAATGACTTCTCCCAAAAGACCTGGCAAGAGGACTGTCTTAAGGGAAATAATAAACCTGTTAAGACTATTCCTCCTCCCACTGCTATCAGAATAGAAAATAGTCATCTGACAGATCGCATTGAAAGTCTCCAAACTAAGACCTTAGTCGAGAGATGGCATTTCCCAGAACTAGATGACTTGAAGATGAGGTGCTGGCTTGAGAAGCAATGGAAGCTGTTAAATGGATATGTTCCAATTATAGCCAAGTTACTGAAAGAATGGTACTGCTTTCACTTTCTAAACTCAAATGACCTGGAAATCATTCTAAAACATCAATGGGTTTACAAAAGAAGCTTCTTGGCTTTACACAGATGGTATATGGGCTATAATCCATTGACAAACATTCCATCTAATAACTTAATTTGGGTTAAGCTTCCCGGATTACCATTAGAATTGTGGTCAAAGGAAACTCTAGCTGAAATTGGCAATGCAATCGGAAGATGTGTATATGTGGATCCTTGGGTTTTAGGTGAGAAAGACAAACGAGTAGCATGGATATTAATATACAAACCATTCAGAGGAGGGTTCCTGGCTCATATAGACATTCAGTGGAGGGATTCAAAAATCAGGCAAAGGCTCGATTTCTGGTGTATTCCCTTTAGATGTATAGCTTGCCATGGCACTGGGCATCTAATAAAGAATTTTCCAAGACACCTGTCAAATAGCCGAAAATAACACAACCATCATCACTTTGTAGCAAAGCCTTACAAAGTCACATCCCCTTGCAGGGAGTCAGAGCGATCTTCATTCTCAAAGAACTTGTCTCTCTTAGGATCAGAAGTCCACCCGGATCTCTCTGCCAAAGACCATCGGCTCCCATCTCTTCCAGATGATTCAAATGCTCCCCGCGATCCTATATCCCCATCCATGCCCCCTTTGGAGCCAGCCTCAGACCATGTCACTCCTTTTAATACAAATATCCCGGAGCCTATATCCCCTTCTATGCCTCCTTTGGAGCCCGCCTCAGATCATGAGATCCCATGCCCGCGCCCGATTCCACATCCTCTTAAAGTGACCAGTAATGAAAGTCAGTTCATCCAATCCTCAACTCCTTCTCCAAATAATAAAAATTTTTCAATAGAAAGAGGAAAAGAGAATATGGTTACTCCTACACTTGCAAACTCGCCTACATCTTCGCCCTCAAATTCGGTAGGCAGCGATTTGGATTTCCTGCTAAATAAAAAATCGCTTCAGCTCAGGGCACTTACAATTCATAAACCCTAATCTCAATTGTCCCCTCAAATTAGTCTGAAGTCGACTAGAAATATCACGGTGAGGAGGAAAACAAAACGGGGAAGCAGGCACTTCAGGGGGAGAGGTGAGGGCAGAGGGGTCCGAAATTTATCTCTTGTAGAAGTCCCAATCATAGACATGACTGAAGACAGGCCTCTTAGAGCAAGCAAGGCTGGAAAATCTCCAATATGAATTTCGCCATCTCCATGAATATAAGAGGCTTGGGGGTAGGACCCAAGTTTTTGGCCCTAAAAAATTTCTTCCATTCAGTAAGTCCCAAAATTATTCTAATACAGGAAACAATGCATGATTCCTCTGTTGCTATTTCTTACTTCAGTAAGATGTTTCCTTCATGGCACATCTTTGCCATCGAAGCGACTGGTCTCTCGGGAGGGTTAGCAGTCTTATGGGATCCATCCTGGATCAAGGCAAAAACATATAGATGCTTGGCAGGAATTCTGATCTCGGCAAAAATGAGAGGACACAATTTTCCTATTAATATCCTCAATATATATGCCCCCTACAAGAACAGAATGCTATTCTGGGAGAATATTTTGGATTCTGAAATTTTTGATGTGGAAAATTTATTGATTGCAGGGGATTTAAACCTCACTTTAAGCATGGATGAGATATGGGGCAGTAAAAGGAAGAAGGATCCTCTTGCCGAAAGGATTAAAAATGAATTACTGAAGAGAAATTTTGTTGACATTCTCCCTCCTCGAATGATCCCGACATGGGAAAATGGCAGAATTGAGGAAGCTTATGTTGCTAAAAGGCTGGACAGGTTCCTTATTCATGCTAGTGTGATTGATTGTATGGGTATGCCATTCTCATCAATTGAAAACATCTTCATTTCAGATCATAGGCCAATCATTTTAGGCTGGAAGGAAAAAAGTTTCAGGAAAGGATACTCATTTAAGTTTAATAGCTCTTTTCTGGAGGATCCGGGCTTTAATGACCTCATCAAAAAAACATGGAATGAGCTGGAAAATAATAGTCCTTCCATGCTCTTGATGACATTTAGGGACAAAATGGTTTATATGCGGAAGGTGGTGAAAAAATGGCAATATGAGAAAAGGCAAGCCAACAGAAAAGAGCTCAGGAGCATTCAAAGGGCTTTAGACATGGCATCGGAGGCGATGGCTACTCATCATTTATCTCTTGAGACGAGATGTCTTATAAAGGAGTTGCAAAAAAAGAAAATAAAAATTTTAGAGCAAGAGGAATCTTTTTGGCGTTTGAAAAGTAGAGCGATATGGATAAAAGAAGGGGATAAGAATACAAAGTTCTTTCACAACTTTGCAAATGCCAGGCGTGAAAAAAATTTCATATGGAAGATAAGAGATGGAAGTGGTCAGTTCATTTATTCCCAGCAGGATATATCAAATGAGGCAGTAAGTTTTTTTGGTAAACAGTACCAAAGATCTGAAGAATGTAGGTTTCAGGATATTCTATGGGGCATTGAAGTTTTTCCAAAGATGTTTGATGAGGAAACTAATGATAAAAATTTTCAACAAATCTCTGAGGAAGAGCTGCTTGGGATTATGAAATCATTTAAAAGAGATAAATGTCCAGGGCCGGATGGCTGGACAATTGAGTTTTTTACTCATTTCTTCGACCTTTTCAAAGGGGATTTGTTAAGGATGATAGAGGGTTCAAGAATGGCGGGCAGTATCAATACAAAGGTTGCTTCCACCAACATAGCACTCATCCTGAAGAAAGATGAAGCGGAGTCTTTTATGGACTTCTGGCCGATCTCCTTGTGCAATATTACTTACAAAATTATTGCAAAAATAATTGCAGAGAGAATAAAAGGAACATTATCCAAACACTTATCATTAAAGCAGCATGCTTTTCTTAAAGGGAGGAACATACAGGATGCGGTGGCAAGTACTCAGGAAGGATTATTTGCTATTCAGGCAAGAAAAATAGATGCAGTCATTCTTAAGATTGACCTCCAAAAGGCATATGATTGCTTCGATTGGGGATTCCTAAGGTGCTTATTGGCAAAGATTGGCTTAAAAGCTGGTATGACAAACTGGATAATGGCATGTGTTGAGATGGTGAATTTTTCGGTGATCATAAATGGGATTCCCTCTCCATTCTTCTCTACCTCCAGAGGTCTCTGTCAAGGATGCCCCTTATCACCACTTTTATTCATTCTGGCGATGAATACTCTCAGCCTTCATATTAATAAGGCTGTAGAGGAATCCAGATGTTTTCCGCTTAAAATTTGCAGGAGCATTTCGATTTCCCATAATCTTTTTGTTGATGACATTATAATGTTCAGAATGCTGTGCAAACTTACATGGTTATTGTTTAGTCAATTAAGTGTTATCTAAATTGCTAGTATTTATTGTCAACCCGGGGCTCGTAAGCTGATGAAGTGAGGGTGTACTATATGTACTTAAGTAACCTCTTAGAGTTTTTCTTATCGTTGTGGGTGTTGTTGTGGTTAATTATGTTCCTAAGATGGAGTGAGAATTTATAAACAAGTGAGTGATGGTGTGTGTGTAGAGTGAATCCTAACTGAGTGAAAGTGTGTGTTGAGTGATCTCTAACTACTTGCTTGAAAGGAAATGCTTGAAAAGAATAAGTGAACTGAAATGTCTTGAAATAAACTTGAAAGCAAATGACCACTACCAATGGCACTAGACACCGTTCAAGTTGCTGCTAATAAAAGAAAAGAGAGTCACTTTTAAAACCCAAGAATAAAGATTATCTCTCTAACTTGATGCTTCAAAGCACATGTACTGTGTAAAGCACGGATAGGAAGTAGCTTATGTGGAATTAGAAAAGTGAGAAAAATATGCTTGAAAGACTAATGATAATGATTTGCTATTTCTAATTCTCTACTTTAGCCATATGTACTATGCAAAGTATGATTAGAAAGTAGTGAGAAAATAGTCTAATAAGCACTTAAAATCAAAACTCCTACTTTAAAGACTAGTGGTGATGATTTGCTCTTTCTAACTCGATGCTTCAAAGCACATGTACTGTGTAAAGCACGGATAGAAAGTAGTGAAAGAACAGTCCAAAAAGCACTCAAACTAGTTGCAAATTAGTGATATTCTGATCTTAAAAGATAATAGTTTATGATGAAGATCATTCATGTATGTTAACAGCTCTTTGAGAAATAAGATTAAAAATCAACTATAAAGATAAAGGCAGCACTTGAATTGTCAACTTCAAATACCATTAGCTGTAAAGCAAACACACACATATAAAAAAAATAAATCCCGGGCTAAAAGAAACCTGCAAAGAAATAACACTGATCAGCTTGAAAGAAAGGAAAACAAGTAAATGAAACTATACATGCTTAAGGAAATAAACAAGAGAATAACGAAATACTGCACATAAAATACTTTACAAAGGCTGAGATGAGCAGGGGCCCTCTGTTCATTCAGCCACAAGAAAACTCAGAGATCTGGAAACTTCAAAACGGTGCTATGTCTATTCCTCCATTTGCAAAAAGTATACAAAACAGAGTGCTGGAATAGCACTAGAAAACAGAGTTCACAAAGCTCTTAAATTCCACACGAGTTCAGAAAATTACAACTAAAAAAAGTTCTTTGAGCGTACGCAGACGCAGCAATTTATAGGAGTTTCTAAGATAGCCTACTCGTACAACTAATTAACAGAAAAACAATAAACAGTCATGCGTATTTATGGTCCCTTGACACATCACGGCTGCGTGGACGAGTTTAGTGGTTCTGTCGTCATGGATAATAAATCCCATGTTGGATTGCGTCTCCCCTGCCACCTGTAGAACATGGACAAATCACCATTTAAGATGACGTGACCAAGCAGCTCTCAATCACCGTTTAAACAGCCTTGAGTTGACCGTAACTTAACCAGCTTTGACCATGGGTGGAGATGACGTGGATGGCTGGAACAATGGGACAGGAACCTCGAGCACGTTGATACCTGAGTGCCCATGTGGCTCATCTGGCAAACCGACACGTGGATCATTGTGTTTAACAAAAAGGCTGCAGGATCTTCAGATAGCTGCGGGATCATCAGATAGCTGCGGGATTCCTGCAAGTAAGTCAAAATCTAAACAAATAGTCATCCATTAGCAAAACTTGCTTGATCATGCTTATTGACACCTAATGTAATGATCTGAGAGGTTTTATGGTGAAAATGAGGCAAAAGTGAAGGAAAGATAAGGAAGAACTGAGGAAAATGGTAGACAGGTAGGTGTAGAATAGAGGCTCTACATACCCCCACTCCGAGGGTATTGCATGTCCTCATGCAATGAAAACACAATTCAGTCCATCTGCTGGGATGCCTCAGCTAGGACATCCAATCTCCTTCTCTTCCTTTGTGTAGAAACATTAACCTTTGGCCTCTTGAACATGCATCTGAATTTCAAATTGATTAAGGCTCTGTTCAGCCTTCTATATCTCTTCTTGAGTCTGCTGTGTTTCTTCTGCCACATGCTCATGTGAAGAAAGGTGTTATCTTGGATTGCTTTGGCAATTTCAGCTTGCTGCTTCATTTCTTCATTTCTCTGTTTAATGTGACGGTTTAGCACTTCAAGTTCATAGATTTCTTGTTTAAGTAAATCTATTTGCTGCTCATGAGGTATGACATTACTTGGGCCAGCAGTGTTTTGCTCCAATGTTTCAAAATAGTTGTACACCTCTTGTTGAATTGGGTCAACAATTGGTGACTTCCTTGGACTATATTCATGCTCAATTTCAGTTTCAAACTCCGGCTGAAATGGACTGTCTTCTCTGGGAGGAGTATCTGCCTCATGTGATGGACTATCCTCAAGGTCTGCTTTTGTAGCACCCTTCTCAGGTTCGCTAAGATCAACGAAGAGTGTCCTTGTGGCTTTCCTTTTATTCTGCAATCTACTACTCCTTCTTACCGTGGCAGCACTCTGTGTTTCTTTTTGTGCCTTTTCCCTTGGTTTTTGAACTTTTACTTTCTCAGAGAGGGCAGTTTTCTCATGGAGTTTAGCTACCCTTTGTGCTAAGGGCTGGTTATCCCTTTCTTCATCACTAGAATGCTCTGGGGTCTGATCAGTTTCTTGGATTATAGATTTTCCCTTGTCTTGTTTTTGTTTCTTTTTGTCTTCTCTTCTCTTCTTGGTAGCTTCCTTGGCAAGTTCAGCGAGGGTTTCTGAGATGACCTCTTGAGCACTGTCTTCAGTGGGTTCAATCTCAGGTTCAAGATGATGGACTTCTATTTCTTCTACAGTTTGTCTTTGAACAGTTTCCTCTAAGATGTCAGTCTCAGAGATACTTTCTTTTCTCTTCCTTCTGCTTTTTCTAGGTATAGAAGATTCTCCAGGTTCTGCAAAATGATTCCTTACAAGGAATTTCTCCCATGTGTCTTGTTTTTCTTTTAACTGTTCTTCTATCAATAACTTTACAAGACCATGGTGACAGAGGTAAGCTTCTACGTTTCGTGGATTTCGTTGAGCCATGGAACACATTTTCCTAAGGCTTTGGAATAGAAAGTAAGGAAGATTTATATCATGTTCTCCTTGAAATTGCAGCATAATTTTACCATGATAAACGTACAACACTCCAAATCTCCCTTCATACGTGAAAATTTTTTGCACTAACAACAATAGAATTTTCCATTCTTCTTTAACATGGGAGATTGGAATTCCTTTGGTGAAAACACTTGTGTCCATACCTGGGTTTTTAAAAATCCGCTTCCATTGTTGATCCTGGACTGCCCGGTTTTTGAACCAACGTTCACCGGTTTGTGGAAGAGAGGTAGCCCTTGCTATGCTTCCTTCGCTGACTGTAAATGTTAAATCACCCACTTCTGCTTGACTGTCTTTGTCCTTAAATGATCTTGCAAAGGCTTTTGTTACTTCTTTGTGGTAGCCCTTAAACTTCCTGATGCACTGTAGCCAATTAGCTTTTTGTAATGCTTCCTCAACCTGAGGGTATGCCTCCAAGAATTTCGAACCTTCTGGTTCAGCCCTTAAAAGCTTTCCCATCGACTCCTCAGCTCTGTTTAAAACACGAATTTGATGGTGACCTTACACAGTAACCCCGTCACTTTACACAGTAACTCCTCGGTTCCTGTTCAGACTTTGTGGAACAGAGGGTATACGGTGCATCAACAGCCTCAGACATCGAGAATTCACGGCTTGAATTAGAGTTAAGCGGAGGATAACAGCGTGGACACAGTGAAAATGGTGACTAACAGTCGTAATACGACTGTATCACAGGTTTACTGGCTATACGGCAGAGGGAAAACAGAGGATGGTTTATGGAGGTAATCGTAGTGAGTGAAACGGAATAAGGGAGATGATAGCGAGGAATGGAGTATTATGAGCACAGAGGGTTTCGAAATGATGAATGGAACGGTTATATTCTCCGATTTCGGCTGTGAATTGACACATGGCTGCGGGACGAGAACTGAGAGACGTAATACGGTAGGTTACGTCATTAGGGTATGAGACCTTAATGACAGAAACAGCCATATGTGATTTCAAAAATCGTGGTTATTATGAGCTGGTAGACGTGGAGGATTCGTAGATTTGTGGTCGCATGGGAAAAGAAGATGGGTAATCATTACGATTAGTGGTCAACAAAACATAACCCAGAAAATTCCGCATAATGAAATAACCATAGGTTTAGAGTTTTAAACATACCTCGGATCCGCATTTGATTTGGCTTCTGATGATTTGCTACTAACATTTTGTTAACTTTATTGCTAGCACATGATCTTTCCTCCTTGTCTTTGATGATTTTGAACTGTAAATATTTTCTTCAGACAAACTGTGTTTCTTGTGCAGGTGCAGAAGGCTGCAGGAAGGCTAAACAGCTGCAGAATTGTTAAATAGCTGCAGGAACTGTAATGAAGTCTTCCGGCTGCATAAAATACTTTAGTTTCCTAAAACAAACTTTATTAATGAAGTGAAATGGAATGAAGGAATGAATGAATGAGTGAGTGGAAAGCAGTGAGGTGAAGTGAGGATGGTAAGATGGAAGGAAATGGTGAGATGAAATGAATGAAATGAAAATGAAAGAGAGAGATTTTTTCTTTTTTTTCTTTTTTGAGAAACATGAGGTGTCAGGTGACCCTGATTTTCACCTCATGTTTTCTGCATGAGACTGCCAATCAGAGATTGGTTTTCAAGCTCATACATTTATTCATTTATTTATTTATTTATTTATTTATTTATTTTTTTTTTTGAAATTGAAAGAAACAGAGATTAGGCTGATGGAGGGGAAGAATTCTTCTCCACCAGCCTCATTTCAGAATCTCCTTGGAATAACTTAACAAACTCCTCTTTTGAGAGTGGCTTGTGGTAGACTTTTAACCGGTGGCCATTCACAATAAAGGGAGTTCGAAGTTCATCAATAGTCTTCACTCTAACTGCTCCATTATTAAAGACTTCATCAATCTCATATGGCCCAAGCCAATGAGTTTGAAATTTTCCTTTGAAGTCCTTAAATTTTGAATCAAACAAGAGTGTCCAATCACCCTTTTGAAACTTCTTTTCTTTGATATGTCGATCATGCCATTTGCTTCTTTGGTGCTGAACTAGATCGGTTCTTAGAATTGCATCTTGTCTCATTTCATCTAGTTCATTTAACTGGTCCATTCTGTGCTTCTGGGCTTCTGATAAGCTCATCCCCAATTGAACTGCTGTCTTGAAGGTCTTGATTTGGAACTCAATGGGGAACAGGACTTCCTTCCCATAAACAAGTTCATAGGGAGAATGTCCTGTGGTGTTCCTCCATGTAGTTCTATAGGCCCATAAGGCTTCAGGAAGCCTTTCTGCCCAATCTCTTCTATGAAGATGAACAGTCTTTGTGATGATGCTTTCAAGAACTTTATTTGTAGATTCTACTTGACCATTCGCTTGCGGATGGTATGGAGTAGATGTTCTATGCTTAATCTTATATTCCTCCATCAGCTTTTCCACCATCCTTGATGTAAATTGGCTTCCCTGATCTGTTACAATTTCTCTTGGGACACCAAAACGAGTGAAAATATCCTTGAAAAGAAATTGAACAACTGAATTTTCAGTAGCAGAAGTTAATGCTATAGCTTCTACCCACTTGGTAACATAATCAGTACAAACCAGTATATATCTATTTTGCTTGGATGGCGGATTAATTGGTCCAACAAAATCTAGAGCCCATTTCTCGAAAGTTTCGATGCATACCTGTGGCTGTAGTGGCATTTCATTCGAAAGAGTTGGTCTCCCAGTTCTTTGACAACTGTCACACCTTTTAACATATTGCTTTGCATCCTTAAAGAGAGAAGGCCAATAATATCCTGATGAAAGGATTTTATAGGCAATCCTCTTATCAGAAAAATGTCCGCCACAAGGTTCGTCATGACATGCCTTAAGGATGTCAGGCATCTCATCCTCCCGTACACATCTTCTGATCATCAAATCTGGCCCTGTTCTGAACAATTCATTAGAAATCCAAGAATAAAGTGAACTATCCTGAATGATTTTCCTTTTCTCATTAGGTAATTTTCCAGTAACTAAATAATTAGCAATATCAGCATACCAAGGAGTTTTGGTAGTTACTGCAAACAAATACTCATCTGGAAATTTATCCTCTACAGGAGAGTCCTCATTAGTGTTTTGGATTCTAGACAAGAAGTCAGCTACTGTGTTCTGTTTACCTGGTCGATCTAACACAGTTATGTTGAATTCTTGTAAAAGCAAAAGCCATCTTGTAACTCTACCATTAGTGATTGGTTTGTTCATGAGGTATCTAATGGCAGAGTGATCAGTGTGGACAAAGGTTTCATAGCCGGTTATATAGTGTCTAAACTTGTTTATAGCATGAACAACGGCTAGAAACTCCTTTTCAGTAACAATATAATTTAACTTAGTAGGAGTCAAATTCTTACTCGTGTAATAAATGGCATAAGGGATCAAATCCTTTTGTCCCAAAACAGCTCCTAAAGCTGTATCTGAAGCATCAGTAGAAATGTGGAAAGGGAGTTTCCAATTTGGACCCCTTAAAATGGGTGCTTCGGATATTCTAGTCTTTAAAGCTTCAAAGGCAGATTGACATTCAGGATCCCACTTAAATTCACAATCTTTAGTAAGTAGTTTGAAAAGAGGGGATGCTATCTTAGTGAAGTTTTCAATAAATCTTCTATAATAACCAGTAAACCCAAGAAAACTTGTAACATCTCTTTGGCAATTTGGAACAGGTAACTTAGAGATGACTTCTACTTTAGATCTATCAACTTTGATTCCATCTCCTGAAATATGATGTCCTAAAACAATCCCTTCAGTAAACATCATAAAACACTTTTCATGACTTAAATAAAGATTTGTTTCCTTACATCTTACCAGTACTTTTTCCAAATTTGCCAAAGCTTCTTCAAATGTATTACCATAGACTGTAAAATCGTCCATGTATACCTCTACACAATCATGAATCAGATCTGAGAAGATTCCTAGTACAGCCCTTTGAAATGTAGCAGGTGCATTGCACAAGCCAAAAGGGAGTACTCGATAGGCAAAAGTTCCCCAAGGACAAGTAAAGGTGGTTTTGTCTTGATCTTCAGGTGCTACCTGAATCTGATTGTAACCACTAAAACCATCCAAGAATGAGAAATACTTTTTACCTGCTAAAGTGTCTAATACCTGATCAATAAAAGGTAGAGGAAAATGATCCTTTAAGGTTGCCTTGTTCAATTCTCGATAATCAATGCAAACTCTCCATTTACCATTCTTTTTGGGCACTATAACCAAGGGAGAAACCCATTGGCTATCTGAAATGGGGTAAATGAAGTTTACCTTGAGTAATTTCTGAAGTTCTTCTTTCACAATTTCCCTAAGATTTGGATTCATCCGTCTTTGTGGCTGCCTAATAGGTCTGCTGTTTTCTTCAATATAAATATGATGAATACAAGTCTTAGGGTCGATTCCTTTCATGTCAGTATATTCCCATGCAAAGGCAGTGGAATGTTTTTACAACAGTTTAGTTAATTCTTCTTGTTGTAGTCTTTCCAAGTTCTTGTTAATGTTTAATGTTTTTCCTGGAAAGATTTCAACTGTAGAACTACCAAACTCTTCCATTGAGAAGAGAGACATCTGTCTAGAGGAGAGATATTCAATATCTGCATCTAACTGGAACTGTGAAGAGTCATATTCTAAGGGTACCTCAAAATTTTCTAATGTATTTAGAATTTGACTATCCTCACTGATTTCAGAGATGGTTAGAACAGGTTGAAGAGTATCCTCATCATCAATCCATGTTGGAAATAATACTGAGAGGGGGGGTGAATCAATATTATCTAGCAATTTAACAAATCTTCCTTATTTGATCTTTTGAATTATTCTTGCATATCAGTACCATAAAATAATGAGCATGAACAAAGAAAATAGACAGTCACACCAAAGAACACAAGATGTAAGGTGGAAACCCAATGTGGGAGAAAACCACCTGCTGCAATATGTCTCTATCTTCTTTCAATTTAGAAATTCTTTTACAATGATTTTGTACTGGTGCAGTCCTTTACCAGTACGCAGGCTGCAACCTGCAGAGAGCTACAACTCTCTCTCGTTTTCCAGTTTCTCCTGGAAGGGAGCTACAACCCCCTACTTCTTTTCATACAAGGACCACTTTTCATAAATCCATAAGCATCAATTGATCATCAAATGTAAGAGTATCACCCAATCAACTGTAGTAACCAGAACAATGATAAACAAAGATTTTAAGAGAAGGAAGCACCCTGCTCAACTGCCAACCTGAGTCCGGACTCACCCTGCTCAACTGCTAGCCTGAGTCCCTGGACTCACCCTGATCAACTGCTAGCCTGCGTCCCAGACGCACCCTGCTCAACTGCTAGCCTGCGTCCCTCGCACTGAGTCTATTGAACTGCCTGCGTCCCGGCGCACCTGAACCCTTACTGCACCTGCGTCCGACGCACCTGAAATGCTTCGCTCCTGCGTCTCGGACGCACCTGAACCCTTACTGCACCTGCGTCCTTCCGGGCAAAGAGAATTTCAAGACTTTAGAAATAACCCAGACAGTCAGATCACAGATCCGAGCAAGAGTCGAAGAGATCTCGGTCCATCAGATTCGCCTTGTTTAGATCTAGACCAGATCTTACCTTCATAAGATGTTCAACCAAAAACATGATTAATCCAAATGAAAACCTTTGCTTTATATAAGCAAGCTCCTCCCCAAAACATGGAACAATACCACGAGCCGACACCATAGAAACACAAAACCGTCGGCTAGAAACCACACAAGAAACCCCCACGTGCTTTTCTCTGTCTTGAAATGTGTGCACTAGGTGGACGCACCCCCTGAACGGCTGGCCTGTGTCCCTGGACGCGGGTTCTGCATGGTATACCTGCGGGGACGCACTTTTTGAACAGATTGCCTGCGTCCTTCTTAAAAATAGAGAGCTGATCATCAAGAATAGTGATCTATCACCTGAATGGGTTGCCATCAAGGACAACACCTGAATCATAATGCCAACAATCTCCCCCTTTGGACTTGATGGCAACCTCATGATTTTCAGCTTCATTCTCCCCCTTTGACATCAAGGGCAAAGGGTATGCTCCCCCTACGCTCATGCTCCCCCTATGAACCTGATCTGCAGCAACGTACCACCATGAAAGAGATAGAGACATATTGCAGCTATTTCCAAGATCTCCTTCTCCATAATGCCAACAATGCATTATGTGCTCCCCCTGAGCCTATACCACCAATAAGAAGATGTTCAACAATAAGATGATGCATCAACAACCCCAACTTTTGCCTGAGGTATTCAAAAGTGTCCCTGGGCAACGGTTTGGTGAAAATATCAGCAACTTGTTCCTTAGAAGGAACATACTCCAACTTGACCTTCTGTTCAAGTACTTGTTCCCGGAGAAAATGGTACTTGATTGGTATGTGCTTGGTTTTTGAATGCATAACCGGATTCTTTGAGATGCTGATTGCACTTGTGTTGTCACATAAGATAGGGATTGGAGGTGTACAAGTGATTTGATAATCCTGCAAAGTCTGCATCATCCAAAGGAGTTGGGTGCAACAAGATGCAGCAGCAACATATTCTGCTTCAGCTGTAGACAAGGCAATTGAACTCTGTTTCTTGCTGAACCAAGATACCAGTCTGGAACCCATAAAGAACACACCACCACTTATGCTTTTCCTGTCATCCACGCTTCCGGCCCAATCTGCATCTGTATAAGCATGAAGAGTGAGATCTGTATCTCTAGGATACCATAAGCCATAATTTTGAGTCCCTTGAAGATATTTGAAAATTCTCTTCACTGCCTGAAGATGAGTTTCCTTCGGATTTGCCTGAAATCTTCCAACTATTCCAACTGCATGCATGATGTCCGGTCAGGTACCTGTCAAATATAGTAAACTTCCAATCATAGATCTGTAGGTTGGTTGATGTACTGCTGCAGATTCATCATTTTCACTGAGACTACATCCTGTGACCATGGGTGTACATACTGGTTTTGCATCTTCCATGCCATATTTCTTCAAAATCTGCTTGAGATACTTGGTTTGAGATAAAAGGATTCCTCCTTCCTTTTGTTGGATTTGCAAACCAAGGAAGTATGTCAGTTCTCCTAGCAAGGACATTTCAAATTCTTTCTGCATGACTGAGGCAAAGCTTTGACTCATAGCTTCTTCATTGCTGCCAAAAATAATGTCATCTACATACACAACAAGAATTAGTAATTTGTCATTTTCAACTTTTATATATAGATTGCTATCTGCTGAACCTTTTGAAAAACCTTGTTGATGAAGATATTTGTCCAACCGGTAGTACCAGGCCCTTGGGGCTTGTTTGAGACCATAGAGGGCCTTTTTCAATCGGCATACAAGATTTGGATCATTTCCAAGAATGAACCCATCTGGCTGTTCAATGTACACTTCTTCTTCCAAGTCTCCGTTTAGAAATGCTGATTTCACATCCATTTGAAATACTTTGAAGTTCTGAGAACTTGAGAGAGCAAGGAACATTCGGATGGCCTCAAGTCTTGCAACAGGAGCAAAAGTTTCTTCAAAGTCTATTCCTTCTTGCTGCGCATACCCTTTACAAACAAGTCTGGCTTTGTTTCTAATTACTTCTCCATTTTCATTCAATTTATTTTTGAAGACCCATTTTGTTCCGATAACATTCTTATCCTTTGGTCTAGGAACCAGCTCCCAAGTGTTGTTCTTTTCGATTTGCTCAAGTTCTTCATCCATTGCTTTCACCCAACATTCATCTTTGCATGCTTCTTTCACATTTTGTGGTTCAGTAGAGGAGAGTAATGCCAAATAGCTTGAAGCTTCTGCAACTGTTCTTCTAGTTTGTATACCTGCTTCTTTTTGTCCCATGATCTGAGATTTTGGATGGTTCTTCTGAACATATCTGGATGGAGTCTTTTCTTCTATTCTTGTTCGTTCTTCTGCTTCTTCGTGAGGTTCTTCTTGAGATTCTTCTTGAGGTTCTTCTTCTTCATCATTCTGTCTTTGAGGGTAGCTTTCATCTTCTTCGATGTCTTCATGATGTATTTGCCTAGGAATGTATCCCTTCTCATCAACCACTACATCAATGCTGTCAACAATTCTGCCAAGTCTTTTATTGTAGCATTTGTATGCTTTTCTATGTGGAGAATAGCCAAGAAGAATGCCTTCATCTGCTCTAGGATCAAGTTTGCCAAGCTGCTCCTCAGTATTCTTGATATAGCATTTACTCCCAAAGATTTTGAAGTGCTTTACCGAAGGAGTTTTACCACTCCAGAGCTCATGAGGAGTTTGAGTGCTGTTCACCCGGACATTTGTCTTGTTGAGAATAATAACCGCAGCATGTGCAGCTTCACCCCAGAAAGTTGCGGGAGTTCCTGATTCATCAAGCATAGCACGAGCCATTTGTTGGATTGTTCTGTTCATTCTTTCCACAACTCCATTTTGCTGAGGAGTTCTAGCTGTAGAGAATTCTCTCCTTATCCCATGTTCATCACAGAAATCGAAAAATTCATTTGAAGTAAATTCCCCACCTCTGTCGGATCTGAGGCACTTAATTTTGTGACCTGATTCATTTTCAATCAAGGCTTTGAAGGATTTGAATTTTTCGAATGCTTCATCTTTGTGCTTCATAAGTCCTAACCAAACAAACCTGGAGAAATCGTCAATAAATAATATCAAGTATTCCTCTCCTCTAGGTGTTCTTTTCCTGAATGGTCCACATACATCTGTATGTACTAGCTCAAGAGGCATGCTAGCTGATCCTTCTTTCTCTGGAAAGTTAGTCCTGGTTTGTTTTCCAAACTGACATGATCTGCATATGGTGTTGTCAGGAATTTTGATATCTGGAAGATCGCGAACTGCCTGATATTTGCATGCTTTCCTTATTTGAGAGAAGCTTAGATGTCCCAACCTTCGATGCCATAACCAGTGCTCTTCATCCTTGCTTAGATAGCATTGTTGTTGTCCTTCTTCAAATATGTATAGATTATTTGGAGTTCTTTTCCCTTTGAGAACTGTTTTACCTGTATCAAGATCACGAACAAGACATCCATTTGATCTGAATATAACCTCGGTTCTTTGATCACACATCTGGCTGACACTTAGTAGATTATGCTTCAATCCATCAACAAACAAAACATTTCCAGCCTTAACATCTTCTTTTAGGGGAGCAATACCTTTTCCTTTTATAGTTGCAGGAGTATCATTTCCAAAAGAGACTTTCTTTCCCTTTTCTAAAATAGAATAAGACTCAAGTTTTTCTTTATCACCTGTCATATGCTTCGAACATCCACTGTCAATGTACCATAGATTTTCTTGTCCTTCTGCATAAAATGCTATCCCACATCTTTCTGTTTGAGGTTCCTTTATTCTCCATGTTTTGGTTCCTGAGGCTTGTTCCTTTTTCCGTTCTTGTTCTTTTCTTTCCTGAAACCTGCTTCTGCATTCAAAGTCTTCATGACCAAAATTATTGCAAATAGAACATTCAACTTCATTTTCAAGAGCCGAAAAGCTGTTATAGGTCTTTTTTGTAATCCCTGTCATACTTCTTTGTTTTTGAGCTTCCCTAGTCATAATTGTTTTATACGCAACGCATTGAGCTGCTTTGTGACCAAAGTTATGACAAGAAAAGAATTGTCCATTGAAGAAGCTTCTGCGGTTATTGAATCTACCAGCCAACTGATTGTAATTTCTATTTTCATCAATTTTTGAACCAAACTGGGAAGATTTTACCTGTGGCTGGTTGTGGCTTTTGTTCACCCTTAAGCTGGATTGCCCCTGATAGTTTCTGTTTGAAGTTTGTCCCTGCTTTACCTGATGATCTTCATTGTGCTTTTGCTCATTTCTTCTTGCTGCATCAAGATAACTTTTTGAAGTGGATGCTTGAGAAGTTTCACCATTATAGCCCAGACCTGTCTTATTTAGTGGAGACCGCTGCACACTGATAATCTCATCCAAAGTTTCAGATCCTTTGACAAACTTGAGATTAATAGCTTTTGTTTTCTCAATTTCTTTTCTAAGACCAACAATTTCACCTTCTAATTTTTCAAGATGTTTTTCCTTTTCATCAATTTGAAATTGTAGAGTATCAATGATCATGTTCTTTTCTTCTATACATCTCTTGAGTCTAGTAATTTCATCATAAAGGTTATCCACATCTACAGCATCCTCATAATCATCATCTTCAAATGCCATTAACAACCTATATTTATTACCTTGTTCATCTTCATCACTGTTTGATAAGCCATCACTATCTTCATGGGTGTAGTAGCTTTTCTTATTTGCACTTTGTTTCTTGTTCCATCTAGCTGGTTCCTTTCCTTTATCCTTATAAGGACATTTTGCAGCATAATGACCTACTCTTCCACAAGCAAAGCATTTGAAAGGTAGCTTACCTCTGAACCTTCCAGAACCCCTTTGAAGATTTCTGACAAAATTTGATTCTTCTTCCTCTTCTTCTGGAACATGGCTTGCTTTATAGTGATCTTCTTTGCCTGATGCCTTAAAAGCAGCCTCCCTTCTGTCTGATGGACCTCCCTTTCTCATTTCATAAGCAGTTAGAATTCCATGTAGCTGAGACATAGTGAGAACACAGAGATTTTCTTTTTCTTCTATTGCAGATACTTTAGATTCAAACTTGGGGGATAATGATCTTAGAATCTTTTGAACTACTATAGACTCTTTTATTTCTTCACCCAAATTTTTCATACAATTAACAATCTCATCTACCCGAAGAAAATAATTAGCCACACTTTCATCATTATACATCTTGAGAGTCTCATATTGAATCCTGAGAGTTTGAAGTTTAGCTTGTTTTACCTGTTCATCTCCTTCATAGCTCGTGATCATTTTGTCCCATATTTCTTTTGCTGATTTGAAGTGCATTACCTTCATGAATTCTGTTTGGGATATACTTCCTAATAGAGTACTGACTGCTTTTGCATTTGTTTCATACTTCTTTTTCTCAGCTGGATCTGTAGGAGTAGCTGAAGGAAAAGCATAGCCTGTTTCTACAATGTCCCAAACTTCTGTACCAAGAGATTGAAGATATGCAGTAACTCTTACCTTCCAATAATTGAAGTTTGTCCCATCAAAAACGGTGGCCTGATTGATGCTTCTCTCTCGTAGTTGCTCATGATGAACGATCTACCTTCAAGTGATCAAGCTTTTCTGAAGGACCTGCTCTGATACCAATTGTTGGAAATAATACTGAGAGGGGGGGTGAATCAGTATTATCTAGCAATTTAATAAATCTTCCTTATTTGATCTTTTGAATTATTCTTGCATATCAGTACCATAAAATAATGAGCATGAACAAAGAAAATAGACAGTCACACCAAAGAACACAAGATGTAAGGTGGAAACCCAATGTGGGAGAAAACCACCTGCTGCAATATGTCTCTATCTTCTTTCAATTTAGAAATTCTTTTACAATGATTTTGTACTGGTGCAGTCCTTTACCAGTACGCAGGCTGCAACCTGCAGAGAGCTACAACTCTCTCTCGTTTTCCAGTTTCTCCTGGAAGGGAGCTACAACCCCCTACTTCTTTTCATACAAGGACCACTTTTCATAAATCCATAAGCATCAATTGATCATCAAATGTAAGAGTATCACCCAATCAACTGTAGTAACCAGAACAATGATAAACAAAGATTTTAAGAGAAGGAAGCACCCTGCTCAACTGCCAACCTGAGTCTGGACTCACCCTGCTCAACTGCTAGCCTGAGTCCCTGGACTCACCCTGCTCAACTGCTAGCCTGCGTCCCAGACGCACCCTGCTCAACTGCTAGCCTGCGTCCCTCGCACTGAGTCTATTGAACTGCCTGCGTCCCGACGCACCTGAACCCTTACTGCACCTGCGTCCGACGCACCTGAAATGCTTCGCTCCTGCGTCTCGGACGCACCTGAACCCTTACTGCACCTGCATCCTTCCAGGCAAAGAGAATTTCAAGACTTTAGAAATAACCCAGACAGTCAGATCACAGATCCGAGCAAGAGTCGAAGAGATCTCGGTCCATCAGATTCGCCTTGTTTAGATCTAGACCAGATCTTACCCTCATAAGATGTTCAACCAAAAACATGATTAATCCAAATGAAAACCTTTGCTTTATATAGGCAAGCTCCTCCCCAAAACATGGAACAATACCACGAGCCGACACCATAGAAACACAAAACCGTCGGCTAGAAACCACACAAGAAACCCCCACGTGCTTTTCTCTGT
Organism: Pinus tabuliformis; assembly: GCA_031772625.1. Classification (NCBI taxonomy): domain Eukaryota; kingdom Viridiplantae; phylum Streptophyta; class Pinopsida; order Pinales; family Pinaceae; genus Pinus; species Pinus tabuliformis. The sequence continues at coordinate 812,383,910 of CM062808.1, read as the reverse complement.
CTTGAAATGTGTGCACTAGGTGGACGCACCCCCTGAACGGCTGGCCTGCGTCCCTGGACGCGGGTTCTGCATGGTATACCTGCGGGGACGCACTTTTTGAACAGATTGCCTGCGTCCTTCTTAAAAATAGAGAGCTGATCATCAAGAATAGTGATCTATCACCTGAATGGGTTGCCATCAAGGACAACACCTGAATCATAATGCCAACAATCCACTCATCTTCTCCTATTTCTGTTATTGCCTTTGCGGGAGGATACAAGTTGAATTTCTTGGTAGAACTACCATCTGATATATACATGTCTCCCGACCTACAACTTATGAAAGCATCAGCTGTGGCCAGCCAAGGTCTTCCTAGAATAAGAGGATGTCCTCCTAGATTGTTCTTGGGAGTTAAAATCATAAAATCAACTGGATATTCCCAAGAGTCTAGTGAGACTGGAATGTCTTCCAATACACCATCAGGTTTAATGATTGATCTATCTGCAAGTTGCAACAAAGTAGGTGTAAAGAGAAGGTTAGGAAGTTTTAACTGATCCATGGTCTGTCTACTCATAATGTTGATAGCGGCTCCTAAGTCAATCAAGGTATTTGGGATTTCAACCCCATTAATATGAGTTTTAACAATCGGGCTACCAGGATCTACATATTTTTGCATGGTAATTTTACCCATCATAATGTCTGCAATTTTTCCAACTAGATGTATCCTTTTGGTATCTCTGGTTCTTTTTATTGTTTTTTTTAAACTCATCTCCTTTATTGTCTTTGCTAGAATGGGAATCTCCTTAATGGCTGTTAACAAGGGAATCTTGATACAGACATTTTTCAATTCATCTAGAAAGCTATAGTCAGGCAACCAAATCTGCTTCTCCACTCCTTTATTAATTTGCAATCTTTCAGGAAAAGGAGGAATAGCTGAAGATGTGGGTTGCTCTACTAAGGGAGTTGATTCTTTTTCTTTTTCTTTAATGCTTGGGTTTTGAAGGGATACTTCAGAACCTTTATTGGCTTTGAGAGATTCTTCCTCAGAAATGCTTGGTTGTTGAGCACTTGTAGAAGGTTGGTCTAGGATTCTACCTGATCTGAGTTGGACCTCATTGAGAGGAACAACCATATAGGTAGGGAATGGTTGACCTTCCATGAGTGGTTGACCTTCCATCACGTAAGCACTTTGAGGATTCCTATTATTGGGGTTTGGTTGAGGTTGAGAGGGAAGTTGATTTGGCCTCTGTTGAGATTGTAACAAGAGTTGAGAATTTTGATTTTGTGGAGGAGGTTGTTGTTGTTGAGGGAATGGTAATGACAATTGTTGACCTTGATTTGGAAATTGGGGAGCTTGCTGATTCTGAAAGGATTGAGGATATTGATAGAATTGGGCAAATCTCCCATAAGGATTTTGCATTTGCATGCTTTGCAACCATGCTTGGAAAGGATTTTTTGGTTGTGACCAAGGATTCCAATTTGGTGGGGGTTGGAAATTCATAGAGTTATTAAACCCTTGATTTTGCTGCCCCTGCCAAGGTTTTCTTGCAACAAAACAAAGGGATTCAAGCGTACTTGGATCTTCTTGAAAGACTGCTTTGAGGCCAGGGATTGAAGGACATTCCTTGGTCTCATGGGTTTCTGAGCAAATTACACAGGTTTCCACAACTTATGCTTCCAAGGGACATTCCCTTAAAGCATGCTTCTTTCTACACTTTGGGCAAAAGATAGTCATAGCCTCGGCTTCTGCTTTTTGTTTATTTTGAATCTTAAGGGTATCAATTTGTTCACTAAGACTCCCTAAGATGTCAGTTTTAAATTCATCTAGTATATTACCGATTTCAGCCCTACTCACTGATCCTGTTGCAGATTTATTTGCCCTAAGGAGAGAAGGATCTCTAGGCCCTTTTTGAGTTTTTGATTTGCCCCTTGAGAGATGGATACAAAGTTCTGCTATATCATTGAGAGAAAGTTGAGAAATATCCCCCTTTCCCATCATGTTTAAGATATCTATCCATTCATCCCTAATGGCTTTTAATAAGAGGGCTTTTAAGGTCTCTTCATCCAAGGTACTCATTTTTGCTCTTTTTAAATTATATTGAAATCTCTCAAGTAAATCTTCTAAGCTCTCATCTTCTTTTTGCACCATTTTAAAAACCTCACCCTTATGATCAGTAGGCATACAATAGTCCAAATACCTATCCAAAAAGGTTTGTTTCATTTCATCCCAGGTCCTAATGGATTGAGTAACTAACCCCATGAACCATTTCAAAGCTTGATCTTTTAATGTTGATGGGAACAGTTTGAGTTTCTGAGTATCATCCAGATAGTCATAGGTTCGACACACAACTTCAAATTCAAACAAGAATGTTTCAGGGTCCTCAGTTCTTAATCCATGAAAATTTGGGAGGACGGATGGTGATATATTTTTCATGGTGGCTCAGGAGTCCTCATCAACAATGGGAAACCCAAATGAATTATCCCCATCTCTATTTCCTCCAATGGGACCTCTACCTCCTCCATTGTTATTATTATTTCCTCCTCCTCCTCTACCTCTACCTCTACCTCTACCACCTCCTTCTTCTTCTGCCATGATGATTCTCCTAGGGATTTCAAAATCTTCTGGTTCTTCTACAAAGGGTGAATGAGAAGAGATTTCTCCTTCCTCTTCAGGTGAGTCTATTTCCTCAATTACAATTGGTTTTCTTGTAGGAGAAAGAGAAGAGTCTCTTCTTAGTTCAAACTCAATAGAAGGTGTAGGAGAGTCAACTCTTGGCTCTTGAATTTCAGGACTAGGAGTTTCGGTTGGAGATAAGGGAGGTGTCTCTTGTCTATCTCTTGAAGCAGATGGACTTGTAAAAATTGAACTTCGAGCTCTAGCTAAAAACCTTCCCCTAGAATCTCTAGCTCTATGCATGTCATTTTTTTATTTTATCTTCAAGTCAAGTTAAATAGTTCTTTTTCTGATCTTCCAGTTCACTCTAGGTGCAAGAAGAGAGCATACTCAAGAAACTATTAAATCAATAACTTTCTCCTTTCTGATCCTCCAGATCACTTCAAAGTGTAAGAGGAGAGCATACTTAGATAGGCTATTAACTTCTTTCCTTGAAACTTTATATTTTTTTTTCTTCTAAGAATATGGCTACTTAATTTCACTTCCCCGGCAACGGCGCCAAAATGTTTAGTCAATTAAGTGTTATCTAAATTGCTAGTATTTATTGTCAACCCGGGGCTCATAAGATGATGAAGTGAGGGTGTACTATATGTACTTAAGTAACCTCTTAGAGTTTTTCTTATCGTTGGGGGTGTTGTTGTGGTTAATTATGTTCCTAAGATGGAGTGAGAATTTATAAACAAGTGAGTGATGGTGTGTGTGTAGAGTGAATCCTAACTGAGTGAAAGTGTGTGTTGAGTGATCTCTAACTACTTGCTTGAAAGGAAATGCTTGAAAAGAATAAGTGAACTGAAATGTCTTGAAATAAACTTGAAAGCAAATGACCACTACCAATGGCACTAGACACCGTTCAATTTGCTGCTAATAAAAGAAAAGAGAGTCACTTTTAAAACCCAAGAATAAAGATTATCTCTCTCTAACTCGATGCTTCAAAGCACATGTACTGTGTAAAGCACGGATAGGAAGTAGCTTATGTGGAATTAGAAAAGTGAGAAAAATATGCTTGAAAGACTAATGATAATGATTTGCTATTTCTAATTCTCTACTTCAGCCATATGTACTATGCAAAGTATGATTAGAAAGTAGTGAGAAAATAGTCTAATAAGCACTTAAAATCAAAACTCCTACTTTAAAGACTAGTGGTGATGATTTGCTCTTTCTAACTCGATGCTTCAAAGCACATGTACTGTGTAAAGCACGGATAGAAAGTAGTGAAAGAACAGTCCAAAAAGAACTCAAACTAGCTGCAAATTAGTGATATTCTGATCTTAAAAGATAATAGTTTATGATGAAGATCATTCATGTATGTTAACAGCTCTTTGAGAAATAAGATTAAAAATCAACTATAAAGATAAAGGCAGCACTTGAATTGTCAACTTCAAATACCATTAGCTGTAAAGCAAACACACACATATAAAAAAAATAAATCCCGGGCTAAAAGAAACCTGCAAAGAAATAACACTGATCAGCTTGAAAGAAAGGAAAACAAGTAAATGAAACTATACATGCTTAAGGAAATAAACAAGAGAATAACGAAATACTGCACATAAAATACTTTACAAAGGCTGAGATGAGCAGGGGCCCTCTGTTCATTCAGCCACAAGAAAACTCAGAGATCTGGAAACTTCAAAACGGTGCTATGTCTATTCCTCCATTTGCAAAAAGTATACAAAACAGAGTGCTGGAATAGCACTAGAAAACAGAGTTCACAAAGCTCTTAAATTCCACACGAGTTCAGAAAATTACAACTAAAAAAAGTTCTTTGAGCGTACGCAGACGCAGCAATTTATAGGAGTTTCTAAGATAGCCTACTCGTACAGCTAATTAACAGAAAAACAATAAACAGTCATGCGTATTTATGGTCCCTTGACACATCACGGCTGCGTGTACGAGTTTAGTGGTTCTGTCGTCATGGATAATAAATCCCATGTTGGATTGCGTCTCCCCTGCCACCTGTAGAACATGGACAAATCACCATTTAAGATGACGTGACCAAGCAGCTCTCAATCACCGTTTAAATAGCCTTGAGTTGACCGTAACTTAACCAGCTTTGACCATGGGTGGAGATGACGTGGATGGCTGGAACAATGGGACAGGAACCTTGAGCACGTTGATACCTGAGTGCCCATGTGGCTCATCTAGCAAACCGACACGTGGATCATTGTGTTTAACAAAAAGGCTGCAGGATCTTCAGATAGCTGTGGGATTCCTGCAAGTAAGTCAAAATGTAAACAAATAGTCATCCATTAGCAAAACTTGCTTGATCATGCTTATTGACACCTAATGTAATGATCTGAGAGGTTTTATGGTGAAAATGAGGCAAAAGTGAAGGAAAGATAAGGAAGAACTGAGGAAAATGGTAGACAGGTAGGTGTAGAATAGAGGCTCTACAGTTATGTTACTATGAGATTTTAAAAAACTTTCAAAGGGCAACAGGCCTTCAAATAAATTACGAAAAGTCTGTCTTTTTCCACAATGATTCATGCCAGGATGAGGTTGAATGGTTATCGGCTCTGTTTGGAATCAAAGCCCAATATATCAGTCTAGGATTAAAATATTTGGGCTTTCAGTTAAAAGCCGCTGGTTACAAAAAGGCAGACTGGGGATGGATATTAGATAGGTATTACAAGAAGATTTATGCCTGGCAATACGGGTACCTCTCTCTTGTAGGAAGAGTGATCCTCACCCAATCGGTTTTAAATCAGATGGTTGTATACTGGGCTCATTTATTCTTCATCCCAGCAAGCATAATTATGGCAATGAACAAGCTTACGGCGAATTTCATATGGGGAGGTCAAGCGGGTAAAAATAAATTTCATCTCTCAACTCTATCCAATATTTCCAAACCGAAGAGCTGCGGTGGATGGGGGCTTTTAGACTTGAAATCTTTTGGAAGGGCCTTACTTTGTAAAACTCTGTGGAGAGGCATTTTTGAAGATGGTCCATGGAGCAATATAGTTTGGAACAAATATCTAAGAAGGAAGGATCTGGCATTTTGGCTCAGAAAGAAAAATTTAGGTTCTTCTAAGGGGTCTCCTATTTGGCTAAGCCTCCGAAAGATTGGCAAATTTTTTCTGGAAAATTTATATTGGCACTTCCAAACAGGTAAAAATATACTCATTGGAAAAGACCGTTTCATGAGTGGTGCTGAAGTGATTGAGTTTCAGGATTCATTTCTAAATTTTCTCCACAGGAAAGGATTGTTTTATTGGGAGAGTCTAATTGTAGGTTGGCAAGGCCCGATTCCTCTTTGGAAGGAAGCTGTTTGTATGGGGATGCCGACAGACATAGCTTTTCAGTGGGATCAAATCAGAATCCGTCTTAGGAACTGTGGAATCTTTCGCACAGAGAATCAGGACGGTCTCATTTGGAGAAGTTCGAAAGTTTTGTCTGCTGTACAGGTAAAAGATGTTTATAGAGACCTGATTAGGCTTAAGCCTTCTCTCCTTAAGCCTACTTTCCCGCCCATCCTCTGGAAATCGGGATGTCCCTCTAAAATGATCCTTTTCTCCTGGTTGTCCTTCCACAATAGAAATCTCTCTTGGGAAAATTTAAGAAAACGCGGATGGCAGGGTCCTAGTGTTTGTCCCATCTGCTGGTCAGAAGAAGAAACCAACTTCCACCTCTTTCTAGATTGCAAGAAAACTCATCTTCTTTGGAGGACTCTGGAGGAATCCCATGGTATCCAGCATATGTCTCATTCCTCTATTTCAGATGCTTTTTTATGGAGTAGTCTTAAAAAAAAATCATGGAGATCAATCTTCATTATTACTGTATGGTGTATCTGGAAGTGGCGCAATAAGTTTATTTTCAACAGTAAGGCCTCCCCTTTTCTGGAAATCATCTCCATCATCATTTCCATTTATGAGTCGATTCCGCAGTGCCTATCCAAGGAACTGGAATAGAAAGGAAATGAGGTTCAGCAGAAATTGTCTCCTATGCTAAGGGCCTTTTTCGACAGGGCTGAACAGGGTAGTCAATGTGGCTATGGGGTCTTAATCTCGGTAAATGAAAATTGTCATTTTCTCATTTACTGGAACGGGGGGAGAGGATCAAACAGCAAGGCGGAAGCGATGGCCCTTGCTGGCCTTCTTCATTTCTGCCTCTTTATCAATCTCCAGGATGTTTCCATTTTTGGTGACTCAAAGGTCATGGTTGATGGTGTTCTTGGTAAGAATATCATTAGGAAGCCGCAACTCATTGGATGGATTGACAGGATCAAATATTTATGGAACAGATCCAAGGGAGTTTCCATTCATCACATCAAAAGGGACCTTAACCAGCGCGCAGATGATTTATCAAAAAGGGGTCTACAGGCGGCTCCAGGCTTATGGTTCATGCAGGTTTCCTATGAGGGCAATATTTTCTCCATCCAGGACTTCTTTCCTCCCGATTTCTAACCTTGCTTTTGCTTCGGTTCTGGATCTTTCATCAATTTTTGGTTTTGTTTTCTATTAAGTTCAGATGATTCTCTTCGGATGCTGAAGTTTTTCATCCTCTAATGTTGCTATTTCCAGTGAATGCAGGTTCTCCAAGCTTGATGTCTGCAATCTGGCTTTCTTGTTGGCGGGGAGCAGATTGTAATGATCCTTTTTGTTTCTCAGTGGTTAATTTTAGTCTTCTCTATGATCAGTGAGACCATTTTAGACTCTGGCCTTTAATGGCTGTTAGTTTTCTGTTCTCTTGGCATGCTCTGTTTTGATGCTTTCCAATTTTGGCTGGAGCTCATTTTGGTGTTAATTTCTCCATTCCTATGTATAGTCTCATATATATGAGGAACAGCTGTACTGGTATAATGTTATATTTATATTTCTGATATAAATACAATTACGCTTTTTTCGACCTGAAAAATATCCTATCCCTATGTAATTTCCTCCTTCTCGGTTCTTTCATATCAAGGGTTTCTAATTCCACTCGACACTTTTATTTTTGGTATTAATTTTTTATGCAAAACATGTATCCTTCCTCGAGTCTTTAACTTCCCTTTTTTAACACTTTGATTCCAAAGTATTTTTTTATGGGTTGGCTTCCTCTTCGTCCATCTAGATGCCTAAGAAAGGGCTTAGCAGTTTCTTGACATTTTGTTTTTCAAATCCTAACCAGGGTTTTCATAAACTTATTATTTTTACTGTGTTTACCCTACATAGGTTGAATTTCCAGTTACGACTTTAATAAAATTCTCTTCCATTAAATGGGATGTTATGGCTTTGGCTTCTTTGTATGGATACACTTTCCAATTTTCATTTTAGAATTCAATATATATTGTAACTTTCATTTCACGGTGACTGAGTATGATTTCTTCTATCGAATCATTTTTTTGTTTAATATAGAGATTGGTTGTCATATGAATTTTATGATGTCTTTTATTACCTTGTATAATAGACATAGTAACTTCATATTTATGGTTTTTGTAAAAAAAATATTTTATGTCTCTCAAGAGAATCAAATGAAATCATTTTACAAACTAAACCTTTCGTTAATACAAGTGTTTGGCATTCATCCCTTGAATTGTTCATTCAATTTGAGGCTATTAAGTCTTACGACCATTCTACCTTGTCGACGCTCTTTGTCTTAAATTTAACACTTATAAATTAATTCCCAACTCAAGTTTTATTAATATATTCTTGTTTTTAGGCATATTTACTAGTAATAGGTTTGTTTTACCAACCCGTTACTGTTGCAGACTCCTATAATCTCTCTCATGTGAAGTCGAGAGGACTATGAAATAGATAGATACATTACTTATAAACATACTTTTCTCTTTTTCTTGCACTTGCTATAAGTATTCATTTTTACAAATATTTGAATATTAAGTCACATATCCACTGTAAATTATGTTTAATAAGAGAGTTAATCTTATTAATTGTTGTTCGAACTATTGGCTTATTAAATAAACTTCAATTTCTTTTTCTTACATTGTCACTTCATATTTCCTTTTGAATTGGTATACAGTCAGTAAGTACGATATTCCTACTACAAAAGATTAAATGTTATTCCATTCTTTCGACACCTTCATAGCTAGAACAAAATAATTAAGAATATACTTTCAAGCATATACAGGAAATCTGTAGTAAACAACCTCTATCTAGACTTACAAACAGGAGTTCATAAAGTTTTCTTGAATAAATAAATTAGCCTTTTATTTCTAAAGAGTCTTATTCTCTATCTCTACTCATATATATATAGAGAATAAAATTCTGACGTTGTTAAATCTTATTTACCATTAATATCAACCAACTTTCAGAATCTAAATTATATATTAGTACGATGATCTATATGAGGTTCAACCATCATTCAACTAGTTATTCACATAATTCAGAGATCAACTTTCACAATAAAAAATTCTCATATTCTAAATCTTATTTTATTTTCCATGCATATAGCTGTTTATTTCTCATAATGGTCTATTGCCAAATTATATAAACATATCCCCTTTTACCTACCTAATTAATTATCCATGCACATTTCCTTTACGATTATGTATACATGCATATCATTTAAAATTATGTATACATGCATGCCATCTCTACTCATTTCTTAACTTTTGTCTTATGACTTCAACGAATTTATTTATGTACTCCATATAGTATATGTATTCAACAAAGGGAATTTATATGTCTTTTTTGTTTACACGTTCCAACAATTTCACTTATTCGATCTGCTCTTCCCAAAATTTCCTCTCTTGTTCATATAAATAATAAATTTATGTTGTACTCATAACTTGGAGTTAAGCCAATAATTATACATGTAAATTTTGTTCTATCCACATCATATCCTCATGCACGTGCTAAATTATTCATTCTTATAAACCACTAGTACAGATATGCACAAAATGTTTTTCATGCAATTTCAACAACAATTCCTCTATTTGTAACGCATCTTCCCACATTTATCCCCTTTTACAATCTCTCCAGGGTAAACATGATCTAAGTGCTACTATGACCTCCAAGTTCTAGTTATGGAAGCTGGGCCTATAATCGAAACACATACTACCACCCCTGAGGGACACTAGATCACTCAATAACTTGACAATCACTTCTGGTGATCAATCCCTGCGCTGGAACTCATTTTCATAAGCTTTGCACCCCAACCGCACCCATAACACATTGTGCATGCGGTTGGGAGGCTACAACCACACCCATAAGCCTTCCTGCATGTGGTTATGGCCAAAATTTCCCTATTTTATGCATGAAATGGGAATATCTATGTCACTTTTTTAGGGCTAGTCTTCAGGACACTCCCTAGAAGTGCTCAGGAATTTTCATAATGAAATAAATGATGATAACAAGTATGTGCAATAAAAAATCAGGCTATATATTTCTCAAAACATGGTACTCTCATAACAAACATTTCGTCAAACATATGATAAAGATAGAAGCTATAGGTTATGAATGCATATCTGATCAATAAATTTTGTACTTCATCAGAGAATCATCAAGAAGGTCCAATGCCCTCTCACATAGCTACAACAACACTTATTATCCCATGCATTCATCAATCATTCAATAACTTATCATATCATGAATGGAATTCGTAGTAAGATCACATCATATATCCAAAAATATAATCATCATAGAAGCCAAGAAAAATCAACCATAAGATCAACATAATAACTAGTACATATTCTCATTGATCACAATAAGAAAATATCTTATATTAACATATGCAAAATCCAACCAAGTCAAGGAATTCCACATACCACCCGACAATAGATTGCCTTAATCAAAATCTCTCTTTCAGCGAATCACCCATGCACAATATTCGAAGAATGAATGTGGGATCATATGGGTTAAACCAAATAGAACCAATTAGGGCTTCCAGAGGCCAAACCACCTCAACCTTCAACCGTAGTGATTTTACCTAATCGGTCCAAAAATCACTAATACCAACTAGATTTTTCTTTTCCCAAGTTGTCTAGGGCTCCATGGATTCTATATCAACCCACAACCCCCAAGGAATCCAAGTTTTTGCAAGGCTCCTGTGATCTCCCATATAAACCCACAACCTCTAAGGAACCAAGGTTGTTCAGACCTCCAAAAAATGGCCATAGGGAACCTGAGGACCAATCAGAAATCCAAATGGGGAACCCACTGCATCATGGCTATCCAGGAAATGGCAAGGCAAGAGTTAAACCAATGTCAATCTATGAAAATATCATGCCAATGATAGAAAAATAACCAAAGAACCACATGCATGTATCATGCCTCCAAATTTAAAAAAGAAATCAACACATGTAACCTATTATCTGCAATGAAATCCTATTGTAGTTGTTGATCCAACTTTATCCTTGCACTGCATTAATTTCCTTTGCTTACTTATTTCCAAATCCAAGTGAATTCTAGAATGCTCTAGGTGTATAAGAGTGTAGGAGAGCTAGAATGGACAATTGTTGAGCCAAAATTGTCAAAAAGCTACCAACTATTTCTTTGATGCATTCTTATCATTGATGTCTAGTCTCTTCCTTTCCTTTTTCCTTTTTTCTTTCATCTTCCTTCATTTTCTCTCTAATTTCCCTTTCATGCATATTTGTGTCTCTTCACCTTCCTTTTATCCTATTTTCCTTTATTTCTCATAATTAAATGTCATTTACTGTCTCTTTCCCTTTAATAATTCCTTTGTCAATTTCCATAGCCATTAATAAACCACAAGTGATGCCTAATATAATTTGTTCCCACCATTTAGCTTGGAAGATGTGTCCCATGACCTTGGTATTTTTTTATTTACATAGAAAATAAACTAGGGGCTATTACAAACCCCTCCCCCTTGGGGGAACATTCTCCTCGGTCTTGGGGGAACACTGTCATCGGTCTTCTATGACACTTATAACTAGTAAAACATACTACTTATAGAGATTTATAACACAACTTGTTGCAGTATTTACAATGACCAACTAATAAAAACATGACCACCATACTACTTATTAGAGCTTTATAACACATCTCAGTGCAGTATTAACAACATACTGTGTATTGGAGATTTATAAAACAACTTAATATCATATTTATAGTACACATATGCATATATAAATATAAACTGAAAACATAAACCAAACACATATGCTCAAACAACAAATAAATAAGGATATTGTTGATAGTGTTGGAAATCTGTCAACCAAGGGGATCTCCCTAATGTGAAGTCCCAACTAGACCTCACACTATTTGGCGTAGGAGTCCCATTCAGTATGAAGGCCAGGTTGCCATATACTTAGAGATCTGCCTTGGCTCTAGCTGTCGGCACATGAGAGTGTTATGCTAGTATCTTCAAACAACAAGGTATGTGTGCCTAGTGAATGTGTAATGTAACTATGTTGAGGTTCTCTTACTACAAAGGGGTAGAGTAAAATGAGCCTTTAAATGAGAGGTAATAGAACCACCCAGGAAGAGACACACGTGAACCAGAAAGGTATGTCTAGGACTCAACAAAATAGTCCACAAGGATGTGACAATGGTGGTAGGAAATACACAAAGGTGGTATATCTAGTATCTTGCAGAGTAGTCCATAGGAATGAGACAACGGTGATAAGAAATACAACACACCTTCAACAATGTAAGTACTAAAATAACCAAAGTAGTTCATTGATCTTATTACATGTTAAGAAAACATGCATTACAAATGTTTAAAGAGTAGTCATACAAATATCTACAAAACATGCATGAAAATGTGTTGACCTTAACATGCTTCTGAATTAAGAAAAATTCCCAAAACACATCTATACACCATACATCACTAGTCCTAATATTGGGACAATGAAGCCACTCCTCACTCCTCAAAGAAAAAGCTACAGACTCTCAAGGCTATGTGGGAGGAGCCAAGGTGAAAAGTCCTTGCTCATTAAATGAGGGGTGTATATATAGCCAAGGGTGATGCTTGACCCTTGTGACTCTTGGACTACCCTCATGACCATTCAACTCCCTATGACTTTTCAACTGACATGACTCTTTAAATTCCTGTGTGCATCCATTAGAATTTCACTTTACATTACATTCGGTTACAATGGATATGGCCCATAATGGTGATGCGACCTTGAAAACTCAAGACACAACTTGACACGACACTGCTGACATGTCCTGGTTGGGTATGGTGTCCATGTCAAGTTGTTGCGCTACTAAGTGATGGATTTACTCTCGGGTGTGCTTTATCTTCTCCTCTGCATGGCTTGATGCTGTGGGGTCTTCGATGGTCTTTCATGATGGTTCAATACATATGTTCCTTTCGCTTGTTGCTTGATTTGCTTGGTATGTTTGTTCAGCTGCGAGAAAGTCTTTTAGCATGTGCATTGCTTCTTCATCTCATTCGTCATCTCACCGTCATCTATCAGTGTACCTATTCCTGCAATTCACTCATTACAAGACGACATCAAATCCAAAACCTCTTAGTCTAGCATGATGCATTGTTTTCGTGTTATGGGCCTGGGATAGATGTCAGGCTGGGAAGAGGACCTAGCAATTGCACAATGCGCAGTTCCAAGTGACAGGTAGAGAGGAAAAGTCACTGAGATAGCGCAGCTCAAGATAGGATGAGGAACTTCAGGAGCACAACCTTCACTGTCCAAGAAACCTATGTAGTGGCCACTGGGAGGTAGAATTGTGCAATGAAGGAAACTAGTGGTAGCAGCATGGTGGGACCTTGAGGGGCACTTCTATGCAGTTCCTAGAGGGAAGACAAGACAGGGTTGAAGGGGACCTGCTGGGAAATTTTGCATAGTTTTCAGGAGGAATGTAGGACAGACAATAGGGGACTAGTTGGGCATGTCTGTGCAGTTTCTAAGAGCAGTATACGACAGGTAGCAGGGGACTAGCTATGCATGTCTATGCAATTTCTAAGAATAGTGCAGGACAAGGTAGAAGAGGACCATCTGGGAATGTCTGCACAATTTCTGAGAGTAGTGCAGGACAAGACAATAAAGGACCAACTGGGCATGTTTGCGAAGTTTTGGAGAACAATGCAGACCTAGGTCTTAGTGCAGTGTAGGTTTCTGGAAAACAAGGAGACTTGATGACTATGCTTGAGAAATGTGCAGTTCATTTTAGACATGGAGGTATTTTTTTGCACAGTTTTGGGAGGAAGATAGGTTTCTCACCTATGGGATTACACATTGCAACTAACCTGGAAGACAACCTTAAGTACTGCATAGTTCCGGGCAGCATAGCAGGGTCACTGAGGGCTAAGACTGCACAGTGCAGCTTAGTTGGGGTCCGGTCGAAGAGGGTTATCTGGTCAGAAAGATTTTCCAGAAAATGGCCAAGTGTGGGAGGTAAGTGAACTTGTGCAGACTTGACATTTTGATCACACACTTAGCATATTCCAACAACATGATGACACTAACCATTGGGACAACATAGCAAAGCATGACCCTCTGTGAGACCATTTAGAGGTGAAAGCGACAAGTGTGACACTTAGGATAGACCTTTGGACGACCGTGACGACACTTGCACGACAATTCTTACAATTTTGTGTGTGAGTGTGATGGGATTTCACATAGATAAGACAACCCAAACACAAAAAGATAAACATTCAAAGTCACTACAACAAGATTTCAATCATGGCAAAGCAATCTGCATGCCAAAAGACGACAGTTGGTTAAGCAAGAAAAAGGGAACAAGACACATGGAATGAATTTTAGTGCTTGTAACTATGCATGTCATTGAGGGAAAAATCATATGACCATGATAAGAAGTCCTTAAAGCTACACTAAGGGATGTAATTCAAAATTTGTGCTTTGTTTTCCATACCTACCCTCCAAAGAGTTATGCATCTGACGGAGTCTTCATGTGGTCCCAATCTTCTATTGGAACTTGAGTTCCTTGGTCTGCTTATCTTTCTTCTCGGCTCCTTGAGAGTCATCTATCATGTCATCCTTCTTTGTGGTCACTAAGAGACACATCTGCTCAATTTCAGAGGGCAGTGACTATTGTTGGGATGAGACCCTTGGAGGCACATCTGCGCAATTTTAGGATGGAAGGAAGACTGGACAGCTGAGGAACAACACTGCATAGTTTTGGGATGCAAGACACTATTGTGGGGTGAGGTCCTGGGAAGACACCTTTATGCAGTTTCTAGATGCAAGGTAGACTGGGCAGCTGAGGGACAACACTGTGAAGTTTCTAGATATAATGGGTTCTGGTTGAGGGAAGGACACTGGAGGAAACCATTGTGCAGTTTTGGATGCCAAGGAATGCTGGTCTCTCTACACATTATGCAGTTCCAGCAAACAATGGGAAAAGCTTTAGGGTTGTAGATGCGAAGTGTACAGTTCTGAAAAGATAGATGAGACTAAGTTGCTAGGGAAACTCTAGAATTTGGCTAAGTGTGGGATCAATGGAACTGATGTGAACAGTGATAGAACTTGACTATGATCATGCACTTGAACACTTAGTGATACAATATAGACCATCTAAAACATATGAAAACATACTTTGATTAATGAAACAACCCTTATGACAAGAGTGCGTGAAGTGAGTGAGAGACATGTCTATGTGATGAGAACAACTCATACACACAAAGATTTTCCCTTGAAGTGGAACAAATTTGTTTGCATGACAAGTGATAATCCCCATGCCCAAAGATGACACATGTTGTATTAGAAAAAGTGTGAATGACTCTTAAGATCGAAGAGGGGAGCTTGATATCATTAGCTTACCAATAAGTGATGAAGGAACGATTGATCACAGGATCCACATTAGGCTCTAAAATTTGAGTAGTGGACAAACTTTTGGAGGGTGTTGCAGCCGCTACAACACTTGGCGACACACTAGTTGAATTCTAGCTTCTCTATCTTGGTTCGTTGTAGTGTGGGGCCTTGGTCCTATTAGCTTTGCTATAAGACAAAGATTTCCTAAGGTCAGAACAGGCTTGGTCGTGCGTTATGCTCACAACAGTCCGTTTCCTCCTCCTCCTTCATTTTTCCTACACTCCCATAACCCTTGTCATCCCTGTTTTACTCCAAAATTCAGCATAAACCTGTATTTCCTTAGCTCCTCGGGCACCGAGTTTAAACGTCATGTGACCGCGATCACATGACCGTGCACTTTGCACTGCCCTTTCCCGTCACATCCATGTAAATCCGTGCAATCACATCCACGCCGTCCGATCAACCCCCACCGCGATCGGACGACATTCGCACCTCTCGCGCCCGTAAGATGCACGTGCATTAACCCGTAGGGAAAGCGGTTTGCCGCCGGTCCCATCTGCCATGCGTCATCACCTGAATGGAGTCATTGGCCTCTGTACGATTACCGCTCGCCTCCGAAAAGCGGTGCGGGCAATACCGTTTACCGCCCACTTGTACCTTCCCCGCTCGCTATCTCTCGTGTAGTGTATCCATCCGATCACCGTCGGATTTGTCCGCCTGAGATCTGACGGCTCACGACTGTCCGCCTCCCGTTTTTGCCCAATTCCTCTCGCCAAGAGATCTCTGCCGTCCATGCGCTAGATCCAACAGCTCATGATTTTCTTCCACCTCGCCTCCTGGTACTCCTCGCCAAGCGTTGTCCGCCATTCATCTGCGCGATCCAACGGCCTATTTTCTTCCTTCACCTATACCCGATGCAGTTACTCCTCAACGACTACATTCAACAGAAGGTATGGCCAAAAAGGGATGTGCCTCGAGCAGTTACAAGCATTTATCAGTCATGGAATGTTTTCTATACTACACTCCACCTGTTTGAGGAGGACAACAGGATACCAGAGAATGTCAAATTCATTCATTAAAGCAGCAGATCATAGCAAAGGCCCATTTTAGATAGTTAATGTGGTTGGTGGTCCATTTTGACCCCTCCACGCATAGAGCAGCAGAGCATTTTTGTAATCAAAATCTATATATACCCAGACCACAGATGTGATGAGGGTTGAAGGTTGTTGTTTTGGTGTAAAGTTCAACTTCTGGAGACTGTAACTACTGTGATACTTGCAGTGTCTGGTCTTCATTTTCATCTAATACAAGCTTCTTTGTTGTTAATTGCTCACTTTCCATTTCTACTATGTTCTAGGCTGTGCCTGTTATGTATTTTTCATGTGCTCTTGATGTTTAGCATTAGAGGGGCTGTCATCCCATCTCTGTGTTAGAATCTAGTATGTATCATTGAATGTGCTATGTAGGTTTCTGTTTACTTAGTGCCAGAGAGCTGTCATCCTGTCTGTGCATTAGGAAATAGATTTGCAGACCTCTTTACTGGTTGCAGCTAGCCATCACATGGTCTTGTGCATCTGTTGGTGTGGTCAGTATTCTCCATGTTCACCTAATCCTCAAACTGTGAGTAATTGGTGGTCTAAAGCCTTGTAGTCTGGGGGTGTTGACCCATGTCTGGAGTTAAGCATAGTAGAAGTGGTTATCTAGATTGAATATGCATCATTCCTTCCATTCATCCATTTCCAACATTTTATTGAGTTTGTAATGATCCCGAGCATCTCTGAGATACAGCCTAGGAGAGTTTCTTGGGGTGATAACATTAATTGGCGCCGTTGCCGAGGAGAGGAGATTGAAGCTCAGCTTCCCTGGGAAACGACACAGTTCCAGATTTTGATGATAGACAAGGTCTGGACACATTTCTGGTTGTAATCATCTATCTGGCGACTCCACTGGAGGAAGACCAACCTTTGGCGACTCCACATCATAGTCCTGGTTCAGTTTGTGAGGCATACTCGAAGAAATCCTCAGAAATCACCAGCTGAACCAGTGCCTGACCCTGAGAGGATTGTCAAATCGAAGAAAACATCACAAAAAGGAGCATCAAGATCAGGTAAGCCTAAGAAATCTTATGTATCTCTGCAAGAGAAGATTATAGTTGAGAATATACAATTTGAAGATATTGAGCCTAGTGTTGCTAGTGAGAAAGTTCCTTCAGAGATTCATATAGCTCCTTGTTCAGTTAGTTCCCCTTTGAATCTCAGTCCAAAGAAAGCTTCCCATACAGTCCATAACATCCCTTTGTCTCTGTCATCCATTTCATTGTTTCATACTGCTCAATCTGCCAGTATCCTTCCACATATCCCAGTCATGGTAGGACAGCAAGCACCTACAAAGATGGAAAGAATTATTTCTGCTAGGTATGGACCCTTGGTCTTGCTTGCTCCTTTGAATGCCATGCCTGTAGGAGAGTATAAAAAATATATGCCTAAATTCACTGGTATAGAGAGAGTAACTGCTGAAGAACACCTTGAGTCTTTTTATAGCTACGCAGATAACCTAGATATCAGTGAAGATGATGTATGGATGAGATTTTTTGTCCAGAGCCTTGATGGTGAGGCTAGGAAGTGGTTTAGAGAATTACCCCATGGGTCCATAATAGGGATTGAAGCATTGGGGAGATAAAAAAGACTTGCTATATTATCATACTGAGTTTGGTAACCTAAAGAGGGAAAATGGGGAATCATTGTTTGATTTTAACAAATGTTTCAATCGTATGTATAGTAAGATACCAGCTGAGGTAAAGCCTACCCCCACTTCTGCCAAACTTACCTATGTCAATGCTTTTGACTCTGATTTCTGCCTATTGCTAAGAGAAAGAAGATGTGCCACTCTAGCTGACATGCAGGATGCAACACTAGAGGTGGAATCAAATATTATGGCTGCAGAAAAGCTTAAAACACATGCCGATAGAAGGAGGCAGAGAGGTGAGGCTTCTTTTTCCTTTGCTTCATCTTCAGAACCCAAATTGGATAAAATGACTAAAATGATAGAGTCATTAGCTGCTGAAATATCTAAGCTGAAGGTTGAGCAGAATTAAGGAAAGACAAGGCAGCAGAACACATTTGCTCCAAGAAATCCAAATCCATTAAGAAGAGCAAATGAATAGTTGCAAATCATTCAGAGGGGGAAGGAACCAACTGAAGAACAAAGAGTCAAGGCTCCTTTCTAGAATATGGTCATGGAGGAGGAGCAGATTGAAGATGAGGATGAGATTCGTTGTATGGAAGATAAAGGCAGTGTTGCCTTTTTTACATTGGTTGCATGTGAAGAATCATTGTTGTAGGAACAAGACAGTTAGGAGTGGGATAGAGAGGCAGTTCTACAAACTGAGGAGCAACAAAGATACAATCTGAGGTCAAATGCAAAAAATGTCAAGGAGAATCCTACCCAAAGAGTTGTTTTCCAAACAGAATCACAGAATATCAAGCAGAGGAGACTAGCAGCTGATCCAGTCACCCTCAAAGCTCCAGTTCAAGAGGTAAGAGGTTCTGATAAGTTACCTTCCTCTTTCAGCTTTGAGTCAGAAGTCTAGAAGTTAAAAATATCTGTGCCTCTAGTAGAATTGGTAAAGAGTGAAGTGTTTAGAAAGCCTATCCTTGAAGCTCTTGAGCTGGAAACCACACAAACCTCCACTGACTCTGTCAATTTGCAAGATAACAAGCATGTCGTTGTGCTTAGCCCCATGATTGAACTTGGTGATAATAATTCTCCATAATTTTATGTCTCCTTGACCATTCATGACAAAACCCATCACAACTGCTTGTTAGATACAGGGGCCAGCCACAATTTGATGCCTAAAGTTGTGATGGAAGAGTTAGGCCTTGACATCACCAGACCATATCATGATTTATTCTCATTTGATTCAAGAAAGGTGAAATGTCTGGGGTTGATTAAAGATCTGGCCATTACCTTAACTCAGCTCCCCATGAAGAGTATGATGATGGATATTATGGTAGTAGATGTCCCTCCTAAGTTTGACATGTTATTGTCTAGAGGATGGATTAAGAGACTAGGTGGGACATTACAGAATGATCTATCTTATGCCATTATCCCAGTTTTTGGAGGAGAAAGCAGGAGATTGTACAGATAAGCACAACTAGCATACAACATTAGTCATGAGAAGAATCCTACCAATCATCCCATATATGTTGTGGACACTGATTTTGGAGCATGTATCCTCCAAATAGAAGAATCCCAGAAGGCCTCAATGCAACTTAAGAAACCAACAGTTCAGGCTAAAGAAGAGCAAGGAAGTCAGGTTTGGGAGATGTTCTTTGATGGAGTATGTTCCAAGGAGACTGCAGGAGCAGGGGTGGTGCTGGTATTTCCAGAGAAAGAAAGTACACATCTGTCTTTCAAGCTGGCTTTTCAAGTCACAAACAATATAACAGAGTATAAGGTTCTACTATTGGGCCTTAACGTAGCAAAAGATAGAGGAATCAGGAACATAAAGGTGTTTGGAGATGCTGATTTGATCATTCAGCAAGTAAATAAAACATTTTAGGCAAAGCACCCAAGGCTAAAAGCATACAAGATGAGGTGTGGAGACTCAAAGATTCTTTTGAAAATTTCTGTATTTCATATATCCCTAGAACCAAAAATTAGCTTGTTGATTCCCTTGCTGTGTCTGCTAGCATGTTTATCCCTCCCATGCCTCCCAGACTAGTTTATGAAGTCCAAATGAAGTACAGACCATCCTTGCCTGATAATGTCCAGCATTGGAAAGTTTTTGAAGATGATGATGAAATAAATAGGTTTCTGCAAGTCATTGATGAGTTTTCTGAAATGCAAATTGACCAAGAAAATGAAGCCTTGGAACAAAGCCCCAAATCACAGCTTAGAAACAAAATTGGCAAAGAGAACATTGTTCAGCTTCCCAGCAATCATATTCCTAAGGGTTTAATTCCTCTAGAAAGATTGTTTGACCAAAATGATGTAACTTACAAGGCTGCCCAAAAATAATACCAATCTGCAGTCTGTAAGCATGATATATGGAGTTTAGGTCAGCCTAGATACATAAATCTGTCCACTCATCTGTCTGCTGACCAAAATGCTAAATACTGCAATTTAATGAAGCAATTTGCTGATGTGTTTTCCTGGGAATATAGTGATATAAAAACCTATGATAAAAAGAGTATTCAGCATAAAATCCCTCTAGAGAAAGACACCATACCTTTCAAATAGAAGTTGAGACCAATAAATCCAATGCTCCTTCCTCTGATTGAAAAAGAAATTAAAAAGTTGTTGGCTGCCAAAATCATAGTCCTTCTCAGATATTCAAAATGGGTAGCGAACTTGGTGGTAGTGAGGAAGAAAAGTGGAGAAATCAGACTATGTGTTGATTTTAGAAACTTAAACAAATGCTCTAAGAAAGACAACTATCCTCTACCCAAGATAGAGCATTTGCTACAGAAGGTCTCAGGAGCCAAAGTAATGTCTCTCCTGGATGGATTTTCGGGCTATAACTAGATTGTTGTGCATCCAAATGACCAAGAGAAGACTACATTCACCACTCCTTGGGGCACTTTTATGTATGCCAAGATGCCTTTTGGGTTGATGAATCCCGGAGCCACATTTCAGAGAGCTATGGATATAGCATTTGTGGGAGAGAAGGATAAGTTTGTCCTTATCTACCTTGATGATATAACAGTGTACTCTAACAACCATCAAGACCATTTGCAGCATTTAAAGAAAGTATTCCTAAAGTGCAGAAGGTTTGGGATTTCAATCAATCCTAAAAAATCACAATTTGCTTTAGAAGAAGGCAAGCTGTTAGGACATGTTGTTTCTACTGCAGGTGTCCGGATTGACCCAAAAAGAGTAAAAACAATACAGACTTTGGCTGTCCCAAGATCAAAGAAGGACATCTAGTCCTTTCTAGGCAAGATTAATTTCGTGAGGAGGTTTATACCAAATTTTGCAGAATTGGTGAAGCATATTACCTCCATGTTGAAGAAAGGGTCAGAGGTTAGATGGATTGATGCAACACGAAAATCATTTAAGTCTATTAAAAAATCCATTATGGAATTTCCCGCTCTCTGCAGTCTACATTACAGCAAGGAGTTCCATATATTTTCATTTGCCTCCAAAGACACCCTTGCAACAGTGTTATTGCAAGAAAATGAAGAAGGTTCAGAGCATCCAGTGGCATTTTTAAGCAAAAACTTAAGAGATGCTGAACTGAGGTATGACATTATTGAGAAACAAGCATATGCTCTTGTCAAATCTTTGAAACCTTTCAGAGTTTATATTCTGCATTCCAAGATAATTGCATATGTACCCTCTGCTGCAATAAAAGATGTCTTAACACAACCTGATGTTGATGGAAGAAGGGCTAAATGGATCACAAAGTTGATTGAATTTAATATAGAATTAAAGCCCACCAAGCTGGTCAGAGGTCAGGGTCTTGCGAAGTTATTGGCTAAAGAAAATTGTAGATCATTGGATATAGATTTCCTGTGCACAATTGCAGAAATTGGTCAGACAGATGAAGAAGAGGAAGCAGCTGAACCAGAAAAGAATCAGACAATGGCCGAAAATCTAGCTTCTTGTGATTGGTATTCTGCAATAGTTAAATTCTTGTTGAAGCTAGAAATTCCTCCAGGCCTTACTCAAAGTCAAGCTAGAACTATTAAGCTTAGGGCAGCAAAATATTGTATCCTTGAAAATCTGCTATACTGGAGGGATCCATCTGGAATGCTTTTGAGGTGTCTCGACAAAGAACAATCAATGAAGGTTATGCAACAGTTTCATTCCATCATATGTGGAGGACACCATTATTGGAAAACCACTGCCCATAAGATTCTTAGAGTTGGGTACTATTGGCCCACTTTATTTTCTGATGTATTTTCATTTGTTAAATCTTGTGACAGGTGCCAAAGATTTGAAGGGAGACAGCAGTTGAAGTCCCTACCCTTAAAACCAATACATGCAAAAGGCCCTTTTCAGCAGTGGGGCTTAGACTTCATTGGAGAAATCAATCCACATTCCAGTGGCCAACACAAATGGATATTAGTAACCACTGATTATTTCACTAAGTGGATTGAAGCAATCCCTACTAGAAAGGTTGATCATAATGTGGTCATGAAGTTTTTAAATGAAAATATCTTTATTAGGTTTGGCTGTCCACATAAATTAGTCACAGATAATGCAGCAGCCTTCAGGGCAAAAATATTGATGGAAATGTGTGATTCAATGGGTATTAAACTGGTTCATTCCACCTCATATTATCCCCAAGGCAATGGTCTAGCAGAATCCTCTAATAAAAGCCTGATAAGGATAATTAAGAAGCTGCTGGAGGACAATAAAAAGAATTGGGATTCTAAGCTCAAGTATGCACTGTGGGCTGACCGACTGACCGTTAAGAAATCCACAGGGAATTCTCCATTCAAGCTGGTATTGTTAGCTCTGCTACAACTTCAGTGTTTAAAGGTTAAATTTAGGTTTGGTGGCTGGTTTGTGCCGAGAAAGCAGCGCGCAACAGTCTTTTCACCTTCCTCTCATTCGGTTTCCTTACATTCTCTTAACCTCTTGCTGCTTCTATTCTCCTCTAAATCCTTCCTAAACCTATATTCTCCTCCGCTCCCGCTTTCAGCTGTCTCTGTTTCTTCCATGAAAATTTTCTTTCCCCGCTTTCCTCCATCCTTTTACAGAACTCTTCGAAGCCCCATGCCTTCATTCAATCCTCGAGTTAACCTTCTCCCTGTCATAACAGTGGGAAACCTCTGTAATTAACCATCTGCCTTGATCTCCACCGTTGATCGCATCCTGATCTGACGGTCTCCACCATTTCTACTGCACGATTAAACCTCGTGCATGTTCCCCTCCATCCGACCGTCCGTTGCGCGATCCGACAGTGATCGCTCATCCCGCGCCCATGACTTGACCACTCGTTAACCTGCGGGGGCGGTGGTTTTCATCCGCCACACGTTGTATTTTGACTGGATCGCGCGGCCATATACGAATACCACCATCCTCCCGTGGGCAGTGTGGGGAATACCGCCCACCCACTATACCACTGTCCCCCGGCCGTTAACTTTTGCGTTCCTTTCGCACCCGATCATCGTCGGATCTGTCCGAACGCAATCCGACAGCTCACATTCACTCCGCCCCACATCATCCTGATAGCTTCCTCTGATGCAATCTAAGCCATTCATCCTCGCGATCCGATGGCCCACGCCTATTTGACCCGCTTTTGCCTGATTTTCCCCTCCAACAGATCCTCGCCGTTGATCCACGCAATCTAACGGCCGAGCCTTGTCCCTGTCGCAGTCATGTTTCCGTTGTTCTGCCTCTGTTCATAGTCTATCCCATGTATCCGAGGGAGAAAGGAGGCCAACTACCTGTACCCTGCATAATAAAGCTTCAACTACCTGCATTCAAATAGCAGAGTGGCCGAGGAGGGAAAGTACAGGGCTTGAGAAGATAAACGCAGTTATTAGTTATGGAGCCTTGTATCAGTCAGTACTCCACCTGATCAGAGAAGGACATTAGAGCATCAGAAAAGGCCGATTTTGTTCATTAAAACACTTAGATTTCAGCAGAGCCCATATTTGAGAATTAATGTGTTAGGTGGTCCATTATGACCCCTTCTCCTGTAACATAGCAGAGAAATTTTGTAAACAACCTCCATATATACCCAAAAGGAAGAGGTTGATGGTTGATGAATGTTATTTTGATGTAATGTTCAACTTCTAGAGACTGTATCAACCAACTTTCAGAATCTAAATTATATATTAGTACGATGATCTATATGAGGTTCAACCATCATTCAACTAGTTATTCACATAATTCAGAGATCAACTTTCACAATAAAAAATTCTCTTATTCTAAATCTTATTTTATTTTCCATGCATATAGCTGTTTATTTCTCATAGTGGTCTATTGCCAAATTATATAAACATATCCCCTTTTACCTACCTAATTAATTATCCATGCACATTTCCTTTATGATTATGTATACATGCATTTCATTTACTATTATGTATACATGCATGCCATCTCTACTCATTTCTTAACTTTTGTCTTATGACTTCATCGAACTTATTTATGTACTCCATATAGTATATGTATTCAACAAAGGGAATTTATATGTCATTTTTGTTTACACGTTCCAACAATTTCACTTATTCGATCTGCTCTCCCCAAAATTTCCTCTCTTGTTCATACAAATAATAAATTTATGTTGTGCTCATAAGTTGGAGTTAACCCAATAATTATACATGTAAATTTTGTTCTATCCACATCATATCCTCATGCATGCGCTAAATTATTCATTCTCATAAACCACTAGTATAGATATGCACAAAATGTTTTGCATGCAATTTCAACAACAATTCCTCTATTTGTAATGCATCTTCCCACATTTACCCCCTTTTGCAATCTCCCCAGGGTAAACATGATCTAAGTGCTACTATGACCTCCAAGTTCCAGTTATGGAAGTTGGGCCTTCAACTGAAACACATACTACCACCCCTCAGGGACACTAGATCACTCAACAACTTGACAATCACTTATGGTGATGAATCCTTGTGCTGGAACTCATTTTCACAAGCTTTACACCCCAACCGCACCCATAACACATTGTGCATGCGGTTGGGAGGCTACAACCACACCCCTAAGCCTTCCTGCATATGGTTATGGCCAAAATTTCCCTGTTTTATGCATGCAATGGGAATATCTATGTCACTTTTTTAGGGCTAGTCTTGAGGACACTCCCTAGAAGTGCCCAAGAATTTTCATAATGAAATAAATGATGATAAAAAGTATGTGAAATAAAAAATCAAGCTATATATTTCTCAAAACATGTTAGTCTCATAACAAACATTTCGTCAAACATATGATAAACATAGAAGCTATATGTCATGAATGCATATCTGATCAATAAATTTTGTACTTCATCAGAGAATCATCAAGAAGGTCCAATGCCCTCTCACATAGCTACAACAACACTTGTTATCCCATGCATTCATCAATCATTCAATAATTTATCATATCATGAATCGGATCCGTAGTAAGATCACATCATATATCCAAAAATATAATCATCATAGAAGCCAAGAAAAATCAACCATAAGATCAACATAATAACTAGTACATATGCTCATTGATCACAATAATAAAATATCTTATATTAACATATGCAAAATCCAACCAAGTCAAGGAATTCCACATACCACCCGACAATAGATTGCCTAAATCAAAATCTCTCTTTCAGCGAATCACCCATGCACAATATTCGAAGAACGAATGTCGGATTATATGGGTTAAACCAAATAGAACTAATTAGGGCTTCCAGAGGCCAAACCACCTCAACCTTCAACCGTAGTGATTTTACCTAACCGGTCCAGAAATCACTAATACCAACTAGATTGTTCCTTTCCCAAGTTGTCTAGGGCTCCATGGATTCTATCTCAACCCACAACCCCCAAGGAACCCAAGTTGTTGCAAGGATCCTGAGATCTCCCATATAAACCCACAACCTCCATGGAACCAAGGTTGTTCAGGCCTCCAAAAAATAGCCATAGGGAACCTGAGGACCAATTAGAAATCCAAATGGGGAACCCACTACATCATGGCTATCCAGAAAATGGCAAGGCAAGAGTGAAACCAATGTCAATCTATGAAAATATCATGCCAATGATAGAAAAATAACCAAAGAACCACATGCATGTATCATGCCTCCAAATTTAGAAAAGAAATCAACACATGTAACCTATTATTTGTAATGAAATCCTATTGTAATTGTTGATCCAACTTTCTCCTTGCGCTGCATTGATTTCCTTTGCTTACTTATTTCCAAATCCAAGTGAATTCTAGAATGCTCCAAGAATGCTCTAGGTGTATAAGAGTGTAGGAGAGCTAGAATGGACAATTGTTGAGCCAAAATTGTCAAAAAGCTACCAACTATTTCTTTGATGCATTCTTATCATTGATTTCTAGTCTCTTCCTTTCCTTTTTCCTTTTTTCTTTCATTTTCCTTCATTTTCTCTCTAATTTCCCTTGCATGCATATTTGTGTCTCTTCACCTTCCTTTTATCCTATTTTCCTTTATTTCTCATAATTAAATGTCATTTATTGCCTCTTTCGTTTAATAATTCCTTTGTCAATTTCCATAGCCATTAATAAACCAAAAGTGATGCCCAATATAATTTGTTCCCACCATTTAGCTTGGAATATGTGTCCCATGACCTTGGTATTTTTTTTATTTACATAGAAAATAAACTAGGGGCTATTACAAACCCCTCCCCCTTGGGGGAACACTGTCCTAGGTCTTCTATGACACTTATAACTAGTAAAACATATTACTTATGGAGATTTATAACACAACTTGTTGCAGTATTTACAATGACCAACTGATAAAAACATGACCACCATACTACTTATTAGAGCTTTATAACACAACTCGATGTAGTATTAACAACATACTGCATATTGGAGATTTATAAAACAACTCAATATCGTATTTATAGTACACATATGCATATATAAATATAAACTGAAAACATAAACCAAACACATATGCTCAAACAACAAATAAATAAGGATATTGTTGATAGTGTTGGAAATCCGTCAATCAAGGGGATCTCCCTAATGCGAAGTCCCAACTAGACCTCACACTATTTGGCGTAGGAGTCCCATTCGACATGAAGGCCAGGTTTCCATATACTTAGAGATCTGCCTTGGCTCTAGCTATCGGCACATGAGAGTGTTATGCTAGTATCTTCAAACAACAAGATATGTGTGCCTAGTGAGTGTGTAATGTAACTGTGTTGAGGTTCTCTTACTACAAAGGGGGAGAGTAAAGTGAGCCTTTAAATGAGAGGTAGTAGAACCACCCAGGAAGAGACACACGTGAACTAGAAAGGTATGTCCAGGACCCAGCAAAATAGTCCACAAGGATGTGACAACAGTGGTAGGAAATACACAAAGGTGGTCTATCTAGTATCTCGCAGAGTAGTCCATAGGAATGAGACAACGGTGATAAGAAATACAACACATCTTCAACAATGTAAGTACTAAAATAACCAAAGTAGTTCACTGATCTTAGTACATGTTAAGAAAACATGCATTACAAATGTTTAAAGAGTAGTCATACAAATATCTACAAAACATGCATGAAAATGTGTTGAGCTTAACATGCTTCTGAATTAAGAAAAATTCCCAAAACACATCTATACACCATACATCACTAGTCCTAATAGTGGGACAATGGAGCCACTCCTCACTTCTCAAAGAACAAACTACAGACTCTCAAGGCTATGTGGGAGGAGCCAAGGTGAAAAGTCCTTGCTCATTAAATGAGGGGTGTATATATAGCCAAGGGTGATGCTTGACCCTTGTGACTCTTGGACTACCCTCATGACCATTCAACTCCCTATGACTTTTCAACTGACATGACTCTTTAAATTCCTGTGTGCATCCATTAGAATTTCACTTTACATTACATTCGGTTACAATGGATATGGCCCATAGTGGTGATGCGGCCTTGACAACTCATGACACAACTTGACACGCCACTGCTGACATGTCCTGGTTGGCTATGGTGTCCATGTCAAGTTGTTGCGCTACTAAGTGATGAATTTACTCTAGGGTGTGCTTTGTCTTCTCCTCTGCATGGCTTGATGTTGCGGGGTCTTCGATGGTATTTCATGATGGTTCAAGACATATGTTCCCTTCGCTTGTTGCTTGATTTGCTTGGTACGTCTGTCCAGCTACAAGAAAGTCTTCTAGCATGTCCATTGCTTCTTCATCTTGTTCGTCGTCTCACCATCATCTATCAGTGTACATATTCCTACAATTCACTCATTACAAGATGACATCAAATCCAAAACCTCATAGTCTAGCATGATGCATTGTTTTCGTGTTATGGGCCTGGGACATATGTCAGGCTGGGAAGAGGGCCTAGCAATTGCACAATGTGCAGTTCCAGGTGATAGGGAGGGAGGAAAAGTCACTGAGATAGTGCAGCTCAAGCTAGGATGAGGAACTTCAGGAGCACAACCTTCACTGTCCAGGGAAACTGCGTAGTGGCCACTAGGAAGCAGAATTGCGCAATGAAGGAAACTAGTGGTAGCAGCATGGTGGGACCGCGAGGGGCACTTCTATGCAGTTCCTAGAGGGAAGACAAGACAGGGTTGAAGGGGACCTGCTGGGAAATTTTGTATAGTTTTCAAGAGGAATGCAGGACAGATAATAGGGGACTAGTTGGGCATGTCTGTACAGTTTCTAAGATCAATGTACGACAGGTAGCAGGGGACTAGCTATGCATGTCTATGCAGTTTCTAAGAATAGTGCAGGACAAGGTAGAAGAGGACCATCTGGGAATGTCTGCACAATTTCTGAGAGTAGTGCAGGACAAGGCAACAGAGGACCAACTAGGCATGTCTGCGAAGTTTTGGAGAAAAATGCAAACCCAGGTCTCAGTGCAGTGTAGGTTTCTGGAAAACAAGAAGGAGGCTTGATGAATATGCTTGAGAAATGTGCAATTCATTTTGGACATGGAGGTATTTTTCTGCACAGTTTTGGGAGGAAGATAGGTTTCTCACCTATGGGATTACACATTGCAACTAACCTGGAGGACAACCTCAACCACTGCATAGTTCCAGGCAGCATAACAGGGTCACTAAGGGCTGAGACTGCACAGTGCAGTTCAGTCGGGATTCGGTGGAAGAGGGTTATCTAGTCAGACAGATTTTCCAAAAATTGGCCAAGTGTGGGAGGTAAATGAACTTGTGCAGACTTCACATTTTGATCACACACTTAGCATATTCCGATAGCATGATGACACTAACCACTGGAAAAACATAGCAAAGAATGACCCTCTGTGAGACCATTTGGAGGTGAAAGTGACAAGTGTGACACTTAGGATAGACTTTTGGACAACCGTGATGACACTTGCGCGACAATGCTTACAATTTTGTGTGTGAGCGTGATGGGATTTCACATAAATAAGACAACCCAAACACAAAAAGATAAACGTTCAAAGTCACTACAACAAGATTGCAAGCATGGCAAAGCAATCAGCATGCCAAAAGATGACAGTTGGTTAAGCAAGAAAAAGGGAACAAGACACATGGAATGAATTTTAGTGCTTGCAACTATGCATGCCATTGAGGACAAAATCATATGACCATGATAAGAAGTCCTTAAAGCTACACTAAGGGATGTAATTCAAAATATGTGCTTTGTTTTCCATACCTACCCTCCAAAGAGTTATGCATCTGAAGGAGTCTTCATGTGGTCCCGATCTTCTATTAGAACTTGAGTTTTTTGGTTTGCTTATCTTTCTCCTCGGCTCCTTGAGAGTCATCTATCATGTCATCCTTCTTTGTGGTAACTGAGAGACACATCTGGTTAGTTTCAGAGGGCAGTGACTATTGTTGGGATGAGACCCTGGGAGGCACATCTGCGCAATTTTAGGATGGAAGGAAGACTGGATAATTGAGGGACAACACTGCATAGTTCTGGGATGCAAGACACTGTTATGGGGTGAGGTCCTGGGAAGACACCTTTATGCAGTTTCTGGATGCAAGGTAGATTGGGCAGCTGAGGGACAACACTGTGAAGTTTCTAGATACAATGGGTTCTGGTTGAGGTAAGGATAGTGGAGGAAACCATTGTGCATTTTTGGATGCCAAGGAAGGCTGGACTCTCTACGCATTATGTAGTTCCAGCAAACAATGGGAAAAGCTTGAGGGTTGTAGATGCAAAGTGTACAGTTCTGAAAAGATAGATGAGACGAAGTTGCTAGGGAATCTCTAGAATTTGGCTAAGTGTGGGATCAATGGAACTAATGTGAACGGTGATATAACTTGACTACGATCATGCACTTGAACACGTAATGATACAAGATAGACCATCTAGAACATATGAAAACATACTTCGATTAATGAAACAACCTTTATGACAAGAGTGCGTGAAGTGAGTGTGAGACATGTCTATGTGATGAGAGCAACTCATACACACAAAGATTTCCCCTTGAAGCAGAACAAACTTGTTTGCATGACAAACAATAATCTCCATGCCCAAAGATGACACATGTTGTATTAGACAAGGCGTGAATGACTCTTAAAATCGAAGAGGGGATCTTGAGATCATTAGCTTACCAATAAGGGATGAAGGAATGATTGATCATAGGATCCACAATAGGCTCTAAAATTTGAGTAGAGGACAAAATTTTGGAGGGTGTTGCAGCCGCTACAACACTTGACGACACACTAGTTGAATTCCAGCTTCTCTGTCTTGGTTCATTTTAGTGTGGGGCCTTGGTCCATCAGGAAGTATTGATTCATTGTTCATATTACTTTGGCTTCCCCACTTACCCCATGGACAGACGTGGTCCCTTGTGTACCTTCTCAATTGAACACAACATAAGATTCAACTAGATCACAATGTTTCAAATTGGGAAGGGTAGTTTAGCTCGTGAGATTAAGATTTTCAGAGTATAGTTTTTCATCTCTGGTGTTGCTCTGCCGCCAGCAGGCCTAGAGAGTACCCTGGTGGAGTCATGCAGGAACACGAGTATTGCTCCACTCCCAGCGAGCCTGGATAGTACCCGGTGGGGCTACCTACTTCACCTCTCTGTGCAGGAAGCCTTTCTCATCTTTCACCTTTGCTTTTTTTTAAAGAGAACTGTGCAGCAACACTTATTTATTTTTGGGGTAGAGGAGGGATCCTGACTCATTGAGAGCAAGATAGGTTGTTCCTTCAGAGAAGCATGTAAAGACCTCTAATTCAGGCTTTCTCATTAAGATTTTTCCCCTTCTCCATTTCTACTAGTTGGATAAGATTGAACACACCAAAGCAGAAAACTGAGTACAGACATGAGGTTCCCAGGCTGGACACAAGTTGATGATTGAACCAAACCTCTCCTTACAGATGGGTTTTATTTTCTCTCAAGACTTCATCGACCAAAAGTTACCACCAAACACAAAGAATACAGACACAGGGTTGGTCAAGGGTTGCAATGTCACAAGACTCTTTGAATGTCAGCCAAATACACATTCAAAAGCCAGGACGCAGGTCCATTCACAACACTTATTCATGTAGTGGAAGAAAAAGAGATACAACAATAAAGGGAAAACAAGATGGGAGGGAATAAGTACACAACAAGGAAACCAAACTAGAAGGCAAGAAAGAAAAATGACTAGGGAAAATGTAATGTAAAACCAGAATAAGAAAACCATGACGGACTACGAATGCAAGATGAGTGCAAGGAAGGGAAAATTGAGATGCCACTAATCCTACTCCTATCCTAATAGCTAAACGGTCAGGGTTACATGAAATGAAATTTCTAGTGAAGCCACCGCAGTTGCTTCCAACCTACATTAACAAAGATACGAATGATTAAAACAAATAAAAATTAGTGTGCAACAGAAAATACAAAAACCTAAACAACTTGCACATGGGCAGGAAGGTCTTGCCTGTTGGCAGAAAGACGTGTCACAACCACCCAATATACATGATTACCTATTTTATGGATACTACATTCCAACAAACCTTGAAAGCTTCTTGCGGGTGTGTGCTCATCTGCATCGAGATTCTCAGCAAGCGTGAGGAAGGGTTGAAACTTGTTTCCTACAACATGGCTTGCCAAGTAAGATTGTTCTAGCCTTCCAACATTTAGATCGTGAAATTGATAATGGTTGTTTGGACAACCTCGTGATCTATGAAAGGGTGAATTTATGATTCAAGAGACAGGATCATGATGGGAATCTAGTAAGGAAAGATAAATATGATCATTCTCAACATTCATGCTAAGATAGTGAGGACCTACCATCAACACAGCTTGAAGTGCCTCACCTGCTTGATAGAATTTCGAGGAGAAAGATGTTAAACAATGAAGATCAGAGTGCGCGAAGCAACTATCACCAGCTGTGCTGATGGGAAAATGATAAGTCGAGTGAAAATCACCCAAGATAGAGGAATGATCAGATGACCTACTAGAGACGCCATATTCCCAGTCTGAAATGAACAAAGAAAAAATCATTTGAACAATCTTGGGAACACTTTGAACAATGGAACCAAGTTCACTGTGAGCTAGACATGACATACCACCTTCCTGCAACTGGTGAAAAATTTCATTAGCATCAAAGTCATCAAAAGAATTTAAAATAGATGCTAGCACTGTGAATGCATGAGACTAGTTGGGGCATAGTGAATAGAGAGAAACTTGATTCGTGTGATCACCTAGGGATATTTCTGGTGTGATGAGCGGACATATTTGCAGTACAAGGTTTGTAAGAAGACCGAGGAGCTAATTATGAAAGGGAAGATTCGATAAGTATGATTGCAAGAAAAGATGGTCTTTTAGATGATCAACTTCATAATTCGATGATTTTATGGGAGATAGACATTACCAACCCAAGTTTGATGTAAGAGATGTGCATGAAGATCGATGCGTTATAACAAATTCGTGAATTCGATCATAAGTGAAATTTTGAAAATTTGAGAGTTCACATCCGGGAATACCAAACATTTTTTACATAGAATTCAAACTAAATGAAACCATGCAGATCGATTGATTGTGCATGTGAAACTAGATTTGATTTGGTTCCGGGGGTTTACTAGAGTTGCGAAGTCCTGACATAACCATCAACATACGTTGAAGTGCTTAGACTCCCTGGCATGTTCTAGAACTTTCCAGAATTACAGAATCACATTTTGAAGCGTGAACCAAATCAAGCAAGGCTTAAGGGTGGCTATTGTTGCTGATTTCAAAACTGCTCCCAAGATGGCAACCATCTCTGTAACAAGTTTCACCAGATTTTTCAGCTTCAGCAAGTTGGTTTGAAGAGTTGTCTTCATGCAAAAGAAGAGATGACAAGGAATGGGAAGAACACTCTGTGATTAGACTGTTTTAAACTTCATCATGGATAGCCTCACTGCCTTGTGTCAATTGAGGAGATAACTCATCGGATGAAGAAACAAGAGAACATGAAGTATCTTCGATGCATGTGGATGTGTTATGAGTGGTAGGACACATGGGTAAGTGAGGTGAAGAGGAAGTTTCGATATGAATGTATTCTTTGACTAGAGCATATTCTAGATCTGAGTTAGAGTCTTCATGAGAAAATGAAAGATCACATGATATGCTTTGGAATTCGTCATGGCATATGGAAGCATGAGAGTTATGACTACCCAAGATTGGGGGTTGATCGAAAGAATTAATTGTATAAGATGTTCCACTGAGATTGCCAGATTGAGAGTCGTTCAAGAATGGAAGCTCATCGTTTTGATGCACACAATTTTGAATTAGAGAGGGGATATTGATAGTGTCCTTTCCTTTTTGCTCCTCTACTTGTGTAATGTGACTGCCTTGCGCTTGAACGCAATCTGAGCCAATATCTTGAGAATCAAGAGAATGTGAACAACTAGCTGGTGAAGTGGATTGATCAAGAGATTCATGGTACAAGGAATCATGGCTTGCAGATGATGGAGGATGGCAGAGATGCAGATCATATTCGAGACTTGAGTGATGAACGGTGACGTCCTCTTATGGAATGGAGGAGTGAGTCTTCACTATAGGATTTCTGAGCCATTCTAGAACTTCCTCCATAGAAGTGGGAGACAGATGATAAGGTGGGTTGGGGACACGCTGCGCGTATTTCTCAGCTTCGTAATCCATGTAAGGGGGCACCCACATTGGGACCAGAAAATGAGGAGGAAAAAGAATAAACGAGGTGTTGGGCTCCTCTTCTGCGATCTGAGGTGCCTCGTGATTTGCAAGAGTCGGGGAAACAGAAAAATTGGGAGGTTCAGGTTCACTGTATGAAGAGACATGAACCAAGTGCTCAAACTCTTGTTTCGAGAAATCCCATTTCAAATATTCTTCTGAAATTTCATAGCAAAGGTGGAGGAACCGATCAGAAAAATTCTCAACTGATTCGTTAGGCTCCATTCTTAATATGTTTATCCTTCCACAAACATATTGATAGTTATACTTACCAAAGGATTGATGGATATCCCTGAGTAAAGGATGAAGGGAATGGATGGAGGTAGGTGGAAAAGTATGACACCATTGATTAACACAATCTTCAAGGGTGAGGAAGAAAATCACACAAGAAAACTCTTCATTATCGATTTCATAAGGTTTACAAAATTGAAGAAAATAAAAAATGTGCTTGGTTATGGGCGTTCCATCCTCACCATCAAATTTTAACTCGGAAAAGTTATCGAGAAGCTCATCGGGGGGTGAAAATTGATTAAGGGAAAAATTGGAGAAACACCCTAGGAGCACGATTTGTGTATGAGCCATTTTAGATAAAAGATTCAAACCAAATGCAATAGGCTCAGCTTGTCATCTGGCCCTCCTTCTAGTGCCATTTTGTTGACGGTGTTAGAAATCCGTCAACCAAGGGGATCTCCCTGATGTGAATTCCTAACTAGACCTCACAGCATTTGGTGTAGGAGTCTCATCCTGTATGAAGGCTTGATTGCCATATACTTAGAGATCTACCTTGGCTCTAGCTATCAGCACATGAGAGTGTTACGCTGGTATCTTCAAACAACAAGGTATGTGTGTCTGGTGAGTGTGTAATGTAACTTTGTCGAGGTTATCTTACAAGAAAGGGGTATGGTAAAGTGAACCTCTAAATTATAGGTAGTAGTACCACCTAGGAAGAGACACACTCGAACCAGAAAGGTCTGTCCAACACCCAACAGAATAGTCCACAACAGATGTGGCAGTCATTAAAACCAAGGTGAAGGGGACAACATGTACACCACCCAGGAGAGTAGTCCACACGTATGTGACGGTCGTTATAACTAGAAAACAAAGATGGTCTGTTTAGTATCCCGTGGAGTAGTCCACAAGGATGTGACAGTGATGATAGCCAATACACAAAGGTGGTATATCTAGTATCCTGTGGAGTAGTCCACAGGGATGATACAATGGTGATAAGCAATACAACACATCTTCAACAACGTAAATATTAAAATAACCAAAGTAGTTCACCTATCTTAGTATAAGTTAAGTAAACATGAATTACAAATGTTTAAAGAGCAGTGTTACAAACATCTACAAAACATGTGTGAAAACGTGTTGGCCTTAACAGGCTTCTGATTTAAGCAAAATTCCTAAGACACATCTGTACACCATACATCACTTGTCCCAGTAGTGGAACATTGGAGCCACTCCTCACTCCTCAAAGAACAAACAACAAACTCTCAAGGCTATGTGGGGGGAGCTAAGGTTAAAATTCCTTGCTCATACAATGCGGGGTGTATATATAGCCAAGGGTGATGCTTGACCCTTGTGACTCTTGGACTACCCTCATGATAATTCAATTCCCTATGAATTTTCAACTGACATGACTCTTCAAATTCCTATGTGCATCCATTGGACTTTCACTTTACATTACATTTGATTTCAAGAGATATGGCCCATAAGGGTGATGTGGTCTTCACAACTCATGACACAACTTAACAGGACACTGCTGACATGTACTGGCTGGATGTGGTATCCATGTCAAGATGTTGCGCTGCTAAGTCATGGATGTAATCTTGAATGTGCTTTGTCTTCTCCTCCACATGGCTTGATGCTGCAGGGTCTTTAATGGTCTTGGTCTTGCATGATGGTTCAATGCATATGTTCCTTTCGCTTGTTGCTTGATGTGCCTGGTACATTCATCCGGCTGCAAGAAAGTATTCTAGTATGTGCGCTTCTTCTTCATCTTGTTCATCATCTCGCCATGATCTATCACTGTAACTGTTCCTGCAATTCACTTATGACAGAATGGCATCAAATCCAAAACCTCCTAGTCTAGCATGATGCATTGTTTTCATGTTTCGGGCCCGGGACAATTGACAGGCTGGGAAGAGGGCCCAACAACTGCACAATGCGTAGTTCCAGGTGACAGGGAGGGAGGACAAGTCATTGAGACAATGCAAATTGTAGCTCCCGTTAGGATGAGGAACTCTGGGAGTACGACCTTCACTATTCAGGAAAACTATGTAGTGACCACTGGGAGGTAGAAGTTCGTAGTGAAGGACACTAGTGGCAGTTGCAAGGTGGGACCTTGAGGGGCACTTCTATGTAGTTCCTAGAGGCAACAAAAGACACGGCTGCAAGGGACTTGCTGGGCAATTCTGCGCAGTTTTTAGGAGCAGTGCAGTACAGGAAGTAGGGGATCAGCTGGGCATGTCTGCGTAGTTTCTAAGAGCAGTGCAAGACAGGCAGTAGGGGACCAACTGGGCATGTCTACGCAGTTTCTAAGAGCAGTACAAGACAAGGAAATAGAGGACCATCTAGGAATGTCTTTGCAATTTTTGAGAGTACTAAAGGACAAGGAAGCAGATGGCCATTTGGGCATGTCTGCACAGTTTTGGAGAATAGTGTAGACCCAACTCTCGGCGTAGTGCAAGTTTCTGGCAAGCAAGAAGGAGGCTTGATAACTGTGCTTGATAAATATGCAGTTTCGTTTATAAATGGAGGCAGTTTTCTGCGTAGTTTTGGGAGGCAAACAGGTTTCTCACCTTTGGGATTGCGCAGTGCAACTAACCTAGAGGATAGCCTTAAGTACTACGTAGTTATAGGCAGCAGAACAGGGTTACTGGGGGGTGAGACTACATAGTGAAACTCATTCAGGGTCCGGTGGAAGAGGGCTATCTGGTTGGACAAATTTTCTAGAAAATGGCTAAGTGTGGGAGAAGTGAACTTGTGTAGACTTCTCATTTTGATCACACACTTCACATACTCTGATAACATGGCAACACTAACCATCAGGATAACATAGCAAAGCATGACCTTCTGTGAGATTGTCTAGAGGTGAAAGCGACAAGTGTGACACTTGGGATAAACCTTAGGATGATTGTGGCGACGCTTGTGCGACAATGCTTACAACTTTGCGTGTGAGTGCGATGATTGTTCACATAGCTAAGACAACTCAAGCACACAATGACAAACCTTCGAAGTCCCTAGAACAAGATTGCAAGCATGGCAAAGAAATCAACATGCCAAAAGACGATAGCTTGTTAAGCAAGCAAAAGGGAGTAAGAAACGTAGAGGAAACACATGAAATGACTTTTAGTGCCTGCAACTATGCATATCATTGAAGACAAAATGATATGACCATGATAGAAGGTTCTTCAAGCTACACTAAGAGATGTAATTCCAAAGATGTGCTTTGTTTTCCATACCTACCTTCCAAAGGGTTATGCATCCGACGAAGTCTTCATGTAGTCCTAATATTCTATCATAACTTGAGTTCCTTGGTCTACTTATATTTCTCATTGGCCCCTTGAGAGTCATCTAGCATGACATCATTCTTTATGGTCATTGAGAGACACATATGCACAGTTTCAGTGGGCAATGACTGTTGCTGGGATGAGACCCTGGGAGGCACATCTACATAGTTTTAGGATGGAAGGTAGACAAGATAGTTGAGGGAAAACACTGTGCAGTTTTGGGATGCAAGACACTATTGCAGGGTGAGGTCCTGGGAGGACACCTCTGCGCATTTTTTGGATGCAAGGTAGACTGGGTAGTTGAGGGACACCACTGTCTAGTTTCTGGAGATAGTGGGTTTCGACTGAGGGAAGGACACTGGAGGAAACCTATGCATAGCTTTGGATGCGAAGGGAGGTTGGACTTTATGTGCATTGCGTAGTTCCAGTAGGCAAGGGGAAAAACTTGAGGGTTGCAGATGTGAAGTGTGCAGTTCCGAAAAGTTGGATGAGACTATGTTGCTAGGGAAGCTCCAAAATTGTGCGAAGTGTGGGATTAATGGAACTGATATGAACAATGATAGAACTTGACTACAATCACACACTTGAACACTTAGTGATACAATATATACCATCAAGAACATATGAAAACACACTTTACTTAATGTAACAACCTTTATGACAAGAGTGCATGAAGTGAGTGCGAGACACGTCTATGTGATGAGAACAACTCATATGCACAAATATTTCCCCTTTAAGTAGAACAAACTTCCCTTTGCATGAAAAATGATAATCCCCATGATCAAAGATGAAAAATGTTGTATAATATAAAGTGTGAATGACTCTTAAGATCGAACAAGGGAGCTTGAGATCATCAACTTATCAATAAGTGACTAAGGAAGAATTGATCACATGATCCACAGTAGGCTCCAAAATTTGAGTACAGGCCAAAATTTTGGAGGGTGTTGTTGCCGCTACAACAGACACAAAGCCTGTATCTAATCAACCATCTCCCATGTAGCTTCATCGGGATCAAATTTCTTCCACTGTACTTTAATCTTCTCTATTGCTTGGTTTTGGAGCATGAGTTGTTTCTGCAGCAAAATGCATTGTGGCTCTCGCTAGAATTCTCTCTATGGTTAAACCTATATACAGACCAGTAAATCACATGATCAACATCATGGATATATATCTTAAGCAATGCAACATGTAAAAGGTCATGCACTTTCACTGTTGGTGGTAATGCATGTTGGTAGGCCATTGTTCCAATCCTCTCAAGCATCTCAAATGGCCCATAATTCCGAGGTGCCAACTTGTCACATGACCCAATCCTCAAGCAGCTCCTATTGGGCTTGATGCGCATGTACACATGCTCTCCAACTTGAAACTTCTTTAATTCTCTATGCTAATCTGCATGAATCTTCTTCCTGTCCAAGGTTTCCTTTAAATTTCTTTTAATAACCTGCATCTCTTGTTCCATCTCAACAAACATATACGGTTCAATTAGCACCATACTCACTTGATCACTCCAGCTGATAGGATTATTACAACTCTTCCCATAAAGAGCCTCAAATGGACTCATCTTCAAGTTTGATACCCATTGTTATATGCAAACTCTACTAATGGAAGATAGTCCTCCCACTTCCTATGCTGATGCATGACATACATCCTCAACATATCCTCAAGGATCCTATTAACCCTCTCTATATGTCCATCTATCTGTAGATGATAAGTTGTATTGAAAGATAAATCTATCCCAAATCCTACAAACAACTCCTTCTAAAACCTGGAAGTGAACTTTCCATCTCTATATGATGTAATTTTCTTAGGAACACCATGCAACCTCACTATCTCCCTAATGAAGATCTGATCTACCTCACTAGGTGAATTAGTAGACTTCACTACAATGAAATGAGCTACCTTGCTCAATGTATCCACCACAACCATGATGAAATCATGTCATTTCGATGTCCTCGGGTATCATGTACCGAATTCCATGGAAATGTCCTCCCATTTCCATTTTGGAATTAGAATAGGACTCAATAGACCAACTAAATTCTTACATTCTTCTTTCACCTATTGATAGTCCAAACATCTTGCAACAAACTAAACCACCACTTTCTTCAATTTCAGCCAATGATAGAAATTCTTATCAAATGTCAACTTCTTTTGGTATCATGGGTGGTCTGAATTAGGCTTGACATGAAACTCCCTCATGATAAGATTCTTGAGTTCACTTCTATCTGGTACATAAATCATGTTCTAGAATTTGACCAAGCCATCTGTTGTGAGGTGATACTCCTCATCTCTATCACCTTCACCCTACTGCTATAATGTGTGCTTTAGATTCTAGTACTTCTCATCATGTTTCCTGTTATGAAACCAACTCACAAAAAGATAGAAAAGATAGATCAACGCCTTAGAATTCAGCCTCTTCGATGGGGAAACCTCCTTTGCATTACACAAATGAACAATTCTTGGATGATTCAAATGACAAAACCTCCTTTCTATATATAGGAGTCTAAGGAGTCACAATATAACCCAACCGACCTAACAATAATAATAGAAAGCCACAAAAATAACAATAGAGGGATTCTATGGGGCACAGTAATAACAATATGGGGACAATAGGGGCACAACAATATTAATAAGGGATACAACTACAATAGTAATGGGGTAATCACTAGTATTATAGGGACCTAACATGCCCCTCTCCTTCAAAAAAGTGTTGTCCTCAATGCTTGAGTAGTTTTGGATGCTTTTGTATAAAATTCTCATCCTCCCTTGTGGAATCTTCAGCGGATAAGTTCTTCCACTTGATGAGATACTCCGAAATTGATCAATTTCGTAGCTGTCGAGTTCTTGTTTTTGTGACTGCTTCCGGTTCCAATATAATTTTTCCTTCCTCGTCAAGTTCTGGCAATATTTTTTGAACTGGGAGCTTATCGCCTATAATCTTCTTTAAACATAAAACATGGAAAACTGGGTGCACTCGAGAAGCTACATGAAGCTCCAATTTGTATGCCATAGTACTAATATTTTGCAACACCTTGTACAGACCATAATACTTTGGTGATAATTTATTATCCTTCTTAGCTTGCTTGAGGGACATTTGTTTATATGGTTGTGGCTATAGGAATACCCAATCACCTACATCAAAACTTCTTTCACTACCATGTTGATCTACCTGTTGTTTCATTCTATTCTATGCCAACACGAGGTTATCCTTTAAGAGTTGGAGGACTTGTTGTTGATGTTTGATGTGATGTTCCACTGCTTGAACCTTAGAATTTTCTCTTAAATATGATGTGATGGATGGTGGATGATATCCATAAAGTGCCATAAATGGGGTCATTTTTGTTGCTGTATGGAAGGAAGTGTTATACCACCATTCAGCTAGAGGCAACCATTTGACCCATTGTGTCTGTTTATCTGATACAAAGCAACGAAGATATCCTTCCAAACATTTGTTTAATATCTCAGTTTTCCCATCAGATTGAGGATGATAAGATGAGCTATGAGCTAATTGAGTACCAAGACAAGAATATAATTCTGTCCAAAAATTTCCAGTGAAAATGGGATCTCTGTCACTTACAATAATCTTTGGGTTTCCATGTAGCTTTTGAATTGTTTCCATAAATGCAGTAGAAACTATACTGGCTTTAAATCGATGTGATAATGCACAAAAGTGTGCATACTTGGTAAGTCTGTCAACTACCACCATGATGACACTCTTTCCCTCAGACTTGGGTAAACCTATGATAAAATCCATTGAAACCTCCTCCCAACGTTGGCTTGGAATGGATAAAGGTTGTAATAGACCTGGGGTCTTAATTGTTTCAACTTTATTTTGTTGGCAAACCAAACATTCTGCAACAAAATTTTGAATATCCGATTTAAGGCCATCCCAAAAAAATTCCTTCTTAACCCTGTGG
Organism: Pinus tabuliformis; assembly: GCA_031772625.1. NCBI lineage: Eukaryota > Viridiplantae > Streptophyta > Pinopsida > Pinales > Pinaceae > Pinus > Pinus tabuliformis. The sequence goes on along the minus strand of CM062808.1, from coordinate 812,342,467 downwards.
TAAGTTTTTAAAAATCCTGAGTGCCCTCCTAAGGGAGAAGTGTGCAATTCCATAAGAATCTTTTGTTTGAGTTGGGAATTCTTACAGAGGTATAAGCAATCTTTGTACCATAACGAATCATTTTTCCAGCTAAATGTATAAGATGTAATGGAATCTTGTTGTAACTTTTGAATAAGTGCCCACACTTCTTCATCATTCTTCCATTCCTCCCTTGCTTCGTTTATCCAATCTAGTTGGATAATAGAAATGGCATACAACAATGCTTCCACATCCTCATCCTTTCTTGAGAGTGCATCTGCCACCACATTTTGCTTCCCTTTTTTGTAGATGATTTCAAAGTCATAACCCAACATCTTTGTGACCCACTTTTGTTGCTCTTCAGAGGATAATCTTTGTTCTAAAAAATATTTAAGGCTATCATGATTTGTTTTTACCTTGAAGTGTCTTCCCATTAGGTATGGTCGACATTTCTTAAGTGCATGTAGTATTGCCAACATTTCCTTCTCATAAATAGCTTTGTGTAAAAACTTTCCCTTGATTGGACGACTTTCAAAAGCAATGGGTCTTTCATCTTGCATTAAAATAGCACCAATTCCATTTCCTGAAGCATCACATTCCACAATAATTTTTTTTTGAAGTCCGGTGTAGCTAAGACCGGTGCTTGGCACATTGCCTCTTTAAGATGTTCGAAGGCCTTTGTTGCTTCTGGAGTCCATGAAAATGCATCTTTCTTCAATAATGTTGTTAGAGGTGCTGCTATTCTCCCATAATTCTTAACAAACTTGCGATAATACCCTGTGAACCCGAGAAATCCTCACAGTTGCTTTATGGATGTGGGGATTTTCCATTCCTTAATGGCTTTAATTTTGCTAGGGTCTACCTTAACTCCTTCATGAGATACAATATGACCTAGATATTCCACCTCTTGTACTCCAAAGAAACATTTGGATCTTTTTGCATATAATTGTCTCTCCTCCAATAGTTGTAGCATCCTATCAACATGTTCAACATGATCCTTCCAAGATTTGCTATAGATTAGTATATCATCAAAAAATATTAACACAAATTTTCTAAGAAAGGGTTTGAAAATGGAATTCATCAAACCTTGAAATGTAGAAGGTGCATTGGTAAGGCCAAAAGGCATGACCAAAAATTCATAATGACCCTCATGAGTTCTAAATGTTGTTTTCAGAATGTCTTCACTCTTCATTCTGATTTGATGATATCCTGAATGAAGATCCAACTTGGTGAAGTAAATTGATCCATGCAATTCATCTAGTAATTCATCAATGACAGGAATGGGAAACTTATCTTTAATAGTGAGCTTGTTGAGCTCCCTATAATCCAGACACATGTGCCATGATCCATCCTTCTTGTGCACCAATACTACTGGAGCAGAGAAAGAATTTTGACTAGGTTGAATTATACCAGCCTATAGCATTTCTGCAACCATACATTCAATTTCACTCTTTTGGGCATAGGGATATCTGTACGGCCTGATGTTTGGAGGAACACTTCTTGGAATCAGATGAATAGCATGATCATGATCACAAATAGGTGGAAGACCTTTGGGAGTCTCAAATACCTTGGAATGATTGTCCAAGACTTTTTGGAGATCTAGAGAAATAGATGATTCCAATGTGGAAACATCTAGCGAACATAATTGTGCAATTACACCTCTTTGTTCCTTTTTTAGAAGCTTTGTCATACCGTTAGAGCTGATTATCTTTCCCGATTTCCCTACAATACCCCTTAATTCAACTTCCTTTCCTTCCGTAGAAAATTTCATGAAAAGTTCTTGAAAATTAAAAGCTATTGTACCCAAGGATTGTAGCCATTGGACTCCTAGTACAACATCAGCACCTCCCATTGGAATGGAAAACATTGGGCTAGTCAATACATATTCTCCCATGGATAGCTTGATATTATGGCACTTTCTAGAGCAATTTATCATTCCTCCATTTGCAACCATCACTTGACACTCTGGTGTTGGATATAGGAAGCAATTCAATTCTTTTGCTATCTTACAATGAATAAAATTGTGGGTACTTCCTGAATCAATCAACACTATTACCTTTTTCTTCTTGATTTGTACTTCTATCTTAATGGTTTGAGGAGTGGTAATTCCAGCCAATGCATTACAAGATATCATCGGATTCATTTCTTCTTTATCTAGGCTTTGTTCCTGGAGTATATCCTCTTCTTTTGACCTTTCTTGCTCCTTTTCTTCTTCCTCTTCACAATCTATGTAGAATAATTTCTTCTCAGCACACTTATGACATTTAGTGTATTTGCTATCACAACTATAACAAAGCCCTTTTTCTCTTCTTTCTTCCAATTGTTGTGGTGTCAACCTTATAGGTTGTGGAAGACTAGGGGCAATAACACTTCCATCTTTATAGTTGTGAGTGGTATGCTTCCTGGTTGCCATAATTTTTCTTTCCATTTTTCTTGCTAACTTGAATGCCTTCTTTAATGAATCAGGTTTCGAAAGGTGAACATCATGTTGGATATTATCCTTTAAAGTCCCTATGAACACATCAATCCTATGCTCCTTTGGAATATTTTTTACCCTTATGTTCAATTTTTGGAACTCCTCAATGTGCTCCATTATTGAACCCTTTTGTTTGAGACTTATCAATTGGATAAAAAAAGTGTTGCTTTTTGTATCCTCATAATGTGCTGTCAATTCTTCCGTAAAAATTGCCCAAGTGATAATTTGTTTACGAGAGAAAAGCCATTGATACCATACAAATTGATTTGGTTCCAAATATAAAGTTGCAATACGTACCTTTTGTGTGTTTTGCACATTATTGAGATTGAAAAATTGCTCCATTTGTAATATCCATGTTATGGGATCTTTGCCATCAAACTTCCTCATATCGATTTTTGGAATATGGTGGGTCTTCGATCCAATATTAGAGTTTATGAAATCATGATTAACATTTCTTTTTTTCTCATCATGAGTTTCCTTTACTACCTTTTCACCATTAGTAAGCATTTCTTGTAGAAACTTTGTCGAATATGCCTTCAAATCTTCCATGCCTGTCTTCAGATTTGTCCTCAAATCTATCTTCAAATCGTCCATCTTAGCTTATATGTCATTCATCTTAGCTTCTATGCCTTTCTTTAAACCATCCATCTTAGCTTCTACATCTTTCTTTAAACCATCCATCTTAGATTCTGTTACTTTTTGTGTAAGTGACACTTGTTGCACTTGGTCTCGTAATTTTGATATATCATGTTGCATTTCTTCCTCTTCTTCATGAGTCATGCTAGAGCTTTTAGGTTGCTTACTATGTGTTTGAATTTCTTTCCTCGGGGCATCAATTACTGATAATAATGCTTTACTATGCCCTTCGAATTCCTTAAAACTAATTTTTCAAACCAAGCTTATGCAAAAATTTAAAAAAAACTACACACCTTTTTTCACTTTGTAGGAGCTTGATATTGAATTTGATGTATCTCTACAATTGCTGATCATCTAGTTCTGAAATTACGACTGCGGTAGCCCTCTGTGTCCTCTTTCCAATGCCACCAATCTGATCCAAATTGGGTTCCCCAGGGAAGATTTATGCCAAATCTCCCACAGTGACCTGATTATAGACTAGTTTAGTAGAGCGAACTTGTACAATATGCCACGAGTCACTATTTTTACCTTTGGCTCTGAAAAATATATACAAGAAACTACATTTTGTCCTCCTTCTGTACCTTCTTACGAAATTTCAATCTGATGCTTAGAGAGAAAGTTATGACAATTTTCCCCAGGTCACCTATTTGGAATGTAATTTAGGAGTCTGCATAAAGACCAGCTTCCTCATATCATATCTCCGCAAATGTAGTGTGAAAATCTCTCAAATTTGGACCTGATGTTCAGTGCGATTTCGTCTCAAATGGGTTTTTTTTTAGCTTCTGAAATGTCGCAGAAAAAAGTTATAGCAAAAATGCCACAATGACCTATTTGGAGCAGCGAAACCCTAGAATTCAAAGCTCTGATACCAAATGTTATGAAACTAGCTCACAAAAAGATAGAAAAGATAGATCAAGGCCTTAGAATTCAGCCTCTTCGAGGGGAAATCTCCTTTACATTACACAAATGAACAATTCTTGGATGATTCAAATGACAAAACCTCCTTTCTATATATAGGAGTCTAAGCAGTCACAATATAAACCAACCGACCTAATAATAATAATAGAAAGCCACAAAAATAACAATAGAGGGATTCTATGGGGCACAGTAATAACAATATGGGGACAATAGGGGCACAACAATATTAATAAGGGATACAACTACAATATTAATGGGGTAATCACTAGTATTATAGGGACCTAACATTTCCCTTCATGTAATATCCACTCATGTAAGTCTATCCCATATGAGCTCACAACTGAAATATGATTTACCTGCACTATCCTATTGAGATCATCTACAACCTTGTTCTTGATGCCTTTAATGTACTCGATCTCAAATTCAAACTCACTGAGGGTGTCCAACCATCTAGATTGCCTAACATTCATATTGGGTTGGTCAAACAAGTACCTCAGTCCACTATGATCACTCATCAGAAAAAACCTCCCGCCAAGGAGATAATGTCTCCACATCATCAGTGCATGAATGATAGTTTCCCACTCAAGATCATGAGTCACATAGTTCTTCTCATCCTCATTCAACTTCCTTGATTCATAGTTCTTCTCATGCTCATTCAGCTTCTTTGATTCATAAGAAACCACCTGTCCTTCTTGCATGACTCCACCAAGTGCTTCCTTACATGCATCTATACAAACCACAAACGCCTTATCAAGATATGCAATCTTCAAAATCGGAGCATTTGTAAGCAAATGCTTCAACTTATCAAAACTAGTTACTCACTTCTCTATCCATTCAAACTTATTTTCTTTCCTCTGCAAGGATGTGATAGGATAACCAATATATGAAAAGTTCTTGATGAACCTCCTGTAATAACCTGCTAGTCCCATGAATGAGGTGATGTCATCCACATTCCTAGGAGTTGGCCACTCCATGATAACTTTAATATTTTCCAGGTCTACTGCTATCCCTTCCTTGGAAACAACATGTCACAAGTACTGAATCCAAGGATGAAACAAACTGCACTTGTTGTGATTGGAATACAACTGATGCTCTCTTAACAATCTTAACATTGCTTCCAAGTGCTCTGCATGTTATTTCTCATTCTTTGAATATAGAAATATCATCAACAAATACTATCACAAACTTATCTAGGTAAGGACACAACATGTTGTTCATAAAAAACATGAAAGTGGTTGGAGAATTAGAAAGACCAAAAGGAACCACAACAAACTCATAACGTCCATACCTCATACAAAATGTATTCTTGTAAATTTCTTCTTCTTTGATGTGCACCTGATGATTATCATGATCACAGATCAATCTTAGAAAACATTGTTGCTCCATTCAAATGATCAAACAAGTCATCAATTGACGGTAATGGATACATGGTCTTGATGGTAAACTTGCTCAACTTCTTGTAACAAATGTACAGTCTGAGAATACTATTAGAACCTAAATCTACCTTAGGCTGAAGGAAGGCAAAAATTAGGGTAACCACAAACCACGCTCAGTCTGGTAGCTAGCCCTACCAGAATAGGAGAGGGCTCTCTCCGAGTCACGCTCAGTGAATAGATAATCAAAAACGGTCTGAGATGACTTACAGTGAAATATTGATCTTAGGCTAGTAAGTGAATAGGGATACAAGAAACCATTTTCATGAATGACCGAGCTTCTGGGATGGTATGGGACCAACAGTCAGCAAAGAACAGAGAATTTAATACAAAGGCACAGATTATTCCGTGAGGCAAGGCAGGCAGAAAATGTAGCAATTTAGTTTGAGGTAACGCGGAATGAATAGATTGCTAAAGAAAGTGAAAAGGGCATAGTTACATGAATCCTTTTCAACAGAAGAAAAACACTGAACATGAAATTTTCCCACACGCAGAGCAATAAAATTGAATTCTACCTAATCTCACTCAGAAAATTTCACTGGAAATGAACATGAATTGAATTGTGAAACATAACAAAATACATATGAAAACATAAGAGACACTTTTGCTACACTCACAACCACAAGAATCTCATGAAACAGAGCCAGTGCCTTTCATTAATTCTTTGTCAAAAATACACAGTGAAGAAATAGAGTTTCTTTCCCACAATCTCCCGGAAGTTACAAGTCAACCAACCCTTTGCAAATAACTTGCATACAATATATAGAATGTGTGAGGAAGAGATAGAATGCTCAAGGGTTGGCGAGTTACTCGAATCATTACAAAATGGAGATGGAGAGCCAACCATCAGCTACAGGTGCAGCGCTGCAAACATGACATTTGGCTTGGGGTGACCGTTTGCCTTCCTTCGCCACTTGGAAAGAAGCCAATCTGGAGAAAAAAAACTCTTTAAATGCCACCTTTGGTGCCAAAAAACCGAAGTGTAGATGAGAAAACCCACTTGGAGAAGTCACAAACCGAAATTTCACGAAACGGAAGCAAATTGGCAATTTTTTCCTTTGTGCGCCGCACCATTTTTTCTGTGCATCGCGCTACTTTGGGGCCTGTTTTGGGGCACTTGTAGGTGTCCAAAATGTGCCCAAGTGGGCTTGCTCAAAATCGTGTCTTGTCTACTTCCTAACCCAACTAGAATTTTCAAATTTGGTGCTCAGTTGCCCCTCCAAATCTCCATTCTCCCAAGACTGCTTTTTGTATGTCAAAAAAGTGGCAGAGAGGACATTTTTGGGTGTTTTTTGACCTTTAGGAGACCTAGATCTTGCCCAAATCTCTTGCCCGGACACCAATAATCGTAATTTTCCATGCTGAATCCAAATCTGCAAGCCATTCCTCATTTGGAGCTCTATAATTTTAGCGTCACGCCAGTGGCGCGGCGCACAGGGAGAAAATCCCTGTTTTTTGCACAAAAAATTTCAAAATTTCAAAATGTGCTCCAAATTTCTTGAAATTTGGTTTGGAGCTTCTTCATTAAGTGTTATGGTGGGCCAAGGATTTCCTCGGCCAATATCCGGAGTCGATCATGCTCTTTTTGCCTCTTTTTCCTTTTTGATGCCTTCTTTAGGTTTGCCTTCAAATTCCTTATTTGTGCCTTGCAAACCTTGTTCCGTGCCCAATAGTGGTTTTTCATGTTCCTGAGCATGTCCCTGTCCTTTTCTGCTTTCACCAACAACTTCTCTAAGTGGATGTGGATCCTCTCGAGCCAAATCTCTCAATCCGCCTCTATCTCCTACTGAATAGGTGTCTTCTCATTTAGGCTTCTTTGGGCAGCCTGCTGGTCTTCACGGATGTTTTGCAGCTCCATGATCTCATGCTAGTCCTCAAGCTGCTTGTTTCTCTGCTCCAAATACTTGATGATCCATTTGGCCCTCTCCACATTGAGTGACAAGTCTTGGATCTCCGTGTTCTGCTCCTGAATAGTCATCCTAAGTCGGGCACTCTCCACATCTGCATTATCATCCTGAATGAGGATGAAATCGGCCTCCTGTTCACCTGATGGCCCTTCATCATGCATGGGTTTCTTGTCCTTGTCCTGTACCTGTGTTGTCGATGTAGGGAGCGAGGCCCCTTCCACCCTGGGTGGAGATAACACTCGCTTTGCTGCTGCAAACAAATGCCTACTGCCTCTCTGATAGGTGATGAATTCTGGCACACTAGCAGTCTCATGGCGCTCATAACCTCATAGTCCGATGAATGCTCAGATGCCATGACTACTATATAAATTACCTTGAGGGCAAGAGGACTGTTGTTTATGAACTGTACCTAGACTGCCTTTTGATGATGGTGAAGCTGGGTGTTGTTTTTGTGATATCTGCCACCAAGGGGAACAATGGAACAAATGGAGTATTAGGAGGGGAGTAATGTGATGGGAGTAGGGAAGTTTGTTTAGGGATATGTAGGGGTTTTTGGGTATTTGATAGGGTAGGGTTTTTGGAGTTTTAACAAGGAAGGGTTTGGGGTTTTAATAAGGTAGGTTTTTGGGGTTTGTATTGACCAATAGGGGGAGGGGAAAGGGAATAGGTTTTGCTAGTGTTAGGGTAGTGATTATGGGGAAAATGGCATAGGGGAATAAGGAACAGGGGTATGGTAGGAAGAATAACCTTGGCAGCAATATCACTATAGCACAAACCCTAGCATAATGGTTTTCTTTGGTGTCTTCTTTGTGCTTGCTTTATGAAATATGTTGCATTCAATCATAGGCATATAACCACCATATCACTCATAAAATTTGATGAACAAGTGATGTTATAGAGCCTAACTTGTAATTTTATGGGATTCATAGGAAACTTGAGGTAATTTGGCACAATTTTAGGCCTTTTAGCCCTGTGCGCCGCGCTCTCTATGTGCGTCGCGCCAGTGTAAATTTACACTGGAAATTTTCTCCCAGTGCGCCGCACTCCCTCTGTACGTAGTGCCCTTTTCCAGGCGACTTTTTGGGGCCTTCCTAGTCTCCAAATTGGGTGCAGGATAGCTCGTTGGAAAGGTATTTGAGTCTACTTTCCAACCCAACCATAATTTTTCAATTTGAAGTTCATTTTCCCTATCAAAAATCAAATCTCCCAAGACTGGTCAAAATGTGCCAAATGAGGCTACCTCAAGGCAGAGTGCTATTGCATTCAATTTTTGAATGCCTTCCTAAACTCCAAATTGAGCTCATGATAGCTCATTGGAAATCGATTTGTGTCTAATTATCATTTGATTCATCAAGAAAGTCATTTGGCCAACTGAGCTAGGAGAAAATTTGATTTTTCCAAAGTCACTTCAGAGGTGCATCAATTCTCCCGAGGCAATTATATTTTTGACATTTCTCCAAAAACATGACACCTGTGTAAAATGTGAAGGAGGTTTTTCTTCCTTGGCATGTTTTGGACAAAAACCTCTCTCATTTTTCCCAAATTCATCTTTAACTGCTCAGAAACATCATTTGAGTGAAACCTATCCCGATGTGTGGAACAAGGGATTTGTCGAAATGAAGCGAAATGAAGGGGATAGGGAGCTTATAAATTCTTGAGGAAATTTTGGAAAGTAGGGAGGGATGTCAGGAAGTAGGGGAAAGTGAAATCTCAGAGATTGAGTGAGGGGAAGGGGTCCAAAAAGGCAAAACACAGGTCCAACCTAGAAAATTGCCAGGTTGTAGCAAGAAACTATGGTTTGTGCGAAAATGATGAATTTGGGGGATCTTAGTGATGGGAAGTGTTTGATAAGGTACTTTAATGATAGGGGAAGGTGTCTGAACATTAGGATACAAGTTTTTCCAATGATTTGACCGTCCAAGAGAAATTGCCTTCAAAACCCTAGGAGAGGGAAATGACCTTACCTAGGCGCAACTGAAGCATGAACAAGGTGTAAAATGACCCAGTGGAACTTGACATGATAATGAAAACCTTCTGAATGATGGTACACTCAGCTGAATAGTGACATAGACTGACATTTGGGCGACTTTGGAAGGAGTGAAAGCAAACCCTAGACTTAATGCCTAGTGATCAAATTTTACTTGAAGAATCACTGAAATGACAAAATTTGACCTTGACACCTTAAAATCACTTTGTAAGAGCATGTTTGATCACTGGAGGAAGGCTAGAAAGACTGACACTAACATTGGCTCCAATGGGGGATGGTAGCTCCTTGGAGGTGCCAAGAACAGCAGATCTTTGGAAGAGCTAGACAGTGCCTTCGTCCATTGGGCTATGGAGTCATCATTTTGACAAACGACATGCAACTCTTGACTCATTTATTGACTGAAACTTGACTCGGACTGACTCAAATTTGTACTTACAATGACTGAAAAAAAACCGACTCAATGTAAAAGGAACTGACTCATGACTGACTTAACTAAAACAAGAACTGACAAAACTTATTCAATGGCAGCATTCCATCAAGATTCGAGGGTTTCAAATCATGATGACAGCCACCTACGTACTAAAGCAATATGTACAATCATTTGTAATGTGTCTTCTAATGTAACCAATCAAGTAGACGCCTCCTTGATTGATTCTCCGGATCAGATCTTCTGGTCAACAACAGATATTGGTAACTGGGCCTCCAAAAACACAGTTGGCCATGATCTCCTTCATCAGTGAATACTGCAATAATCACCTTCATTGCTGACTGCAACAAATATGCCATTGGATCCTGAAAAACATGAAGATTCTCCTCCTGATGAAGAAACAAGGTGTTTATTTCTTGTGATGCTTATCTCTTTTCACGAATAAGAGTATGTTCCCGGTCCTTAAAAAATTCGGAACAAGTAGATGAGCAACTCTCCGTTTCAATGAACATTTCAAAACATGAGACATATGAAGAAGAATCTGAAAGGGAATCCTGAATGATCTGATTTTCTATGGTCTGAATATACTGTAGGTCATCTTCATATGATATGACAGCCAGATTATCATGTTCCTCATTACATTCATCACTCAAGAGAAAAGAAACTTCAGATGATTCTTGAAACCCAACACAATCCTTTATATCATCTACCACAAATTCATCTAGAGGAATGTTTTCACTTACTTGAGCAAAGATCTGAGCTGACTGGATTATTTCTTCATGAAGACTGTGTTCTGATGACATGAGAACATTTGGATCCATAACCCTACCTTCTTCATCCCAGATGATTTTAACAGCAGAGTTCTCTTTCATGGGACTTAGTACAAGGTTTTCTTGGTCATCACAATCTGAATCTGAATCTGAAATGGGTGACTTGACATTATCACATTCTGGAATTAGAACTGGACTTCCTTGCATGCTGTCTTCTTCTATGGACAGATCTGAACCGACACTTTTTCTTTCATCACTTTCAGCCATATGGAACTCTTCAACCTGCTGATCTATTTCATGTAATTCATGTTGACTGTCAAGATGCAAAATTCCTTCATTTTCCACCGTACAAAGATCTTGATTCTGCTGCAACGTTTCCTGAGCATCTTGATGGGACTCCTCTAGTTTCTCTTCATGTTGCTGAAATGGATTCTCGTACAAGGCTTCCATGATCTCATCATCCATAAAATTATCATCCTCATAGTATTTTTCAAGGCTTTCAATAAAAGTAGAAGCATGTTTGCAACAGTCATGAACTAGATTTAATGATGGATAAGATTCTTGATATCTTTCAATGAACAGGGCATGAAAATCCTTTAAACAGTAAATACAAGCAGGCAGCAAACTTTCATACCAAGATCGAGCTTCATCTTCCAGGGTAGCCATAAACATTTTCATCAAACAGTCTTCAGGAAAATTGATCTTTAATCTATGCACATGAATGTGAAATTTCACCAGATGAAGAGTAGCGTCATTACCTTCCACATTTTTGAACACAGGCAAATTCTTTGACCAATCTACCTTGGGCATTTTATTTGGAAAACCTGTGATGTGATCTCGGCTCATGGGAGCGTATCTTCTTACAATCCGCTCCATCTTTAAAATGTCAAAGCTACTAATCTCTCTGCAGTGGAGTCACCATGAAGCACCGATTGCTGGATTCTTCAGTGAATGGAGTCGCCAGGTAAATGCTTTCAGCCTTTCTAGTGTTTGATCATCGTCCACCATCAACAATCAGATCGGAACTTGAGATATGAATTGGGGCAAGACAATCTACAAGTGGTAGCTAGCCCTACCAGAACAAGAGAGGGCTCTCTCTGAGTCACGCTCAACGAATAGATAATCAAAAACGGTCTGAGATGACTTACAGTGAAATATTCATCTTAGGCTAGTAAGTGAATAGGGATATCAAAAACCATTTTCATGAATGACCAAGCTTCTGGGATGGTATGGGACCAACAATCAGCAAAGAACAGAGAATTTAATACAAAGGCACAGATTATTCCGTGAGGCAAGGCAGGCGAAAAATGTAGCAATTTAGTTTGAGGTAACATGGAATGAATAGATTGCTGAAGAAAGTGAAAAGGGCATAGTTACATGAATCCTTTTCAATAGAAGAAAAACACTGAACATGAAATTTTCCCACAGGCAGAGCAATAAAATTGAATTCTATCTAATCTCACTCAGAAAATGTCACTGGAAATGAACATAAATTGAATTGTGAAACATAACAAAATACATATGAAAACATAAGAGACACATTTGCTACACTCACAACCACAAGAATCTCATGAAACAGAGCCTGTGCCTTTCATTAATTCTCTGTCAAAAATACACAGTGAAGAAACAGAGTTTCTTTCCCACAGTCTCCCAGAAGTTACAAGCCAACCAACCCTTTGCAAATAACTTGCATACAATATATAGAATGTGTGAGGAAGAGATAGAATGCCCAAGGGTTGGGGAGTTACTCGAATCATTACAAAATGGAGATGGAGAGCCAACCATCAGCTACAGGTGTAGCGCTGCAAACATGACATTTGGCTTGGGGTGACCGTTTGTCTTCCTTCGCCACTTGGAAAGAAGCCAATCTGGAGAAAAAAACTCTTTAAATGCCGCCTTTGGTGCCAAAAAACCGAAGTGTAGATGAGCAGGCCCACTTGGAGAAGTCACAAACCTAAATTTCATGAAATGGAAGAAAATTGGCAATTTTTTCCTCTGTGTGCTGTGCCATTTTTTCTGTGCGTCACGCTACTTTGGGGCCTGTTTTGGGGCACTTTCAAGTGTCCAAAATGTTCCCAAGTGGGCTTGCTCGAAAGCCTGTCCTGTATACTTCCTAACCCAACTAGAATTTTCAAATTTGGTGCTCAGTTTCCCCTCCAAATCTCCATTCTCCCAAGACTGCTTTGTGTGTGTCAAAAAAGTGGCAGAGAGGCCATTTTTGGGTGTTTTTTGACCTTTAGGAGACCCAGATCTCACCAAAATCTCTTGCCCAGACACCAATAGTCATAATTTTCCATGCTCAATCCAAATCTGCAAGCCATTCCTCATTTGGAGCTCTAGAATTTTAGCGTCGCGCTAGTGGCGCGACGCATAGGGAGAAAATCCCTGTTTTTTGCACAAAAATTTTCAAAATTTCAAAATGTGCTCCAAATTTCTTGAAATTTGATCTGGAGCTTCTTCATTAAGTGTTATGGTGGGCCAAGGATTGCCTTGGCCAATATCTAGAGTCGATCATGCTCTTTTTGCCTCTTTTGCCTTTTTGATGCCTTCTTTAGGTTTGCCTTCAAATTCCTTACTCGTGCCTTGCAAACCTTGTTCCATGCCCAATAGTTGTTTTTCATGTTCCTGAGCATGTCCCTATCCTTTCTTGCTTTCACCAACATCTTCTCTAAGTGGATGTGGATCCTCTCGAGCCAAATCTCTCAATCCGCTTCTATCTCCTGCTGAATAGGTGTCTTCTCATTTAGGCTTCTTTGGGCAACCTGCTGGTCTTCACGGATGTTTTGCAGCTCCATGATCTCATGCTGGTCCTCAAGCTGCTTGTTTCTCTGCTCCAAATACTTGATGATCCATTTGGCCCTCTCCAAATTGAGTGACAAGTCTTATATCTCCGTGTTCTACTCCTGAATAGTCATCATAAGTCGGGCGCTCTCCACATCTGCATTATCATCCTGAATGAGGATGAAATCGGCCTCTTGTTGACCTGATGGCCCTTCATCATGCATGGGTTTCTTGTCCTTGTCCTGTACCTGTGTTTTCGATGTAGGGAGTGAGGCCCCTTCCACCTCGGGTGGAGATAACACTCGCTTTGCTGCTGCAAACAAATGCCTACTGCCTCTCTGATAGGTGATGAATTCTGGCACACTAGCAGTCTCAGGCGCTCATAACCTCATAGTCCGATGAATGCTCAAATGCCGTGACTGTTGTATAAAATACCTTGAGGGCAAGAGGACTGCTGTTTATGAACTGTACTTAGGCTGCCTTTTGATGATGGTGAAGCTGGGTGTTGTTTTTGTGATATCTGCCACCAAGGGGAACAATGGAACAAATGGAGTATTAGGAGGGGAGTAATGTGATGGGAGTAGGGAAGTTTGTTTAGGGATATGTAGGGGGTTTTGGGTATTTGATAGGGTAGGGTTTTTGGAGTTTTAACAAGGTAGGGTTTGGGGTTTTAATAAGATAGGTTTTTGGGGTTTGTATTGACCAATAGGGGGAGGGGAAAGGGAATAGGTTTTGCTAGTGTTATGGTAGTGATTATGGGGACAATGGCATAGGGGAATAAAGAATAGGGGTAGAGTAGGAAGAATAACCTTGGCAGCAATATCACTATAGCACAAACCCTAGCATAATGGTTTTCTTTGGTGTCTTCTTTGTGCTTGCTTTATGAAATTTGTTGCATTCAATCATCGGCATATAACCACCATATCACTCATAAAATTTGATGAACAAGTGATGTTATAGAGCCTACCTTGTAATTTGATGGGCTTCACAGGAAACTTGAGGTAATTTGGCACAATTTCAGGCCTTTTAGCCTTGTGTGTCGCGCTCTCTATGTGCGTTGCGCCAGTGTAAATTTACACTGGAAATTTTCTCCCAATGCGCCACGCCCTTTTCTAGGCGACTTTTCGGGGCCTTCCCGGTCTCCAAATTGGGTGCAGGATAGCTTGTTGGAAATTTATTTGAGTTGAATTTCCAACCCAACCAGAATTTTTCAATTTGGAGTTCATTTTCCCTATCAAAAATCAAATCTCCCAAGACTGGTCAAAATGTGCCAAATGAGGCTGCCTCAAGGCAGAGTGCTGTTGCATTCAATTTTTGAATGCCTTCCTCAACTCAAAATTGAGCTCATGATAGCTCATTGGAAATATATTTGTGTCTAGTTATCATTAGATTAATCAATAAAGTCATTTGGCCAACTAAGCTAGGAGAAAATTTGATTTTCCCAAGGTCACTTCAGAGGTGCATCAATTCTCCCAAGGCAATTATATTTTTGACATTTCTCCAAAACCATGACACCTGTGTAAAACGTGAAGGAGGTTTTTCTTCCTCGGCATGCTTTCGACAAAAACCTCTCTCCGTTTTCCCAAATTCATCATTTACTGCTCAGAAACATAATTTGAGTGAAACCTATCCCGATGTCTGGAACAAGGGATTTGTTGAAATGAAGCGAAATGAAGGGGATAGGGAGCTTCTAAATTCTTGAGGAAATTTTGGGAAGTAGGGAGGGATGTTAGGAAGTAGAGAAAGTGAAATCTCAGAGATTGAGTGAGGGGAAGGGGTCCAAAAAGGAAAAACACAGGTCCAACTTAGAAAATTGCCAGGTTGTAGCAAAAAACTAGGGTTTGTGCGAAAATGATGAATTTGGGGGATCTCAGTGATGGGAAGTGTTTGATAAGGTACTTTAAGGATAGGACAAGGTGTATGAACATCAGGATACAAGTTTTGCCAATGATTTGACCGTCTAAGAGAAATTGCCTTCAAAACCCTAGGAGAGGGAAATGACCTTACCTAGGCGCAACTGAAGCATGAACAAGGTGTAAAATGACCCAGTGGAACTTGACATGATAATGAAAACCTTCTGAATGATGGTACACTCAGCTGAATAGTGACATAGACCGACATTTTGGCGACTTTGGAAGGAGTGAAAGCAAACCCTAGACCTAATGCCTAGTGATCAAATTTTACTTGAAGACTCACTGAAATGACAAAATTTGACCTTGACACCTTAAAATCACTTTGTAAGAGCATGTTTGATCACTGGAGGAAGGCTGGAAAGACTGAAACTAACAAGTACCATCCTTCTTTCTTACAAACAACACTGATGCACCCCAAGGAGATACACTTTCCTTATGTATCCCTTGTAAAACATCTCCTTAAGTTGCAACTTCAGTTCCAAAAACTCTCAACTACTCATCTTGTATGGTGCCTTAGATGTTGGTTCTTCTCCTGGTATGAAATCAATAGAATAGTCCACTTTCGTATGAGGCAATAACTCTGGAATATCTATAGGAAACACATCCTGAAACTACTGCAAAACATGACACCTTTCAAGAATTCCTCATCCTCAACATCCTTCCCTTTATCATTGGAAACATGCAATGCAAATAATAAACATCCTTTCCTATTGTTGGGCAACCTTTTCTTACATAGTTGTAACCATTCTTACTGATGTAGTCCTCTTCCTTCCTTGCAATATTCTCTTTCCCCCATCATCATCATCTAGGAACTCAATACCCTTCTCATAGCAGTCCACCTTCATCATATAAATGAATAACCAATCCATGCCCAAAAGCATACTATATGAACCCAAAGGAAGCGCATTTAGATGCGCTGATGTAGGAATTCCATTAAGCTCAAATGCATAAGATCTCACCCAATGATGAACTCTTTTCTTGGTCCCTGTAGAAAATTGCACCAACTAGGATTCTGCATGCACTTATTTATTCAAGCAACACTTATCCACCAGGTCAGAACTGATATAATTATAGTTTGATCTAGGATCAATCAAGATAGAAACAACATGATCACAAAGCTTACCTTCCATCTCAATAATGGATGCCTGATGATCCACCTGATTGTTATCCATTGCTGCATAAATCTGAGGAATACTTTGGAGAAACATATCCAACAGTCTGTGCCTCTTTAGCACTATAAATATGAGGCCTACCACCCTAGTGAAATGGGCGCTCACTCCTGTGATGCTCTCCACCATAAAGGATTTCTACAACTTCCCTTATTTTTCTCCTCAGGTTGAGACCCATGTCCTCTTTCAATTGCATTGAACTTCTTATAAGGCACTACGTTTTCCTTGTCACTTACATCCTAAGGTCTCCCTCGCTTTGGATGCCACTTTCATTTAGTCTTCTCATTTCCTTTCCAATCCCACTTAAACTCAGGGTTGCACTTTGGCTTCTCATAACAATACTTAAGCTTTCTAATGGATTCTTCCAATGACCAAGGCTCATTAAACTCAATCTTGTCTCTGAATGCTACTGGAAACCCACTGATGAACCTTTGAATCTTTTCTTTCTCATCCTTAAGATAAAGAACATACCTCAGTAGGTCTAGGAATCTGCTAGTATACTCATCATCTGTCATAGAACCCATATTTAGCTCATAGAATTCCTTAGCCCTGTCATCATATTATCTTTCAGATATGTACTTCTTCTTGAAGAGTCTCTCAAAATGAGACAGAAGGTAGCTATCTTGGCTTTCATGTTCTCTAAATACTCAAGCAATATGAGTAACTTCTTCATTCCAAGCAACCATGCTTCTACATCTTCTAATTTCCTCATCTCTCCATCAAATGTGGGAGGCCTGGCTTTCCTAAACTCATCTGGAAAATACTGCTTCTCACTCCTCCTATAAGGATGTTGGCAATAATGATGATGATTTCTATTAGAACCAAAACTAAAATAAAAACCATAAGCACTACCCCTACTATCAGGTGTATCCAAATATCTTCCACCTCTGACTGTATCATCTCTATCCAACCTGTATCTTGTTCAAGGCCTACTACCATAGGGCCCCATTTGTCTTCTCCTCCTACCTATCTCCGTGATTGAACCCCATTTGTCCCTACTTCTTTAAGTATGAAATGCTTTGAAGAATCACTACATTGACCTCTGCTTTCTTTTCTTGAGCCCTTGCAAGTCTTTCCTATGCCTCAATCGACCTGTTATTTCCTTCCTTGCAACTTCTATTTTTTTCTCTCAAACTTCTCAGTGTATCTACTAGATCAAGAGAATACTCTTCTCCTTGCTGCCCAACTGAACTTTCCCATTCCATATTATTTAATATTAGGCCTGTAAGGGGAGTTATGTGAACTATAATCCACTATTCTGCTCTTCATCTCTGATCTTCTATTTCCTAAAATTATACCATGTTGGATAAACCAATAGAAGATATCATCCAAATCATACCTAAGTGTATCTCAGGGGAGGCTTTCATATCTACACAAATCAATCCAGATTAGCATGATATAGATATAATGACATCAACATACCAACATCATGCATCTTAAGACAAAATTGTAATTCTAACTGCCTACATGATAACCATAACCACAACAATAAAAATGAATGCATAGGAAACACATAGACGACTAACATACATGCATAATAATCACATCTAACTCAAGTTCCAGTGTTGCAAACTCGTTTTAATACCACCCTAGAACATTGGTATAAGAGGAAAGGTTACATGGAATGAAACTTGCTCTGATACCACCCTGTAATGCCTCCTCCCACATTTACCTTCTTTTACAAGCTCTCTAGGGTTAACATGAGTTGAGTGCCACTATGACATGACCCAACCTTTAATTTCTAGTTATGGAAGTGGGGCGTGCAATTGAAACACATACTACCACCCCTCATGGACACTAGATCACTAAGAAGCTTGAAAACCACCTTTGGTGATCAATCCCTGAGCTAAAACTCATTTTCACAAGCTTGACACCCCAACCACACCCATAACACACTGTGTGTGCAGTTGGAAGGGTACAACCACACTGATAAGCATTCCTACATGAGGTTATTAAAAAAAAATCATTTTTATGTGCATACGGTGGCAACATCCATGCCACGTTTTTAGGGCTAGTCTTTAAGGCACAACCCAGAACTGACCAAAACTTTTCAGAATGCAATATATGATGATAACAAGTCTATGCAGTCAAAAATCAAGCTAGGTCTTACTCAAAACATGTTAGTCTCATAGTAACCATTTTTTCAAACATATGATAAACATAAAAACTACATGTCATGAATGCATATCTAATTATAAACTTTTGTACTTCATCAGATAATCATAAATAAGGTCAAATTCCCTCTCAAGTAGCTGCAACAACACTTGATATCCCATGAATTCATCAGTCATTAAATGACTTATCAGATCATGAACGAGATCCATAGTAAGAGCGCATCATATAACAAAACATATAACTAGCATGGAAGCCATGAAAAATCAACCATAAGATCAACGTAATAACCAATACATATGATCATTGACCACAATAGGAAAATATCTCATATTAACATATGAAAAAGCTAACCAAGTCAGGGACTTCCACATACCACCCATCCATAAATTGGCTGAACAAAAATCTCTCTTTTATCCAATCACCCTTGCACCATATTCCAAGCATGAATGTGGGATCATATGGGTTAAACCAAATAGAAGCAACCAAGGCTTCTAGGGACCAAACCACCTCAACCCTCAACCATAGTGATTTCACCTAATTGGTCCAGAAATCAGTAATACCAACTAGATTAGTCTCTTCCCAAGTTTTCCAGGGCTCCAAGGATTCTATCTCAATCCACAGCCTCCAGGGAACCCGAGTTGTTATAAGGGTCTAGAGATCTCCCATCTCAACCCATAGCCTCCAGGGAATCCAAGTTGTTCCAAGGCTCCAAAGATTCTATCACAACCCACAACCATAGGGAACTTGAGGACCAATCAGATATCCAAATGGGGAACCCACTGCATCATGGCTATCTAGGAAATGGTAAGGCAAGGCTGAAACCACTGTCAATTCAGGGAAATCTGATGCTAGTGATAGAAAAATAACAAATAACCACATGCATGTATCATGCATCTATATTTCAACAAGAAATACACACATGAAACCTGTTATCCACAATAAAATCTTGTTGTAGTTGTTGATCCATATTTCTCCTTGCTCTCCCTTGCTTTCCTTTGCTTGCTTCCTTTCAAATCCAAGTGAATGCTAGAATGCTCCAAAAAAATCTCTAAGTGTGTAAGAGTGTAGGAGAGCTAGAATGAATAAGTGCAGAGCCAAAACTACAAAAAAGCTATCAATTGTTTCTTTGATGCCTTTTTATCATTAGGTCTAGCCTCTTCCTTTCCTTTTTCCTTTTTTCTTTCATTTTCCTTCATTTTATCTCTAATTTCCCTTGCATGAATTTTGTGTCTCTTCACCTTTATTTTATCCTATTTTCCTTTATTTCTCTTAATTAAATGTCATTTATTGCCTGTTTTCCTTTACCAACGCCTTTTCCAATTTCCATAGCTATTAATAAACCACAAGTGATTCCCACTATAATGTTTGCCCGCTATTCATCTTGGAGTACATGTCCCATGACCTTGGTCCTATTTTATTCACATAGAAAATCAACCAAGGGTTGTTACAATATTCTTCTCTAACATTTCATTGCAGTAATTAACTCAATATTAAACATAAAAAAAAAAAACAATAAGAGATCCATATAACTATAAACTGACGCTTGGGGAATATTCAGGAATAGAGCACGTTCCACCCAACGATGAAATCTCTCCAATAGTTCCCCCAAGCTAAGATCTTCTTGCTATCATGAATCAACAACCTCTTTGGTTCCTATGTGGTTTTATTTTATAGATTTTATTCCTAGTATATTTTTAGTAGTGTACTGCTTTAAGGTCCACCAAATGTTTTCCTATGCCTTTTAGTTTTAGCTTTTTTGAAAAAGATTCTTTTATTTTTCTTTAAAGCATGCCTTTCTCCCGTTGTTCTTTTCTCCACCCCACTAAGTATCTATCTCCAACTAAGTGATTAACATAATCTTACTCCCCCATTACATTAATATTTTAATTATTTCCTCCTAGGGAGTTTTAGGAGACTTTTAGGGAAGATCCAACATGTACAGTTTACCCACCAACAATTTTTCATAAGATAGAAAGAAGTCTTCAAAACTCCAATTCTCTTTCCTGAATATTTCCAAATATTTTATTTATAATTAAAAAAAAAATTACATCATCCCATGAGTCCCATGATGGATTCCGTAGCCATTCAATCCAATAATAGTTTAAAGTCTAGAAATAGTCAATGTTTTAAAAAGAAAAATATAGGGGTGTTGCAGAAAATTTATAAAAATGTCCCATTCAATATCCAAGGACCCATGTAAACCGAGATCATCGGAGTTTTTTCAACTACTAGAGAGAAGTGCTTGTGGAATAAATCTTCTAACATGGCTAAGGTTGTATAACCCCTTTGCATTTAAGAGGGAAATCAGATCTAGAGAAGGTTTATAAAATGTGGCACCTCTTATGGAAGGATCATTCCCAAGAATGACTTGATTTCCCGTACCCACCTTCCAGGCAAGGTAGGTGGAGAGCCAGGGGAAAGCATCCAACAAACCCCTCGAAATGATATAAATAGAGCCATTGACCTGCTTGTCATAGGATCTCATCCAATTTGTGATAGATTTGTTTTTGAAATATTTTTCTTCTAATAAATAGGGATGATTGTATACCGACAAATTTGGTAAATATTCTCTCCATAATTTTCTTCCCAAAGCTTAGAATGATAAAGATGATTGCATTCTAGTTTAGAGATTATCCATTTCCAACTCATTAACACAAAAGAAGTTGAAAAACAAATTTCATCCATGATGTAGGCTGACATAAAGAATGGAGGGTTGACCTGATTAGTTTTGGAAGCTCGAAAACTATTAACTTGTTTATACAAATTTTATGAAATAATATTAGCCCAAGTGAAAGAATAACCATATAAATTTGTTTGAATTAAAGTAACCCAATCTAAAGGGAAATGAGTTATTCCCTCTCTACTAAATAGTCTGCAAAGCATGACTACCACATAAGTTGGACCAGAGCTTAGAGGTGCAATTGCATATTCCTTTGAGATTTCTTCTCTAAATTTGTGCTTATTGCTTCTCGAGAATGTTATTAAATCAGGCATATTTTTTCCATATTCTATGCATTCCTTCTGATAATTTAAACTTATGAATAAATTAAACATTAAAGTGGAGGTAAGCTTCAGGGAGTTTATACATAAACTAGAGATTATCATGCTGGAAAGAACCAATGATGATGCCTTAGAAAGTGCATATATAATTCATTGGCACATGCACATGGTCCATAGCCTAGTGAATCGTATCATTATTCAGGAAAGATTTAATAATTTAGCGCAAAGTGGTATTTGGTTCTCCAGTGGCTCCAAATTCATCTGGCTCTATCTCCTCTGAGATACCTTGAGCTTCCTCCTTATACAACTTATATACATTGTTCCAAGATGACATGCCAACTTTTGCTTTTGAAATGACTGTATTCGAGAACAAACTAGCATTCATATTTTATCGTTTGCATCCTCCTACACTTGTTGTTTGGGTTCTCCGAAATTTCTTAACTTGCTCACCCATGGTGTGCGTCTTGGTGAAATTTGTAGAGCGAGAAGCCTGGAATACGAGGACGAATAGAAATGATATAATTAGTTCAATTCCTCAAACCTTTTTGGAATTTCAAAAACATTCAATGTAGATCATTCTCTTTTTAAATTCCGCAAAAGTTTAAGTGCCTAGATTAACATGCAAAATCATTCATATTGATACGTCGATTTAAACATTAAATCCTGAAATGACTTCTATTTTCGCATAGAAGAGCCTTTCTAAATCTTGAGGATTAACACTTAGTTACTACTATTAGTGATAATTAACCTTCATTAGTTTTATTCCAGTTTTATTCCATGTCGTAAAGGTTTTACCAAGGTTTTCATATGTATTTTTTTATGCTTAGGCTCAGCGAGATGTGAAACACTTTGTCCATAACCACGGAATTTAACATTTCCATTTCCTTTTTGGTATGATGATTTAGCACTTTTCCATTATGGCTCACAACGTGTATGGTATTATGATGTGTTTTCCCCTAGTAGGGATATGTGGCAGGTGGAAAACATGATTTGAAATGCTGATTTGGTGGAAAATGGATGACATCTGGCAATGTTATGGAGTGACATATATAGTATAGTAGCCATACAGTGCCAACAAGGAGTATAGAAGCCATGTCACTGTGGGGCTTATTGCCCAATTTTGTTTCACAATGATACATTTTAAAAGTAGTTGCAGTTGACGAGAGGCACAACCTAACAAAAGCCTTGGGACGAATATTTTCATGTCAAAAAACAGATAGATTTACATCTTGCACAGAATTTCATATAAAGCTAACAGAGAGTAGCATAGGAATGTGTATGGCATTTGACGAAGAAATTGGCGTTGCACAACCGAAATTTTGTATAAAGCATTCTATGGATTCCTAGGGCGGTAGAAAGAGGCACGAGATGAGAGTATGTATGGTAGTTCCTGGGGGTTTTCTCGTCACATCATGGGAGTTTGCACAGGGTGAATTTTAGTTTTGTGTGTTATAGATGGAGAGCATGAGGTTAGAATAATTATGTCTCAGGGAATGTGAAAAAGTGTGTTATTTGATGTTGCCTCCACTATGCGCTTATACTTAGTCATTTGGGGTTTTATAATGTTTTTTAAGAGAAGGAAGAATTTTGATAATGAGTTTAATACAAAGGGGAAATGATATATATGAGAATGGATAATAAGGAAATGTTCATATACAAAAAGAAATAGATAAATAAATAAGGAAAAGTTAGGAAGCAAAGGGGAATAACATGCAAAAGAACTTAAAGCCAAAGTGAGAAAATTTAAAGGGTACTCATTTTATTATGAACTATATAAAAGGGGTTGTTGTCTTGCCACAAAAATTGGTGACACAATGGAAGAACAAGTTATCTCTGTCAATTAAATAATAAGAGAAACATAAAATTAAATTAGATGTTAAAGGATATAAATTTATAGCTTTCAAGTGTATCATGGTTATTTATTTCATGATTAATCATTATAGATAAGAAAAACACATATGTACTTGTAACTTTTCCATTTTGTCCTTCCAGAGGGATAAAAGGGATTTATAATTTTATTAAATAAATTTTAAATATGCAAATAGGCTTTTAATATGACTAATAGGCAAAACTTATAAACCATGATTTTGGTGCAATTAGTTTAGCTCATATTTTTGTTACCAGACATTTCTTCATTTCCCATGAGTTTTCATAGCCTCAATGGGTTTGTATACAGTTCCCACGCCTTTTGGTGCTTTCAAGTTACTATGATATAATATATTAATCACCTTTTGATAACAAAAAAAATGTGAAATTTCTATTTGCAATGGCGAATAGGAAGTGGGATGATATGAAAGTTACTTTGATGTAGTTCATATCATGGGGTAAGACTAAGATTTTCATCTTAAAATTTGTCATTCCTATCATTTCTTACTCGTTAATGTGAAGGGGAATTAAGTTATGGAATAAGACTTCATTTCTATGTACTTTCCAAGAAGATGTTTTCTTTATAGAAATAAATTAATCATAAAAGTTTTATTCATCATGGTAAGACGATACTCATTATAACTATGTAATCCTTGTTACAATCTATTAATGATAAGATAAAGATATACGATAGGATGCTTAGCAAGTAAGGTAGGGAATATCAGGCACTTGGCTTTAGAGATGGGTTGAGGGCTTTAGGTATTTCTTAAATGACCCCATTTTATTATGCCAAAATGTGTTTTATTGCTGGTTTGGGGACCACCACGATCTATTTCCCATTGAGGTGATAAACATGCTTTTGTGTGTATAAAAATATTGAGTCTTTTTTTATAAAGAGAGTGAGTATTTGATTGTGTCTGCCCTAGCTAGAGGGAAGCTTCTTAAGGCTATATCCTTCAACCACTATATGGGCACTTCATATGACCCATCCCCATAGATCTTGTGCTATGCGCTCATTCCTATGTACTACTCAGTATACCTCGACTCCGCAACACTAGACCCTCTGGCTGTGCTCTATGCCTAATGGTATGATACCCTATGCCTTGTCCTCCGCCGATTTCCCACAGCTAATACTGATACATACTACTTCCAAAGGACATACTAGTGCTGCAGATAGGCAAAGGGAATGGGAGGCTGGGACTCAATGGCCGGTATAAGATCCAAGTAGTTCCAGCATGGAGGTTGGTAGGTGACTATTCCCCCGTTCCCACGCAATCTGCTTTCAGTGACGTGTAGTAGCACAATTGACTGCTATGGGCATTTCGCATGTGCAAACGGTGACTTCTAGTTTCCCGCCCTCGATAGGGTCTATCTATTGATTGAGTGACTAGTCTAAGCATAGGTGGTCCCAGTCGAAAAAGGCTTTAGCATCCGTGGTTCGAAGAAACATAAAGGCACTACATAGTATATGACACAGGGGATCCAACAATCCAATGTATTACCATGAGCCATTGTGAACAAAGCAGGCTAACATTGGGACACATGAATAAAAGTATTGAGTTGCTAATTATTAATAACATAAAATAACCAAAAAAATAAAAATTATTGGCAATAAAGGAACTATTTACATATTTACAGAAATGATTCATTCAAATTTTAAGAAACATATTTTTTTAGAAGTTTCCCATTGACTTGGAGAGTTTCCTCTTCCCCATCTAAATATTTCAATAGAAAAATATAAGAGCTAATCCTTTTGGAAATATGAAAGGCCTGGCCAAAGTTTATGAAATTTTGTGTGTTTACCCTTAATTCTCATGGTATTTATCCCATTTCAGTAGGATATCACCAATTTCAAATATTTTGTTAACCCACTAAATGGTTTTCAAACCATTTCTTGATAACTGTTTGGTGATTTGTAAAAGTCTGCATGGCTTTTTCTCTAACATCTTCTAGTGTTTAAGTAATTGGACAAGCCATTGTTGCATGCTAGAATAGGGTTCTTCTTAAGCATATTGAACCGACATTAAATACAATAATGCAACATTAAGAGGGAGGATTGCTTCCTTTCCATAGACAAGGAAGTAAGGGGAGTTTCCTATTGAAGCATTATAAGTGACTTGAACTTCGTATAGTGAATTTATTAATCAAATGTGCCAATTTTTCTGATTACCAACTATAGTTTTCTTTATGATTTTCAAAAGGTTTTTATTGTATATTTTTCTAGACCCTAACCCTAAGCATACTAATTAGCAAATTATTCTATCTTAATTCCCTTTTTAAGTGGAAATTTAGTGAGCAAAGAAGAGGAAAAATAAGTTCCAATATTGAACAATAAAAAACTCGAGATTCCAAATCTTGTAATGATGAGTTGCTTGATGAAAGATGTTACTTGCTCATAAGTACTATTTTTCAAAGGAATGGCCTCCACCCATTTAGTAAAATAGTTTGTGGCTATCAGAATATACTTATGTTTTTATGAAGAATGATGGATAATTTCACCTATAACATTGAGTCCCGACTGCTTGAAGGGTTGTTCAATAATCATTGGTTGTTGTGCTAAAGTTTATTTCTTATCCCTGCTTGTTGCAACTTGAGACACCTCGCATTTTCGAATGAAAGCATGTGCATCCTTTAAAATCATGGGAAAATAGTAACTCACATGCAAAATTTGGTGAGTAGTATAATCCCCACTTTAGTGTCCACCCATGGGTCCATCATGCATATCAAGTAAAACATTGTTAGCATCATACCTTTCTAAACACCTAAGAAAAAAATTGTAGAAATTATGGTGTAGATTTGCAATTTCTTATGAAGTTTTATTCAAAATCACAAGACACAAACCTACTCACTGCTTTGTGGAAGTTAATTCACAATTTAGAACAAAAATGTTAGACATGCAATAAGAAATAACACATGCACACGATATTTTTCTCAGGGAAAGCAATCTGCTAAAAACCCCAATGCCTGCTTGCATTAATATGATGAATAAAGATGTATTACAATTTTTGTGCTCAACTAAGCACACCCTGCAAGTGAATAACCTATCTCTCTACTCACTGAGAAGATCTGACCCATACTTAGTCAATTTATGCCTCTACTTGATCCCATATTTCCCTGTGCAATGCCTGAGAAATTAGGCACCTATTATTTAGGAATTTCTCCAAAATGAATTGCGCAATTCCCAAGGTTGATCATCGAACTGCATGCAACACCTGTACACTCAAGACTAGTCTACAATTGACGTTACACTTCCTTGGAATCTCTACCACAGCCGGGGAACTTGAATTATCTGCATGCACTAGCTATATTGGGTTGATTGATTAGTTAGTTGGATGATCAATGAGTTTAACTGAAGTCCCACTGCACAACTGAACTTCCACTATTTCCTCCAATAGTTGGAACTAGTTTAACTAAAAACAACTTGAGATAACTAATCTTGATTAATATAAATTCAAAATGAGACATGCTTAACCGAAATCTAACTCCTCCAACTCGAATTTACTGAGTAAACTAGGTGACACAATCCATGTCACACAAGTTGACTCCATCCAAGTTGTCTGTTGATATGGAAATTCGAATTTTCTCAATTTAATCAAGGCAAAATCAAACTGAGAATTTCTTGTTGCATTTTTCAGCAAAGATAACCATATTTTTTTCTAAATAACGCTCCATTAATTAGTTGATATTGATTGGATTTCAACCTCAGAGCTCACCAATTTTTAAAGTATAAATGTGAAGATGCAAAGGCATGAGATAAGTAATAAATTAAATGTGAATATAATGAAGTAGAGGAATCAAGAGTAATGTGTACCTGTTGTAACTGCTGAGAAGTATTCTCAAATTCCTAATCATCACAAATTTTATTAGTATCACAATCAATTGATTTTGTAACCAATCTACAAGAGCCTTGACCTCTGATAATTTTAGAAGGCTTAATTTCGAGGTAATACTCCTGAAGTGTTGTGACCCAATGGGCCCTCTTTTCTCCATTATCTTTTTGAAGAAGTAAATTATAACTATAGAGTAAGGAACTATTACCTTTTTATGGGATTTAAGAAGAAAAGTCTTAAAGTGTTTTATTGATTTGAAAACAACATATGATTGTTTTTCCACATCCATGTAATTAAGCTATGCAACATGAAACCATGAACTAGTAAAGTATATAGGTATGTGAACATCCTGATCATTTTTCTATCTAAGAATTATTGCATACGACTGATCAGAGGCAAAAGTAAAAGAATAAATTATTTATTAAAATAGGAAGAAAAGGGAAACAACTTACATAATCTCCTGTTTAATTCTATCAAAAGCTTCTTTTTCAATTAAAGTCCACTTAAATGTTGCATTTTTCTTAATCATATTTTGTAAGGGTAGTACAATTTGAGTGAAACTAGGGAAAAATTCCCTTAGGAAATTAATTTGTCCTAGAAAGGTCTGCATGGACTTTTTATTGTGTAGAAGTGGAATCTCAAAGATAGTTTTGACTCTAGATGGTTCTATAATAATCTCAGTTTTAGAAACCATAAATCCTAATAATTGACCTTCTTCTAATGCAAAGAATGATTTTTTAGGATTTAAAGATATTCTTTATTTTTTTCATCTTTCATAAATTTGTTTTAAATGAAATAAATGATCAGATATATTCTTGGAGTAAATTGTAATACTATCCAAATAAAAAATGATTGATTTATTTATCAAACCTCTAAATGTAATTTCCATGACTCTTTGAAAGGTTGCTTCAACATTGATTAATCCAAATGGCATCTTCTAATAGGAAAAAATTCCCCATTTAGTTTAAAGTGTCATATTTAAACAATCGTTTGGATTAACCGAAATCTAATTGTAGCCAGAAAAACCATCAAGGAATAACATTAACTTAGATCCAGTCATAGATTGAAGTATCTCTTCTATGGGAGGCAATGGAAAATTTTATTTTTTCAAAATCCTTGTTAAGGTTTCTAAAATCTATGCATATCCTGATATCCCCATTATTCTTTCTTACAGGAACTAGATTGGAAACCCATTTTGAATTTCTGTCAGGAAAGATAATTTTTGCTCTTGATATTATTAACTCACTCTTAATTTGGGTTTCTAACTTAGGATGGATCTTCCTTAGCTTTTGTGAGATAAGTTTTACATCAAGAAACATTGGTATTATATGTTAAATAATTGATGTGCCATAATCTTAATATCATCGTAGACCAAGAAAACACATCTTTTTACAATCTTAAAAGATGTATGGAAGTATTTCTTTATGTAGGTGAACAACTTAGGCCTAAGTTTACTTTTTCATATTTTTCTCAGTTCTTAGATTAATTACTTCATCTTTCATAGTAGAAATATTTGTTTTAAATTTGGTAGGTGTTTTGAATCTATCTTTTAAGTCATAGAAATCTTCGATCGTGACCACATATCTTGGTATAATGTTTTCTAACTTAATATTTTCTTCTTTGGATGATTTATTAATTTCTTAATCATGAGTGTCCTCATCAATGACATAATCATCATACGTTCCCTCAGAAGTGAGGAAATTTATGATATCATCATCATCATTGAAAACTCTCCACTTAGATACATTATCAAGAACAAACAATTTAAAAAATAACTCTATCGAAAACCTATATGGACTAAAATATTCAAGCAATATGAGTTTGGAGGATACATTAGAAGGAAGGTCAGTGCCATCATTTTTTAATCTAGGAACACGAGTAATGTTGAATGTTGAGAAATTACAAATCAAATCTTGGACTAATTGTTGATAATTTTTCAGATGATTAAAAACATAATGTATCATATTTCTTACCTTTCTATCATGATTTCATAATATCCAAATACTTTAATGTTTTATATATCCATGCTTATATCCATCTCTAAGCCTTGTAGTAATTCTTCATATTTAGCTATGTTATTTGTGCATTGGAAGTCTAGTCTGTAGGTTAACAAAAATTTTTTCCCTCTAGGACTGTAGTATGAAACTTTAGATCTAGATTCATCAAAATAAATTATCCATATTTGATTATCTACATCATTATTTATAGAATTATCTACAAAATTTATACATCATGAAGAATCAATTTTCAAATAATTTGTAATTTCAGAATAAATAGATGACTGAGGGAAAATGGAACTTTGTATAGGAAAAGTTTTGAAAAGTGGATCCACACAATAGTTACCATTAAAGATATTTTTGAAATTGATGGACTCATTTTCCCCATCGACGTTAGTGATTGTGTGCTTCACGTTCTTTTCACATTAAATCTTAATCTAGCGTGGTTTACCATTGAATGGTAACCAAAGATGTGACCAATTTGTAAAAAGTAAACATTTAATTTTTTAGGCCAATCACAACTCATGAGTAAGCCATATGATTAAGGTATGTTAGTGATTGGAATTTCAATGACTTTATAGGCATTTGGATGAGATGCTAATATGATAAGCACATCTTTTGATTCTCTTAGGACCTTGAATTTTGTTCTTTCTGGTTATACTATTCGAGTAGTTGACTCTTGTGGGCGACCATTGATCTTTAGACAATCAGAATTTGGCATGATTTTTGAGGAAGCTCCTAAGTCAACTAGAAAATTATGTAAATTCTTGTTAAATATTTCAAAAGTAAGTAGAAAAGGAGGAGTGTGAGAATTTGACTTATCACTTATCAGAATAACATTAGCTTGTTTATTCTTTTCAGGAGATGAAGTTTAAGGATCTTTTTCTATACTTTTGTTTACTATAGCAGTAGATGGTAAAGATGGTTTTTTTATAACATGTAAAGCTTTAATCAAAGTATTCTTTTGTTGTTTCAGTTTTCTTGACTCAAACAATGATATATTATCTCTTGTTTTCCTCATATCCTCTACTATATCATAATCTAAATGATCAGAAATGATCAAGGTTTTGGGAACTATCATGTATTAATAGGAATCTTTGCTTGGAGATTTAACTAGGGAAGATGGAGTTGTAATTGATGTTGTAGCGGGTGAACTTTCTTCTAGTTTGAACTTACAGGATTTCTTCTTCACTTTCATTTGTGTGAGTTCCAGCTACATCCCATGTAACATTAGCATCAAAGGTTTGTGGTTCTTCGTCTTCTTTAGTCTCTTCTTCTTCATCATCCTGCTCTTCACTATCTATCATATAAATTTTACCACCAAGAGGGGTTTGAGGATTTCTATTAATAAATGGTCTGAAAGGTATCCTCAAAGAAGACTCTTCTCCAACTTTTTTCTTAATAGGTCCACTACTTCATTAGTCAAAGTTTTCACGACCTTTTGAAAACTTTCCATATCAAAAACATATTTTTTATTTTACTCCTCTTTGAAAGTGATTGTCTTGGTAGTTTGAGAAGGCTTCTTTTCTTCTACAACAGACCTATTAGTAATACTAATCATCCATTTCTCTACATTTAATGTTTCTTGCATTAAATCATCCAAATTAATCTTGGCTACAGGTTTCACAAACATGGCAATAGATGTTGGAAGGGAAGAAGTATAAAACTCAATTTGCACATTGGCTCTAGGCTTGGATGTATCAAGGATTTTATTGACGAGTTTAAAAAACATTCGATTAAAATCTTTAAATTTTTTTTGGAACCCATTTTTAGCCTAGAAAGCTCTACCAATAAAGCAGTTAGTGACTTATCGTCACCAAAATTTTTAATGAACATATCTTCAAATGTATCCCAGTTTTGAATGGAATTTTCTTGTAAGGAAAAATACCAGGTAGATGCTCTACCTTCAAAATCATAGGGGAAAAGTATGCACATCACATATTCATTTTGTACACCTCTCAAATTGATGGTTAACATAAACTTGTTGATGTGATCTTTAGGATATTATTTATTATTGTTATCGAATTTCAGTAACCATCATTCTGAGTGTTTTGGAAAAACGTGTTAATCACCAAGAACATTAATAGCTCCAAGGGTTTCCCGTGGTCTTATTTATTGTTGTTGTTTATCCATAGTGGAAGAAGTTGCAGTAACAATTGATGAAACAAGGGAGGAGTTTGTTATAGGCTGACTATGTGGAGAACTAGGAGATGGAACAAGATGAGGAATTTGAACTTGATTTTGCACATTAGGCTCTTTTGGTACTATGGGAACTTGGTGTCTCTAGTTCTCTGCACCTTTGGGTTTACCAACAATATAAATTTCCATTCCTGGTGCACCTAATTTCTTACATTGTGCTCGAGTTAAGACTCTTGAATGCTATAACTTGAAAGAAACAATAGAAGATTTTGTTTGTAAGGAAACAATTTATGTGGATAATTGTCTCAAAGGTATATGATCTTAAACTGATTTTATCACATATTCTGTAAAAGATTATTTAATTCTCAGTCCAGAAGATACAAAAGGATTAAAGATATTTTGAGAACTAGAAGCTTCTTGACATACTGGCTATGAAACTTCTTAAGAATGAGCAGCAACAATAGGGGTTTCAAGGGATTTGATGCTAGATACTTGTGGACTCATAGGTGTAGGAGGTGTGGGCAGTAATTTTGATCTTTTGGGATGAATCTTGGTTTTGTGTGAGGATTTAGGTGCCATACACCATCAAATTTCCCCTCCTTATAGTGCAAAAAATGCTGATGGATAGAATTGACCATATCAAAATATGAGAAATCACCCAATCAGGATCCCAATTAAACCCTTTTCCATTTGGTATGGGGATTTCAATCATTATTCGGCCCAGTTGCCACTCAGGTAATTTTATCCAACAAGTGGAGACTTATTGTAAAACAATCTTTTAATTCTAACCCAATTGAAAGCAATATAAACAATTAACCTATCACTACTATCTAGTTAAACTAAATATATCCTGGGTATTATAAATTTTGTATGTGAAACAAAATTATCAGCAATAATTTTATGATAGCATATCTACAAACTTATAGGTTCAAACAAATAAAATGTAAATGAAACTATAATTCACTTAAATATTTAATGAATTTATTTTACCTACAAAGTTCACATATGTATTCTTTACTTAATGCCTCAA
The DNA here is from genome assembly GCA_031772625.1 of Pinus tabuliformis. Taxonomy (NCBI): domain Eukaryota; kingdom Viridiplantae; phylum Streptophyta; class Pinopsida; order Pinales; family Pinaceae; genus Pinus; species Pinus tabuliformis. Next base: position 812,310,055 of record CM062808.1, on the reverse strand, counting down.
TGCCAATGAGATTTATCATTTAACATCATCTAACTTCAATCAAACATCAAGGAAATAAAGCAGAATAATTTTGATTTCAATATAACATGAAGAAGTAAATTAGAGAAAAAGTACCACAATCATTTGAACTCATTAAAAATTGAAATCTTAGTGGTCCAAAATTATATTAAAGAAAAGATTTACAACAATGTAGATTTTATTTCTTTGAAAAAATTAGAAACCTTTGTTCAGGTTCATTCTTCCCTTTAAACAATATAACAAAATAAAGGATAAAGATCTCGTCCAAGTTTTCTTACTAAAATCTTTGAAACAAAAATAAAAATTTGTCATGATGTTTGGATAAAATAAGCCTTTAACTTAGTGAGGTAACGCAAGGAAAGCTTCGATGGATGATTTCCATTGTGAATGGACTTCTATAAGGAGAGTGAGTTGTGAGGGAATGTCAATTTGAATTTTGACCCGACATTCAAACACATGTGCTAAAATTGATGCCAAATCATGTGCTATCATGTTAGTAACCAATTTGGTCAACAAATAGTGACTCTAAGGTTTGACCAAATATCTCCAAATAGAATCTGGGTCATTCCTTTACATTTGCTCAATCTGACTTTGATGCTTTAGTTTGTATTTTTGCACCTTCTTTCTAGGTAATCTAGCTTCCAGTGGCTTGTCACCATAAATAGTTTTTTGCATTTCAATGTCTTTGATCAACTGCATTATTGATTGCATCAATGGAGAACAACTATGTTTATCCATTTTCACTAGTTCCTTAAAACTATGTAGGTGGGGTTTCAAATCTTTTAGGACTATTTTCTTCTACATCATGTTGATTTTGGATAAGCTAGGTGGAAAATTCTTCTCTGTACTTTTCGAAGAAATTAGCTGGGTTAATTTCCTACCATCTTCTTCGTATTCCATCTCTTTATCAATCATGTCACTAAAAAATCCATTTAACAAGATTTGTTGGGCTTGACCCAAACTTAACTCATTGCAAAATTATTCTTGTATATGAAGGAACTATTGGTTTATCTCAAGTGCTTCTTGCTTGAACTTTCCTAGGTCAACTGCATTGATGGTTTTTTGTTGGATTTCCAATTGAAGCACGGTTATATGGGTATATTTCCTCTTATCAAAGACTTAAAATCCATGTTGTAACTTTCTTATTTACTATTTCAACTTCTACTACAATAAATAAATCTATTGGGCATGCCATTGTTGAGACTCAGTATTTCATTGTCTCAATTGTTCTAGAAATGACTCTTCTTTTTGTGACATTGTTGTTACAATTTTTAGATTTTAATGTATATACTCAATAATATTCAATAATATGGTAATATACCAGACATTAGCATTTGCATAGGCTCCAATAGAATGAACCAACTCCTTCACTGTGTGCTCTTCACTTAACTGAGAACCATCCCATACTACTTGAGTCAAAGTAGTTGTGTCTTCCTTTTCTCCTTCCACTTTCATCCCTTTTCTACCTCTTTTAATTACATATTTCTTTTTGAGGTTTGAAATAGTAATACAATGGAAGGATGTATTCCATTTCAATTGTGGAGAAAGAGCTAACCATCATCACATTTTGTGAACTTCCATTAGGAAGAGTACTGATAGGTGCCTTCATTATAACCTGAGAAGCAACTAAACAAGTTGTTGCATTGGTACCAACATTAGTAGGATAAATGTCTATATATTAATGTGGATGGTTTACAAGGGTAGATTTATCAGGATGAGATTTAGGATCGTTTTACTGCTCTGAACTGCTGGTAATAGACTGGATGAACTTGTCCCATTCTTGCTATAGTTTAATAGTGGCCGCTGTTGGGTTGTGTTATATTCTTTCCACGACTGGCCCATGTAGTTAACCGTGGGGTTAGAGTGGGGGGTGGAGCCCCCCCTTCGTTGCGCGATTGCGTAGCGGGGGGTCACAGAGGGTTTTAGGGGTGCAGGTAACCCCACTCTATGGGGTCTGGGGCAGCGCCTCAGAAAATTTTGGTTTTGGAACCTATGTTAGGTTGAGCGGACCCACCTATGGTTTTGTGCATGATTTTCGCACATGTTTTTGGACATGATGGTTTTCGGTCCATGGTTTTGGACGCGATGGTTTTCAGTCCATGGTATTGGATGCTTCAACATGTATAAATATGTATTATAGCATTGAAAGGAATATAATGAAAAATCAAGCTGGTAGTCCCGGTTTTGGGATCCAGGGGAAATCTCTATGTATATGTGTTTTATGTGTTATGCTCTTGCATTTTTTATTTTATGTGTTTTAGAATTCGTATGCAGATAATTTATGTATAGGGTTAAAACCTACATTTGGTATCGGAGCTGTTTTGGCTTCAAGGGGATGCCTTTGTTGCTGAGGGGTTTCGCTCGGGCATGTGGTAGATCCTGTTCAGTGGGAGATCTATGAGATCGATTTTGGTGGTGAAAGAAGATGGCGAGTAGTGGAAAGATAGAGATCGAGAAATTTAATGGTCAGAGTTTTGAGTTGTGGAAACTCAAGATGGGGGATCTGTTGGTGGATAAAGATCAGTGGATCGTGCTAGATCCGGGTACTAAACCAATGGGAGTGTTTGATGAAGAATGGAAGAAGTTGGATTGGAAGGCAAAAAGCACAATACGATTGTGTGTCTCAGATTCGATATTGCTGAATGTATCAGGGGAAGCTACGATGAAGGCTTTATGGGTCAATTTAGGGACTTTGTACCAATCTAAGTCTCTGGTGAATAAACTATTCCTGCGGAAAAAGTTGTAGAACCTGAGGATGAAAGATGGAGACTCGGTGACAGAGCATTTGAACGCATTTAATACTGTGGTAAGTCAGTTAGCATATGTTGATATTAAAATTTCAGATGAAGATAAGTGCATCAGTTTGTTGTGCTCTCTACCAGATTCATGGGATAGTTTGGTTATTGCAATAGGTAGAATGCAATTGCATTGCAGTTTTATGAAATAGTATCATCCTTGCTGACGGAGGAGATGAGACAAAAAAATATGGAGAGTCAGAATGGTGATGCATTTTCTGTACAAGGACGGTCCCAGAACAGAAACAAAAGTATGTCATCGAGTGGGAGATCTAAATCTAGAGGTAGATCTAAATCTCCAGGAAAACCTGTAAAGGTGGTGTGCTGGAAATGCGGAAAGGAAGGGCACTACAAAAGAGACTGTAAATCTAAAGCTCCTGATAAAGGAAAGGGATCTGATGATGCTCCTTATACAGAGGCGAAAACCACCTCAAATGAAGGTGGGGATTTGTACTTGGCTTCTTCAAGTACACATTTAGATCATGAGGCATGGTTGATTGACTCATGTGCATCCTTTCACTTCACTCCCCATAGAAAGTGGTTCTGTGAGTATGAGAAATACGATGGTGGTGATGTCTTCTTAGGGGATGATAGGAAGGCTAGAATCGTTGGTCGCAGAAAAGTAAAGTTGAAGTTGTAAGGTGGAAGGGTTAGAACACTTCCAGTGTTCTGCATATTCCTGCATTCGCCAGAAATCTGATTTCTATAGGCAAGTTGGATGATGCAGGTGTAAAAAAAGTGTGCAAGAAGGATACCTGCAAGATGGTGTGGGGAGCACTGGTATTGATGTGGGGAGTTTGGATTGGAACTCTGTACAAGCTGCAAGGTAGCATGGTTGTTGATGGGTGGAACAATTATGTGGTTCTTGAAAGTGGAGCAGAAAATCTAATGGTCTCTGGAGAGAAGACCATGTTGTGGCATCAAAGGCCTATACATATTGGAGAGAAGGGCCTTCAAATACTTCATGGTAAAGGTATGGTAGAAGGTATGAGTAATAGCTCTCTAGATTTGGATTTCTATGAAAATTGTGTATATGGGAAGCAGAATCGAGTGAGTTTCCCCTCTGGTGGTAAGAGGGCGAAATATATATTAGAGATTGTGCATAGTGATGTGTTTGGACCTATGAAGGTTCCATCACTGGGTAAGTTTGTGTACTATGTATCATTTATAGATGACTTCTCAAGGAATACATGGATATATTTCCTTAAGAAGAAATCTGAAGTCTTTGACAAGTTTAAAGAATTCAAGGCTCTGGTAAAAAACCAGATAGAGAAGAAGATAAAGGTGCTGAGGACAGATAACAGTGGAGAGTTTTGCAGTAAGGAATTTGAAGAATTCTGTAAGAAGTGTGGTATAGCATGGCAAAAGAAACTCCATATACACCTCAGCAAAATTGAGTTGCAGAAGAATGAATAAGACATTGATGGAAAGGGCAAGAAACATGATTAGTGGTGCTGGGTTACGACAGGAATTCTAGGCAGAGGCAGTGGAGACAGCATGCTACCTGGTCAACAGATCACCTTCATCAGCATTGGAGGATAAAACTCCACAAGAGGTATGGAGTGGTAAGAAACCCTCTCTTTCACATCTGAGGGTATTTGGATGTGGTGCATATGTACATGTTCCAAAGGATAAACGAACCAAGTTGGATAGTAAATTTGAAAAGTACATCTTTATTGGGTATAAAGATGGTTTAAAGGGTTATAAGCTTTGGAACCTAGTAACAAGGAAGGTTGTGTACAGCTGAGATGTGGTGTTCAGAGAGGTGAAAGATGTTATTAAACATGAAGTCCAACCAAAGGAACCTGAGAAGATAGAAGAATTAGACTCTACAGCAGAGGAGGAATCAGAAGATGAAGAACCACAAACTCTGGGTGTGAGAAGATCAGTTTGAGAAAGAAGGTAGCCAGAAAGGTATAGTCCATCTACTTTCTGTTCAAATTTTGCTTTATCTATTACTGATGATGATCCCAGAACTGTGAAGAAAGCAGTAGATTCAAAGGATGGAAAACTCTAGAAAGAAGCCATGGTTAATGAAATGGCATCTTTGCATAAAAATGAGGCTTGGGATCTAGTGGAGTGGTCGGCTGGAAGGAAACCCATTGGCAACAAATGGGTGTTCCAGAAGAAGACAAATGCAGAAGGAAAGGTGGAGAAATACAAAGCTCGGTTGGTAGAAAAAGGTTATTTCCAGGTGTTGGGAATTGATTTTGGTGATATTTTTTCTCCTGTTCCAAGGTAACTTCTATTAGATTAATTTTATATGTTGTTGCTGCTTTTTATTTTGAGGTAGAACAGATGGATGTGAAGATAGCAGTTCTTCACAGGGATCTGGAAGAGGAAATCTACATGAATCAACCTGAAGGCTTTGCGGTGAAGGGTAAGAAAGAACTGGCCTGCAAGTTAAAGAAGTCTCTGTATGGGTTAAAACAGTCACCAAGGATGTGGTATCAGAAATTTGATACATTTATACGGGGACTTGGCTTCACCAGAATCAAAGCAGATCATTGTGTGTATTTTAAATTAATTGGTGACCATGTTATTTATTTGGTCTTGTATGTGGATGATATGTTGCTGGTTGGAAATGACAAAGAAATTATCCAGGATTTGAAGACCCAATTGTCCTCCAAATTCGACATGAAATATCTTGGTGCTGCAAACTATATTTTGGGCATGGAAATTAAAAGAGATCGGGCAAAGAGGAAGCTCTCGTTAAACCAGAGGAAGTATGTCGAGACAATATTGCAGAGATTTAATATGCAAGATAATAAACTGGTGAAAGTTCCTATTCTTGTAGGTGTAAATTTATCTGCAGAACAGTGTCCCAAGACACAAGAAGAGGAAGAGGACATGTCTCGTGTTCCATATGCAAGAGCAGTCGGTAGCCTGATGTATGCAATGGTCTGTACTAGACCAGAAAATGCACATGCAGTGGGAGTATTGAGCAAGTTTATGTCAAAACCAAGAAAGGAGCATTGGACAGTAGTGAAGCAGGTTTTCAGGTATTTGCAAGGCACTAGTGATTATGGTTTGTGCTACCAAGGAAGACCAGAATTGGATAGAGTGTTGGATATTCGTGGCTTTGTTGATGCACACTGGGCTAGAGATCCAGATCAGAGAAGATCTACAAGTGGGTATGTGTTTAACATATTTGGAGGTGCAGTGAGTTGGATGAGTAAGAAACAATCTGTAGTGGCACTATCAACTACAGAGGCCGAATACATGGCAGCCACTCATGCAATCAAGGAAGTAGTTTGGTTGCAGAGATTGTGTTCAATTATGGGGTTAGTATAGGGAGCTATAAGGATAGACTGTGATAGCGAAAGTGCAATTTTCTTGGGAAAGAACCCTTCATATCATTCAAAGACAAAACACATTGATGTTCAGTATCACTTTGTGAGGGATATGATAGAAGACAAAAAGGTGTTGCTAGTAAAGGTGGACACTTTGAAGAATATTGCAGATGCATTGACAAAATTTGTGAGCTCTGAGAAGTTCTCTTTGTGTAGAGAAACAATGGGCATTACAAGGCTGGATAAATGACTAATCTCTCTTGTGGCCCCCTATGGAAAGAAAACAACAAGTGGAAGAATATTGGGTTGTTTTATATTCTTTCCACGACTAGCCCACGTAGTTAACTGGGGGGTTAGAGGGGGGGAGGGGGGGGGGGGGGGGCGGCGGGGTGGGGCGGGTGGGCAGAGCCCCCCCTTCATTGTGTTGATTGCGTAGCGGGGGGGTCACAGGGGGTTTGAGGGGTGCAGGTAACCCCACTCTATGGGGTTCGAGGCAACGCCCTAGAATATTTTGGTTTTGGAACCTATGTTAGGTGGGGCGGACCCACCTATGGTTTTGTGCATGATTTTCGCACATGTTTTTGGACGCGATGGTTTTTGGTCCATGGTATTGGATGCTTTGGCATGTATAAATACGTATTATAACATTGAAAGGAATATAATGAAAAATCAAGCTGGTAGTCCCGGTTTTGGGATCCAAGGGAAAATCTCTGTGTATATGTGTTTTATGTGTTATGTTATTGCATTGTTTATTTTATGTGTTTTAGAATTCATATGCCGGTAATTTCTGTACTGGGTTAAAACCTACAGCTGCAACTTTCTGTGTAATGTCCTTTTTCATAAGCTCATTAGTAGCTTCTATTAATATCTACTCAATTTCTCTTGAATCCTTTCCTATAATCACTATTGGCATATTGAATGTAGAAACCTATGTAACACTGGGTTTACCAACTATTTGTTAAATAATGAGTGGAAAATATGATTTTCTTTCTTCCTTAAAAGTAAGGAAATGTTCGTACGTACCATTAGACAATTTTTGTGCTTTTTGGCAAGCCTCATCATAATACTAAACTTTGTGGAATGTATCATCATATGGCAATTTTTCATATATATATTTCTTCATGCCAACCATAAGATAATGATTACCAACAACTTCCAAGGGATCATGATGTTTAAGAGGAATATGGGCCAGGTTAAAAGTAAGATAAGTCAAGAGTTCTTTTTAGGATGGCCAGGGTTATCCAAATTATAAATACCAATACAAATGGGAAGAATGGGTGCTATTTTCTTATATTTCTTATGCAAGTCATTGGAAATTCCAGTTTCGAGAGTTTTATATGTTATTTCCTTGCATATAATTTTGTCATGAACAAACAAAATTAAGGCATGTAGAACTACCTAACATGCATACATTCTAAGATATGAAAAGGTTTCATAAAAATACCAATCACCTATCTGAGAAATGTCCAGCTTGGCTTCTTCTGAAATATGAGGAGGTTTTTTTGTTTGCAAGAGCTTCTTATAAATAGGGATGATGACATGATGGAAAATTTGGTAAAAATGTTATCCATAATTTTCTTCCCAAAGTTTAGAATGATAAATATGAATGGGTTTTGGTTCAAATATTGTCCATTTCCAACCCATTAACAAAAAGGAAGTTGAAAAAATAAATTATCCATGATATAGGCTTACATAAAGAATGGAGGGTTGAACCAATCAATTTTGTAAGCTAAAAAATTATTAACTTATTTACACATATTTTCAGAAAGGATATTATCCCAATTGAAAGAAATACCATCTAGACTCCTCTAAATTAAAGGAATCTAGTCTAGTTAGGAATGGGTAATTCCCTTTCTACAAAATAGTCTACAGAGAGTGATTGCCACATAATATAGATAAGAGTTCAGAAGTGAAATTGCATGTTCCTTTGAAATTTCTTCTTTAAATTTGTGCTCATTCCTTCTCCAAGGTCTTATTAAATCAGACATAGTTTTTCCATATTCTATACATTCCTTCTAACTAAACTTATGAATAATTTTAGCATTATATCGAGTCGAGCTCCAGGGAGTTTATACATAACTTGGATATTATCAGGCCGGAAATAACCCATGATGATGACCTTGATAATGCATATAGAACATGTTGGCACATGCACATGGTCCATGACCCAACGAATAATATTAGTATATGATACGAGTCTAGGTCACACAACTATCTTATGTAAGGAAGATTTAGTAATTTCGCACAAAGTGGTATTGGCCCCTCCAATTTCTCCAACTTCCTTTGGTTCTATCTCCTTTGAGCTACCTTGATCTTCCTACTCAAGTAACTTATATACATTGTTCCAAGAAGGCATGTGAACTTCTTCTTTTGAGACGACCATATCTGAGAATAAATGGCCTTTGGATTTTTATTTTCCACATTTTTGTTGCTTATTCTTGGTTTCTTTGAACTTTCTTAGCCTTCTTTTCCATGGTGTGTCTATTAGCAAAATTTGTAGAGTGGGAAGCCTAGAATACGAGGAAGAATAAAAATATAGAATTAGTTCAATGCATCAAAGCCTTTTAAAATTTAGAAAACATTAAATGTAAAGCATTCCTCTATTTAAATGCCATAAACATTAAGTGCTTACATTAGCATGCAAAATCATGTCCTAGTGATACGCTAGTTGAAACATTGAATCTTGAAGTGAATTGTATTTCTCCATAAAAGGGCCTTTCTTAATATTGAGAATTAACTCTTAATTAATAAGATTATTGTTAATCAACCTTTATTAATTAACTCATGTCATGGATCTTTTACCAAGGTGTGTATACATATTTCCTTAATATTGGTGTAGGTTTTAACCCTGTACATAAATTACCTGCAAATGAATTCTTAAAACAGAAAAATATACAATGATGAGAACATAAAAAAAATATACACACAAATTTTCCCTTGGATCCCAGAACTAAGACTACCAGATTGATTTTTTTATTATGTTCCTTTCAATGTTACAATACATATATATACATGTCGAAGCATTCATAAACCCCAATCCACTAACCTTGGATTAGAACATAGCTTTAGTTCGTTGATCGGATCTAAAAAATACCATGGGAAGAAAACCATCTGCCAAACCCATGCACAGAACTATGGGTAGGTCCACCCAACATCTTTGGGTCCGCCCCCCATCCTTGGGTCCACCCAACTATTATTGGGTTCGCATAAAAAAAAATTCCCAGGCCGCTACCTTGGACCTTGTGGAGGGGACTACCACCCCCTACAAACCCCCCAATAAGGAGGGTTGTCTCCCCCCTACAAACCCCCTAATAAGGGGGGATTCCACCCTCCCTGTGACCCCCCACTGTGACCGACACAATGTACAATGCATGAAGCCAGTCGTGGAAAGAATATAACACACCCAACATTCTCCCACTTGTTATTTTCTTTCCACACAGGGGGTCACGAGAGAGCTTAATTATTTGTCCAACCCTGCAATGCCCATTGTTTCTCTACACCAAGAAAACTTCTTAGTACTCACAAAATTCATGAATGCATCTGCAACATCATTCAAAGTGTCCACCTTTAACAACAACACCTTTTTTCCTCAACCATATCCCTCACAAAGTGATACTGAACATCAATGTGCTTCGTCTTTGAATGATAAGCAGGGTTCTTTGCCAATAAAATTGCACTTGGATGTCACAATCTATCATCATAGTTCATTGTACAAACCCCATACTTGAACAAAATCTTTGCAACATAATTTCTTCCTTGCTTGCATGAGTGGCTACCATGTATTTTGCCTCTATAGTTGAGAGTGTCACTACAAACTGTCTCTTTCTCATCCAACTAAATGCTCCTCCAAATAGGTTAAACACATACCCACTCATAGATCTTCTTTGCTCCAGATCTCCAAACCAATCTGCATCAAAAAAGCCACAAATGTCCAAAAATTTGTCCAATCCTGGTATTCCTTTGTAGCACAAACCATAATCACTAGTGCCACATAAATACTTGAAAACCCACTTCATTGTTGTCCAATGCTCCTTCCCTGGTTTTGACATAAATTTGCTCAATACTCCCACTGCATCTACAATGTTTGGTCTGGTGCAAACCATTGCATACATCAGGATACCAATTTCACTCACATATGGAACACAAGAATGTCCTCTTCCTCTTCTTTTGTCTTAGGAAACTTTTCAGTAGATAAATTTACACCTACAGGAATAAGAACCTTCACTGGTTTACTATCCTGCATTTTAAACCTCTACAATATTGTCTTGACATACTTCCTCTGGTTTAACCAGAGCTTCCTCTTTTACCGATCTCATTAATTTCCATGCTCAAAATATAGTTTGCAACACCAAAATATTTCATGTCGAATTTGGAGGAAAATTGGGACTTCAAATCCTGGATAATTTCTTTGCCATTTCCAATGAGAAACAAATCATCCACATACAAGACCAAATAAATAACATGGTCACCAATTAATTTAAAATACACACAGTGACCCACTTTGCTTCTGTTGAATCTAAGTTCCCTTGTATATGTATCAAATTTTCAGATACCACATCTTTGGTGATTGTTTTAACCCATACAAAGAATTTTTTAACCCGCATACCAGTTCTTTTTTACCCTTCACCATAAAGTCTTCAGGTTGCTTCATGTAGATCTCTTCTTTCAGATCCCCTTGAATAAATGTTGTATTTGTTAGTTTTTGTAGCATCATATGTGTTCTAGCCATGAAATTTTGTGGAGAGGCTAAAATACATGAGATCTCCAAAACCCAGAAATCGTTTCGGGAAATTCCACCTAGAAATGACTTAATTAGATTATTAGTCATTTTTTTTAATATTTCCTAAGTCTAAATTTAGGGAATATGACTAATTAATCAGAATTAATTAAGTTAAGGTGTGAATGTTCTATAAACTCACATGGATCGAGAAGGAAATAATCTAGGCCATTGATTATGTTTTAATCTTGGTCGTTGGTTCTCTAACAGAATATTATAAGAATTCGATGGGTAGATGGAGAACACACAAATGCCGTTACTCAGTTGCCCAGGTAGATCAATTTTTTCAATGGATAAAGTTCAGTAGAGGAGATAGAACCAGAGGGTGAGTTGCAAGAGAGAGAGAGGGTATTAGTAGTTGTTCGGGAAGTGCAGAACGAATTCAGGAAGAGACAACTTGAGGAGAGACACAGTCCACTAGAGAAATGCGTAGTCACTATGTAGAGGGTGACACGAAGACACCATTGTATGGGCAGAGGGTCCATCTTGGGGTTAGGGAGTCACTGTGGAGAGTGAGAAAATTTTTACTAAATTTCTCTCATTATTTTTCCTCTGTTTTTCTCTCCGAATTCTTATACTTGAATTACTACTGAAAGATTAATAAAGAAACCCTCATCTGTTGCACCGGTTTTCCTGCATTGGGTTTTTCTAAGGACAATTGTCCAAAAATAACTGTGTCAATATCTTCATGTGTGTGCTAGAATTTCTCTAATTTTCCAGCATTTATTTTTCTTCCATAGTATTTGTTTTGGAAGACTACAGTCACAGAAAATTTTAAAGATAGAAATTTATCTTGAAGTTTAAAAACCTTGGCGAATATCGCATTCCATCACATGCAATCTATAAAATGTTTGACAATATTTTTATAAAAATATTCGAATTTCTAATAATTCTGTACTATCTCTATATAAAATTTTGGCGATTTTTAAGGTCAAATAATTTTATACTATAAAATTTGGGCGAATCATTTTTAGAAAAAATGGAAAATAACAAATCTTTTTTTTTGGAAAAACCATGGACAATTAGCCCACCTGTGAATATTAGCCCTTAAAATTTTCCTTGGTTGTAGTGTATATGTTTCAATATTTGTCGTAGGAAATTGCAAATAATTTGTTTAATTAATTTAACAAATAGAAGAAATATTATTAGTTGTTCCAGTAGAATTCCGGGATTCATAATTTTCACATGGTGTCAGAGCTTAGATAGAAGCCAGAGAGATCAATTGTCGAGAGGAGAAGGATCTTTGTAGCACTGTGTAAGAAGTTGCTCGAAACCCTAGAGGCTGTGTAGCCCCCTTAGCCAGAAGGGTCAGCTTTTGAGGAAAAGTCTATTTCTCTGAGAGAGTTGACAGAGAAATTATATTTTCCATATCGACGATTGTTAGAGGCAGAGGGAGCATCAATATTTCTTTGTAGAGTATATTTCCAAATGGGACGCAGTATTTTGTAGCAACAAAATCAGCGTTAGGAAGGAAAGGAGAAATAACACAGAAAATCATGGATAGAATCAACAACCAATAAGACTAAGGATTATCTTCCAGGTTGGAGGATGAGTTTGCATTCTTTCCAAGTTTGGAATCATTTGGTGTTTGATATATTGATAGTGGAGCTTCAACTCATATGATAGGAGTTAGAGAATATTTCTCTAGCTATCAGGAGGATCAGATGGACTTCCATATCATTATGTGAAACATAACTAAATGTACTCTGGTAGGGAGACGAATCATCAAGTTTCAGACAGAGACAGGAACCAGCACCAGCGCTACTAATGTATTGCATGTGCTAGGATTGGGTATGAACCTAATTTCAGTGTCCCAGTTACAGGACAAGGGGTACGATGTACACTTCGTGGGGAAGAAATTGTATGTCAAACACTCTAGTTGGAAGAAGGTGAGACAAATTGGAGCTTAGAGCAACAACTTATACAGGTTGCAGCTCGATTCTCCAATGGCACTGATAGACAGTGATAATAACAGTGAGAAGGAACTGAACAAACTATGGCACAAGAGGATGGGACATTTACACCATGGAGCACTTAGGATGCTTAGAGAAACTGTAATGGGAGTTCTAGTTCTCAGTACAGAGCAAAATGATGTGTGTAGAGGATACGTACTTGGGAAGTACGCAAAGGCATCATTTCCTAGAAGTGGCAACATAGCAAATGGCATGTTGCGATTGATACACTCAGATATTTGCAGCCCTATGACCACAGAGCTGTTAGCGGTGGTGAATATTTCATCACCTTTATTGATGATCATTCCAGGAATACCTAGATCTAATTCTTAAATACCAAAGATGAGTTCTTTGATTGGTTCAAATAGTTCAAGGTTCTCATAGAGAATGCGACAGGGAAAAAGATCAAGGTGCTACATTCAAATAGTGGTGTAGAATACACAGATAAATACTTGACAGACTTCTACATGAAGGAAGGCATCAAAAGAGAATGGATAGCTCCATATAATCCTATGAAGAATGGAGTAGTGGAGTGAAAGAAGAAAACCATAGTTGGGGCTGCAAACGCTATGTTGTATGACCAGGATTTTCCTAGATTTTTATGGGCAGAGGCATGCAACACAATGGTGTACATTCAAAACAGAACACCTCATAAAACATTGGAGATGAAAACGCTAGAGGGGGTCTTCACAGGAAATAAGCGTGAAGTAAGTCATTTGAGGATATTCGGGAGTGTGGCTTACTACCACATACCAGATGAAAAGTGTAGTAAATTGGATCAAATTGCAGATAAGGGGTTCCTCGTAGGATATAGTGAGACCTCAAAGCATACATGATCTACATTCCTAGCAGTAGGAAGATTGTAGTGAGGAAATATGTAAAGTTCATGGAAGACAGAGTTTTCAGAAGATCTTGAGAAATGCCTGCAGGTGATCAATCAACAGAAGTTTTGTTAGTCAAGCAGCAGGGACAACAAGTGGGACAAGAAGGAGGACAACCATGGGGATCATGTACAGTGACCAATAGCAGGAAAAAGAGGAGTTGATTGAAACTCCCACCACCAATGGTAGAGCCAGTAGGGAAGTGTGTAAGACCTAGAGGGATGCATAGGAGTTTGTCAGAGCTCCTAAGATAGACAAGAGATAGTAGGCAACCTGACAGGTATCAAGCTTTGGTAGCTCAAGTTACAGAACCCATGAGTTTTTAGGAAGTTGCACAACATCAGGTGTGGGTGGATGCCATGGTAGAAGAATATAGTTCTATCATGACATATGATGTTTGGGAGGTAGCGCCTAGACTAGAAGACAGATCGGTTGTAAGCTCTAGATGGATCTACAAGATCAAGTACGTTGCAGATGGCAGTGTAGAGAAGTACAAGGCTAGATTCATGGCAAAGGGGTATGCATAGAAGGAAGGGATAGATTATGAGAAGACCTTCTCCATAGTTTCCACATATGCCTTTATCAGATCCGTTATATCCCTAGCAACACAGTTGGGATTGGAGATTCACCAAATGGACATCAAGACAACATTCTTGAACGAGGTGATAGAAGAAGAGGTTTATATAGAGTAGCTTGAAGGCTTCGAAACTCATGAGAAGCACACTCATGTACGCAGGTTAAAGAAAGCCCTATACGAGCTCAAATAGGCACCCAGGGTGAGGTATGGTTTGATTGAAAGTTATGTACAGCAGTTGGGATTCATCAAGAGTGATGCAAATCCCAATCTCTAGTATTTAATGGTGGAGAATGAGCCTCTAATTCTGGTTTTGTACGTATATGACCTTATTTTGATAGGATCATCAGATCTCATAAAGGACTACAAAAGGAACCTTGCAACAGAATTTGACAGAAAGGATATGGGGTTGATGCATTATTTTCTAAGATTGGAAGTATGGTTAGAAGAATGGGGAGATCTTCCTTGGGAAAGGGAGATATGCTACAAATATTATGAAGAGATTCAAAATGCAGTATTTCTGAGCCATGACGATGCCCATGATCACAAATTAGAAAAATATAGATGCATTAGGGTACAAGGAAGTTGACCCCACCTTGTACAAACAGCTCATTAGATCGCTAATGTATTTGGTTAACACTAGGTTGGACATTTGTTTCACTCACTTCATGGTAGAACTGAAAAGGGTACATTGGGAAGTAGCTAGGCACATTATTATATATGTGCGTGGAACAATTGGATATGGGTTGAAATATACTAGAGGAGATGACATCATATTATGCGGATTCACAGATGCAAATTGGGCAGGTCGTTCAGTGGATAAGAAAAGTACCTCCGCATATTGCTTCAGTGTTGGATAAGGGATGGTCTCTTGGTGCTACAGGAAGTATAATTCAGTAGCACTAGGCTCAGCAAAAGATAAATATATGGCAGTGAGCACAACTACGAGAGAAGCTATATGGAATAGGAAGCTTCTCGTGAGTTTGTTCAGGAAGAAGATGGGAGAAATTGGTGTTTACCGTGATAATAAAAGTTGCATAAAACTCTATGAGAATCCAATATTTCATGATAGGTTGAAGCACATTGATATCAGATGTCATTTCATCAAAGACTGCGTTCAACATGGGGAAGTCCAGCTATAGTATGTTCACACATGAGATTAGGTGGTAGACATACTCACGAAAGCTCTAGGGAGAGCTAAGTTCATCCAGTTCAAGGAACATATGGGTATGGTGGAGAAACCATTTCAGTAGTAGAAAGAGATGGATTCTCAGTTGCAACAACAACATATGAGAGGGAGTTGCAATGTAGATGCAGTATTTAGCAGTAGTACAGTGGGGTCAACAACAACACAGATGCAACACATATCAGAGTTGCACAATAGTTGGTGGGCAGTAATAGCTAGAAATTAATAGCATGACAGGAGATGGTGCAGAGACAGTGTGTTGTAGCAGTAGTTGCAATGCTAGAACACTCTCCTCAGTAAGACAGAGTGTTATTTTTTGTAGCATCGGATGTGTTCTAGCCATGAAATTTTATGGAGAGGCTAAAATAGATGAGTTCTTCAAAACCTAGAAATCGTTTCTGGAAATTCCACCTAGAAATGGATTAATTAAATTATTAATCATTTTTTTAATATTTCCTAAGTCTAAACTTAGGGAATATGACTAGTTAATCAGAATTAATTAAGTTAAGGTGTGAATGTTCTAGAAACACACAGATCGATAGGGAAATAATTTGGGCCATCGATTATGTTTTAATCTTGGTCGTTGGTGCTCCAACAGAAGATTATAAGAAGAAGTTGATGGGTAGATGGAGAACACACAAGTGCAGTTACTCAGTTTCCTATCAGTTTGATTTTCATAGTGGATGAAGTTCAGCAGAGGAGATAGAGTCAGAGGGTGAGTTGCAAGAGAGGGAGAGAGAGAGAGGGTATCAATAGTGGTCCAGGAAGTGCAGGACGAATTCAGGAAGAGACAATGTGAGGAGAGAGGCAGTCCACTAGAGCATTGCGTAATGACTACGCAGATGGTGACGCAGAGACACCAACGTATGGGTAGAGGGTCCATCTCGAGGTTAGGGAGTCACTGTGGAGAGTGAGAAATTTGTTACTAAATTTATCTCTATATTTTTCCTTTGTTTTACTGTTTAAATTATTGTACTTGAAATATTGATGAAAGATTAATAAAGAAACCCTCATCTGCTAAACCGATTTTCCCACATTGGGTTTTTCTAGGAACAATTGTGCAAAAATAATTGTTTCAATATCTTTATGTGTGTGCTAGAATTTCTCTAATTTTCCAAAATTTATTTTTCTTCTGCAATATTTTTTGGTGAAGGTTGCAGTGTATATGTTTCAATATTTTTCGTAGGAAACTGCAACTAATTTGTTTAATTAATTTAACAAATAGAAGAAATATTATCAATAGCTGGATTAGGGTTCCGGGTTTCGTAACTTTCAGAGTCTTCACATCCATATGTTCTACCTCAAAATAAAAAGAAGCAACAACAAATAAAAGTAATATAATAGAAGCTAACTTGGAAACGTGAGAAAAAATATGACGAAAATCAATTCCTGACACTTGGGAATAACCTTGTGCTACCAACTGAGCTTTGTATTTCTCCACCCTACCTTATGCATTCATATTTTTCTTAAACACCCATTTCCTTCCAATGGGTTTCCTTCTGGCTGACAACTCCACCAGATCCCAAGGCTCATTTTTGTCCAAAGATGCCATTTCATCAACCATGGCCTCTTTTCAGAGTTTTCCATCCTCTGAATCTACTGCCTCCCTGACAATTCCAGGATCATCATTAGTAATAAATAAAGGAAAATTTGAACAGAAAGAAGACAAAATATACCTTCCTGGCTACCTTCTCTCTCGAACTGATGTTCTCAAAACTGGAGTTTGTGGCTCTTCGGTTTTTGATTCCTTTTTCTGTGATAGAGTCTAATTCTTCCTCCTTTAGCTCAAACTCTATCTTCTTAGGTTCCTTTGGTAGGACTTCATGTTTAACAACACCTTTCACCTCTCTAAACACCACATCTCAGTGGTAGACAACCTTCCTTGTTTTTGGGTTCCAGAGCTTATAAAGTTTTAAACCATCCTTATACCCAATAAAGATGCACTTTTCATATTTACTATCCAACTTGGTTTATCCTTTGGAACATGTACATATGAAACACAACCAAATACCCTTAGATGTGAAAGAGAGGGTTTCTTACTAGTCCATACCTCATGTGGAGTCTTATCCTCCAACGCTAATGAAGGTGATCTATTAATGGGGTAACATGCTATCTCCACCGCCTCTTCCCAGAATTCTTATCCTAACCCAGTACCACTGAGCATGCATCTTGCCTTTTCGAACAACGACTTGTTCATTCTTTCTACAACTCCATTTTTTTTAGGTGTGTATGGAGTATTATTCTATCGTGCTATACCACATTTCTTACACAACTCTTCAAATTCCTTCTTGCAGAACTCTCCAACAGTATATGTCCTCAAAACCTTGATCTTCTTCTCTATCTGATTTTCCACCAAAGCCTTAAATTCTTTAAACCTCTCAAATACTACACATTTCTTCATGAAGAAATATATCCATGTATTCCTTGAGAAGTAATCTATAAATGAGACATAGTACACAGACTTACCAAGTGATGGAACTGACACAGGTCCAAGCACATCAATGTACACAAGCTCTAATATCCCTTTCACCCTCTTAGCACCAGTGATCTGGAAATGAGATCTTAGACATTGATTAAGGTATTATAGACTCATGTACATGGATTTTCCTATATTACTTAGTGCAATGGATCAATAAGATTGCAAATAACATAGACAATGAAGCAGTTAAAGAAACATAATAGACACAAAAATATAATCAAGGAGTTCACCCAACACTCCTGGGCTATGTCTCCTGGTCTAGCCTTCAGTGGTGACCTCTCTATTATGTCTTCGAAAATAGAGTTTTACAAAAGTGAGCTCAATTTGAGTCTCACACAACAGATACAAAACAACAAGGCTTTACTTGGATCCCCCAAGTCTTTCTGAGTACACAGACTCTCCTCACTGACTCTCTATCTATATTTTCTCTCTGTCTCAGCACTTCTTGTCTCTATCGTCTGTCCCTTGTGGCTTTTAAGCCAATCGACACTGTCTGTTCGTTTCCTCTTCTGGGCTCTCTGGCTTCCTGGCCTCTGTATGCTCAATTCCCCTCTAAGCGTTAGCAATCATGGCATAACGTCTTCAGGGAAGGTGGCCACCTGTTCTGCAACGAAAGGGACCATCAGGCCTTTGAAATCCCCAAAAAAAGTGTTCTCTATTTACACAGAGAAATACACTAAAAGCACAGGAAAATTCACCAAACTACCATTTATCGGACTTCAAATATCCTTAAATCCACTCTATACTCCTATCAGGTCCACCTGTATATCGCTATCACATATCCACCGTTGATCTGAGTGATCTTGATCCAATGGTTGAGATCCATTTTGGGCGGCTCATGTGTATGGGGGTTGACCACCCGAAAAGGGTGGTTTTCTCTCTCCGGTGCCTAGCCACATGGCAGCCAGTGTATGGGCTCGGGCGGAGCCCAGAAAAAATCACTTACCGCCTACGGCCCACCCAAAATCCCGCTCGTTTCTTGGTTTCCCTTTGTATTTGAAAAATACATTAAAACACTGAAAATATCGTAAAATGGCTTTATGGCGGACTTGAAATAATTATGTAGTGGCATTTACAAACCCTTTTGGGTCTGGTTTCATCGCATTGGTGCATTCCCTTTGCTTTTCGTTTATTTAACGAAAATGCGAAAATACATAGAAAAATGTCGTTTTACGGAACTCAATATGTATTAAATTTGGTTCATAATTTCGTCGGGTCTGGCCATCGCATCGCATATATATATATATATATATATATATATATATATATATATATATATATATATATATACAGCCTCGCTCCTCTGTAATGCTCTAATGCGATATTGCGATGCGATTATATCACAATCGTATATCGCATAGTCCTTGAGCCGTTTATGAGCGCTCCCCTGTGGTTTACCGATGTGATATTGCGATTCAACTTGGGTCGTCGATCTGCGCACTTGATCGACAGTCCTTGTTGACCACGCTGATTGCTGTCGCAATACATCTGTGGTAGCCTCCGATAGCCTCTGAAAGCCTCCACCGATTGGATCTGGACCGTTGATTAGCCAGATCCGACGACTCCTGTGCAAAGTTGTTTAAACCATCGATACTATATTTTTCCACTATTTCTTCATGTTTTTTCACTCCCAATAGTGTAATTCGCCATTTCTAAGAGTTCTTCTTTTGCGATAATTTTGATCTTTAGAAGACTTAGAGGGTTTTCTAGGATCCATTTTGGATCACGCCTTCCCACTGAAAAGGCTTTTGGACCACCAAAAGCTGGTTTTCAAGCATCAATCAAGTGAGGATATAGCTTCCTCATTTTTCCAATCTCTATCCATCTTGCACTGCTTGGTTTTGAACCTTTGAGTATGATTCTAAGGTACTCAACATCCCCTCTGCACGTAGTTCTTACCTTCCTATCTAGAACTGTATCTTCCTACAACTCATTGAGATATTCAGGCAACAGATCATCAATAGAAGGCAACTGGCTTTGCTCTTCGAGGTCTTCAATCAATGAAGGTTCAAATAGTCTCAAGTTCTCTGCATTAACTACTGAATAGATATGCATGTAAGTTGGCAAATCAAGGCGAAAAGCGTTTTCACCATTTTTCTTAAGTATCTTGAAAGGCCCATACCTTATTGGCTTCAGCTTATTACCTTCACCTTGCATTCTGTCTTTACTGATGTACAACTAGACTTGATCACCAACTTGGAAGCTATGCTCAATTCGATGCTTATTATGCCTTGCCTTGTACTTAGTCTGGCTTCTCTCCAGTTGTTCCTGCAATGCCTGGTGAATTTCTTGGACATGTTCAATGAACTTGGTTGCTTTGTCCACATCACTGTGTCCATCAACTGCTATGTCTTTACTAAAGACAAAATCTAAGGGAGACCTTGGTGTAAAACCAAAACAAGTCTCAAAAGGAGATCTATGTGTAGAAGAGTGCTTGGCACGGTTGTAAGTATGTTGCACATAACACAAATGTTAATCCCAAAGCTTGGGATGCTTGCTGCAATAGCTCCTAAGCAACTGGATCATTGTCCTGTTGACCACCTCTGTTTGGCCATTTGTTTGTGGATGAAATGTTGTGCTTTTCTTCAATCTAGTGTCCATCAACTCCCATAGACTAGACCAAAACTTCTCAACAAATCGGGAATCTCGATCAGATGCAATAGAAGTGGGTAACTCAAAATGAACCCATACATGCTGAAAGAACAAATTTGCTATTTGTTCAACTGTAATCTGCTTGTTACAAGGTATTAAAATACACATTTTTCTGAACCTGTCCACAATAACATATAAATAATCATGACCTTTTCTAGATTTTGGCAATCCCCCAACAAAGTCCCTGGAAACACTTTCCAAAGGATGATAAGGAACTAGAAGTGGAGTGTACAAGCCTAGTTTTCTATTGCTGGACTTGCTTTTAGCACACATGGTACACCCTTTAATATATCTAGAAACTATTTCATGCATTCTTGGCCAATAACAGAATCTTTGCAGCTGTGCAACTGTTTTACTTACACTAAAATGACCTGATATTAGAGAAGTATGTGCTTCTCGGATTATGTTAACTCTTTCAGTTTGAGGAATGCATAACTTTCCCAAATGTTACAAGAGTTGGTCCTTAACATGATAATCCAATTCTTCTACTTGTTTGCCATGACTTAAAGTTGCATATACATCTTTAAAATCTACATCTTGAGCATATTGTTCAATGTAGCTTTCATGTAATACTGAGTTATGCTTAAGTATAGTAGATGCATTTATGATTGGTCTTGAAAACATATCTACAACCTTATTGTGTATGCCTTTCTTATATCTGATGACAAGATGAAACTCTTGTAGAAAACCCATCCACCTATAGTGTCTTGATTGCTTCAATTTAGTTTGTGAGTGCAAATATTGAAGTGGTTGATGATCTGTATGTATAACTGTTTCTTTGCCCATTAGGTCATGCTTCCACTTTTTCAAGGTAGTGCTAGTACTGGTGCTGTACTAATTTTTTCTTTCAAGGTGTCGAAGGCTTTCTACTATTTGCCTCCCCACTGAAACACCTTGTTCAATCCTGTTAAAGCATGTAAGGGAGCTGTAATCAAGGAAATGTTAGCAATAAAATTTCGCCAATATTGTGCTGCTCTTAGGAAGCTCCTAACTTCTATAGCAGATTTGGGTTTAGGCCAGTTCACAATGACTTCAACCTTAGAGGGATCTATCTTCAATTCACCACCCCCTACAATATGACCCAAATAATTTAAAGATGTTTTGCCAAATTCAAATTTTGATAACTTAACATAGAGATTTTCTCTTTACAAAACATCTAGAGTCTGCTTTACATGCTTCAAATGTTCTTCCCATGTTTTACTGAAAACAAGAATGTCATCTAAATATACAATTACAAAATCATCAATAAAATTTCTGAGTATATCATTCATAACTCTCATGAAAGTGGCAGGAGCATTAGTTTGGCCAGAAGTCATAACCAACCATTCATATAGCCCTTGCTTTGTTTTGAAAGTAGTCTTCCATGCATCTTGTTCCGCTACTCTGACCTGATGATAGCCACTACGCAATTCCAACTTGGAAAAGTAAACAACTTCTTTTAGTTGATCTAATAGATCATCAATGTGAGGGAGAGGATAACGATTCTTGATCATTATTTTATTCAGTGCTCTGTAATCAATGCACATCCTGCACGAACCATATTTCTTTCTCACCGACACAATTGGATATCCACATGGTGATGTGCTTGGTATGATGAACCCTTTATTGAGCAACTCCTGTACTTGCTTCTTGATATTTGCATTCTCTAAAGTAGATAACCTGTACATTCCGATGTTAAGCAATGGAGCATCTTGCTACAAATGAATATCATGTACTATTTCCATTTTGGGTGGCAGACCTTTAGGTTCTTGAAATATGATATCATATTATGAAACAAATTTATCTAAATCAGCTTTCTATTTAGCATCACAACCTTCAAATGTATTGGTTTTATCAGGGGTCTTTTCCTTTACAACCATTAGTAAAAATTGCTTGCATGAATTTACAATTCTTTTCATCTGCCCTAAGTTTATGAGAGTGTAGTTATTTTTGAGCTGATGAGCTCTTACAATATATTCTATTCCATCTTTTGTGAGTTGATACTTATTTTCAGTTCTATAGAAAATGGCTTTTCTATCATACAAGTAAGGATTTCTTAAAACAATACCACATATATCCAAGGGAACTATATCTAACTCAACCTCATCTACAAAAGTTGACCCAATAGAAAACCTAAGTTTACATTGTCTAGTCACTTGTAGCTTTGCTTTATCACATACCCAACCTAATGGATATGGCTTCTTGTGAGGTGTTGTTAGTAAGCCCAACTTCTTTACAATTGTTTCAGAAATCAAGTTTACTTGTGAACCACTATCAAATAAAGTATCAATTTTTTGATGCTTGGAAATAACTCTAATATGAAAAAGCTCATGTCTTTTCCTCTCATTATCTTCATGATCAATAGATTGTGTAGAATTACTTGTAGATGCTTCATAATTTTTACCTTTATACCTACGGCTGTGACTGTTGTTTCATCACCTAAGTCTGACCCCAAGTCTTTCTGAATAGTAGTAGCAGTCTTCTTCTTCTTACCACCAAACTTCTTGGGTTTCAGCTCCAGATGCAAAGACCAGCAGTGTTCATCATCGTGCCCATCCTTCTTGCAGTGAGTGCATGAAGGTTTGTCTTTCTGTACAGTGTTTGTCTTCCTCTCCTTCCATTTTTGCTTCTTCTTTTCCTTGTTCTTGGTTGCAGAGGGTTTTGATGATCCCCCAATCTCTGGGTTCACATTCTTGCCTCTAGCCTCTAGATGTGTATCCTGAATTGATACACCATCTAGGCTAGTGGGGTTAAACATGAGAATGGTGTGCCTCAAATAGCTATGTAGACCACCTATATACTTCAACAAAGTTTCTGGTGAGTCTAGAGAAATGCCTAGAGTTAAAGCTCTTTTTCTAAATTCCTAGGTATAGCTTTGTACACTTTGGCCCTTTAGTTGGCGAAGAGCTTGCCAACTCATCATTTCTTGCTGCATATAAGCTAGTGGATATAATTTTCTTTTAATGGAAGAAACAAATTCATTCCAGGTAGAAATAATTTTACCATGCTTCTTCAAATCAGCTTGTGTCCTGCCTTCCCACCACACTAGGGCAGTTCCTCCAAGGCGAAGGCTAGCCAGTTGAATCTTTCTCCTTTCTGAATTAATGTTCTACACCCTAAAATATACATCAATCTATCTAATCCAGTTATCTAGCTTCTTTGCATTTAACTCACCATCATAAATTGGTAAATCAAATTTCACATCTAATTTAATCACAACAGTTTTCTTCTTTTTCTTTTTAGGGCTAGTTTTATGTGAAGAAGATGATGAGGATGGTGATGATGGAGTAGATGGTGGAGAGGGCCTCTCTTCTTTTCCTTTGCCTTCTAGATGGCCATCTAGAAGAGGTTCCTCTGCTCCTTTTTCTGTTTGAGGTGCTGAAGTGCTTTCACCTCAGCCTTTCTTAAATTCTCGATACATCTCTTCCACCATGGCTCTCATGGTCATGAAACTATCCATGAACTGAGAGTCTAATTTCGATGAGGTTTGTTCTGCCATCCTCCTCCTAGGATAGACTCTTCCAATTTCTGGATTAGCCTCAACAAGTTCTCCTTCTCCTATTTTGAGCTTTGACCTAGTTAGCATTCAACAATCCAGCACAAGCTTGTCTAACCTTAGCAAACCTAAAGCTCTGATACCACTTGATCTGGAAATGAGATCTTAGAAACTGATTAAGGTATTACAAATTCATGTGCATGGATTTGCCTATATTACTTAGTGCAATGGATAGATAAGATTGTGAATAACATAAATAATGAATCAGTTAAAGAAACATAACAGACACAACAAGATAATCAAGGAGTTCACCCAACATTCCTGGGCTACGTCTCCTGGTCTAGCCTTCAGTGGTGACCTCTCTATTATGTCTTCAAAAACAGAGTTTTACAAAAGTGAGCTCAATTTGAGTCTCACACAACAGATACAAAACAACAAGGCTTTACTTAGATCCCCCAAGTTTTTTGGAGTACACAGACTCTCCTCATTGACTCTCTCTCTCTGTTTGCTCTCTGTCTCAGCACTGCTTGTCTCTATTTTCTGTCCTCTGTGGCTTTTAAGCCAATCGGAACTGTCTGTTCGTTTCCTCTTCTGGGCTCTCTGGCTTCTCGGCCTCTATCCGCTCAATTCCCCCTCTGAGCGTTAGCAATCATGGCATAACGTCTTCAGGGAAGGTGGCCACCTGTTCTGCAACAGAAGGGACCATTGGGCCTTTGAAATCCCCAAAAATAGTGTTCTCTGTTTACACAGAGAAATACACTAAAAACACAGGAAAATTCACCAAACTGCCATTTATCGGATTTTAAATATCCTTAAATCCGCTCTATACTCCTATCGGGTCCTCCTGTATATCGCTATCGCATATCCACCGTTGATCTGAGTGATCTTGATCCAACGGTTGAGATCCATTTCGGGTGGCTCATGCGTACGGGGGTTAACTGCCCGAAAAGCGTGGTTTTCTCTCTCCAGCGCCTAGCCATGTGGTAGCTAGTGTATGGGCTCAGGTGGAGCCCAACCAAAACCACTTACCACCTACGGCCCACCCAAAATCCCACTCATTTCATGGTTTCCCTTTGTATTTGAAAAATACATTAAAACACTGAAAATATCGTAAAATGGCTTTATGGCGGACTTGAAATAATTATGCAGTGGCATTTACAAACCCTTTCGGGTCCGGTTTCACCGCATCAACGGATTCCCTTCGCTTTTTGTTCATTTAACGAAAATGCGAAAATACATAGAAAAGTGTCGTTTTACAAAACTTAATATGTATTAAATTTGGTTCATAATTTCGTCGGGTCCGGTCATCGCATATATATATATATATATATATATATATATATATATATATATATATATATATATATATATATATATATATATATATATATATATATATATATAGCCCTGCTCCTCTGTAATGCTCCGACGCGATATTGCGATGCAATTATATCGCGATGGCATATTGCATAGTCCCCGAGCCATTTATGAGCACTCCCCTGTGGTTTGCCAACGCGATATTGAAATTCAACTTGCGCCGTCGATCTACACTTGATCAACGGTCCTTGTTGACCACGTTAATCGCTATCACAATAAGTCTATGGTAGCCTCCAATAGCCTCTGAAAGCCTCCGCCAATTGTGAAATGCTGATCGGATCTGGACCGTTGATTGGCTAGATCCGACGGCTCCTGTGCAAAGTTGTTTAAACCATCGATACTCTATTTTTCCACTATTTCTTCATGTTTTTTCACTCCCGACATTGTAATTCGCCATTTCTAAGAGTTCTTCTTTTGTGATAGTTTTGATCTTTAGAAGACTTAGAGGGTTTTCTAGGATCCATTTTGGATCAACCAGGGGGGAAACTCACCCGATTCTACTTCCCATTCACACAATGTTCATAGAAATTGAAATCCAGAGAGAAATTAGACATACCTTCTACCATATCATTAACATGCAGTATTCGAAGGCCCTTCTCTCCAATATTTCTAAGCCTTTCATTCCATAACATGGTCTCTTCTCCAAATACCACTAGGTTTTCTGCTCCACATTTGGAACCACGAAACTATTTTACCCATCAATAACCATGCTACCTAGAATCTTGTCTAGAGTTGATCCAATCTGAACTCCGCACATTTATACCAGTACTCCCTGATCCATCTTGCATGTATCTTTCTCAAACATTGTTTTTACACCTGCATCATCCATCTTGCTTACATAAATTAGGTTTTTAGCGAAAGCAGGAATATAAAAAACACCAAGAAGTGTTCTAACCCTTCCACCTTGCAACTTTAGCTTGACTTTTTCATGTCTGATGATTCTGGCCTTCCTGTCATCTCCTAAGAAGACATCACCACCATCATATTTCTCATACTTGCAGAACCACTCTCTATGGGGAAAGAAGTGAAATGGTGCACCTGAGTTAATCAACCATGCCTCATGATCTATATGTGTACTTGAATAAGAATCCAAGTACACATCTCCACCTTCATCTGAGGTGGTTTTCGCCTATGCAAAAGCAGCATCATCAAATCCCTTTCCTTTCTCAAGAGCTTTAGATCTACAGTCCTTTTTGTAGTGCCATTCCATTTCGCATTTCCAACACAACTTTACAGGTTTTTCTGGAGATTTATATCTCCCTTTAGATTTAGATCTCCCACTTAAGGAACTTTTTTTTTTTTTTTGTTCTAGGACCGTTCTCATACAGACAAGGCATCTCTATTATGGATCTCCATATTTTTCCATCTCATCTCCTCTTATAGCAAGGATAAGACTATTTCATCAAACTTTAAGGTGGTTTTATTGCTACCTATTACAACAACCAGACTATCCCACAAATATGGTAGAGAACATAGTAAACAACTCTTCGTCTAAATTTTTTATTTCAATAGATAACAACTCACTTTCCACAATATTAAAGGCATTCAGATGCTCTGTCACCGAGTCTCCATTCTTCATCCTCAGGTTATACAACTTTTTTCACAAGAACAATTTGTTCATGAGAGACTTAGATTGGTATAAAGTCCTTAACTTGTCCCACAAAGCCTTTGCCATAGCTTCCCTTGATACATTCAACATTATTGAATCTGAGATACACTACTGTATTGTGTTCTATGCCTTCTGATCCAACTTCGCTCCACAACTGTATTGTCGTTAGTTTAGTACCTAGATCTACTGCGATCCACTGATCTTTATCCACCAATAAATCCTCCATCTTGAGCTTCCACAACTCAAAACTTTGTCCATTGAATTTCTCGATCTATATCTTTCCATTGTTCGCCATGTTCTTTCACCACAAGAATCGATCCCACATATCTACCACTGTAACAGGGTCTACCATGAGCTCGAGAAAAACCCCTTCGGCAGCAAAGGTGTCCCCTTGAAGCTGAAACAACTCTGATACCAAATGTAGGTTTTAACCCTATGCATAAATTACCTGCAAACGAATTCTCCAAACAGAAAAATATACAATGGCGAGAATATAAAACAAATATACACAGAGATTCCCCCTGGATCCCAAAACCAGGACAACCAAATTTATTTTTTGATTATGTTCGTTTCAATGTTACAATATATATATATATATATATATATATATATATATATATATATATATATATATATATATATATATATATATATATATAGATAGATAGATAGATAGATATATCTGTGTGTGTGTGTGTGTTGAAGCATTCATAAACCCCAATCAACTAACCCTGGATTAGAACATAACCGTAGTTCCCTTGACCATATCTACATACCATGAGCTAAAAACCATGATGCCTAAAACCATGTGCAAAACTCATGCACAAAACCATGGATAGGTCCACCCATTGTCTTTGGGTCTGACCCCCATGCTTGGGTCAACCCAACTATTATTGGATTTGCATTAAAAAAAATTCTAAGGTCGCTACCTCGGACCCCGTGCAGGGGGGCTACTGTCCCCTTATGACCCCCCTACTGTGCCGGGCACAATGTACAACATGTGGCACACCCAATACTTGGGTGTGATGAGATGTGAAACACTTCATCTATAACCATGGAATTTAATGTTTACATGTTCCTTTTTGATATGATGAGTTGGCACTTTGCCACCGTAGTTAGTGACATGTATGACATGATGATGAGTCTACCCCTCGCAGGGACACATGGTAGGCGAAAAACGTGATTTGAAATGCTAATTTGGTGGACAATGGATGACATATGACAATATTATGGAGTGACCTGTGGAGTGTGCTAAAATCCTTAAGGGAAATAAATATGAGTAAAACCAATAGCATGATATAATTCTAAGTCATCATCGATTATTCAAAAATTTCTTTTGCAACATTGCCAACTAGATTCAATGTGCTCATTATCTCCTTATGTCTTCACCCATTTATTTTGTATTGGTTCAGGGTGCTTAGAGAATCTGATGCCTTATTTTGAGCCCATAATCCATGAGATCCCTTGGAATTTGGTGCCCTATTTTGAATTGAAAACCCATGGGCCCCTTTCAATTGAGAGATGTCAACAATTTTTGAGTGACTAGATGCATCTCTTTAATTCCTCCATGTGGCTCCATTTGTGTACATAAATATTGGTAAATTATGTCAACAATCTTAACATAAACACAACTCCTTATAGGTTATTGAAAATTTGGTTTTGATAGAAATCCTATACTAGGTTCCAAGGCTAAAAAATTGTGTAATTCATGGTTAATAAACCCTAAAATTAAGATATCTTGAAAATTCCTTTAAAAAAAAACCACACTTGATGTTAGTAATATAGGAAAATCCACCTAAAATAAAAAAAACAAAATTGAATAACTAGTTAATTAAAAAACCCTTAAGCCCAAAAATAAGGACCACCAAATACTCTTAAAAATACCAGGTCTTCATTTTGACATTTCTTTTTTATTAAAATATGAAGAACCCCTTAATAAAACTTTTGAATTGCAAACACCGCTATCCAAAAAGTTCTTGGTTTCCTTAACCCAATAACAAATGATAGCTTTAGGAAGAATATAACTCACCAAATACTCTAATAGAGTTTCCTCCGTGTAAGCAATACGCAAGATATCACTAATTAATACAACCTTCCACACTGTTAAGAGGAGTTAATTTTGGAATTACCTTCTTGTAAAGCTTCAAATGCAAACTTATGGTATGCCTTTTGCAAAACCAACACCGCTCCCTTCCTTGTGGTGCTTTCCACAATGGACTATTTCTAGCAATATTCGAGGATATTCATGTTAGAGGATATTCATGTTGAAAAAGAGTTGTGAGAGGATATCACATGGCTCAGAGAAAATAGAGGTTAACCTAAAAACATTGCAATGATAAAAATTATATTTTTCTGGTCGGTTTATAAAGACCATAATTTTTTGGGTGAGAATTAAAATTGTTGAGTGGGACGTTGAACCTACCCTGCAAATGAGATTGCTAGGATGCGACAATATGGATTAGATTCGTAGTGGGCACTACCTCACAATCGTTGCATGTCATATTACAACTTTATTATTGGCTACCGTTCTTGCCATAACTTATCCTTTGGTTGCATGTCATACTACAACTTTATTATTGGCTACCGCTATTGCCATATCTAATCCTTTGGTTGCATGTTATACTACAACTTTATTATTGGCTACGGTTATTGCCATATGTTTGTTACATGTCATAGTACAACCGTATTATTGGTTACCCTTATTTGTGTATTGCAAGGAGTAATTTGTCCATAAAATTATGTAAATTTTGGTATGATTTTAGTAAAAAAATTTAAAATTATATCAAAATTTTTGGAAATTTTACTTGCAAGTTTTAAAATTTTGAGTAAACTAAAATTTAATAATACTAATTCTATTTTCATCACCAAAAACAAAATTCAAACACTCTTACCATTAAATTTAAAAAAATAAATAACAAATTCCAACCAATTTTATTCTTAGAAACAAATTTACCAGCTCAATAGACAACTCCACCATTATTTCCCTACGTAATCAATCGGTTTTTGTTATGGTACGTTGTGTGACATCGTTAACTATATATTACTGTACACGCAAGTCTCTGACGTATGAACATTGCAACTAATCCTTTTCGCAACCAAGTTAACGCATTAAATTAGAAAAAACCTCAATGCCATACAACTAATCGAGCATAGTTATAACGTTATGTGCGTGGATTAAATATTTCCTGTGTACGGTGCACCAAATTGACATTTTCGGCGTCACAAGTATGATATCAACCTCTGGATTCTAGATCAGATATATACTCGTTTTAGGATCATTATAAATATCGTTCCACAATAAAATAAAGTTTGGCCTACTTCATGTAGCGTTCATTCATGTATTCGGCTTAATTCTCATAAAGGGAATGGACACCCACCATGAGGACCTCCATGGGCGATTTTCTTTAAACAAGGGAGTTTAGAAGCGACACGGCACTCAGCGTTATAGAATCACGTAGTGCGCGAGACCACCATTTTAAGCAAACAACGCACACTTTATATCATACGAATATAATCATTAACAAACATCATCAAATTTCTATACAAATACGATCAATATTTTATCATAGATATATTATGAGAAAAATCAATATCTTAATCCATTTATTAAATCAATAGTGTAGGACCAGATTACATGTTGGGGATTTTTCTGAGAAAATCCCAAAAACACATAAAAAACTAAACACAAACACAGAGACAATCCTCTGTTTCTACCTTTCCAGGATTTTTTGTGCACAGGGAAGCTCAAAAAAAAATTACTGAGGAACAGAGTATTACACCACCATAAAATATTTCTATTCAAAAAAACAAAATGTCTTATACAAACTTCAGCCTCTTTGCTGAGAGGGATTCACCAAAATACTCTGCCTCTTTTACAAAATGATTTTTACACTGCTGTGTAAAATCTTCATTCACAGTTACTGCTGTAAAAAGGTTTTTACATTTACTGCTGTAGAAATAAAAATTTCTTACATTGATTTACTGATGTTAAAACATTTTTTTTATATGCAGTTGTAATACCCAAAAAAATTTTCGTAAACTCTCCAGCACACAAACCATTACTTAAAAAAATTCTCACGCTGCTGCGTATTTCAAAAAGTCTTCTTAAAAATTAATCTCCACTTTGGTTTCGGAACCCTTGCTCTAGTTCCTCAGTGCTATGCTCTCCTTGTTTTATTTGCTGCTGCAAAAACTCTCTGGTTTTCCTCGCTGCTGCGAACACATGTTTTTCTTCTCCTCCCGTGTGCAATACCCAAAAAAAAAATAAAAGGTCAACACTTAAACAAAACTTATTACATACGATTTTTTATATTTTAATACATGCCGTATGAAAAACTTAAAAATTTTACCAACGCATATGACACTGCATTGATAACAGGTATGGTCAACCAAACTTAAATCTTACTCCACGCAAGTTCATAAATGTTGACCGTATGCATCTTGGAACAATCGACGGCGGAGATCGATGGAGCAGATCGAACGGCGGAGATCGATGGAGCAGATCGAACGGCGGAGGAGAATATCGGGAGCCCTTACTTGACTGAATGATAGCACCCGAGAAATGACGTCTGCTTACGTATGCTGAGAGCCACGCGGCAGCACTATATTATATCGGGCTCAAAAATACGGAAACCACTTTCACGCAAAAGCGGTCCGAGATGAAAGGCGGTTTTGCTGAGTGGTTTGGGTGAGGTATGACTGCGTTGAAATTACATATTCAACACTCCCCTTTAATTTCAACTGCTGGGCATTCGGTCATACCCAGACACTTCCTCAAAAATTCAAAGCTTTTCTGATCCAATGGCTTTGTCAAAATGTCTGCAACCTGTTCTTGAGTCCTGCAATGTTCTAGGACAATTTCTCCATTGTTCACCAATTCTCTTATGTAGTGAAACCTTGTATCAATGTGTTTCGTTCTCTTATGAAACACTGAATTCTTTGACAATGCAATAGCTAAGCTATTGTCACAAAAAATCACTGTCGCTTTTCCCTGCTCTTGGCCTAAGCTCCTCAACATTCTTCTCATCCAAACTGTTTGACATGCTGTTGCTGTAGCTGCCACATATTCAGCCTCTGCTGTAGACAATGCTACAATGGACTGCTTCTTAAAAGCCCATGAAATGGCTCTAGAACTCATATGAAAAACATAACCGGAAGTGCTTTTCCAATCATCTACACTTCCAGCCCAATCACTATCAGTGTATCCAATCAATCCTGAATGTTCTGAGACACTATATAATATGCCAAACATTTTGGTACCTTTGACATACCTTAGAATTCTTTTTGCTGCCTGCCAATGTGCCTCCTTTGGCCTCTCCATGAATCTGGAAATTAAACTAACAGCAAACATAATGTCAGGCCTAGTTGTTGTTAAATACATAAGGCTGCCAACAATACTCTTGTACAAACTAGGATCAAAATCCTTGCTGCTGTCCTCTCTGCTGAGTTTTAATCCCATTACTGTGGGAGTGATCGCTGATTTGCACTCTTGCATGTTAAATCTGCCCAACACTTGATTTACATATCTAGCTTGTGAGATAAAAATTCATTTTTCATTTTGATCTACTTCTATGCCTAAGAAGTATCTCAAGAAACCCATGTCAGTCATTTCAAATTCCTCCTTCATGACTGATTTAAAATTCTCAATGAGCTGATCATCATTACCTGTGAAAATAACATCATCAACATATAAGACAACAATCAAAATTTTACCATCATTTTCTTTGATGTAAACTGTGGGTTCTCCCTCACACTTGTCAAATTCATTATCCAATAGATAAGAATCTATCCTGCTGTACCATGCTCTTGGCGCTTGCTTTAGCCCATAAAGAGCCTTCTTCAATTTGCACACTTTGTGCTCTTCACCTTTCTTCTCATAGCCTATAGGCTGTTCAACATAAACCTCTTCCTTTAACACTCCATTTAGGAATGTTGACTTCACGTCCATTTGGTAGACTTTCCATTTGTTTTGAGCTGCTATGGACAGCACTGCTCTCACGGTTTCCATTCTTGCAACCGGGGCGAAAGTCTCCTCATAATCTCTTCCATACTGCTACTTGTACCCTTTGACAACCAGCCTTGCCTTGTGTCTTTCTATTTTACCTTCAGCATTGCTCTTAGTCTTGTAAACCCATTTGACTCCAATGACTTCTTTGCCTTTTGGTAGCTCAACCAAATCCCATGTTTTGTTTCTCTCTATGGCATTCATCTCCTCATCCATAGCTTCTATCCATTTCCTATCTTTAATTGCATCCTCGAAATGAATAGGATCATCAACATGACAATACAAGGCAAATAAGGAATTCATTCCTTCATCATAAATATCACTTAGATTTCTAAATTTCTTACCTCTTTCATTTGGTGTGCAAGTGCTTGAAGACGCACTTGAATTTCCTCCTTGTGGTGTGCTTGGAGAAGCACTCTCATTTATCCTCAATGGTGTTCCTTGCTGTCCTTGTGTTGGCGCTGCTATTTGGGGATTCATTTCAGCGACCTCCTCATCATCTTCATCATGAGACAAATAGTTTTTAACATTAACTGTCTTCTCTATGCTTCCATCCCAAGCTTCCTCTTCAATGAATTGAACATCTCTGCTGACAAAAAATTTCTTGGTAGATGGGATATACAACCTGTAAGCTTTGGATTCCTCACTGTATCCAATGAAAATACATTTCTCCCCTTTGCTGTCCAACTTCCTCCTTAGCTGATCTGGTATGTGTGCATAGGCCACACATCCAAAAACTTTCAAGTGGGTGACTCCTTGCTTTCTCCCACTCCATGCTTCTTCCGGCACTTTGTTCAACACTGCTTTTGTAGGACACCTGTTCAAAATATACACAGCACAATTTACAGCTTCAGCCCAATATTCATTTGGCAAATGCTTTGCCTTCAACATGCTCCTCGCCATATCCATGATGGTCCTGTTCTTCCTTTCGACAACTCCATTTTGCTGCGGAGTGTACCTTGCTGTAAATTGTTTGCGAATTCCATTTTCTCTACAAAATCTTAGGAATTCCTTGGAGATATACTCACCTCCTCTGTCAGTTCTCAAAACTTTAATATGCAGCCCGCTTTGGTTTTCCACAAATGCCTTGAAATTTCTAAATTTTTCAAACACTTCACTCTTGTTTTTAAGGAATATACCCAAGTTTTTCTTGTAAAGTCATCAATGAATGTTAGGAAATATTCGCTGCCTGCTAATGATGGAGCTTGCATCGGTCCACATAAATCTGAGTGGATGATCTCTAAGGGTGCCTTTGCCCTTATGCTCTTCCCTGATGGAAAACTTTCTCTATGTTGTTTCCCCAAAATGCAGCCTTCACATAGGCTGTCTGGTTTCTCTATCAATGGTAATCCTCTTACCATTCCTTTCCTACTCAACAAATTTAGACCTCCAAAATTGAGATGTCCAAATCTCAAGTGCCACAACCAATTTTCATCCTTTGGCACGCTTTGGAAAGCCTCTTGGGTAACTGCTGCAATTTCATTTTTGTTTTTCAAATCTGCCCTGATCCTGAGAGGGAACATCCTGTTCCTTGTCATCTTTACTTCAGCAATGCATCTTTTGCTGGGTGCTATATCCATGATGGTGCATACATCATTTTTAAAGAAAACATTGTACCCCTTATGGACAAGCTGTCCAATACTCAAGAGGTTACATCTCATTCCAGGGACATAGTAGACATCTGCTATGGTTTTCCTTTCTCCTTGCTTTGTAAATATTTTTACCTCTCCTTTTCTCATAACAGAGATTTTACTATCAGTTCCTAGTGTGACTTCTGATTTTACATTTTGATCTAAAGCAGAAAAGAGGGCTATGTTTCCTGTCATATGGTTGCTGCAACCTGAGTCTAAAAACCATGTGTCTTCACTGTTTGTTTCAGCGATGTTACAAGCTAACAACACATTATTTTGGCTGATGTTTTCTCTAGTAACATTTGCATTTTGTCTATCACTCATATCATGCTACTTCTTCCTACATTCACTGGCATAATGCCCATATTTTTTACAATAATAGCATTGGACATTGGATTTTTCATACCTTTGTCCTTGAGCATGATGTTGTCCTCTTTGTTGGCTGCTGCCTTGGCCTTGGTTCTGATTTGGATTGCTGCCTCTTCCTTGTGCATTTGCTGGGCTGTTCCTTCCACCTCTGTTCTGGCTTCTGCCTCTTCCTCTTTTGTTTCCTCTGCCTTGACCTCTTCCTCTTCCAAAGGACATCTGGGTCTTGAAGGCTTGCTCTAGAGATGAGTTTTCATTTCTACTCAACCTCTGCTCATGTGTTATCAGTGATGCATGTAGCTCATCAACTGAAAAGTTTGAGAGATCCTTTGTCTCTTCAATGGTGGTGACAATCGCATCAAACTTTGAGGGTAAGACCCTCAATATTTTCTCCACAATCCTCCTTTCTTCAATGGTTTCTCCATGAGTCCTCATCTGTGTGACCAAACCAATCACATGTGTGAAGAATGAGTCAATATTATCTGACTCCTTCATGCTCAGATTTTCAAAATCTTTTCTCAGCAATTGTAGTTTTGCTGTCTTCACTCTCTCCATGCCTTGATAGGCTGTCTTGAGGGTTTGCCATGCTTCATTTGCTGTCTTAGCTGTTGCTAACCTTGGAAACACACTCTGGTCTACTGCTAGATACAACAACATACGGGCTTTTGAATCCTTCTTCCTATTGCTCTTCAACAGATCTCTCTCTCCCTGAGTTAATGCATTGAACTCATTTTCATCCGCTGGTTCTTCAAAACCATCTTCAACTATTTCCCATAAATCTTGAGAGGCAAACAGGGCTGTCATAGTTATTGACCAGTAGTCATAGTTTTTCCCATTGAACTGTGGGAGCTGGGTGTTAAACATACCCATACCAGTGCTTGTGCTGGCCATTCCTTGCATCCTTAGTTATGCTTCAATTTCTTGACTGTGTATCTTAAAACACTGACTGTTTCAGCAGTAACATTTCAAAAACTTTGAGGAATACCTGAATATTTTCTTGACTGAGCCTTCACTCTGCTGGAGAAGATCTACTGCTGCAACAAAAGACTCCTCCCTTTAGCTTCTTGAACACTTTCAAAGAGCCTAAGCCTGCTCTGATACCACTGTTGGGGATTTTTCTGAGAAAATCCCAAAAACACATAAAAAACTAAACACACACACACACAGAGACAATGCTCTGTTTCTACCTTTCCAGGATCTTTTGTGCACAGGGAAGCTCAAAAAAAATTACTGAGGAACAGAGTATTACACCACCATAAAATATTTCTATTCAAAAAAAACAAAATGTCTCATACAAACTTCATCCTCTTTGCTGAGAGGGATTCACCAAAATACTCTGCCTCTTTTACAAAATGATTTTTACACTGCTGTGTAAAATCTTCATTCACAGTTACTGCTGTAAAAAGGTTTTTACATTTACTGCTGTAGAAATAAAAATTTCTTACATTGATTTACTGATGTAAAAACATTTTTTTTATATGCAGTTGTAATACCCAAAAAAAGTTTCATAAACTCTCCAGCACACAAACCATTACATAAAAAAATTCTCACGCTGCTGCGTATTTCAAAATGTCTTCTTAAAAAGATTAATCTCCACTTTGGTTTCGGAACCCTTGCTCTAGTTCCTCAGTGCTGTGCTCTCCTTGTTTTATTTGCTGCTGCAAAAACTCTCTGGTTTTCCTCGCTGCTGCGAACACATGTTTTTCTTCTCCTCCCGTGTGCAATACCCAAAAAAAAAAAAAAAGGTCAACACTTAAACAAAACTTATTACATACGATTTTTTATATTTTAATACATGCCGTATGAAAAACTTAAAAATTTTACCAACGCATATGACACTGCATTGATAACAGGTATGGTCAACCAAACTTAAATCTTACTCCACGCAAGTTCATAAATGTTGACCGTATGCATCTTGGAACAATCGACGGCGGAGATCGATGGAGCAGATCGAACGGCGGAGGAGAATATCGGGAGGCCTTACTTGACTGAACGATAGCACCCAAGAAATGACGTCTGCTTATGTATGCTGAGAGCCACGCGGCAGCACTATATTATATCGGGCTCAAAAATACGGAAACCACTTTCACGCAAAAGCAGTCCGAGATGAAAGGCGGTTTTGCTGAGTGGTTTGGGTGAGGTACGACTGTGTTGAAATTACATATTCAACATTACAGTCAGATCATTGCATTATGCCAGCTTTTGATAGGTATACAATGTCAGTTAGGTGGTTTCATATTTTTTTATTGCATTTTGTGCAAATATAATATGTACAATCAATTGTAGCATGAGCACTATCAGAAATTCCTGTGCAACTTCATGCTGTACAAGTACCCACGCCCACTGATTGGAGAAATAACTATGGACTGGGCTTGGAATTTCAAATCCTTTGAGTTCGGCAAATGAAAATTTAAATTCTTTCCGTGAGTAAAATAAAAATTCGATGATGTTTTTGTATATTTCTTACTTTTCATTGTATGCTACTCAAATTTGTGAGTATATACCCTCCCATATCTAGAAACTCTCTTGCTCGTAAACTCTCTATGTAACCTAGGACCAATATTTGTGTCAACAATCCGATAAATCTATACCAGAAATCACTGGATTGGAATATCAGCCATGGGAGTTCAACAGCTGAAACAGGATTTAGGCTAGAAAATAGGCTTGAATGACTTGCCGGAGATTCATTGGTTTTTAGCTATGTTGCATGAGTATTTAGAAAGCGTGGGAAAGTTGAGATCTTGGGTATGGGTGGCGAGAACAGCTTGAAGTACTCGGGAGCGGTAATATTATGTAATAATAAAAAAAATATTATTTTAATTATATAATTTATATAATAATCAGAATTAATATTGAATCAAAATATTCAAATATTAAAATCAATTTAAATATATAAATAATAAATATATAATCTCTCTTATATACAGCTTGAAGTAATCGGGAGCCGTAATATTATATAATAAAAAAATAAAAATTATTTTTTAATTATATAATTTATATAATAATCAAAATTAATATTGAATCAAAATATTCAAATATTAAAATCAATTTAAATATATAATTAATAAATATATAATCTCTCTTATATATAAATATATTCTTTGGGTGTCTTTCTCCTTAATTCTCTCCTTTTTATATATATAAAATATTAAAATGTTAAGTTCATTTGACACATGACCAATCTTTGAAACAATCTAGCTTAAAAATACAACGGAACAATTTTACATATGTTTTTTTAGTTATTCTTAAGAGAAAAAGTAAAGAAACTCTAACGTTTAAGCATTGACTGCCACATACAATATGCACACACAATCTTCTTCCATTTATATACATAAACAACAAAAGAAATACGCATCAGCATGACATCCGAGATATCGCCCCTACATTGAGGTGCCACACACTTCCTTAACCCATCAAGAGACTCCTCCAATTTCTCAATTAAGGATATCGATGTTAAGGATGTCTTTGGCCTTTCTTCCTACGAAGGTTTCAACTTAGGCTCATGTTTTGTGGGCAGTTTAGCATATTTCTCTAAAGGCTTTGTATTATGCAACCCACCGAGATATCGCCCTTACATCGAGGTGCCACTCACTTCCTTAACCCATCAAGAGATTTCTCCAGTTTCTCAATTAAGGATATCGGTGTTAAGGATGTATTTGGTCTTTCTTCTTACGAAGGCTTCAACTTAGGCTCATGATTTGTATGTAGTTTAGCATATTTCTCTACAGGCTTTGTATTTTGCAACCCTAGGGAACACGGGAACTAAAAAAAAATAGTCTTCAAAGCTCCTGGAACTTTCCCAAGCTCCCATTGCATTTCCCGCTGAGAAGGGAACGTTCCCATACAATTCCAAAGCTCTCGGGAGTGCAAGAACCATTGGAATAGGTTTTCCAACTCTTGGGAGATGTTCCCGTGTAATAGAGCTTTTTAGACAAAAGGCACAAATGAAGTTAGATGTGGAAAAAAATACATGTCATGATTGAACTTCCGGAAAGGCGAAGTGTGGAACTCTCCCTTATAAAAACATCTTCCGTCTAATTAAAAATAATAGATGAAAATACATTTAAAAAAATAATATATTAAAATAAATCTCTATCAATGTCTTATGTAGTAGCATTTACAGAATCGTTTGGGTCCTTATGCTTCATTGGATTGGAGTCATTCAGGGATAAATCTTGCCATAAGAACCCTGTAAGACTTATCGGGGCTTAGCCCTTATCCTTCGTCAAGTCCTAGGGAAACCTCGATCAATCTTGGAAAAGAGAAATTGTCCCAAAATATGCATTAGTTTTGCGTCGATATATATAGAACAATGCCATAGTCTCTCTTTGATAATAGTTGGAATGATTTTTCTAGCATATTTTCTAAAACAATCAATACTGCATGCAACGTGACCTAACCATAGTATGATTCAAAAATGTACCTTGAGCCACATTATTGGTCGGAGTAAGACAGTCTCTAAAGCAATAGATATCCAACCTTGTTGGTCCGGTTGAAACGGGCACTAGAGCAATAGATATCCAAAACATCACGTCTCAACACCAAAGCAATCGAAACTTTAAAAAGTAAATTTGAACCGAATAAATAAACAAAAAATGTGTTATTAGTGTTAATCACCAAAACAAGATTGAAATGTCTTATTTTTCATCTCAATGAATGTCAAGTGTTCAAATTGTTTGTTTACTTATAAAATTTCGAGTCTTCACAGTGTTGCTCACCTAATTAAATTGTAATTTTTTCAGAAAAAATGAAAACCGCAAGTGGATGTCACCACTCATATAATTTCAATTCAAAATAATCTAGTCGAGACATTCAATTATTTTTTGTAGAAAGAGGCATTTATTGTAGAATATGAAATGTCCTCTTTAAGTCAGCTGATAAGCCAGCAAAACTATGAAGAAAAATACATATAAAAAAATGAACAAATAAAACATAGTTATTGTGTTAGCTCAAACTTGTTGTAAATCTCATATTTAATTAAACCATTAACTACATTATTATATAGTAAAATTATTACTAATATGATTATCAATCAACTCTGAAACAAATCTACTGACACTACCAATCTTCTGAAAGCTAATTTCCAGCACTGACCACCCTAATAATTTGTTGCCCTAATTTTGCATAGAGAACACAAAATCTGCTGACTAATTTGTCAACAAATTACATAACAAGATTAAGCATTATTCCCAACACTCCCCCTTAATTATTAATGAGGATTTACTATCTTATCTCGTAGTGCCAAAAACTGAGCTTTTGCAACTTCTTTGGTGAAGATATCTACTAGCTGATCATGAGTATTTATATGCTTCAATTCAATATCCTTCTTCTGCACCAAATCTCGAATGAAGTGATATTTCATGTCAAAATGCTTTGTCCTACTGTGATGAACCGGATTCTTTGCTAACTTGATGGCACTTACATTATCACAATAAATCACTATAGGCTGAATTTGTTTTTCTCCAATTTATTCCAAAATTTTTCTAAGCCAAAGAGCTTGTGTACCTGTTGAGGTAACTGTAACATACTCCGCTTTTGTGGATGAGAGGGCTACAATGCTTTGTTTTTTTTAGGTCCATGTAATCAAACCAAAACAAAAAGAGAAACAATTTCCAGTTGTGGACTTATGGTCATCAATACTACCTCCCCAATCTGAATCAGTAAATCCAACAAGATTGAACTTTTTAGAAGAGTAGTAATGAATACCAAAATTTAGAGTGCCTTTCACATACCTTAAAATCCACTTGGCTGCCTTCATATGTATTTCAAATGGATTTTTCATATACCTTGAAACAAGTGAAACTGAATATGTAATATCAGGCCTTGTGTGGGTTACAAATATCAAGCTCCCGACAATACTTCTGTAAGTTTTCTCATCAACTAAATTAGCACCATCATCTCTACATAACACCTCTCCATGAGCACTTGGAGTAGGGGATGGATTACAATCAAGCATATCAAATTTATTTAGCATATCCTGTGCATACTTTGTCTAACAAATGAAAATCTCATCCTTACTTGGATAAACCTCCATTCCTAGAAAATATTTCATGATGCCTAGATCTTTCATCTCAAATTCATTCATCATAACAACTTTGAATTTATCATTCATCTTAGAACTACTACGCATATACAATATATCATCAACATACAAACTTATGAGTAGAATATCAATACCTTCTTGTTTGTAGTAAAGGGTAGGATCACTCTTACTTATCTGGAAGCCATTTTCTTGAAAGTATCCATCAATCCTAGCATAACATGCTCTTGTTGCTTGCTTGAGACCATACAAAGCCTTCTTCAACTTGTAGACATTATTCTCCTTTCCTTCCACTTCAAAAACTTGTGGCTGCTCCACATATACTTCCTCTTCTAAATTCCCATTCAAGAAGGCACTTTTCATGTCCATATGATGTGCACTCCACTTTTCCTGAACTGCTAATGAAATCAACATTCTAATGGTCTCATGTCTTGATACTGGTGCAAATTCCTCTTCATAATCAATTCCATACTTCTATGTGAATCCTTTAGCAACTAATCTTGCTTTGTGTCTTTCAACACTCCCATCACTATTAAATTTAGTCTTATAGACCCATTTGGTGCCAATCTTTTTCTTGTCATGTGGAAGCTCTGTCAACTTCCAAGTGTCATTCCTTTGATTGGAATCCATATCTTCTTGCATGGCTTGCATCCAAACCTCATTAGTACATGCATCTTCAAAACACGATGGTTCAAAATTAGCCTTGGCTAATAAACCAAAATTGACTATCTCACCTATTGGGATTTCTTCATGTGCTTGATTTGCACTCCTCTGATAAATATCACTTAATCTTCTTACCTTCCTTGTAGAACTTGGAGAAGAAGTTGGACTTGAACTTGATGTTGAAGAAATTGATGAATGATTTCTTGGTGGAGTTAACCCACTAGTTACAAGAACATTAGTTGGTTTCTCATGATCAATATCAACAATTATATCATCATTCAAAACAGATTTTATCTTCTCAACATCGCCTTTTTGATGACCATAAACTCCCCCTTCATTAAAAATTACATATCTTGAGACAATAAGCCTGTTATTTAGAGGATTATACAATTTATAAGCCTTGCTTGTCTCACTATACTCAATAAAAATACATAACTCACTCTTTGCATCTAACTTTTTTCTATTCTGATCAAGTGCACATAAGCCAAACAACCAAAAACTTTGAAATGATTAACATTAGGCCTTATCCCATACCAAGCTTCATAAGGAGTCATCTTTTCGAGTACACTCATGGGGCTACGGTTGAGGATGTACACTATTGTAGCAATTGCATCTCCCCAATAAGAATTGCTCAACCCCTTAGT
The DNA here is from genome assembly GCA_031772625.1 of Pinus tabuliformis. Classification (NCBI taxonomy): domain Eukaryota; kingdom Viridiplantae; phylum Streptophyta; class Pinopsida; order Pinales; family Pinaceae; genus Pinus; species Pinus tabuliformis. The sequence continues at coordinate 812,267,639 of CM062808.1, read as the reverse complement.
TTGTAACATGCATCTTGCCATTTCAACAACAGTACGATTCTTTCTTTCAGCTATGCCATTCTGTTGGGGTGTGTATGTTGTAGTATGTTGCCTCTTGATGCCATTCATATCACAATAACTCTAGAAATCTTTTGAGCGAAAGTCTCCTCCACAGTCAATTTGCAAACATTTGATATTGCACCCTTTCTCATTTTCTACAAGGGCTTTGAACTTCTTGAATGTATCTAGGGCTTTACTTTTGGCCTTCAAAAAATATACCCAACAATTTCATGAGTAATCATCAATAAAAGTGATGAAATATGATGACTTACCCAAAATCTTAGTCTGCATAGGACCACATATGTCTGAATAAACAAGCTGAAGTGGGTGATGAGCCCTCCATGCAGTGCCCTTCAGAAACCTTTCCCTTGCATGCTTTCCTTTAGCACATCCTTCACAAACCTCCTTATGCTCTTCTACCTTGGGCAAACCAGAAACTCATGCATGTGAGGTTAGAAACTTCAAACTGTGAAAATTTAAATGCCCGTATCTGAGATGCCATAACCAACTTGAATCCTCATAAGACATATTTGCAAGATTGTTGTTATATTCATCAATCCTCAAGGGAAACATCCTATTTCTTGTCATAGGCACAACAGAAATCACCCTATTTCCCTTATTCTTATCATAGATAGTACATTTCTTATTTTCAAAGACTACTTTATAATTTTTCTCACATAGCTGCCCAACGCTCAACAAATTATGCTTCAATTATGGAGTATAATAAATGTCATGAATAATCTTTATACCTTCTTTTGTTTGGACCTTCATAGCTCCTTTGGCAGCAACCTCCAATGATTTATCATCACTAAGCTGGATCTTGGATTTGAAACTTCCATCCTTCGTTGAAAGCAACTTCTCATTCCCTATCATATGGTTAGAGCATCCAGAATATAGGTACCAAACATCTTTACTATATTTTCACCTTTGGCATAAGATAAAAATAAGTAATCTGGAGGATGCTCACCACTTTCTTAAGCATAGTTATCATTTTTACCTTCTTTCAATCTGAATTCTCTTTCAAAGTGGCCATACCTATTACAATAGTAACATTGAACATTTCTCTTATCAAATCTACCTCTACCTCTTCCTTTGAAACTACCTCTTCCACTTGAGCCACCTCTTCCTCTACCTCTTGAAGAATTTTGGCTTTTCCATTTACCTTGACCTTGATTTCTTTTGGCACTACTGCTGCTTGCATCTTCATTCTTTGTAATTTGTAATTTAGAGGAAAACACTTTCTCTACACCTTCAAAAGTGTCCTTCAATCTTTCTTCATGAGATATCAAGGATCCAACCAATTGATCAAATTGTAGTATTGTCAAATCCTTACTTTCTTCCATGATTATGGCAACATGATTCCATCTATGTGTTAAAGATCTCAATACCTTTTTAATTAAAACTTCATGAATTATAGTTTCTCCAAGTGTAGGCATTTTATTGACCACATCTTTGACTCTCACACAATAGTCACTCAGCTTTTCAACTTCTCGCATCTTCAAATTCTCGAACTCTCGCTTCAATGTCTAAAGCTTGACCACCTTAACTTGATCACTACCTTGGTAAGCTTCTTGTAGAGTCTCCCAGGCATCTTTGGTAGTTTTTTCTCCTGATATTCTTGGAAATAAGCTCTTATGAAGAGCTATTTGAATGTGAAACAAAGCTTGAGCATTCTTCTTCCTTGCTTCCTTTCTCACTGTTTTTTCATTGGCCGTAAAGGCATTCCAATTAGCTGGCTCCTCATAACTTGATTCAACAATATCCCACAAATATTTTCCAATAAAAAAGGTTAGCATCTTAATGCATTAATAATCATAATCGTTCCCATCAAATTCTAGAACGGGCATCTGGTTAGAATTCGACAAGATTAACTTTGGCGAAATTCCAACAATAAAACTTTAACCCAAAACAATTTTACCTGATACCACTTGTAGAATATGAAATGGCCTCTTTAAGCCAGCTGATAAACCAACATAACTATGAAGAAAAATACATATAAAAAAATGAACAAATAAAACATAGTCACTGTGTGAGCTCAAACCTACTGTAAATCTCATATTTAATTAAACCATTAAATACATTCTTATATAGTAAAATTATTACTAATATGATTATCAATCAACTCTTAAACAAATCTACTAACACTACCAATCTTTTGAAAGCTAATTTCTAGCACTGACCACCCTAATAATTTGCTGCCCTAATTTTGCATAGAGAACACAAAATCTGCTGACTAATTTGTCAACAATTTACATAACAAGATTAAGCATTATTCCCAACATTTATAGCCTTGAGTAATACTTTAGTGGTTATCTAATTTTATGGATTAAAATTCATACTATTCTAGGGACGGAAAAATGAACTGTAAAGTTATTTATGGGAGAAACTATAATATCCATTAGTTTTCAATAAGTATTCTTAGCATTGAGTAAGAATTTAGTAGGGGGTTCCAAGTGGAATAGGCGGGTGGCAACCAACATCCACCTGGATCAGTCCATCATGCATATCACGTAAACCTTCGTTAGCACAAGACCTTTATAAACACCTAAGAAAAAAATTGTAGACATTATGGTGTAGATTTGCAATTGCTTATGAAGTTTTAATCAAAATCACAAGACACAAACCTACTCATTGCTCTGCGTAATTTAATTCACAATTTAGAACAAAAATTCCAGACATACAATAAGAAATAACACACATGCACACAATATTTTTCCCGAGGAAATAAATCTGCTAAAATCCCCAATGTCTCCTTGCATTAATATGATGAATAGAGATGCATTACAATTTCTTTGCTCATTTGAGCACACCCTGCAAGTGAATAACCCATTTCTCTATTCACTAAGAAGCTCTGACCCATACTTAGTCAATTTATGCCTCTGCTTGAGCCCCTATTTCCTCATGCAATCCTTGAGAAATTAGGCCCCTATTATTTAGGAATTTCTCTAAAATGGATTGTGCAATTCCCAAGGTTGATCATCGGACTCCATGCAACACCTGTGCACTGAAGACTAGTCTACAATTGATGTTACACTTTCTTGGAATACCCACCACAACTGGTGAACTCGAATTCTATGCATGCACTAGCTATTTTGGGCTGATTGATCAGTTAGCTGGATGATCACTGAGTTTAACTGAAGTCCCACTACACAACTGACCTTCCACTAATTCCTCCAATAGTTGGAACTAGTTTAACTAAAAACAATTTGAGATAACTAATCTTCATTACTACAAATTCACAATCAAACATGCTTAACCGAACTCTAACTCCTCCAATTCTAATTTACTAAGTAAACTAGGTGACACAAGCCTTGTCACGCAAATTAAATGCATCCAAGTTGTTTGTTGATGTGGAAATTCGAATTTTCTCAATTTAATCAAGGCAAAATCAAATTGAGAATTTCTTGCTACATTTTTCAACAAAGATAACCATATTTTTTTCTAAATAACTCTCCGTTAATTAGTTGATATTGATTGGATTTCAACCTCAGGTCTCACCACTTTTTAAAGTATAAATGTGAAGATGCAAATCCATGAGATAAGTAATAAATTAAATATGAATATAATGAAGTAAAGGAATCAGGAGTAGTGTGTACCTGTTGTAACTACTGAGAATTATTCTCAAATTCCTGATCATCGCAAATTTTATTAGTATCACAATCAATTGATTTTGTAACCAATCTACAGAAGCCTTCACCTATGATAATTTTAAAAGGATTAATTTCGAGGTAACACTCCTGACGTGTCGTGATCCAATGGGCCCTCTTTTCTCCAATAACTCTTTGAAGAAGTAAAGTTATAACCACAGAGTAAGGAACTATTACTTTTTTATGGGATCTAATAAGAAAAGGCCTAAAGTGTTTTATTGATTTGAAAACAACATATGTTTGTTTTTCCACATCCATGTAATTAAGCTATGCAACATGAAACCATGAACTAGTAAAAGATATAGGTACTTCAACATCCTAATCATTTTTCTATCTAAGAATTGCCGCATACCACTGATTAGAGGCGAAAGTAAAATAATAAATTCTTTATTAAAATAGGGAGAGAAAGGCAAGAGCTTGCATAATCTCCTATTTAATTGAATCAAAAGCTTATTTTTCAATTAACGTCCACTCAAATGTTGCATTTTTCTTAATCATATTTTGTAAGGGTAGTACAATCTGAGTGAAACTAGGGAAAAAGTGCCTTAGGAAATTAATTTGTCCTATAAAGGATTGCATGGAATTTTTATTGTGTAGAAGTGGAATCTCAGAGATAGTTTTGACTCTGGATGGCTCTATAATAATCCCAGTTTTAGGAACCATAAATCCTAATAATTTACCTTCTTCTCATGCATCTTTAAAAAATTTGTTTTAAATGAAATAAATGATCAGATATCTTCCTACATAAACGATGATTGATTTATTTATCAAAACTCTAAATGTAATTTCCATGACTCTTTGAAAGGTTGCTTCAACATTGATTAATCCAAATGGCATCTTCTAATAGGAAAAAATTCCCCATTTAGTTTAAAGTGTCATTTTTAAACAATCATTTGGATTAACCAAAATCTGATTGTAGCCAGAAAAACCATCAAGGAAGAACATTAACTTAGATCCAGCCACAAATTGAAGCATCTCTTCTATGGGAGGCAAAGGGAAATTTTATTTTTTCAAAATCCTTGTTAAGTTTTTTAAAATCTATGCATATCTTGATTTCTCCATTATTCTTTCTTACAGGAACTAGATTGGAAACCCATTTTGAATTTCTGTCACGAAAGATAATTTTTTCTCTTGATATTTATTTAACTCACTCTTAATTTGGGTTTCTAACTTAGGATGGATCTTCCTTAACTTTTGTATGATAAGTTTTATTGATGTGCCATAATATTAAGATCATCGTAGACCAAGCAAACACATCTTTGTACTATCTTAAAAGTTGTATGAAAGTATTTCTTTCTGTAGGTGAACAACCTAGACCTAAGTTTACTTTTTTCGGATTTTTCTCACTTCCTATATTAATTACTTCATCCTTCATAGTAGAAATATTTGTTTTAAATCTAGTAGGTGTTTTGAATCTATCTTTTAAGTCATAGAAATCTTCCATCGTGACCACAGATCTTGGTATAATGTTTTCTAACTGAAGATTTTCTTTGGATTATTTATTAATTTCTTAATCATGAGTGTCCTCATCAATGACATAATCATCATATGTTCCCTCAAAAGTGAGGAAATTTATGATATCGTCATCATCATTGAAAACTCTCCACTTAGATACATTATTGAGAACAAAGGGTTTAAAACTAACTCTATCAAAAACCTATATGGACTAAAATCTTCAGGTGGTATGAGTTTGGAGGCTACATTAGAAAGAAGGTCAGCACCATTATTTTGTAATCTAGGAACAAGAGTAATGTCGATGTTGAGAAATTACAAATCAAGTCTTGGACTAATTGCTGATCATTTTTTAAATGATTAAAAACATCATGTATAGTATTTCTTACCTTTCCATCATGATTTCATAATATCCAAATACTTTAATGTTTTTTATATCCATGCTTATAACCTTCTCTAAGACTTGTATTAATTATTCATATTTAGCTATTTTATTTGTGCATTGGAACTCTAGTTTGTAGGTTAACATGATTTTTTCCCCTCTAGGACTGTAGTATGCAACTTTCTCCTGCACCGTCATTATATCTAGATCCATCAAAATAAATTATCGACATTTGATTATCCACATCATTATTTACAGAATTATCCACAAAATTTATACGGCATGAAGAATCAATTTGCGAATAATTTTCAATTTCAAAATAAACAGATGACTGAGGGAAAAGGGAACTTTATGTAGGGAAAGTTTTGAAAAGTAGATCCACACAATAGTTACCATTAAATATATTTGTGAAATTGATAGACTCATTTCCCCCATCGATGTTAGTGACTGTGTGCTTCATGTTCTTTCCACCTTCAACCTTAATCTAGTGTGGTTTACCATTGAATAGTAACCAAAGATGTGAACAATCTGTAAAAAAAAATAATCAAGAGTAAGCCATATGATTAAGGTAAGTTAGTGATTAGAATTTAAATAACTTGATAGGCCTTTGGATGAGATTCTAATATGATAAGCACATCTTATGATTATCTTAGGACCTTGACTTTTGTTCTTTCTAGTTGTACTATTTGAGTAGTTGACTCTTGTGGACGAGCATTGATCTTTAGACAATCATAATTTGGCATGATTTTTGAGGAAGCTCCTAAGTCAACTAGAAAATTATGTACATTATTGTTAAATATTTCAAAAGTAAGTAGAAAAGGAGGAGTGTGAGAATTTGACTTATCACCTATCAGAATAACATTGGCTTGTTTATTCTTGTCAGGAGATGAAGTTGAAGGATCTTTTTTATACTTTTGTTTGCTATAGCAATAGATGGTAAAGATTGTTTTTCTATAACATGTAAATATTTAAACACAATATTATTTTGTTGTTTGAGTTTGCTTGACTCAAAAAAATGATATATTAGCTCTTGTTTTCTTCATATCCTCTACTATATCATAATCTAAATGATCATAAATGATCAAGGTTTTGGGAACTAACATGTATTAAGAGGAATACTTGCTTGGAGATTTAACTAGGGAAGATGGAGTTGTAACTAATGTTGTTGTGGGTGTACTTTTTCTTCTAGTTTGAACTTCCAAAATTTCTTCTTCACTTTCATTTGTGTGAGTTCTAGCTACATCCCATGTAACATTAGCATCAAATGTTTGTGGTTCTTCTTTTTCTTTAGTCTCTTCTTCTTCTTCATCCTGCTCTTCACTATCTGTCATAGAAATTTTACCACCAAGAGGGGTTCGAGGATTTCTCTTAATAAATGGTCTAAAAGGTATCCTCAAAGAACACGCTTCTCTAACTTGTTTTTTTATAGGTCCACTACTTCATTAGCCAAAGTTTTCACGACCTTTTGAAAACTTTCCATATCAAAAACATCTTTTTTATTTTACTCCTACTTGAAAGTGACTGTCTTGGTAGGTTGAGAAGGCTTCTTTTCTTCTACAACAGGCCTATTAGTAATACTAATCATCCCTTTATCTACATTTAATGCTTCTTTCATTAAATCATCCAAGTAATCTTGTATACAGGTTTCACAAACATGGCAATAAATGTAGGAAGGGAAAAGTATACGACTCAATTTTAACATTGGCTCTAGGCTTGGATGTATCAAGGATTTTATTCAGGAGTTTAAAAAATATTTGATTAAAATATTTAATTTTTATTTTTGAACCCATTTTTAGCCTAGAAATCTCTACAAATAAAGCAGTTAGTGACTTATCATCACCAAAATTTTTAATGAACATATCTTCAATTGTATCCTAGTTTTGAATGGAATTTTCTTATAAGGAAAAATACGAGACTAGATGCTCTACCTTCAAAAGCATAAGGGAAAATTCTACACCACATATTCATTTTGTACACCTCTCAAATTGATGGTTAACATAAACATGTTGATGTGATCTTTATGATATCCTTTATTATTGTTATCGAATTTCAGTAACCATCATTCTAAGTGTTTTGGAAAATCATGTTAATCACCAAGAACATTAATAGCTCTAAGGGTTTCCCATGGTCTTCTTTATTGTTGTTGTTTATCCATGGTGGAAGAAGTTGCAGTAACAATTGATGAAACAAGGGAGGAGTTTGCTATAGGTTGATTGTGTGCAGAACTAAGAGATAGAACAAGATGACGAATTGAACTTGATTTTGCACACTAGGCTCTTTTGGTACTATGGGAACTTGGTGTCTCTGGTTCTCTGCACCTTTGGGTTTACCAAAAATAGGAATTTCCATTCGTGGCACACCTAATTTTTTACATTGTGTCCGAGTTAAGACTCATGAATGCTATAACTTGAAAGAAACAACGAAATATTTTGTTTGTAAGGAAACAGTTTATGTGGATAATTATCTCAATGGCGTAGGACCTTAAACTAATTTTATCACATATTCTGTAAAATATTATTTAATTCTCAGTCCAAAAGATACAAAAGGATTAAATATATTTTGAGAACTAGAAGCTTCTTGATATAATACCTATGAAACTTCTTAAGAATGAGCAAAAACAATAGGGGTTTCGACGGATTTGATGCTAGAGACTCGTGGACTCGTAGGTGTAGGAGGTGTGGGCAGTGATTTTGATCTTTTGGGATGAATCTTGGTTTTATGTGAAGATTTAGGTGCCATACACCATCATATTTCCCCTCCTTCTAGTGCCAAAAATGTTGATGGATAGAATTGACCATATCAACTTCTGAGAAATCACCCAGTCATGATCCCAATTAAACCCTTTTCCATTTGGTATAGTGATTTCAATCAGTATTGGGCCCAATTGCCACTCAAGTAATTTTCTCCAACAAGTGGAGACTTATTGTAAAACAATCTTATAATTATAACCTAACTGAAAGAAATATAAAAAATTAACCTATCACTATTATCTTGTTAAACTAAATATATACTTGGTAATATAAATTTTGTATGTGAACAAAATTATTTGCAATAATTTTGTGATGCATATATATAAACTTATAGGTTGAAATAAATCATATGTAAATGAAAATATAAGTCACTTAAATATTTAATGAATTTTGTTTACCTACAAAGTTCACCCATGTATTCTTTAGTTAATGCCTCAAAGACAATGAGAGTTATCAATCAACATTAACTGACTTCAATCATCAAACATCAAGGAAATAAAGAAGAATAATTTTGATTTCAATATAAAATGAACAAGTAAATTAAAGAAAAAGTACCACAATCATTTGAACTCATTAAAAATTTAAATCTTAGTGGTCCAAAATTATACTAAATAAAATATTCACAACAATGTAGAGTTTATTTCCTTGAAAAAATCACAAACCTTTGTTGAGGCTCATTCTTCCCTTTAAATAATATAACAAAATAAAGGATATAGATCTCGTCCAAGTTTTCTTACTAAAATTTTTGAAACAAAAATAGAAATTTGCCATGGTGTTTGGATAAAATAAGCCTTTAACTTATTGAGGTAACACATAGGAAAGCTTTGATGGATGATTTCCATTGTGAATGGACTTATAGAAGGAGAGTGAGTTGTGAAGGAGGAACGACCTGAATTTTGACCTGACATTTAAACACATGTGCTTCAATTGATGCCAAATCATATGCTATCATGTTAGTAACCAATTTGGTCAACAAATAGTGACTCTAAGGTTCGACCAAATATCTTCAAATAGAATCTAGGTCATTCCTTTGCATTTGCTCAATTTGACTTGGATGTTCTAGTTTATCTTTTTGCGCCTCCTTTCTAAGTAATCCAGCTTCCCGTGGCTTGTCATCATAGTTTTTTTTGTTGCATTTAAATGTCTTTGATCAACTGCATTATTGATTGCATCAATGGAGAACAACTATGTTTATCCATTTTCACTAGTTCCTTAGAACTATGTAGGTTGGGTTTCATGTTGATTTTAGGTAGGCTAGGTGGCATAGTCTTCTCTATACTTTATCAAGAAATTAGCTGGGTTGATTTCCTACCATCTTCTTCATATTCCATCTCTTTATCAATCATGTCACTAAAAAATCCATTTAACAAGTTTTGTTGGCCTTGACCCAAACTTAGCTTATTGCAAAATTGTTCTTGTATATGAAGGAACTATTGGTTTATATCAAGTGCTTCTTGCTTGAACTTTCCTAGTTAAACTGCATTAATGATTGTTTATTGGATTTCCAATTGAAGCTCAGTTATCTGGGTATATTTTCGCTTATCAAAGACATTGAATCCATGTTGTAACTTGCTTATTTATTATTTCAACTTCTGCTACAATAAATAAATCTATTGGGCATGTCATTGTTGAGATTCAGTATTTCATTGTCTCAATTGTTCTAGAAACTGTGCTTATTTTTGTGGCAATGTTGTTACAATTTTAAGATTTTAATGTCTATTTGCTCAATAATATTCAATAATAAAACATTATCAATTGCATAGGCTCTAATAGAATTAACCAACTCCTTCACTATATTCTCTTCACTTAACTAAGAACCATCCCATACTACTTGAGGCAAAGTTTCGTGTCTTCCTTCTCTCCTTCCACTTTCATCCTTTTTCTACTTATTTTAATTACATCTTTCTTTTGAGGATTGAAATAGTAATACAATGGAGGGATGTATTACATTTCAATGGTGGAGAAAGGGCTAACCATCATCACATTTTGTGAACTTCCCTTAGGAAGAGTATTGATAGGAGTCTTCATTATAACCTCAGAAGCAACTAAACAAGTTGTTGCATTGGTGCCAACATTAGTAGGAGAAATATCTATCTATTAATGTGGATGGTTTACAAGGGTAGCATTATCAGGAGGAGATTTAGGATCATTTTACTGCTTTGAACTACTTGTAAGAGATTGGATGAACTTATCCCATTCTTGCTACAATTTAATAGTGGTTGCAACTTTTTGTGTAATATCCTTTTTCATAACCTCATTAGTAGCTTCTACTAATACCTGCTCAATTTCTCCTGAATCATTTCCTATAATCACTATAGGCATATTGGATGTAGCAACCTATGTAACACTAGTTTCACCAGCTATTTGTTAAAGAATGATGATTTTCTTTCTTCCTTAAAAGTAGGGAAATGTTTGTACATATCATGAGACAATTTTCGTGCGTTTTGAAAAGCCTCTACATAATACTGAACTTTGTGGAATGTATCATCATATGGTAGCTTTTCATGTATATACTTCTTCATGCCAACCATAAGATAATGATTACCCACAACTCCCAAGGGATCATGATGTTTAAGAGGAATCTGGGCCAGGTTAATAGTATGATAAGTCAAGAGTTCTTTTTAGCATGGCCAGGGTTATCCAAAGTATAAATACCAATACAAATGGGAAGATTGGGCCATATTTTCTTATATTTCTTATGCAAGTTATTGGAAATTCCAGTTTCGATAGTTTTATATGTTATTTCCTCACATATAATTTTGTTATGAACAAACAAAATTAAGGCAAGTGGAGCTACCTGACATGAATACATTCTAAGATATGAAAAGGTTTCATCAAAATACTAGTGCCACACAAATACTTGGAAACCCACTTCACTATTTTCCAATGCTCCTTCCCTGGTTTTGACATAAATTTGCTCAATACTCCCACTGCATCTACAATGTCTGGTTTGTTGCAAACCATTGCATACATCAGGATATCAATTGCACTCACATATGGAACACGAGAATGTCCTCTTCCTCTTCTTGTGTCTTAGGAAAATTTTCAGTAGATAAATTTACACCTATAGGAATAAGAACCTTCACTGGTTTACTATCCTGCATGTTAAACCTCTACAATATTGTCTTGACATGCTTCCTCTGGTTTAACCAGAGCTTCCTCTTTTCTCCATCTCATTAAAATATAGTTTGCAACACCAAAATACTTCATGTTGAATTTGGAGTAAAATTGGGACTTCAAATCCTGGATAATTTCTTTGTCATTTCCAATGAGAAACAAATCATCCACATACAAGACCAAATAAATAACACGGTCACCAATTAATTTAAAATACACACAGTGACCCACTTTGCTTCCTGTGAATCAAAGTCCCCATGTATATGTATCAAATTTTGAGATACTACATCCTTGGTGATTGTTTTAACCCATACAAAGACTTTTTTAACCCGCATACCAGTTCTTTTTTACCCTTCACTGCAAAGTCTTCAAGTTGCTTCATGTAGATCTCTTCTTTCAGATCCCCTTGAATAAATGTTGTATTTGTTAGTTTTTGCAGCATCGTATGTGTTCTAGTCATGAAATTTTGTGGAGAGGCTAAAATACATGAGATATCCAAAACCCAGAAATCATTTCGGGAAATTCCTCCTAGAAATGACTTAATTAGATTATTAGTCATTTTTTTTAATATTTCCTAAGTCTAAATTTAGGGAATATGAATAATTGATCATAATTAATTAAGTTAAGGTGTGAATGTTCTATAAACTCACACAGATCGACACGGAAATAATCTAGGCCATCGATTATGTTTTAATCTTGGTCATTGGTGCTCCAACAGAATATTATAAGAATAAGTCGATGGGTAGATGGAGAACACACAAATGCAATTACTTAGTTGCCCAGGAAGATCGATTTTTTCAATGGCTAAAGTTCAGTAGAGGAGATAGAGCCAAAGGGTCAGTTGCAAGAGAGATAGAGAGGGTATCAATAGTGGTTCGGGAAGTGTAGAACGAATTCAGGAAGAGACAACGTGACGAGAGACATAGTCCACTAGAAAAATGCACAGTCATTGCATAGAGGGTGATGCGGAGACACTAGTGTATGGGCAAAGGGTCCATCTCAAGGTCAGGGAGTCACTGTGGAGAGTGAGAAAATTTTTACTAAATTTCTCTCATTATTTTTCCTCTGTTTTTCTCTCCGAATTCTTGTACTTGAATGATTGTTGAAAGATTAATAAAGAAACCCTCATCTACTACACCGGTTTTCCTGCATTAGGTTTTTCTAAGGACAATTGTCCAAAAATAACTGTGTCAATATCTTTATGTGTGTGCTAGAATTTCTCTAATTTTCTAGCATTTATTTTTCTTCTGCGGTATTTTTTTTTGGAAGACTACAGTCACGGAAAATTTTAAAGATAGAAATTTATCTTGAAGTTTAAAAACCTTGGCGAATATCGCATTCCATCACATGCAATCTATAAAATGTTTGACAATTTTTTTATAAAAATATTCGAATTTCTAATAATTTTGTACTGTCTCTCTATAAAATTTTGGCGATTTTTAAGGTCAATTAATTTATACTTTAAAATTTGGGCGAATCATTTTTAGAAAAAATGGAAAATAACAAATCTTTTTTTGGAAAAATCATGGACAATTAGCCCACCTGCGAATATTAGCCCTTAAAATTTTCCTTGGTTGCAATGTATATGTTTCAATATTTGTCGTAGGAAATTGCAAATAATTTGTTTAATTAATTTAACAAATAGAAGAAATATTATTAGTTGTTGCAGTAGGATTCTAGGTTTCAGAATTTTCACATGGTATCAGAGCTCAGATAGAAGCCGGGAGCTCAGTTGCAGAGAGGAGAAGGATCTTCGTAGCACTGTGTAAGAAGTTGCTCGAAACACTAGAGGTTGTGCAGTCCCCTTAGCCAGGAGGGTCAGTTTTTGAGGAAAGTCTATTTATCTGAGAGAGTCGACAGAGAAATTAGATTTTCCATATCGAGGATTGTTAGAGGCAGAGGGAGCATCAATATTTCTTTGTAGAGTAGATTTCTAGATAGGACGCAGTATTTTGCAGCAACAAAATCAGTGTTAGGAAGGAAAGGAGAAATAAAACAGAAAATCATGGATATAATCAACAACGAAGAAGACTAAGGGTTATCTTCCAGGTTGGAGGATGAGTTTGTGTTCTTTTCAGGTTTGGAATCATCTGGTGTCTGGTATATTGATAGTGGAGCTTCAACTCATATGATAGGAGTTAAAGAATATTTCTCTAGCTATCAGGAGGAGCAGATGGACTTCCATATCACTATGGGAAACATAACTAAATGTACTCTGGTAGGGAGAGGCATCATCAAGTTTCAGACAGAGACAGGAACCAACACTAGCATTACTAATGTATTGCATGTGCCAGGATTGGGTATGAACCTAATTTCAGTGTCCCAATTATAGGACAAGGGGTACGATGTACACTTCGTGAGGAAGAAATTGTATGTCAAACACTCTAGTTGGAAGAAGGTGAGACAAATTGGAGCTCAGAGCAACAGCTTATACAGGTTGCAGCTCGATTCTCCAATGGCACAGATAGGCAGTGATAATAACAAGGAGAAGGAGTTGAACGAACTACGACACAAGAGGATGGGACATTTACATCATGGAGAACTTAGGATGCTTATAGAAACTGTAATGGGAGTTCTAGTTCTCAGTATAGAGCAAAATGATGTGTGTAGAGGATGCGTACTTGGGAAGTACGCAAAGGTATCATTTCCTAGAAGTGACAAAATAGCAAATGGCATGTTGGGATTGATACGCTTAGATATTTGCAGCCCTATGACCACAGAGCTGTTAGCGGTGGTGAATATTTCATCACCTTTATTGATGATCATTCCAGGAATACCTGGATCTAATTCTTAAATACCAAAGATGAGTTCTTTGATTGGTTCAGATAGTTCAAGGTTCTCGTAGAGAACGCGATAGGGAAAAAGATCAAGGTGCTACATTTAGATAAAGGTGTAGAATACACAGATAAATACTTCACAGACTTCTGCATGAAGGAAGGCATTAAAAGAGAATGGACAGCTCCATATAATCCTCAGAAGAATGGAGTAGTGGAGTGAAAGAAGAAAACCATAGTTGGGGTTGCAAACGCTATGTTGTATGACCAGGATTTTCCTAGATTTTTATGGGCAGAGGCATGCAACACAATGGTGTACATTCAAAACAGAACACCTCATAAAAGATTGGGGATGAAAACGCTAGAGGGGGTCCTCACAGGAAATAAGCCTGAAGTAAGTCATTTGAGGATATTCGGGAGTGTGGCTTACTACCACATACCAGATGAAAAGCGTAGTAAATTGGATCAAACTACAGATAAGGGGTTCCTCGTAGGGTATAGTGAGACCTAAAAGGCATACATGATCTACATTCCTAGCAGCAGGAAGATTGCAGTGAGGTGAGATGTAAAGTTCATGGAAGATAGAGTTTTCAAAAGATCTCAAGAAATTCCTGCAGGTGATCAATCAATAGAATTTTCGTTAGTCCAGCAGCAGGGACAACAAGTGGGACAAGAAGGAGGACAACCACAGGAATCATGTACGGTGACCAGTAGCAGGAAAAAGAGGAGTTGATTGAAACTCCCACCAACAGTGGTAGAGCCAGTAGGGAAGTGCGTAAGACTTAGAGGGATGCATAGGAGTTTGTCGAAGCTCCTAAGATAGACAAGAGATAGTCTAGGCAACTTGATAGGTATCAAGCTTTGGTAGCTCAAGTTACAGAACCCTCCAGCTTTCAGGAAATCACACAACATCAGGTGTGGGTGGATGCCATGGTAGAAGAATATAGTTCTATCATGACATATGATGTTTGGGAGGTAGTGCCTAAACCAAAAAATAGATCAGTTGTAAGCTCCAAATCAATCTACAAGATCAAGTACATTGCAGATGGCAGTGTAGAGAAGTACAAGGATAGATTCGTGGCAAAGGGGTATGCACAAAAGGAAGGGATAGACTATGATAATACCTTCTCCCTAGTTTCCGCATATGCCTTTATCAGATTCGTTATATCCCTAGCAACACAGTTAGGATGGGAGATTCACCACATGGACATCAAGACAACATTCTTGAATGAAGTGATAGAAGAAGAGGTTTATATAGAGTAGCCTGAAGGCTTTGAAACTCATGAGAAGCACACTCATGTATGTAGGTTGAAGAAAGCCCTATATGAGCTCAAATAGGCACCCAAGGTGAGGTATGGTTTGATTGACAATTATGTGTAGCAATTGGGATTCATCAAGAGTGATGTAAATCCCAATCTATACTATTTAATGGTGGAGAATGAGCCTCTCATTCTAGTTTTGTACGTATATGACCTTCTTTTGATAGGATCATCAGATCTTATAAAGGACTGCAAAAGGAACCTTGCAACAGAATTTGACATGAAGGATATGGGGTTGATGCATTATTTTCTAAGATTGGAAGTATGGCAGAAGAATGGGGAGATCTTCCTTGGGAAAGGGAGATATGCTACGGATATTATGAAGAGATTTAGAATGCAGTATTTCTGACCCATGACGATGCCCATGATCACAAATTGGAAAAGATAGATGCATTAGGGTACAAGGAAGTCAACCCCACCTTGCATAGACAGCTCATTGGGTCGCTCATGTATCTGGTGAACACTAGGCTAGACATTTGTTTCACTGTCAATACCCTTAGTCACTTCATGGTAGATCTGAAAAGGGTACATTGGGAAGTAGCTAGGCACGTTCTTATATATGTATGTGGAACAATCAGATATGGGTTGAAATATACTAGAGGAGATGACATCATATTATGTGGATTCATAGATGCGGATTGGGCAGGTAGTTCAGTGGATAAGAAAAGTACCTCTAGGTACTGCTTCAATGTTGGATAAGGGATGGTCTCTTGGTGCTACAGGAAGTATAATTAAGTAGCACTGAGCTCAACAGAAGCTAAATATATGGCAGTGAGCACAACTACCTGCAAAGCTATATGGATTAGGAAGCTGCTCATGAGTTTGTTAAGGAAGAAGATGGAAGCGATCGATGTTTACCATGATAATCAAAGTTGCATAAAACTCTATGAGAATCCAATATTTTATGATAGGTTGAAGCACATTGATATCAGATGTCATTTCATCAAAGACTACGTTCAACATGGGGCAGTCCAACTGTAGTATGTTCACACAGGAGATCAGGTGGTAGACATACTCACGAAAGCTCTAGGGAGAGCTAAGTTCATCCAGTTCAAGGAACATATGGGTATGGTGGAGAACCCATTTCAGTAGTAGAAACAGATGGATTCTCCATTGCAACAACAAAAGATGAGAGGGAGTTTCAATGTAGATGCAGTAGTTGGTAGCAGTACAGTAGGGTCAACAACAACACAGATGCAATGCATATTAGAGTTGCACAATAGTTGGTGGGCAGCAGTATTTAGAAATTAATAGTGTGATAGGAGATGGTGCAGAGACAATGTGTTGTAGTAGTAGTTGCAATGCTAGAACACTCTCTTCACTAAGACGGAGTGTTATTTTTTGTAGCATCGGATGTGTTCTAGCCATGAACTTTTGTGGAGAGGCTAAAATACATGAGATCTTCAAAACCTAGAAATCGTTTATGGAAATTCCACCTAGAAATGGATTAATTAAATTATTAATCATTTTTTTAATATTTCATAAGTCTAAACTTAGGGAATATGACTAATTAATCAGAATTAATTAAGTTAAGGTGTGAATGTTCTAGAAACTCACACAGATTGATAGGGAAATAATCTGGGCCATCGATTATGTTTTAATCTTGGTCATTGGTGCTCCAACAGAAGATTATAAGAAGAAGTCGATGGGTAGATGGAGAACACACAAGTGCAGTTATTCAGTTGCCTAGGCAGTTCGATTTTCATACTGGATGAAGTTCAACAGAGGAGATAGAGTGAGAGGGTGAGTTGCAAGAGAGAGAGAGAGAGAGAGAGAGAGAGAGGGTATCAGTAGTGGTCCAGGAAGTGCAGGACAAGTTCAAGAAGAGACAATGTGAGGAGAGAGGCAGTCCACTAGAGTATTGCATAATGACTGCACAGATGGTGACGCAGAGACACCAACGTATGGACAAAGGGTCCATCTCGAGGTTAGGGAGTCACTGTGGAGAGTGAGAAATTTGTTACTAAATTTATCTCAATATTTTTCCTTTGTTTTACTGTCTAAATTCTTGTACTTGAATTATTGCTGAAAGATTAATAAAGAAACGCTCATCTGCTAAATCAATTTTCCCACGTTGGGTTTTTCTAGGAACAATTGTGTAAAAATAGTTGTTACAATATCTTTATGTGTGTGATAGAATTTCTCTAATTTTCCAACATTTATTTTTCTTCTGCAATATTTTTTTGTGAAGGTTGCAGTGCATATGTTTCAATATTTTTCGTAGGAAACTCCAAATAATTTGTTTAATTAATTTAACAAATAGAAGAAATATTATAAGTAGCTGCATTAGGGTTCCATCTTTCGTAATTTTCACAGCCTTCACATCCATCTGTTCTACCTCAAAATAGAAAGAAGCAACAACAAATAAAAGTAATCTAATAGAAGCTAACTTGGTAACATGAGAAAAAATATCATGAAAATCAATTCCTGACACCTGGGAATAACCTTGTGCTACCAACCGAGTTTTGTATTTCTCCACCTTGCCTTATGCATTCATATTTTTCATAAACACCCATTTCCTTCCAATGGGTTTCCTTCTAGCCGACAAATCCACCAAATCCCAAGACTCGTTTTTGTCCAAAGATGCCATTTCATCAACCATGGCCTCTTTTCAGATTTTTCCATCCTCTGAATCTACTACCTCCCTGACAATTCTGGGTTCATCATTAGTAATAAATAAAGGAAAATTTGAACAGAAAGAAGACAAAATATACCTTCCTCGCTACCTTCTCTCTCGAATTGATCTTCTCAAAACTAGAGTTTGTGTCTCTTCCTCTTTTGATTCCTTTTCTATTGTAGAGTCTAATTCTTCCTCCTTCAGCTCAAACTCTATCTTCTTAGGTTCCTTTGGTGGGACTTCATGTTTAACAACACCTTTCACCTCTCTAAACAACACATCTCAGTTGTAGACAACCTTCCTTGTTTCTCGGTTCCAAAGCTTATAACGTTTTAAACCATCCTTATACCCAATAAAGATGTACCTTTCAGATTTACTATCCAACTTGGTTCTTTTCTCCTTTGGAACATGTACATATGAAACACAGCCAAATACCCTTAGATGTGAAAGAGAGGGTTTCTTACCAGTCCATACCTCATGTGGAGTCTTATCCTCCAACATTGATGAAGGTGATCTATTAACGGGGTAACATGCAGTCTCTACCGCCTCTTCCCAGAATTCTTATCCTAACCCAGTACCACTGAGCATGCATCTTGCCTTTTTCATCAATGTCCTGTTCATTCTTTCCGCAACTCCATTTTTTTGAGGTGTGTATGGAGTATTATTCTATCGTGATATACCACATTTATTACAAAACTCTTCAAATTCCTTCTTGCAGAACTCTCCAGCATCATCTGTCCTCAAAACCTTGATCTTCTTCTCTATCTGATTTTCCACCAGAGCCTTAAATTCTTTAAAACTCTCAAAGACTACATATTTCTTCATGAAGAAATATATCCATGTATTCCTTGAGAATTCATCTATAAATGAGACATAGTACACAGACTTACCCAGTGATGGAATTGACACAGGTCCAAACACATCAATGTGCACAAGCTCTAATATCCCTTTCACCCTTTTAGCAGTAGGGGGGAAACTCACCCGATTCTACTTCCCATACACGCAATGTTAATAGAAATTGAAATCCAGAGAGAAATTAGACATACCTTCTACCATACCATTAACATGCAGTATTCAAAGGCCCTTCTCTCCAATATGTCCATGCCTTTCATTCCATAACATGGTCTCTTCTCCAAATACCACTAGGTTTTCTCCTCCACATTTAGGAACCACGAAACTGTTTTACCCATCAATAACAATGCTACCTAGAAGCTTGTACAGAGTTCCGATCCGAACTCCCCACATCTATACCAGTACTCCCTGATCCATCTTGCAGGTATCTTTCTCAAACATTGTTTTTACACCTGCATCATCCATCTTGCTTACATAAATTAGATTTTTAGTGAATGCAGGAATATACAAAACACCAAGAAGTGTTCTAATCCTTCCACCTTGCAACTTTAGCTTGACTTTTCCGTGTCTGATGATTCTAGCCTTCTTGTTATCCCCTAAGAAGACATCACCACCATCATATTTCTCGTACTCGCAGAACCACTCCCTATTGGGAAAGAAGTGAAATGATGCACCTGAGTTAATCAACCATGCCTCATTGTCTATATTTATACTTGAAGAAGAATCCAAATACACATCCCCACCTTCATCTGAGGTGGTTTTCGCCTATGCAAAAGGAGCATCATCAAATTCCTTTCCTTTCTCAAGAGCTTTGGATCTACAGTCCTTTTTGTAGTGCCATTCCATTTCACATTTCCAACACACCTTTACAAGTTTTCCTGGAGATTTATATCTCCCTTTAGATTCAGATCTCCCACTTGAGGGATTATTTTTGTTTTTGTTCTAGGACCGTCCTCTTACAGATAAGGCATCTCCATTATGGATCTCCATATTTTTCCATCTCATCACCTTTGATAGCAAGGATGAGATTATTTCATTAAACTTTAATGTGGTTGTATTGCTACCTATTACAACAACCAGACTATCCCACAAATATGGTAGAGAACATAGTAAACAACTCTTCGTCTAATTTTTTTATATCAATAGATAACAACTCACTTTCCACAATATTAAAGGCATTCAGATGCTCTATCACCGAGTATCCATCCTTCATCCTCAGGTTATACAACTTTTTTCGCAGGAATAGTTTGTTCATGAGAGACTTAGATTGGTACAAAGTCCCTAACTTGTCCCACAAATCCTTTGCCGTAGCTTACCTTGATACATTCAACATTATTGAATTTGAGATACACCATTGTATTGTGTTCTTTGCCTTCTGATCCAACTTCGCTCCACAACTGTATTGTCGTTGGTTTAGTACCCAGATCTACTGCGATCCACTGATCTTTATCCACCAATAGATACTCCATCTTGAGCTTCCACAACTCAAAACTTTGTCCATTGAATTTCACGATCTCTATCTTTCCACTGTTCACCATGTTCTTTCACCACAAGAATCGATCCCACATATCTACCACTGTAATAGGGTCTACCATGAGCTCGAGAAAAACCCCTTTGGCAGCAAAGGTGTCCCCTTGAAGCTGAAACTACTTTGATACCAAAATATAGGTTTTAACCCTATACATAAATTACCTGCAAACGATTTCTCAAAATAGAAAAATATACAATGGCGAGAAGTTAAAACAAATATACACATAAATAACCCCCTTGGATCCCAAAACCGAGACAACCAAATTGATTTTTTGATTATGTTCGTTTCAATGTTACAATATATATATATATATATATATATATATATATATATATATATATATATATATATATATATATATGTATATAGATATATCTGTGTGTGTGTGTGTGTTGAAGCATTCATAAACCCCAATCAACTAACCCTGGATTAGAACATAACCGTAGTTCCCTTGACCATATCTACAAAATACCATGAGCTAAAAACCATGATGCCTAAAACCATGTGCAAAAATCATGCACAAAACCATGGATAGGTCCACCCATCGTCTTTGGGTCTGACCCCCATGCTTGGGTCAGCCCAACTATTATTGGATTTGCATTAAAAAAAATTCTAAGGTCGCTACCTCGGACCCCATGCAGGGGGGCTACTGTCCCCTTATGACCCCCCTACTGTGCCAGGCACAATGTACAACATGTGGCACACCCAATACTTGGGTGTGATGAGATGTGAAACACTTCATCTATAACCATGGAATTTAATGTTTACATGTTCCTTTTTGATATGATGAGTTGGCACTTTGCCACCGTAGTTAGTGACATGTATGACATGATGATGAGTCTACCCCTCGCAGGGACACATGGTAGGTGAAAAACGTGATTTGAAATGCTAATTTGGTGGACAATGGATGACATATGACAATATTATGGAGTGACCTGTGGAGTGTGCTAAAATCCTTAAGGGAAATAAATATGAGTAAAACCAATAGCATGATATAATGCTAAGTCATCATCGATTATTCAAAAATTTCTTTTGCAACATTGCCAACTAGATTCAATGTGCTCATTATCTCCTTATGTCTTCAACCATTTATTTTGTATTGGTTCAGGGTGCTTAGAGAATCTGATGCCTTATTTTGAGCCCATAATCCATGAGATCCCTTGGAATTTGGTGCCCTATTTTGAATTGAAAACCCATGGGCCCCTTTCAATTGAGAGATGTCAACAATTTTTGAGTGACTAGATGCATCTCTTTAATTCCTCCATGTGGTTCCATTTGTGTACATAAATATTGGTAAATTATGTCAACAATCTTAACATAAACACAACTCCTTATAGGTTATTGAAAATTTGGTTTTGATAGAAATCCTATACTAGGTTCCAAGGCTAAAAAATTGTGTAATTCATGATTAATAAACCCTAAAATTAAGATATCTTGAAAATTCCTTTAAAAAAAAACCACACTTGACGTTAGTAATATAGGAAAATCCACCTAAAATAAAAAAAAACAAAATTGAATAACTAGTTAATTAAAAAACCCTTAAGCCCAAAAATAAGGACCACCAAATACTCTTAAAAATACCAGGTCTTCATTTTGACATTTCTTTTTTATTAAAATATGAAGAACCCCTTAATAAAACTTTTGAATTGCAAACACCGCTATCCAAAAAGTTCTTGGGTTTCCTTAACCCAATAACAAATGATAGCTTTAGGAAGAATATAACTCACCAAATATTCTAAAAGAGTTTCCTCCGTGTTAGCAATACGCAAGATATCACTAATTAATACAACCTTCCACACTATTAAGAGGAGTTAACTTTGGAATTACCTTCTTGTAAAGCTTCAAATGCAAACTTATGGTATGCCTTTTGCAAAACCGTCACTGCTCCCTTCCATTGTGGTGCTTTCCACAATGGACGATTTCTAGCAATATTCGAGGATATTCATGTTGAAAGGACGATTTCTAGCAAATATTAAAGGATAGAGGATATTCATGTTGAAAAAGAGTTGTGAGAGGATATCACATGGCTTCGAGAAAATAGAGGTTAACGTAAAAACATTGCAATGATAAAAAATATATTTTTCTGGTCGGTTTATAAAGACCATAATTTTTGGGGTGAGAATTAAAATTGTTGAGTGGGACGTTGAACCTACCCTGCGAATGAGATTGCTAGGATGTGACAATATGGATTAGATTCGTAGTGGGCACTACCTCATAACCGTTGCATGTCATATTACAACTTTATTATTGGCTACCGTTATTGCCATATCTTATCCTTTGGTTGCATGTCATACTACAACTTTTTCATTGGCTACCGTTATCGCCATATCTAATCTTTGGTTGCATGTCATGCTACAACTTTATTATTGGCTACGGTTATTGCCATATCTAATCCTTTAGCATATGTTTGTTACATGTGATAGTACAACCGTATTATTGGTTACCCTTATTTGTGTATTGCAAGGAATAATTTGTTCAGAAATTTTGGTATGATTTTGGTTAAAAAAATTAAAATTATATCATAATTTTTGGAAATTTTAGTTACAGTTATCAAATTTTAAAATTTTAAGTAAACTAAGATTTAATAGTACTAATTCTATTTCCATTATGAAAACAAAATTCAAACACTCTTACCATTAAATTTAAAAAAAAATTATCCAACAAATTTTATCCTTCGAAACAAATTTACTAGCTCAATAGACAACTCCACCATTATTTCCCTACGTAATCAAGCGGCGGTTTTTGTTATGGTACGTTGTGTGACATCGTTAACTATATATTACTGTACACGCAAGTCTCTGACGCATGAACATTGCAACTAATCCTTTTCGCAACCAAGTTAACGCATTAAATTAAAAAAACCTCAGTGCCATACTACTAATCGAGCATAGTTATAACGTTATGTGCGTGGATTAAATATTTCCTGTGTACGGTGCACCAAATTGACATTTTCGGCGTCACAAGTATGATATCAACCTCTGGATTCTAGATCAGATATATACTCGTTTTAGGATCATTATAAATATCTTTCCACAATAAAATAAAGTTGGGGCCTACTTCATGTAGCGTTCATTCATGTATTCGGCTTAATTCTCATAAAGGGAATGGACACCCACCATGAGGACCTCCATGGGGGATTTTCTTTAAATAAGGGAGTTCAGAAGCGACACGACACTCAGCGTTATAGAATCACATAGTGCGCGAGACCTTCATTTTAAGCAAACAACGCACACTTTATATCATACGAATATAATCATAAACAAACATCATCAAATTTTTATACAAATACGATCAATATTTTATCATAGATATATTATGAGAAAAACCAATATCTTAATCCATTTATTAAATCAATAGTGTAGGACCAGATTACAGTCAGGTCATTGCATTATGCCAGCTTTTGATAGGTATACA
This sequence comes from Pinus tabuliformis, assembly GCA_031772625.1. NCBI lineage: Eukaryota > Viridiplantae > Streptophyta > Pinopsida > Pinales > Pinaceae > Pinus > Pinus tabuliformis. The sequence continues at coordinate 812,243,745 of CM062808.1, read as the reverse complement.
ATGTCAGTTAGGTGGTTTCATATTTTTTTATTGCATTTTGTGCAAATATAATATGTACAATCAATTGTAGCATGAGTACTATCAGAAATTGCTGTGCAACTTCATGCTGTACAAGTACCCACGCCCACTGATTAGAGAAATAACTATGGATTGGGCCTGGAATTTCAAATCCTTTTAGTTGCGCAAATGAAAATTTAAATTCTTTCCGTGAGTAAAATAAAAATTCGATGTTGTTTTTGTATATTTTTATTTTTCATTTTATGTTATTCAAATTTGTGAGTATAGACCTCCCCTATCTAGAAACTCTACAAACTCTCTCTCTGTAACCCAGGACCAATATTTGTGTCATGAATCCGAAAAATCCATACCAATATTTGTGTCAAGAATCCGATAAATCCATACCAGAAATCACTGGATTGGAATATCAGCCATGGGTGTTCAGTAGTTCAAACAGGATTTAGGCTAGAAAATAGGTTTGAATGACTTGTTGGAGATACATTGGTTTTTAGCTATGTTGTATGAGTTTCTAGAATGGGGAACAACTAGAGGTTTTACAGGAAACAGCTAATCAGAGGGGTAATATTATATAATAAAAAATATTTTTTATGTTATATAATTTATATAATAATCAAAATTAATATTGAATCAAAATATTCAAATATTAAAATCAATTTAAATATATAAATAATAAATATATAATCTCTCTTATATATAAACATATTCTTTGGGTGTCTTTCTCTCTAAGTCTCCCCCTTTTATATATATAAAATATTAAAATGTTAAGTCCATTTTGACACATGACTAATCTTTGAAACAATCTAGCTTAATAATATAACGGAACAATTTTACATATGTTTTTCTAGTTATTCTTACAGAAAGTAAAGAAACTTGATGTTTAAGCATTGATTGCCACATACAATATGCACACACAATCTTCTGCCATATATATACATAAACAACAAAAGAAATACTCATCAACATGACATCCCAATATCACCCTTACATCAAGGAGCCACACACTTCCTTAATCCATCAAGAGATTTCTCCCGTTTCTCAATTAAGGATATTGGTGTTAAGGATGTCTTTGGCCTTTCTTCCTACGAAGGTTTCAACTTAGGTTCATGTTTTGTGGACATTTTAGCATATTTTTCTACAGGCTTTATATTCTGCAACCCCAGGGAACTGAAAAAAAAACAGTCTTCAAAACTCTCGGAACTTTCTCAAACTCCCATTGCAGCTCCCGCTAAAAAAGGAATGTTCCCATACAATTCCAAAGCTATTGGAAAAACGAGAACCATTAAAACTAGTTTCCCAACTCTTCAAAGTGGTTCCTGTGTAACAAAAATTTTCAGACAAAAGTCACAAACGAAATTAGACGTGGCAAACATACATGTCATGATTGAGTTTGCGGACAGAGGAAGTGGGGAACTCTCCCTTATAAAACACCTACGGTCTAATTAAAAATAATAGATGAAAATACATTTACAAAAATAATAGATTAAAATAAATCTCTATCAATGCCTTATGTAGTAGCATTTACATAGTCGTTTGGGTCCTTATGCTTCATTGGATTGGAGTCATTCAGGGATGAATTTTGCCATAAGAACCCTATAAGCCTTATCGGGGCTTAGCCCTTATCCTTCGTCAAGTCCTAGGGAAACCTCGATCAATCTTGGAAAAGAGAAATTGTCCCAAAATATGCATTAGTTTTGGGTCGATATATATGAAACAATGCCATAGCCTCTTTGATAATAGCCGGAAATATTTTTCTGGCATATTTTCTAAAACAATCAATACTGCACGCAACGTGACCTAACCATAGTCTGATTCAAAAATGTAACTTGAGCCACATTATTGGTCGGAGTGAGACAATCTCTAAAGCAATAGATATCCAACCCTATTGGCCGGCTTGAAACAGGCTCTAGAGCAATAGATATCCAAAACAATACGTCTCAACACCAAAGCAATCGAAACTTTAAAAAGTAAATTTAAACCAAATAAATAAACAAAAAAATGTGTTATAGTGTTAATCACCAAAACAAGATTGAAATGTCTTATTTTTCATCTCAGTGAATGTCGAGTGTTCAAATTGTTTGTTTACTTATCAAATTTCGAGTCTTCACAGTTTTGCTCACCTAATTAAATTGTAATTTTTTCGAAAACGGCAAGTGGATGTCACCACTCCTATCATTTCACTTCAAACATTAATTTTTTTATTTTATTTTTTTTAGAAAGAGGCATTTATTGTAGAATATGAAATGTCTTCTTTAAGTCAGCTGCTAAGTCAATATAACTATGAAGAAAAGAAAAATATATATATATATATATATATATATATATAAATTGAACAAATAAAACACAGTTACTGTGTAAGTTCAAACTTGCTGTAAATCTCATATTTAATTAAACTATTAACTACATTCTTATATAGTAAAATTACTACTAATATGATTATCAACTCACTCTGAAACAAATCTAGTGACACTACCAATATTTTGAAAGCTAATTTCCATCACTAACCACCCTAATAATTTGTTGCCCTAATTTTGCATAGAGAACACAAAATCTGCTGACTAATTTGTCAGTGATTTGCATAACAAGATTAAGCATTATTCCCAACACTCCCCCTTAATGATTAATGAGGATTTACTATGTTATCTCATAGTGCCAAAAACTGAGCTTTTGCAACTACTTTGGTGAAGATATCTGCTAATTGATCATGAGTATTTATATGCTTCAATTCAATATCCTTCTTCTGCACTAAATCTCGAATGAATTGATATTTCATGTCAAAATGCTTTGTCCTAATGTGTTGAACCAGATTCTTTGCTAATTTGATGGCACTTGCATTATCACAATAAATCACTGTAGGCTGAATTTGTTTTTCTCCAATTTCTTCCAAAAATTTTCAGAGCCAGAGAGCTTCTGTACCTGCTAAGGTAACTGCAACATACTCTTCTTCTGTGGATGAGAGGGCAACAATGCTTTGTTTTTTTTGAGCTCCATGTAATCAAACCAAAACCAAAAGAGAAACAATTTCTAGCTATGGACTTACGGTCATGAATACTACCTCCCCAATCTGAATTACTAAATCCAACAAGATTGAACTTTTCAGAAGAGTAGTAATGAATACCAAAATTTAGAGTGCCTTTCACATACCTTAAAATCCTCTTGGTTGTCTTCATATGTATTTCAGATGGATTTGTCATATACTTTGAAACAAGTGAAATTGAATATGTAATATCAGGCCTTGTGTAGGTTAGAAATATGAAGCTCCCCACAATACTTATGTAAGTTTTCTCATCAACTAAATCAGCACCATCATCTCTACATAACACCTCTCCATGAGCACTTGGAGTAGGGGATGGATTACAATCAAGCATATCAAATTTATTTAGCATATCATGTGCATACTTTGTGACAAATGAAAATCTCATCCTTACTTTGATAAACCTCCATTCCTAGAAAATATTTCATGATGACTAGATCTTTCATCTCAAATTCATTCATCATAGCAACTTTGAATTTATCATTCATCTTAGAGCTACTACTCATATACAATATATCATCAACATACAAACTTATGATTAGAATATCAATACCTTCTTGTTTGTAGTAAAGGGTAGGATCACTCTTACTTCTCTGGAAGCCATTTTCCTGAAAGTATCCATCAATCCTAGCATACCACGCTCTTGGTGCTTGCTTGAGACCATACAAAGCCTTCTTTAACTTGTAGACATTATTCTCCTTTCCTTCCACTTCAAAACCTTGTGGCTTCTCCACATATACTTCCTCTCCTAAGTGCCCATTCAAGAAGGCACTTTTCACGTCCATATGATGTATGCTCCACTTTTTCTGAGCTGCTAATGAAATCAACATTCTAATGGTCTCATGTCTTGCTACTGGTGCAAATGTCTCTTCATAATCAATTCCATACTTCTGTGTGAATCCTTTAGCAACTAATCTTGCTTTGTGTCTTTCAACACTCCCATCACTGTTAAATTTAGTCTTATAGACCTATTTGGTGCCAATATTTTTCTTGTCATGTGGAAGCTCTGTCAACTTCCAAGTGTCATTCCTTTGAATGGAATCCATCTCTTCCTGCATGGCTTGCATCCAAACCTCATTAGTACATGCATCTTAAAAACATTATGGTTCAAAATCAGCCTTGAACACATATTTCATTAAACTTAGAATTAAATAGTAGATCTAGAATTTCAAAATAACTAAAACACTCATTTCTATTAATGTCCTTGTAATAAAAAAATTCCAAATTTAATGAAATATGTGTTCTGGGCTAATAAACCAAAATTGACTATCTCACCTATTGGGCTTTCTTCATGTGCTTGATTTGCACTCCTCTAATAAATATCACTCAATCTTCTTGCCTTCCTTGTAGAACTTGGAGAAGAAGTTGGACTTGAACTTGATGTTGAAGAAATTGATGAAGGGCTGCTTGGTGGAGTTAACACACTAGTTACAAGAACATTAGTTGGTTGCTTATTATCAATATCAACAATTATATCATCATTCAAAATAGATTTTTTCTCAACATGACCTTTTTGATGACCATAAACTCCCCCTTCATAAAAAATTACATATCTTGAGATAATAAGCTTGTTATTTAGAGGATTATAAAATTTATAAGTCTTGCTTGTCTCACTATACCCATTAAAAATACATAATTCACTCTTTGCATCTAACTTTTTTCTATTCTAATCAGGTACATGCACATAAGCCAAACAACCAAAAACTTTGAAATGATTAACATTAGGCCTTTTTCCATACCAAGCTTCATAAGGAGTCATCTTTTCAAGTGCACTGGTGGGGCTACAATTGAGGATGTACACTGTTGTAGCAACTGCATCTCCCCAATAAGAATTGCTCAATCCCTTAGTTTGTAACATGCATCTTGCCATTTCAACCACAATACGATTCTTTCTTTCATCTATGCCATTCTGTTGGGGTGTGTATGTCGTAGTATGCTGCCTCTTGATGCCATTCATATCACAATAACTCTGGAAAGATTTTGAGCAGAATTCTCCTCCATGGTCAGTCCACAAACATTTTATCTTGCACCCTTTCTCATTTTCTACAAGGGCTTTGAACTTCTTGAATATATCCAGGGCTTCACTTTTGGCCTTCAAAAAATATACCCAACAATTTCGTGAGTAATCATCAATAAAAGTGATGAAATATGATGACTTACCCAAACTCTTAGTCTGCATAGGACCACATATGTCTGAATGAACAAGCTGAAGTGGGTGATGAGCCCTCCATGCAGTGCCCTTTGGAAACCTTTCCCTTACATGCTTTCCTTTAGCACATCCTTCACAAACCTCCTTATGCTCTTCTACCTTGGGCAAACCAGAAACTAATGCATGTGAGGTTAGAAACTTCAAACTCTGAAAATTTAAATGCCCGTACCTGCGATACCATGGCCAACTTGAATCCTCATAAGGCATATTTGCAAGATTGTTGTTATGTTCATCAAACCTCAAGGGAAACATCAAATTTCTTTTCATAGGCACAATAGTGATCACCCTATTTCTGGTATGGATTTATCAGATTCTTGACACAATGATTCGGCGACCATTCATGAAAAACAGTTTCATGCATGTAACCCAAGACCAATATTTGTGTCAAGAATCTGATAAATCCATACCAGAAATCAATGGATTGGAATATCAACCATGGGAGTGCAGCAGCTCAAACAAGATTTAGGTTAGAAAATAGGCTTGAACGACCTGTCGGAGATTCATTGGTTTTTAGCTATGTTGCACAAGTTTCTGGAACATGGGAACGTTGGGATCTTGGGTACGGGTGTCAGGAATGGCTAGAGGTTTTACAGGAAACGACTAATCGGGAGTGGTGATATTATATAATAAAAAAATAAAAAATATAAAAATAAAAATATTTTTTAAATTCTATAATTTATATAATAATCAAAATTAAAATTTAATCAAAATATTCAAATATTAAAATCAATTTAAATATATAAATAATAAATATATAATCTCTCTTATATATAAATATATTCTTTGGGTGTCTTTCTCCCTCAGTCACTCCCTTTTATATATATAAAATATTAAAATGTTAGATTCATTATGACACATGACGAATCTTTGAAACAATTTGGCTTAAAAATACAAAGGAACAATTTTACATATGTTTTTCTAGTTATTCTTAAGTGAAAAAGTAAAGAAACTTTAACGTTTAAGCATTGACTACCACATACAATATGCACACACAATCTTTTGCCTTATATATACATAAACAACAAAAGAAATACTCATCATCATGACATCCCAGATATCGCCCTTACATTGAGGTGCCACACACTTCCTTAACCCATCAAGAGATTGCTCCAGTTTCTCAATTAAGGATATCGGTGTTAAGGATGTATTTGGCCTTTCTTCTTACGAAGGCTTCAACTTAGGCTCATGATTTGTGGGTAGTTTAGCATATTTCTCTACAGGCTTTGTATTTTGCGACCCTAGGGAACACGAGAACTAAAAAAAACAGTCTTCAAAGCTACCGAAACTTTCCCAAGCTCCCATTGCATCTCCCGCTGAAAAGGGAATGTTCCCATATAGTTCCAAAGCTCCTGGGAGCGCAGGAACCATTGGAACGGGTTTGCCAACTCTTGGGAGAAGTTCCCGTGTAACAAAGGTTTTTAGACAAAAGGCACAAACGAAGTTAGACGTGGCAAAAATACATGTCATGATTGAACTTGCGGAAAGGCAAAGTGGGGAACTCTCCCTTATAAAAACACCTTCGGTATAATTAAAAATAATAGTTGAAAATACATTTAAAAAAATAATATATTAAAATAAATCTCTATCAATGTCTCATGTAGTAGCATTTACAGAATCGTTTGGGTCCTTATGCTTCATTGGATTGGAGTCATTCAGGGATGAATCTTGCCATAAGAACCCTATAAGACTTATCGGGGCTTAGCCCTTATCCTTCGTCAAGTCCTAGGGAAACCTCGATCAATCTTGGAAAAGAGAAATTGTCCCAAAATATGCATTAGTTTTGCGTCGATATATATAGAATAATGCCATAGTCTCTCTTTGATAATAGTTGGAAAGATTTTTCTAGCATATTTTCTAAAACAATCAATACTGCACGCAACGTGACCTAACCATAGTCTGATTCAAAAATGTACCTTGAGCCGCATTATTGGTCGGAGTGAGATAATCTCTAAAGCAATAGATATCCAACCCTATTGGTCGGGTTGAAACAGGATCTAGAGCAATAGATATCCAAAACAATACGTCTCAACACCAAAGCAATCGAAACATTAAAAAGTAAATTTAAACCAAAAAAATAAACAAAAAAATGTGTTATTAGTGTTAATCACCAAAACAAGATTGAAATGTCTTATTTTTCATCTCAGTGAATGTCAAGTGTTCAAATTGTTTGTTTACTTATAAAATTTCGAGTCTTCACGGTGTTGCTCACCAAATTAAATTGTAATTTTTTCAGAAAAAATGAAAACGGAAAGTGGATGTCACCACTCCCATAATTTCAATTCAAAATAATCTAGTCGAGACATTCATTTTTTTTTTTTGTAGAAAGAGGCATTTATTGTAGAATATGAAATGTCCTCTTTAAGTCAACTGATAAGCCAACATAACTATGAAGAAAAATACATATAAAAAAAAATGAACAAATAAAACACAGTTACTGTGTGAGCTCAAACTTGTTGTAAATCTCATATTTAATTAAACCATTAACTACATTATTATATAGTAAAATTATTACTAATATGATTATCAATCAACTTTGAAACAAATCTACTGACACTACTAATCTTCTGAAAGCTAATTTCCAGCACTGACCACCCTAATAATTCACTGCCCTAATTTTTGCATAGAGAACACAAAATCTGCTGACTAATTTGTCAGCAATTTACATAACAAGATTAAGCATTATTCCCAACACTCCCCCTTAATTATTAATGAGGATTTACTATCTTGTCTCGTAGTGCCAATCATGAGTATTTATATGCTTCAATTCAATATCCTTCTTCTGCACCAAATCTCGAATGAACTAATATTTCATGTCAAAATGCTTTGTCCTGTTGTGATGAACCGGATTCTTTGCTAACTTGATGGCACTTAGATTATCACAATAAATCACTGTAGGCTGAATTTGTTTTTCTCCAATTTCTTCCAAATTTTTTCTGAGCCAAAGAGCTTGTGTACCTGCTAAGGTAACTGTAACATACTCCGTTTTTGTGGATGAGAGGGCTACAATGCTTTGTTTTTTTTAGGTCTATGTAATCAAACCAAAACAAAAAGAGAAACAATTTCCAATTGTGGACTTACGGTCATCAATACTACCTCCCCAATTTGAATCACTAAATCCAACAAGATTGAACTTTTTAGAAGAGTAGTAATGAATACCAAAATTTAGAGTGCCTTTCACATACCTTAAAATCCTCTTGGTTGCCTTCATATGTATTTCAGATGGATTTTTCATATACCTTGAAACAAGTGAAACTAAATATGTAATATCAGGCCTTGTGTGGGTTAGAAATATCAAGCTCCCCACAATACTTCTGTAAGTTTTCTCATCAACTAAATTAGCACCATCATCTCTACATAACACCTCTCCATGAGAACTTGTAGTAGGGGATGGATTACAATCAAGCATATCAAATTTATTTAGCATATCCTGTGCATATTTTGTCTGACAAATGAAAATCTCATCCTTACCTAGATAAACCTCCATTCCTAGAAAATATTTCATGATGCCTAGATCTTTCATCTCAAATTCATTCATCATAGCAACTTTGAATTTATCATTCATCTTAGAACTACTACCCATATACAATATATCATCAACATACAAACTTATGAGTAGAATATCAATACCTTCTTGTTTGTGGTAAAGGGTAGGATCACTCTTAGTTCTCTGGAAGCCATTTTCTTGAAGGTATCCATCAATCCTAGCATACCACGCTCTTGGTGCTTGCTTGAGACCATACAAACCCTTCTTCAACTTGTAGACATTATTCTCCTTTCCTTCCACTTCCAAAACTTGTGGCTGCTCCACATATACTTCCTCTTCTAAGTACCCATTCAAGAAGGCACTTTTCACGTCCATATAATGTATGCTCCACTTTTCCTGAGCTGTTAATGAAATCCACATTCTAATGGTCTCATGTCTTGCTATTGGTGCAAATGTCTCTTCATAATCAATTCCATACTTCTATGTGAATCCTTTAGCAACTAATCTTGTTTTGTGTCTTTCAACACTCCCATCACTGTTAAATTTAGTCTTATAGACCCATTTGGTGCCAATATTTTTCTTGTCATGTGGAAGCTCTGTCAACTTCCAAGTGTCATTCCTTTGAATGGAATCCATCTCTTCTTGCATGGCTTGCATCCAAACCTCATTAGTACATGCATCTTCAAAACATGATGGTTCAAAATCAGCCTTGGCTAATAAACCGAAATTGACTATCTCAACTATTGGGCTTTCTTCATGTGCTTGATTTGCACTCCTCTAATAAATATCACTCAATCTTCTTACCTTCCTTGTAGAACTTGGAGAAGAAGTTGGACTTGAACTTGATGTTGAAGAAATTGATGAAGGGTTGCTTGGTGGAGTTAACCCACTAGTTACAAAAACATTAGTTGGTTGCTCATGATCAATATCATCAATTATATCATTATTCAAAATAGATTTTGTCTTCTCAACATCTCCTTTTTGATGACCATAAACTCCCCCTTCATAAAAAATTACATATCTTGAGAAAATAAGCTTGTTATTTAGAGGATTATACAATTTATAAGCCTTGCTTGTCTCACTATACCTAATAAAAATACATAACTCACTCTTTGCATCTAATGTTTTTCTATTCTGATCAAGTGCACATAAGCCAAACAACCAAAAACTTTGAAATGATTAACATTAGTCCTTTTTCCATACCAAGCTTCATAAGGAGTCATATTTTCGAGTGCAATCGTGGGGCTACGGTTGAGGATGTACACTGTTGTAGCAACTGCATCTCTCCAATAAGAATTGCTCAACCCCTTAGTTTGTAACATGCATATTGCCATTTCAACCACAGTACGATTCTTTCTTTCAGCTATGCCATTCTGTTGGGGTGTGAATGTCGTAGTACGTTGCCTCCTGATGCCATTCATATCACAATAACTCTGGAAATCTTTTGAGCAGAAGTCTCCTCCACGGTCAATCCGTAAACATTTGATATTGCACCCTTTCTCATTTTCTACAAGGGCTTTGAACTTCTTGAATGTATCTAGGGCTTCACTTTTGGCCTTCAAAAAATATACCCAACAATTTCATGAGTAATGATCAATAAAAGTGATGAAATATGATGACTTACCCAAAATCTTAGTCTGCATAGGACCACATATGTCTGAATGAACAAGATGAAGTGGGTGATGAGCCCTCCATGGAGTACTCTTTGGAAACCTTTCCCTTGCATGCTTTCCTTTAGCACATCCTTCAAAAACCTCCTTATGCTCTTCTACCTTGGGCAAACCAGAAACTAATGCATGTGAGGTTAGAAACTTCAAACTGTGAAAGTTTAAATTCCCATGCCTGAGATGCCATAACCAACTTGAATCCTCATAAGCCATATTTGCAAGATTGTTGTTATGTTCATCAAACCTTAAGGGAAAAATCCTATTTCTTGTCATAGGCACAACAGTGATCATCTTATTTCCCTTATTCTTATCATAGATAGTACATGTCTTATTTTCAAAGACTAGTTTATAATTTTTCTCACATAGCTGCCCAACGCTCAACAAATTATGCTTCAATTGTGGAGTATAATAAATGTCATGAATACTCTTTATACCTTATTTTGTTTGGACCTCCATAGCTCCTTTGGCAGCAACCTCCAATGGTTTATCATCACCAAGATGGATCTTGGATTTGAACTTCCATACTTTGCTGAAAGCAACTTCTCATTCCCTATCATATGGTTAGAGCATCCAGAATCTAGTTACCAAACATCTTTACTAGTATTTTCACCTTTGGCATAAGATAAAAATAAGTGATCTGGAGGATACTCACCACTTTCTTGAGCATAGTTATCATTTTTACCTTCTTTCAATCTGCATTCTCTTTCAAAGTGGCCATACCTGTTACAATAGTAACATTGAACATTTCTCTTATCAAATCTACCTCTACCTCTTCCTCTAAAACTACCTCTTCCACTTGAGCCACCTCTTCCTCTACCTCTTGAAGAATTTTGGCTTTTCCATTTACCTTGACCTTGATTGCTTTTGGCACTACTATTGCTTGCATCTTCATTCTTTGTAATTTGTAATTTAGAGGAAAACTCTTTCTCTACACCTTCAAAAGTGTCCTTCAATCTTTCTTCATGAGACATCAAGGATCCAACCAATTGATCAAATTGTAGTTTTGTCAAATCCTTACTTTCTTCCATGATTATGGCAACATGATTCCATCTATGTGTTAAAGATCTCAATACCTTTTTAATTAAAACTTCATGACTTATAGTTTCTCCAAGTGTAGCCATTTTATTGACCACATATTTGACTCTCACACAATAGTCACTCACAATTTCAGCTTCTTGCATCTTCAAATTCTCGAACTCTTGCTTCAATGTCTGAAGCTTGACCACCTTAACTAGAGTCTCCCAGGCATCTTTGGTAGTTTTTTATCCTAATATTCTTGGAAATAAGCTCTTATCAAGAGATATCTGAATGTGAAACAAAGCTTGAGCATTCGTCTTCCTTGATTCCTTTTTCATTGTTCTTTCATTGGTCATAAAGGCATTCCAATCAGCTGGCTCCTCATAACCTGATTCAAAAATCTCCCACAAATATTTTCCAATCAAAAAGGTTAGCATATTAATGCACCAATATTCATAATCATTCCCATCAAATTCTGGAACGGGCATTTGGCTAGAATTCGACAAGATTAACTTTGGCGAAATTGCAACAATAAAACTTTAACCCAAAACAATTTTACCTGCTCCGATACCACTTGTAGAATATGAAATGGCCTCTTTAAGCCAGTTGATAAGCCAACATAACTATGAAGAAAAATACATATAAAAAAATGAACAAATAAAACACAGTTACTGTGTGAGCTCAAACCTGCTATAAATCTCATATTTAATTAAACCATTAACTACATTCTTATATAGTAAAATTATTACTAATATGATTATCAATCAACTCTTAAACAAATCTACTAACACTACCAATCTTTTGAAAGCTAATTTCTAGCACTGACCACCCTAATAATTTGCTGCCCTAATTTTGCACAGAGAACACAAAATCTGTTGACTAATTTGTCAGCAATTTACATAACAAGATTAAGCATTATTCCCAACATTTATAGCCTTGAGTAATAATTTAGTGGTTGTCTAAGTTTATGGATTAAAAGTCATACTATTCTAGGGATGGAAAAAATGAACTGTAAAGTTATTTATGGGAGAAACTATAATATCCATTAGTTTTCAATAAGTATTCTTAGCCTTGAGTAAGAATTTAGTAGGGGGGTCCAAGTGGAATAGGCGGGTGGCAACCAACATCCACCTGGATCAGTCCATCATGCATATCAAGAAAACCTTAGTTAGCACGAGACCTTTATAAACACCTAAGAAAAAAATTGTAGAAATTATGGTGTAGATTTGCAATTTCTTATGAAGTTTTAATCAAAATCACAAGACACAAGCCTACTCACTGCTCTACGTAATTTAATTCGCAATTTAGAACGGAAATTTCAGACATACAATAAGAAATAACACACATGCACACAATATTTTTCCCGGGGAAATAAATCTGCTAAAAATCCCAATGTCTTCTTGCATTAATATGTTGAATAGAGATGTATTACAATTGCTTTGCTCATTTGAGGACACCCTGCAAGTGAATAACCTATCTCTCTGTTCACTGAGAAGCTCTGACCCATACTTAGTCAATTTATGCCTCTGCTTGAGCCCTTATTTCCTTATGAAATCCCTGAGAAATTAGGCCCCTATTATTTAGGAATTTCTCCAAAATGGATTGTGCAATTCCCAAGGTTGATCATCAGACTCCATGCAACACCTGTGCACTCAAGACTAGTCTACAACCGATGTTACACTTTCTTGGAATCTCCACAACAACTGGTGAACTCGAATTCTATGCATGCACTAGCTATTTTGGGCTGATTGATTAGTTAGCTGGATGATCACTAAGTTTGACTCAAGTCCCACTACACAACTAATCTTCCACTAATTCCTCCAACAGTTGGAACTAGTTTAACTAAAAACAACTTGAGATAACTAATCTTGATTACTACAAATTCACAATCAAACATGCTTAACCAAAGTCTAACTCCTCCAACTCTAATATACTGAGTAAACTAGGTGACACAAGCCATGTCCCACAAATTAACTGCATCCAAGTTGTTTGTTGATGTGGAAATTCGAATTTTCTCAATTTAATCAAGGCAAAATCAAATTGATAATTTCTTGCTGCATTTTTCAACAAAGATAACCATATTTTTTCTAAATAACTCTCCATTAATTAGTTGATATTGATTGGATTTCAACCTAGGTCTCACCACTTTTTAAAGTGTAAATGTGAAGGTGCAAATCCATGAGATAAGTAATAAATTAAATATGAATATAATGAAGTAAAGGAATCAGGAGTAATGTGTACCTGTTGTAACTATTGAGAAGTATTCTCAAATTCCTAATCATCACAAATTTTATTAATATCACAATCAATTGATTTTGTAACCAATCTACAGAAGCCTTCACCTCTGATAATTTTAAAAGGCTTAATTTTGAGGTAATACTCCTGACGTGTTGTGACCCAATGGGCCCTCTTTTCTCCAATAACGTTTTGAAGAAGTAAAGTTATAACTATAGAGTAAGGAACTATTACTTTTTTATGGGGTTTAATATGAAAAGGCCTAAAGTGTTTTATTGATTTGAAAACAACATATGTTTGTTTTTCCACATTCATGTAATTAAGCTATGCAACATGAAACCATGAAATAGTAAAAGATATAGGTACTTCAACATCCTGATCATTTTTCTATCTAAGAATTGCCGCATACCACTAATTAGAGGTGAACGTAAAATAATAAATTCTTTATTAAAATAGGGAGAGAAAGGCAAGAGCTTGCATAATCTCCTGTTTAATTGAATCAAAAGCTTCTTTTTCAATTAAAGTCCACTCAAATGTTGCATTCTTCTTAATCATATTTTGTAAGGGTAGTACAATTTGAGTGAAACTAGGGAAAAAGTGCCTTAGGAAATTAATTTGTCCTAGAAAGGACTGCATGGACTTTTTATTGTGTAGAAGTGGAATCTCAGAGATAGTTTTGACTCTAGATGGTTCTATAATAATCCCAGTTTTCGGAACCATAAATCCTAATAATTTACCTTCTTCTCATGCATCTTTAAAAAAATTGTTTTAAATGAAATAAATGATCAGATATCTTCTTGGAGTAAATTGTAATACTATCTACATAAACAATGATTGATTTATTTATCAAAACTCTAAATGTAATTTCCATGACTCTTTGAAAGGTTGCTTCAACATTGATTAATCCAAATGGCATCTTCTAATAGGAAAAAATTCCCCATTTAGTTTAAAGTGTCATTTGTAAACAATCATTTGGATTAACCAAAATTTGATTATAGCTAGAAAAACCATCAAGGAAGAACATTAACTTAAATCCAGCCACAAATTGAAGCATCTCTTCTATGGGAGGCACAGGGAAATTTTATTTTTTCAAAATCCTTGTTAAGGTTTCTAAAATCTATGCATATCCTGATTTCTCCATTATTCTTTCTTACAGGAACTAGATTGGAAACCCATTTTGAATTTCTATCAGGAAAGATAATTTTTTCTCTTGATATTTATTTAACTCACTCTTAATTTGGGTTTCTAACTTAGGATGGATCTTCCTTAACTTTTTTCGGATAAGTTTTATTGATGTGCCATAATATTAAGATCATCGTAGACCAAGCAAACACATCTTTGTACTATCTTAAAAGATGTATGAAAGTATTTCTTTCTGTAGGTGAACAACCTAGACCTAAGTTTACTTTTTTCGTATTTTTCTCACTTCCTAGATTAATTACTTCATCCTTCATAGTAGAAATATTTGTTTTAAATCTGGTAGGTGTTTTGAATATATCTTTAAGTCATAGAAATCTTCCATTGTGACCACAAATCTTGGTATAATGTTTTCTAACTGAAGATTTTCTTTGGATGATTTATTAATTTCTTAATCATGAGTGTCCTGATCAATGACATAATCATCATATGTTCCCTCAGAAGTGAGGAAATTTATGATATCGTCATCATCATTGAAAACTCTCCACTTAGATACATTATGGAGAACAAAGGGTTTAAAACTAACTCTATCAAAAACCTATATGGACTAAAATCTTCAGGCGGTATGAGTTTTGAGGTTACATTAGAAAGAATGTCAGCGCCATTATTTTGTAATCTAGGAACAAGAGTAATGTAGAATGTTGAGAAATTACAAATCAAGTCTTGGACTAATTGTTGATCAATTTTCAGATGATTAAAAACATCATGTATAGTATTTCTTACCTTTCTATTATGATTTCATAATATCCAAATACTTTAATGTTTTTTATATCCATGCTTATAACCTTCTCTAAGACTTGTATTAATTATTCATCTTTAGCTATGTTATTTGTGCATTGGAACTCTAGTTTGTAGGTTAACATGATTTTTTCCCCTCTAGGACTGTAGTATGCAACTTTCTCCTGCATCGTCATTATATCTAGATCCATCAAAATAAATTATCGACATTTGATTATCCACATCATTATTTATAGAATTATCCACAAAATTTATACGGCATGAAGAATCAATTTGCGAATAATTTTCAATTTCAAAATAAACAGATGACTGAGGGAAAAGGGAACTTTGTGTAGGGAAAGTTTTGAAAAGTAGATCCACACAATAGTTACCATTAAATATATTTGTGAAATTGATAGACTCATTTCCCCCATCGATGTTAGTGACTATGTGCTTCATGTTCTTTCCACCTTAAACCTCAATCTAGTGTGGTTTACCATTGAATAGTAACCAAAGATGTGAACAATCTGTAAAAAAAAATAATCAAGAGTAAGCCATATGATTAAGGTAAGTTAGTGATTAGAATTTAAATAACTTGATAGGGCTTTGGATGAGATTCTAATATGATAAGCACATCTTATGATTATCTTAGGACCTTGACTTTTGTTCTTTCTAGTTGTACTATTTGAGTAGTTGACTCTCGTGGATGAGCATTGATCTTTAGACAATCATAATTTGGCATGATTTTTGAGGAAGCTCCTAAGTCAACTAGAAAATTATGTACATTACTGTTAAATATTTCGAAAGCAAGTACAAAAGGAGGAGTGTGAGAATTTGACTTATCACCTATCAGAATAACATTGGCTTGTTTATTCTTGTCAGGAGATGAAGTTTAAGGATCTTTTTTTATACTTTTGTTTGCTATAGCAATAGATGGTAAAGATGGCTTTTCTATAACATGTAAATATTTAAACACAATATTCTTTTGTTGTTTGAGTTTGCTTGACTCAAACAATGATATATTAGCTCTTGTTTTCTTCATATCCTCTACTATATCATAATCTAAATGATCAAGGTTTTGGGAACTAACATGTATTAAGAGGAATACTTGCTTGGAGAAATAACTAAGGAAGATGGAGTTGTAACTAATGTTGTAGTGGGTGGACATTTTCTTCTAGTTTGAACTTCCAAAATTTCTTCTTCACTTTAATTTGTGTGGGTTCCAGCTACATCCCATGTAACATTAGCATCAAAGGTTTGTGGTTCTTCTTTTTCTTTAGTCTCTTCTTCTTGTTCATCCTACTCTTCACTATCTATCATAGAAATTTTACCACCAAAAGGGGTTTGAGGATTTCTCTTAATAAATGGTCTAAATGGTATCCTCAAAGAAGACTCTTCTCCAACTTGTTTTTTAATAAGTCCACTACTTCATTAGCCAAAGTTTTCACGACCTTTTGAAAACTTTCCATATCAAAAACATCTTTTTTATTTTACTCCTGTTTGAAAGTGACTGTCTTGGTAGGTTGAGAAGGCTTATTTTCTTCTACAATAGGCCTATTAGTAATACTAATCATCCCTTTCTCTACATTTAATGCTTCTTTCATTAAATCATCCAAGTAATCTTGTATACAGGTTTCACAAATATGGCAATAAATGTAGGAAGGGAAGAGTATACAACTAAATTTTAACATTGGCTCTAGGCTTGGATGTATCAAGGATTTTATTGAGGAGTTCAAAAAATATCTTATTAAAATATTTAACTTTTATTTTTGAACCCATTTTTAGCCTAGAAATCTCTACCAATAAAGCAGTTAGTGACTTATCATGACCAAAAGTTTTAATGAACATATCTTCAAATGTATCCTAGTTTTGAATGGAATTTTCTTATAAGGAAAAATACGAGCCTAGATGCTCTACCTTCAAAAGCATAAGGGAAAATTCTGCACCACATATTCATTTTGTACACCTCTCAAATTGATGGTTAACATAAACTTGTTGATGTGAACTTTAGGATATCCTTTATTATTGTCATCGAATTTCAGTAACCATCATTCTAAGTGTTTTGGAAAATCGTGTTAATCACCAAGAACATTAATAGCTCTAAGGGTTTCCCATAGTATTCTTTATTGTTATTGTTTATCCATAGTGGAAGAAGTTGCAGTAACAATTGATGAAACAATGGAGGAGTTTGTTATAGGTTGACTGTGTGCAGAACTAAGAGATGGAACAAGATGAGGAATTTGAACTTGATTTTTCACACTAGGCTCTTTTGGTACTATGGGAACTTGGTGTCTCTGGTTCTCTGCACCTTTGGGTTTACCAACAATAGGAATTTCCATTCGTGGCACACCTAATTTTTTACATTGTGCTCAAGTTAAGACTCCTGAATGCTATAACTTGAAAGAAACAATGGAATATTTTGTTTGTAAGGAAACCGTTTATGTGGATAATTATCTCAATGGCATAGGATCTTAAACTAATTTTATCACATATTTTGTAAAATATTATTTAATTCTCAATCCAAAAGATACAAAAGGATTAAATATATTTTGAGAACTAGAAGCTTCTTGATATACTAGCTATGAAACTTCTTAAGAATGAGCAGCAACAATAGGGGTTTCAACGAATTTGATGCTAGAGACTTGTGGACTTGTAGGTGTAGGAGGTGTGGGCAATAATTTTGATCTTTTCGGATGAATCTTGGATTTATGTGAGGATTTAGGTGTCATACACCATCATATTTCCTCTCCTTCTAGTGCCAAAAATGTTGATGGATGGAATTGACCATGTCAACTTTTGAGAAATCACCTAGTCATGATCCCAATTAAACCCTTTTCCATTTGGTATAGCGATTTAAACCAGTATTGGGCCCAGTTGCCACTCAAGTAATTTTCTCCAACAAGTGGAGACTTATTGTAAAACAATCTTATAATTATAACCTAACTGAAATAAATATAAAAAATTAACCTATCACTATTATCTTGTTAAACTAAATATATACTCGGTAATATAAATTTTGTATGTGAACAAAATTATTAGCAATAATTTTGTGATGCATATATATAAACTTATAGGTTGAAATAAATCATATGTAAATGAAAATATAAGTCACTTAAATATTTAATGAATTTTGTTTACCTACAAATTTCACCCATGTATTCTTTACTTAATGCCTCAAAGTCAATGAGAGTTATCAGTCAACATTAACTAACTTCAATCATCAAACATCAAGGAAATAAAGAAGAATAATTTTGATTTCAATATAAAATGAACAAGTAATTTAAGGAAAAAGTACCACAATCATTTGAACTCATTAAAAATTGAAATCTTAGTGGTCCAAAACTATACTAAAGAAAATATTCACAACAATGTAGAGTTTATTTCCTTGAAAAAATCAGAAACCTTTGTTGAGGCTCATTCTTCCCTTTAAATAATATAAAAAAATAAAGGATAAAGATCTCATCCAAGTTTTCTTACTAAAATTTTTGAAACAAAAATAGAAATTTGTCATGGTGTTTGGATAAAATAAGCCTTTAACTTATTGAGGTGACACATAGGAAAGCGTTGATGGATGATTTCCATTGTGAATGGACTTCTAGAAGGAGAGTGAGTTGTGAAGGAGAAACGACTTGAATTTTGAGCTGACATTTAAACATGTGCTTCAATTGATGCCAAATCATATGCTATCATGTTAGTAACCAATTTGGTCAAAAAATAGTGACTCTAAGGTTTGACCAAATATCTCCAAATAGAATCCAGGTCATTCCTTTGCATTTGATTGATCTGACTTGGATGCTCTAGTTTATCTTTTTGCGCCTCCTTTCTAAGTAATCCAGCTTCCAGTGGCTTGTCATCATAATTTTTTTGTTGCATTTAAATGTATTTTATCAACTGCATTATTGATTGCATCAATGGAGAACAACTATGTCTATCCATTTTCACTAGTTCCTTAGAACTATGTAGGTTGGGTTTCATGTTGATTTTGGGTAGGCTAGGTGGCATAATCTTCTCTATACTTTATCAAGAAATTAGCTGGGTTAATTTCCTACCATATTCTTCATATTCCATCTCTTTATCAATCATGTCACTGAAAAATCCATTTAACAAGTTTTGTTGGGCTTGACCCAAACTTAGCTCATTGAAAAATATTCTTGTATATGAAGGAACTATTGGTTTATATCAAGTGCTTCTTGCTTGAACTTTCCTAAGTAAACTGCATTGATGATTGTTTATTGGATTTCCAATTGAAGCTCCGTTATCTGGGTATATTTCCGCTTATCAAAGACATTGAATCCATGTTTTAACTTGCTTATTTATTATTTCACCCTCTGCTACAATAAATAAATCTATTGGGCATGTCATTGTTGAGACTCATTATTTCATTGTCTCAATTGTTCTAGAAACTGCTCTTCTTTTTGTGACAATGTTGTTACAATTTTAAGATTTTAATGTCTATTTGCTCAATAATATTCAATAATACGGTAATATACCAAACATTAGCAATTGTATAGGCTCCAATATAATTAACCAAATCCTTCACTATATTCTCTTGACTTAACTGAGAACCATCCCACACTACTTGAGGCAAAGTATTCATGTCTTCCTTTTCTCCTTCCACTTTCATCCTTTTTCTACTTATTTTAATTACATCTTTCTTTTGAGGGTTGAAATAGTAATACAATGGAGGGATGTATTACATTTCAATGGTGGAGAAAGGGATAACCATCATCACATTTTGTGAACTTCCATTAGGAAGAGTATTAATAGGAGTCTTCATTTTAACCTCAGAAGCAACTAAACAAGTTGTTGCATTGGTGCCAACATTAGTAGGAGAAATATCTATCTATTAATGTGGATGGTTTACAAGGGTAGCGTTATCAAGAGGATATTTAGGATCATTTTACTGCTCTAAACTACTTGTAATAGACTGGATGAACTTATCCCATTCTTGCTACAGTTTAATAGTGGTTGCAACTTTCTGTGTAATATCCTTTTTCATAAGCTCATTAGTAGCTTCTACTAATACCTGCTTAATTTCTATTGAATCCTTTCCTATAATCACTATAGGCATATTGGATGTAGCAACCTATGTAACACTGGGTTCACCAGCTATTTGTTAAAGAATGAGTGGAAAGGATGATTTTCTTTCTTCCTTAAAAGTAGGGAAATGTTTGTACATATCATGAGACAATTTTCATGCTTTTTGAAAAGCCTCTATATAATATTGAACTTTGTGGAATGTATCATCATATGGTAGTTTTTCATGTGTACACTTCTTCATGCCAACCATAAGATAATGATTACCCACAACTCCCAAGGGATCATGATGTTTAAGAGGAATTTGGGCCAGGTTAATAGTATGATAAGTCAAGAGTTATTTTTAGCATGGCCACGGTTATCCAAAGTATAAATACCAATACAAATGGGAAGATTAGGCCATATTTTCTTATATTTCTTATGCAAGTTATTGGAAATTCCAGTTTCGAGAGTTTTATATGTTATTTCTTCACATATAATTTTGTTATGAACCAACAAAATTAAGGCATGTGGAGCTACCTAACATGCATACATTCTAAGATATGAAAAGGTTTCATCAAAATACCAATCACCTATCTGTGAAATGTCCAACTTGGCTTCTTCTGAAATACGAGGAGGTTGTTTTTTTTTAAAGAGATTCTTATAAATAGGGATGATGACATAATGGAAAATTTGGTAAAAATGTTCTCCATAATTTTCTTCCCAAAGTTTAGAATGATAAATATGAATGGGTTTTGGTTCAAAGATTATCCATTTCCATCCCATTAACAAAAAGGAAGTTGAAAAAAAAATTGTATCCATGATATAGGCCTACATAAAGAATGGAGGGTTGAACTAATCAATTTTGTAAGCTAAAAAATTATTAACTTATATACACATATTTTCAGAAAGGGTATTATCCCAATTGAAAGAATAACCATCTAGAATCCCCTAAATTAAAGAAATCTAGTCTAATGAGAAATGGCTAATTCCCTTTCTACAATATCCTCTGCAAAGAATTATTGCCACATAATATAGACAAGTGTTTCAGAGGTGCAATTGCATGTTCCTTTGAAATTTCTTCTTTAAATTTGTAGTCATTGTTTCTTGAGAGTCTTGTTAAATCAAACATATTTTTTCCATATTCTATACATTCGTTCTAACTAAACTTATGAATAAATTTAGCATTATATGGAGTCGAGCTCCTGGGAGTTTATACATAAATTGGATATTATCAAATCGGAAATAACCCATGATGATTCCCTCGATAATGCATATAGAACATGTTGGCACATGCACATGGTCCATGACCCAATGAGTAATATTAGTATATGATACGAATTTGGGTTGCACAACTATCTTATGAAAGGCAGATTTAGCAATTTGGTGCAAAGTGGTATTGGCCCCTCCAATTTCTCCAACTTCATTTGGTTCTATCTCCTTTGAGCTACCTTAATATTCCTACTCAAATAACTTATATGAATTCTTCCAAGAAGACATGTGAACTTCTTCTTTCAAGACAACTGTATCTGAGAACAAATGGCCTTTGGATTTTTATTCACCACATTTTTGTTGCTTATTGTTGGGTTCTATGAACTTTTCTTAGCTTTCTTGTCCATGTGTGCATATTGGAAAAATTTGTAGAGTGGGAATCCTGGAATACGAGGAAGAATAGAAATATAGAATTAGTTCAATGCATCAAATCCTTTTAAAACTTAGAAAACATTCAATGTAAATCATTCCTATATTTAAAATCCATAAACATTAAGTGCTTACATTAGCATGCAAAATCATGTCCTAGTGATATGCTAGTTTAAACATTGAATCTTGAAGTGAATTGTATTTCCCCATAAAAGGGCCTTTCTTAATATTGAGGATTAACTCTTAATTACTAAGATTAGTGCTAATTAACCTTTATTAATTAATGTGTGTTGTGGAGCTTTTACCAAGGTGTGTATATGAATTTCCTTAAGCTTGGTGTAGGTTTTAACCCTGTACATAAATTACCTGCAAACGAATTCTTAAAACAGAAAAATATACAATGATGAGAACATAAAACAATTATACACAGATTTTTCCCTAGATCCCAAAACCGGGACTACCAAATTTATTTTTTTATTATGTTCCTTTCAATGTTACAATACATATATATACATGTCGAAGCATTCAAAAGCCCCAATCCACTAATCCTGGATTAGAACATAACCATAGTTCCCTTGATCGGATCTACAAAATACCATGGGAAGAAAACCATCATGCCCAAAACCATGTGCCAAACCCATGCACAAAAGCATGGGTAGGTCCCCCCAACGCCTTTGGGTCTGCCCCCCATCCTTGGGTCCACCCAACTATTATTGGGTCCACATTAAAAAAAAATCTCAGGACTCTGCCCTAGACCCCGTGCTGGGGGCTATCACCCCCCTACAAATCCCCCAATAGGAGGGGTTGTCTCCCCCCTGCAAACCCCCTAATAGGGGGGATGCCAACCCCCCCGTGACCCCACACTGTGCTTGACACAATGTATAATGCATGAAGCCAGTCATGGAAAAAATATAACACACACCCAACATTCTCCCACTTGTTTTTTTCTTTCCACATGGGGGGTCACGTGAGAGCTTGATCATTTGTCCAACCCTGCAATGCCCATTGTTTCTCTACACCAAGAAAACTTCTCAATGCTCACAGAATTCATGAATGTATCTGCAACGTTCTTCAAAGTGTCCACCTTTATCAACAACGCCTTTTTTTCCTCGACCATATCCCTCACAAAGTGATACTGAACATCAATGTGCTTTGTCTTTGAATGATATGCAGGGTTCTTTGCCAAGAAAATTGCAGTTTGGCTGTCACAGTCTATACTTATAGCTCATTGTACCAACCCCATACTTGAACACAATCTCTACAACCAAACTGGTTCCTTGATTGCATGAGTGGCTACCATGTATTATGCCTCTATAGTTGAAAGTGTCGCTATAGATTGTCTCTTTCTCATCCAACTGAATGCTTCTCCAAATAGGTTAAACACATACCCACTTGTCGATCTTCTTTGATCTAGATCTCCAACCCAATCTGCATCAACATATCCACAAATGTCCAAAACATTGTCCAATCCTAGTCTTCCTTGGTAGCGCAAACCATAATCACTAGTGCCAAGCATATTCCTGAAAACCCACTTCATTGTTGTCCAATGCTCCTTCCCTAGTTTTGACATAAACCTGCTCAATACTCCCACTTCATCTACAATGTCTAGTCTGGTGCAAACCATTGCATACATCAGGCTACCAAGTTCACTTGCATATGGAATGTAGGAATGTCGCCTTCCTCTTCCTGTGTCTTAGGACATTGTTCAACAGATAAATTTACACCTATAGGAATAGGAACCTTCACTGGTTTACTATCTTGCATGTTAAACCTCTGCAATATTGTGTCAACATACTTCCTCTAGGTTAACCAGAACTTCCTCTTTGCCTAGTCTCATTAATTTACATGCCCAAAATACAATTTGTAGTACCAATATCCTTCATGTCAAATTTGGAGGAAAATTGGGGCTTCAAATCCTGGATAATTTCTTTGTCATTTCCAATGAGAAACATATCATCCACATACAAGACCAAGTAAATAACACGGTCACCAATTAATTTAAAATACACACAGTTACCCGCGATGCTTCTGGTGAATCTAAGTCCCCGTGTATATGTATAAAATTTTCAGATACCACATCCTTGGTGATTGTTTTAAATCCTACAAAGACTTTTTTAACCCACATACCAATTCTTTCTTACCCTTCACCCCAAAGTCTTCAAGTTGCTTCATGTAGATCTCTTCTTTAAGATCCCCTTGAATAAATGTTGTCTTTATTAGTTTTTGTAGCATCAGACGTGTTCTAAATACATGAGATCTTCAAAACCCAGCAATCGTTTCTTAAAGTTCCACCTAGAAATGACTTAATTAGATTATTAGCCGCTTTTTTTTAATATTTCCTAAGTCTATACTTAGGGAATATGAATAATTAATCAGAATTAATTAAGTTAAGGTGTGAATGTTCTAGAAACTCACACAGGTCAATAGGAAAATAATTTGGGCCATCGATTATGCTTTAATCTTGGTCGTTGGTGCTCCAACAGAAGATTATAAGAAGAAGTCAATGGGTAGATGGAGAACACACAAGTGCAGTTACTTAGTTGCCCAGGAAGATCGATTTTCTGAGTGGATGAAGTTCAGCAGAGGAGATAGAGCCAGAGGGTGAGTTTCTAGAGAGAGAGAGATATGGTATCAACAGTGGTTCGGGAACTATAGGACAAATTTAGGAAGAGAAGGCGTGAGGAGAGACGTAGTCCACTAGAGCAGTACGCAGTCACTGCGCAGAGGGTGATGCAGAGACACCAACGTATGGGCAGAGGGTCCATCTCAGGGTCACGGAGTCATTATGGAGAGTGAGAAATTTGTTACTAAATTTCTCTCAGTATCTTTCCTCTATTTTTCTATTTGAATTCTTTTGCTTGAATTACTGCTAAAAGATTAATAAATAAACCCTCATCTGCTACACCAGTTTTCCTGCATTGGTTTTTTCCGAGGACAATTGTCCAAAAATACCCGTGTAAATAACTTTACGTGTGTCCTATAATTTCTCTAATTTTCCAACATTTATTTTTCTTCCGCAGTATTTGTTTTGTGAAGGATGCAGTATATATGTTTCAATATTTGTCGTAGGAAACTATAAATAATTTGTTTAATTAATTTAACAAATAGAAGAAATATTATCAGTTGTTACGGTAGGATTCCGGGTTTTGAAATTTTCACATGGTATCAGAGCTCAGATAGAAGCTAAAGAGCTCAGTTTCATAGAGGAGAAGGAGCTTCATAGCACTGCGAAAGCATCTGCTTGAAACCCCAGAGGCTGCGCAGTCCCCTTGGCTAGGAGGGACAATTTTTGAGGAAATAATTATTTCTCTGAGAGATTCGACAGAGAAATTAGATTTTCCAGATCGAGGATTACCAAAGGCAGGGGGAGAAACAACATTTCTTTGCAGAGTAGATTTCGAGTTGGGATGCATTATTTTGCTACAACAAAATCAACGTTAGGAAGAAAAGGAGAAATAACACAAAAAATCACGGATAGAATCAGCAGCCAAGAAGACTCAGAATTATCTTCCAGGTTGGAGGATGATTTTGTGTGCTTGTCAGGTTCGACATCATCTGGTGTCTGGTACATTGATAGTGGAGCTTCAACTCATATGATAGGAGTTAGAGAATATTTCTGTAGCTATTAGGAGGAGAAGATCGACTTCCAGATCACTATGGGAAATAGAACTAAATGTACTCTGGTAGGGAGAGGCACCATAGAGTTTCAGATAGAAATAGGAACCATCACCTGCGCTACTAATGTACTACATGTGCTAGGATTGGGTATGAACCTAATTTCAGCGTCCCAATTACAGGACTAGGGGTACGATGTAAACTTCGTGGGGAAGAATGTCTATGTCAAACACTCTAGTTGGAAGAAGGTGAGATAGATTGGATCTCAGAGCAATAGGTTATACAGGTTGCAGCTCGATTCTCCAATGGTGCTGATAGGCAGTGATAATAGTAGTGGGAAGGAGCTGAACGAACTATGGCACAAGAGGATGGGACATTTACACCATGGAGCACTTAGGATGCTCATAGAAACTATAATGGGAGTTCCAGTTCTCATTACAAAACACAATGATGTGTGTAGAGGATGCGTACTTGGGAAGTATGCAAAGGCATCATTTCCTAGAAGTGACAATAGAGAAAATGGTGTGGTGGGATTGATACACTCAGATATTTGTGGCCCTATGTCCACTAGAGCTCTTAACGGTGGCAAATATTTCGTCACCTTTATTGATGATCATTCCAGGAAGACCTGGATCTATTTCTTAAAGACCAAAGATGAGGTATTTGATCGGTTCAGAGAGTTCAAGGCTCTCATATAAAACGCAACAGGGAAAAAGATCAAGGTTCTACGTTCAGATAATGGTGGAGAATACACAGATAAAAACTTCACAGAATTCTGTGTGAAGGAGGGCATCAAAAGAGAATGGACAACTCCATATAATCCTCAGCAGAATGGAGTGGCAGAGGAAGATAACAAAACCATAGTTAGGGTTGCAAAGGCTATGCTGTATGACCAGGATTTGCCTATATTTTTATGGGTAGAGGCATGCAACACAACAGTGTACATTCAAAACAGAACACCTCATAGAACATTGGGGAAGAAAAATCCATAGGGGATATTCACAGGAAAGAAGCCTAAAGTAAGTCATTTGAGGATATTTGGGAGTGTGGCTTACTGCTACATACCAGATGAAAAGCACAGTAAATTGGATCAAATTGTAGAGAAGGGGTTCCTCGTAGGGTATAGCAAGACCTCAAAGGAATACTTGATTTATATTCCTACCAGCATGAAGATTGTAGTGAGGCGAGATGTAAAGTTCATGGAAGACAGAGCTTTCATAAGATCTCAAGAAATGCCTGCAGGTGATCAGTCAGCAAAAGTTTCGTTAGTTCAGCAACAGGGACAATAAGTCAGACAAGAAGGAGGACAGACACAAGGATCAAGTATGGTGACCAGTACCAGTATCTCCTCAGAAGTATGAGATCCAGGGAGTTATCAATAGACAGAGTAGCAGGAATAGGAGGAACTGATTGACCCTCCCACCACCAGTGGTAGAGCCAGTAGGGAAGTGAGTCAGACCTAGAGGGACGCAGAGGAGTTTGTCGGATCTCCTATGATAGACAAGAGATAGCACAGGGAACCTGACAGATATCAAGCTTTAGTAGCTTAGGTTACATAACCCTCCACCTTTCAAGAAGTAGCACAACATCAGGTGTGAGTGGATTCCATGGTAGAAGAATACAGTTCTATCATGACAAATTATGTTTGGGAGGTAGTGCCTAGACTAGAAGATAGATCAATTGTAGACTCCAGATGGATCTACAAGATCAAGTACATTGCAGATGGTAGTGTAGAGAAGTACAAGGCTAGATTGGTGGAAAAGGGATATGCACAAAAGGAAGGTATAGACTATGATAAGACATTTTCCCTAGTTTCCAGATATACCTCTATCATATCTGTTATATCCCTAACAGCACAGTTGGGATCATAGATTCACCAAATGGACATAAAAACAAATTTCTTGAACAGGGTGATACAAGAAGAGGTGTATATAGAGCGGCCTGAAGGCTTTGAAACTCATGAGAAGCACACTCATGTATGTAGGTTGAAGAAACCCCTATATGGGTTCAAACAGGAACCCACAGCGTGGTATGGTTGGATTGATAGTTATTTGCAGCAGTTGGGATTCATCAAGAGTGATGCAAATCCCAATCTCTATTATTTAATGGTGGAGAATGAACCTCTCATTCTGGTTTTGTATGTAGATAACCTGCTTTTGACAGGATCATCAGATCTCATAAAGGACTGAAAAATGAACCTTGCAGCATAATTTGACATGAAGGATATGGGGTTGATGCACTATCTTGTAGGATTGGTAGTATGGCAGAAGAATGGGGAGATCTTCCTTGGGCAAGGGAGATGTATACAGATATTATTCTGAAGAGATTCAGAATACAGGGATTCCGACCCATGACGATGCCCGTGATAAAAAACTAGAAGAAGATAGATGCATCAGGGGACAAGGAAGTCGACCCCACCTTGTATAGATAGCTCATTGGGTCGCTCATGTATCTGGTTAACATTAGGCCAGACATTTGTTTCATTGTCAATACCCTTAGTCATTTCATGGTAGAACCGAAAAGGGTACATTAGGCTGCAACTAGCCACATTCTTAGATATGTGTGTGGAACAGTAAGATATGGGTTGAAATATACTTAATTAGATGACATCAAATTATGCGGATTCACATATGCAGATTGGGAAGGTAGTTCAGTGGACAGGAAAAGTACCTCGGGGTACTTCCCCAGTGTTGGATCGGGGATGGTCTCTTGGTGTAGTAGGAAGTAGAAGTCAGTAGCACTGTGCTCAGGAGAAGCTAAATATATGGCATCCAACACAACTACGTTCGAAGTTATATGGCTTAGGAAGTTGCTTGTGAGTTTGTTCAGGAAGAAGATGGGAGAGACCAATGTTATTGTGATAATCAGAGTTGCATAAAACTCTCTGAGAATCCAATATTTCATGATAGGTCGAAGAACATTGATATCAGATGTCATTTCATCAGAGACTATGTTCAGCATGGGGAAGTCCAGCTACAGTATGTTCCCAAAGGAGATCAGGTGGCAGACATACTCACAGAAGCTCTAGGGAGAGATAAGTTCATCTAGTTGAGGGAACATATGGGTATGGTGGAGAACCCTTTTCAGTAGTAAAAACAGATGGATTCTCAGTTGCAGCAGTAACATATGAGAGGGATTTGCAATGAAGATGTAGTAGTTGGTAGCAGTATAGTAGGGCCAGCAACAACACAAATGCATCGCATATCAGAGTTGCACAGTAGTTGGTGGGAAGTAGTAGCCAGACATCAATAGTGTTACAAGAGTTGGTGCAAACACAATGTGTTGTGGCAATAGTTGTAGTGCTAGAACACTCTCCTCGCTAAGAGGGAATGTTAGTTTTTGTAGCATCAGATGTGTTTTAGCCATGAAATTTTGTGGGGAGGCTAGGATACATTAGATCTTCAAAACCTAGAAATCGTTTATGGAAATTCCACCCATAAATGACTTAATTAGATTATTAGTCATTTTTTTTAATATTTCCTAAGTCTAAACTTAGGGAATATGACTAATTAATGAGAATTAATTAAGTTAAGGTGTGAATGTTCTAGAAACTCACACGGATCCATAGGGAAATAATCTAGGCCATCAATTATGTTTTAATCTTCGTCGTTGGTGCTCCAACATAAGATTATGTTATAGCGGCTACAACCACCCTCCAAAATTTTTCCTTAGTTTCATTTTGGAGCCTCCCTACTAACCTTCACAGCAACATGTCTTGCTTCGTCAACTACACAATCTCTAGCTATTTTCTTGTAGAAAGATAGTCTGTCGATCAAACCTTGATGCATTCCCCTCAAGGTTGTTCATTCGGACTTGGTCCAGCAACAGGTTGAGCATCTCCCTCAAGAATTTGCACAAATATGGAGGGCAGCCAGCCTTCCCTGCAGAAATTGTACAATCTTGACTGGCAACCTGCTAGGCCCCAGAATTGCGCAATTTTGTTGAGCAAGCTTCACCCAGAAAATTGCAAAATCCTTCCCAGCTGTGCTGCTCAGCTCAAAATCTGCGCAAATATGGGTAGAAGTCAGCCGCTCTGCCAAGAAATTGAGCGAATCTTCTGAGCAGCCAGCCCAACTCCCAGCCAGAAATGCGCATTTTCTCCCAGCAATTGAGCAGCCTCTTGCATGTGCAGCTGAGTTGACCGGTTCCCTCCGGGATCGAGCAAAACAAACTTGCATGCATGGGCTGCTTCTCCCAAGGAAACATGCAAAGGCATCCCTTGTTTCAGGGATCTATTTTTGGCCATTAGAGGTTATGTACAATGATCATTTCAGAAACATCCAACCAAGTGTCGCTTTCCCTAGATTTGTGGCATGCACGTCACAACCTCGATTTTATCAAAACTCATCAACCGGACACTGTAGAGCTCATTCCTCACATCAACCTTGCAGCTCTGACATCCCACATCGCATCTAGGAGTTGTCGGCACATTCAACTCAGTTGTTTTGGGGTAAGCCCGCTTTCCATGTCTTGTGTTGCATTTCTGGCGCTTTTTGTGTTTCGCTTCGTATGAACGATGTCTGCTTGATTTCAGTGAGCGCTTGTTGTCGTTTTGATACATACTAGCTTGTACAAGCACTGTTTCAGTTTTCATTAACATCTCACTGTTGTCGCATGCATGAAACTGTTTTTCACGAACGGTCGCCGATTCGGTGACTTGCCTCACTCACATGCATGTTGTTCTATTTTCTGAATCTGTCATTCATCGTTTTCATGCATGATCATTCACTTATGCTTACACTCATCATCGCCATGCATTCACATTCACTTTCACTTTTAGTTGCCCATCGGCGAGTCTGGGAAACCTTGGCCTAGACTCCGCCTCACCAAGACAACATTACACAATCCTGAGAGGGAAGGCTCTGTCTTCCTCTCAGGAAATGCGCATTTCTACCGAGTGAATATCCTCCAGTTTTCGATTGCACAATTCTAAGGGATAGTGAATGATGGCCTAGAAAATTGCGCAATGCAGTCACTAAGCCTGCAATCATTGCCAACTGAGATTGCGCATTGCACAATTCCAACAGCCAACAACCAGACTAGACTATGCATTCCGCAGTTCCAGCAATCAATCAATCTCCCAGCAGCCCAGACTGTGCCTTGCGCAGCCTTGGTAGTCAGTCTCCCGATCTCCCGGTGGAAATTGCGTGACCTTCATGATTAGTCACACAGGTATGTTGCAAGTTAGTTCTCAAGTTCATTTTGGGTTTCAACTAATATATCTCTTGCCATGAGTGTTGCCATGTCTCCAGGTATGGAAGGTGTTCATCTACCTCTCAGCGGCATAGGTACAATGGTTTCTAGGAGAGTAGAGTCGAAGACACCATTCAAAGTGCACTTGGGGATGCAATCAATCAAGTGTCTATGAGCTTGCCTACTCACGAAGACATCAAGTTGTTCGTAGACAAGGACATCAAGATATGACGACAACAGTGTCACATCGAGCAGCATCATGAACAACAGCTGAAGGCAGCATACCGGATGTAATGAATACAAGGGGAAGGATGTTGACAACACAGAGGCGGAACAAAGTTGCAAGCTCAATTAGATCCACTGATGATGAAAGCAACTTTGGAGACTCAGGCTATGAGGTGACAGGGCGATCATGCGAAGACAGATAATGGAACAAATAAGGAGTTGCATGTGCTGAAGAAGCAACTCAAGAAAGAACATGAGTTGCATAGACAAGCGAATGAGTTGCAGCAGGAACAGGAACAACAGGGGCACAACATGCACTCACGGATGAAATTGCGCCCGTACAAGTTATAGATCCATCCCAACAGCTGGCACGAAGTAGACATGGTGAGCAATGTTGTTGATCACATGCAAGGGATTCAGCAGCATGCATGTCATTATGCGCACGCATGCGATCCAACCCATTCAACACACTCACCAAGGTGAAGACAAGAAGCAAGTCTGACTGGAGTTGAGCATGTAGTTGACAGTTGATGCGCATGACCACCAACACACACTGGAAGATCAGCATGGACACTATGCATCAGTGTGTTTCTAGTTTGGTTGCACCAAGAAGACCATGCGCATGCTAGCAGACGAGTTGGATGAAGGAGCCACACTAATGCACCCGGATGCAACAGAGGAAAGAGTTCGCTTCAGCAAGATGTCACCATGGGGTGCATGCACACCATCACAGACGACCAAGCTTGGCATCAGCTCACCACCTTCACCATCACAAGCATGTCAAAGAGTTGGTCTCACCACAACGGATCGAGTGTCAGTGATGTCTTGCATGGCTTGCTCAAGCCATTTTGTCTCACATGAGCACATGTGCATTGTAATGTAACATCATGTCAAGTGGAAGTTCAAGTGTCAATAGTTGGATGTAACAGTCATAGAGTAGATGAAGAGTCATGAGGGTAGATGAACTGTCACAAAGGGGGATTTCCAGGGTCACACCACCCTTTTCTATAAATAGAACCTCATAACTCATTGTAAAGGCTTTTAGTCAGCCAAGCTTCCGATAAGACTATCTTGGAGAGAGCTTGCACAATATTGTAACGATGGCTTCTCCACTATGTAGAGCTAGTACATTTCTTTGGAGGAGTAGGCAGTTGGGGCTGTAACGTTCCACTCTTGGAACTAGTGGTTGGACATGGATGTATTGTATGACTAGAACTTACACTTCTTTATATAACAAGAGCTAGCACATTTCATGCATATGTTGTATTGTATTCTATGCTATCTAGTTTGCTCTAAATGATATATGTATTTTCTTTCTTATGCATGAATTTATAGACTATTTTGTATAAGTATGTATGAATCTTTCTGAAATGTGCTTATGGTTTAACCATCACTTTGGATTGCTCGATAACTTTCCTTCCATGGTGTGATGTATCTTCGCTCGTGTGTTCCCTTCCAAGCCGAGTGCTATCACAGGTTTCCAACGGAAGCACTCACCTCAACTCCCATGTGTTAGAACCTCTCATGCACCTTCCTTAACTCAATGCAAATGTCACACCATTGCTACCAACAAATTTATCTTACTTGCCTCTATGCGAAATCGCGGTCAAGGCATTAGCATACGACCCACTATTAGGACTCCTACACCAAATGGTCTTAGGTCTAATTGGGACTTCTTACCAGGGAGAACCCCTGACATGTTGGCAGTTCCATCACTGTCGACATTTCTCGCGCTAAAAGGAGGGCCAGATGACAAGATGTGTCCTCTCATCCGGTTTTGAACCTTTGCATATCTTTCATGGATTCTTGCACTCTTCTCCCTCCACGATATTTTTTGAATCATGAAGATGTCACCATCACGAGGGAGTTTTCCGATCACTTGTTCACTTACACGTATGATGGTGATGGCGAAGTGGCCTGGCCTGAGTACTTACATGGATTTCTTTCCATGCTTCATGAGGAAGATGGGTTTTCTGACGAACAGGACAGCTTGCTGCTTGCATACACACTTCACGAATCTCCACTTCGATGGTTGTGCAGCCTACCGACTGACAGTGTGCACTCACTTGAGCACTTATGTGATCTCATTGAAGACACTTTCTATCATTTTGATCTAGACCATCTTGACCAAAAATTACTACAACAATGGAAGGCTCCGCATGAATCGATTATGGATTTTTGGCAACGCTTCCGTGACTTGCAGTTTCAAGCTCTGAGGAGCCAGATGAAATTTCTCTATCTTTGGGACTGATTCGAGTATTTCATTAAGAAATCTGCTCGTCCCAAGAAGAAGTTTGAAATCAAGCCTCGCTCAACATTCTTTAGTGAGGGAGCTGCGCAATCTCAGTCGTATGCGGTCACTGTCACAAGTGACTGTCTGCCATCCCCTCATCAAACAGCTCCACCATTGCTAAGTGATGTTGAGGATCATGCTCACACACTTGTTCAACTTTCACATCCTCCCAACATCACTTCACTCAATTTTTGTGAAAATTTGGTTGTGAGTCCATTAAGTTGTCATATGCATTCTATTCCACAACCTCCGTCTTCA
Organism: Pinus tabuliformis; assembly: GCA_031772625.1. Taxonomy (NCBI): domain Eukaryota; kingdom Viridiplantae; phylum Streptophyta; class Pinopsida; order Pinales; family Pinaceae; genus Pinus; species Pinus tabuliformis. Next base: position 812,209,929 of record CM062808.1, on the reverse strand, counting down.
CACTTGGTTGTTCCTCCAGATGATACTATCTTGTGTTCTTCCATTCCGGACTCTTCACTTGTTGTGAACAAGGAACAAGCCATTGACAGAGTTGGTTTTGCACAACCAACATGCATTGTCATTCATGAATATTATGAGTGGGCTCTTTAGCATCAACAATTGACGAAGGATGACTCCCTTCCATTCGAGCCTCCTCTCTTCTTTCCTAAAATCTTTGTTGAACCTGCCATCCATGATATTGCATGTGTATCTCCATCCACAGATGCACCCATTGTTGATCACTAGCAGGACACACCGGATGTTGGTCTATCATTCGATAATGGAGAGGATAAGTTATTCATTGATAATCCACTTGATCTTTCATCTGTCTTTTCTGGAAACATAGAGGGTGAATTTGTCACTTTTCATCTACCCCTTTGTTTGATTCATCTGATCATGAGGATGCCGATGAAATCATTGATTTTTCTGATCGTGGTGGTCGTGATCCATTCACTCCCATATTCAATCACAACCATGATCCTATCACAGTTGATTTTTCGAAGCCACCAGTCTATGATCATCTATCTGACGATGAAGTTTAAACACCCAAGACTATCGAGGCACTTCAGCCTGGGTGGATGGTTATTTCAGGCCCTCACTCTCTTGGGGTTGGTCTCACTTCCAATCAGGAAATTTTTCAATCACCCAAGGCTCCTCATCACTCATCTGTATGCATTGAATATAAATCTCACACACATATCATCCTTCCTCCACTCGAACTACACAATCCCATCGCTCATGCATTGGAGGAATATTACATTGCAAGCACATGTGCACGACGCAAGTTGTCTTTGTTTCTTTTGTTTGCTTGCATGTCACAGTCAAGAGTGTGCTTATGCTTCAAAGCTGCACGCAATGTCGCACAACACCATGATAAGTCCACAGACTGCTCTTCATGCACTTGTACTCACTTATGTCCTGTGGGCACTTTGAAACACGAAGTGTGGTTGTCTTCATTGTTATATCTTTCTTGCTCGTTGGTTCACACAATTAGGTTGCTCGCAGACGAAGCCTTCACCAACATGGGCCAACCAATGCATCGGTGGCTGCATTGGAAATACCACTTCATGTGATCAGGCCCATGCACCGTTAGATTAGAAGTAGGAGTAGTCTTTTCTTTCAGTTGTTTGCTTGCATGCTTGTTTGCTTACTTGCTTTGTTTGTTTGTTTGTCTTCTTGCTTGTTTTCTTACTTGCTTTGCTTTGTTGATTGTTAGTTCGCTTGTTTCGTTCGTAGGATAGTTTCACATGAAACCATGTATGACTCTTGAAACAAGCTCGGTAAAGTACAAGAGGCCTTCTGCTGCTATCACTACTTGGTTATCTGTCATCCTACCTCTGTATGAAGAACTTGTTACTTTTAGTCCATGATACGTCGAAGGAAAATATGTATTGTTCGAAGTAAACCTTGGTGAAAACATAATGCTTGCGCACTAACTAGTATCACCTACTCTAGTCGGTTGTTTTTGGGTTAACCCTTGTCAGCTCAGTCAAGTAGAGTAAGGTGAGGGGAGAAACCTTAATAGGCACGTCAGAGGTATAATAAACTACTTATCTGTTGGAACAAGCTCTTCTGCTCTCAATAAGTCGGGATCCCTCTTCTGCCTTTGAAATGAATAAGTGTTATGCACAGTTACGAAGATAAAAAAATAAAAAAATAAAAATGAAAAATGAATGAGGCAAAAAAAGAGAAAGGATTCCTGCATAGAGAGGTGATGCAAGTAACTCCATCGGGGTACTGACCAGGCTCGCTGGAAGCGAAGCCATGCTTGTGTTCCTATGTGACTCTGTCAGGGTACTATCTAGGCCTGCTGGCAGCGGAGCAACAACAGAGATGAAACAAAGACTCTTACAACTATAATGCGTGTGCATCAATATACCCCTCAACCCCAATCGAAATGACTGTGTTGAATTATCTTGGAATGTGTGTCAATCGACCAAGAGCTTGGTGGATGCTACATCTTACAATTAAGCTAGTGTGAAACCAAGATGAGCTGAGAACTGAACAATACTTTCGGAGGTGTTAGACTTGCTTTTCACGAACAAGGTCCATTCAGAGAGCTGGAGTTCTACCAGTGTGTCACCAAGTGTTGTAGCGGCTACAACCACCCTCCAAAATTTTTCCTTAGCTTCGTTTTGGAGCCTCCCTACCAACCTTCATAGTAGCATGTCTTGCTTCGTCAAGTACACAAGCTCCAGTGATTTTCTTACAGAAAGACAGCCTGTTGATCAAACCTTGATGCATTCCCCTCATAGGTTTTTCATTCGGACTTGGTCTAGTAGCAGGCTGAGCAGCTCCTTCAAGAATTTGTGCAAATCTAGAGGGAAACTAGCCTTCCCTCTAGAAATTGCGCAATCCTGACTGGAAGCCTATTGGGCCCCAGAATTGCGCAATTCTACTGAGCAAGATTCAACCATAAAATTGTGCAATCCTTCCCATTTGGGCTGCTCAGCCCAGAATTTGCGCAAATCTAGGCAGAAGTCAGCTTCTCTGCCAAGAAATTGCACAAATCTTTTGAGCAACTAGCCCAACTCCCAGAAAAAAATGCGCATTTTCTCCCAGCAGTTGAGCATCCTCTTGCATGTGCAGCTGAGTTGACTAGTTCCCTCCAGGACCGAGCAAAACAGACATGCACGCATGGGTTGCTTCACCCAAGGCAGCATGCAAAGGCATCCCCTGTTTCAAGGATCTATTTTTGGTAGTTTTAGGTTACAGGCAAGGATCATTTCAGAAACCTCCCACCAAGTGTCACTTTCCCTAGATTTGTGGCATGCGCATCACAACCTCGATTTTATCAAAACTCATCAACCAAATGCTGCGGAGCTCATTCCTCACATCAACCTTGCAGCTCTGACATCCCACATCACATCTAGGAGCTGTCGGCACATTCAACTCAATTGTTTTTGGGTACGCCTGCTTTCCATGTCTTGTGTTGCATTTCTAGCGCTTTTTGTGTTTCACTTCGTATGAACGTTGTCTGCTTGATTTCAGCGAGCGCTTGATATCATTTTGATACGTACTAGCTTGTACAAGCACCATTTTAGTTTTCAAACACCCCACTGTTATCGCATGCATGAAATAATTTTTCACGAATGGTCGCTGATTCGGAAACTCACCTCACTCGCATGCATGTTGTTCCATTTTCGAAATCTGTCATTCACCATTTTCATGCACGATCATTCACTTACGCTTACACTAATCATCGCCATGCATCCACATTCACTTTTGCTTTCAGTTTCTCGTCGGTGAGTCCGGGCAGCCTTGGCCTAGACTCCGCCTCACCAAGACAGCATTGCACAATCCTGAGAGGGAAGGCTCTGTCTTCCTCCTAGGAAATGCGCATTTCTACCCAGTGACTATCCTCCAGTCTTGCATTGTGCAATTCTGAGGGATAGTGACTACTGGCCCAGAAAATTGCGCAATGCAGTCACTGAGCCTACAATCATTGCCACCTGAGATTGTGCATTGCGCAATTCCAGCAGTCATCAACCAGATTGGATTGTGCATTCAGCAGTTCCAACAATCAGTCAACCTCCCAAAAGCCGAGACTATGCCTTGCGCAGTCTTGGCAGTCAGTCTCCCGACCGCCTGGCGGAAATTTACGTGACCTTCATGATTAATCACACAGGTATGTTGCAAGTCAGTTCTCAAGTTCATTTTGGGTTTCAACTGATAGATTGCTTTCCATGAGTGTTTCCATGTCTCCAGGTATTGCAGGTGTTCATCTACTTCTCAGCAGCATAGGTACAATGGTTTCCGGGATAGTAGAGTCGAAGACACCTTTCGGAGCACACTTGGGGATGCAGTCGATCAAGTGTCTATGAGATTTCCTACTCACGAAGACATCAAGTTGTTCATAAACAAGGACATCAATATATGATGGCATCAACATCACAACTAGAAACATCATGAATAATAGCTGAAGGTAGCATACCGATGCAACGAATGCAAGGGGAAGGTTGTTGACAACACGGAGGCAGAACAAAGTTGCAAGCCTAAGCAGATCCACTGATGATGAAAGAAAATTTGGAGACTCAGGCTATGAGGTGACGGCACGATCGCGCGAAGACAGAGAATGGAACAAAGAAGGAGTTGCATGTGCTGAAGCAGCAACTCAAGGAAGAACATGAGTTGCACAGACAAGCGAATGAGTTGCAACAGGAACAGGATGAACCTGCGCTTGTACAAGTTATAGATCCATCCCAGCAGTTGGCATGGAGCAGACATGGTGAGCATTTTTATTGATCGCATGCAAGGGATTCAGTAGCATGCATGTCATTGTGCGCACGCATGTGATCCAACCCATTCAACACACTCACCAAGGCGAAGACAAGAAGCAAGTCCGATTGGAGCTGAACATGTAGTTGATAGTTGATGTGCATGACCACCAGCACACACTAGAAGATCAGCACAGACACTATGCATTAGTGTGTTGCCGGTTCGGTTGCACCAAGAAGACCATGCGCATGCTAACAGATAAGTTGGATGAAGGATCCAGACCAATGCACCCAGATGCAATGGAGGCAAGAGTTTGCTTCAGCAAGATTTCACCATGGGGTGCATGCACACCATCACGGACAACTAAGCTTGGCATCAACTCACCACCTTCACCATCACAAGCATGTCAAAGAGTTGGTCTCACCACAACGGACCAAGTGTCAGTGATTTCTTGCATGTCTTGCTCAAGTTATTTTGTCTCACATGAGCACATGTGCATTGTAATGTAACGTTGTGTCAAGTGGAAGTTCAATTGTCAATAGTTGGATGTAACATTCATAGAGTAGATGAAGAGTCATGAGGGTAGATGAATTGTCACAAAGGGGGATGTCAAGGGTCACCCCACCCTTTGCTATAAATAGAACCTCATAACTCATTGTAAAGGCTTTTGGTCAGCCAAGCTTCTGATAAAACTATCTTGGAGAGAGCTTGGACAATATTGTAACAAGCCTTGGCTTCTCCACTAGCAGAGCTAGTACATCTCTTTGGAGGAGCAGGCGATTGTGGCTGTAATGTTCCACTATTGGAACTAGTGGTTGGACATGGATGTATTGTATGACTAGAACTTACACTTCTTTATATAACAAGAGCCAACACGTTTCATGCATATGTTGTATTGTATTCTATGCTATCTGGTTTACTCTAAATGATATATGTATTTGCTTTCTTATGCATGCATGTATAGACTATTCTGTATAAGTATGTATGAATCTTTCTGAAATGTGTTGTTGGTTTAACCATCACTTTGGATTTCTTGCTAACTTTCCTTCCATGTTGTGATGTATCTTCGCTCGTGTGTTCCCTTCCAAGCCGAGTGCTATCACAGGTTTCCAAGGGGCGCACTCATCTCAACCCCCATGTGTTAGAACCTCTCATGCACCTTCCTTGACTCACTGTAGCTGTCACACCCTTGCTACCAACAAAGTTATCTTACTTGCCTCTGTGCGAAATCACGGTCAAGGCATTACCATACGACCCACTGTTGGGACTCCTACACCAAATGGTCTGAGGTCTAATTGGGACTTCTTACCGGGGAGATCCCCTAACATGTTGGTGGGTCTAGCACCGTCAACAGATTATAAGAAGAAGTCGATGGGTAGATTGAGAACACACAAGTGCAGTTACTCAGTTGACCAGGCAAATTGATTTTCTTAGTGTATGAAGTTCAGCAGTGGAGATAGAGCTAGAGGGTGAGTTGCAAGAGAGAGAGAAAGAGAGAGAGGGTATCAACAATGGTCTGGGAAGTGTAGGACAAATTCAGGAAGAGACAGTGCAAGGAGATACATAGCCCACTAGAGCACTGCATAGTCACTGCGTAGAGGGTGACGCAGAGACACCAGCGTATGGGCAGAGGGTCCATCTCGAGGTCAAGGAGTCACTGTGGAGAGTGAGAAATTTGTTACTAAATTTCTCTTAGTGTTTTTCCTCTGTTTTGTTGTCTGAATTCTTGTACTTGAATTACTACTGAAAGATTAATAAAGAAACCCTCATTTGTTGCACCAATTTTCCGGCATTGGGTTTTTCGGAGACAACTATCCAAAAATAACCATTTCAATATCTTTATGTGTGTGCTAGAATTTCTCTAATTTTCCAACAATTATTTTTCTTTCACAGTGTTTGTTTTGTGAAGGCTGCACTGTATATGTTTCAATATTTGTCGTAGGAAACTCCAAATAATTTGTTTAACTAATTTAACAAATAGAAGAAATATTATCATTTGTTGCAGTAGGATTCCGGGTTTCAGAATTTTCATAGTCTTCACATCCATCTGTTCTACCTCAAAATCAAAAGAAGCAACAATAAATAAAAGTAATCTAATAGAAGCTAACATGGCAATAGGAGAAAAAATATCACGAAAATTAATTCCTAACACCTGGTGTTACACAACATTTTGTCATTGTCCCTGTACTCCTCGTTCCTTGATCCTGGAGGACCTCTACAGTGAACCCCACATGCTTTCCCTTCATGAAGAAACTCCCATTGTGTCCCTCTTCATGAGCAGATCAATTCCCTTTTGCACCATTTCCCCTGAAACTTCTGTTTTGCCCAGTTTACAAGACTGGCACTAATGGCCTTTGTCTCCCCCGCACTGATGTGCAGATATTAGCACTATCCCTAGCATCGACCGGAGCGACTGAGTTGTGTTCCAGTCGTGTTGGTCCTGTTATGGAAAGTTTTTTAAATTAGGAGCCAAAGCTTCCAACTCTAGAAGCTTCGTAACAAAAGTCTGGTAAATGGTTTGGTCGAATGGGGTCGAGGATGTCAGTTTGGGCTCCTTTCCCCTATAATGATGGAACTACCTCAAGGGATAAGACCTTCTCCCATGAGAAGAGGATCCATCTCCCATCCATTCATCCTATATAAACCTCCCTTCTTCCCAAGCACAAGCTAGTGTTAATGTTGGTGTGCTAGTGCTATTTTGGTTTGGAGTAAACAACAAGCTATTCATAATTGTAGCTATCTAGTTGTGTGAAGGAGAAGTGTGATTTGGTTTGGAGTGAAACCTAAAGGGAAGAGCCTTAAAACTATTCTTGATTGAGGCCATCATGGAATGCTAGCAGAAGTATGTGGGAACCTGGTCTTGTCAAAGGAGGACAACAATGTCAAGACAATGGTTGTAATCTCTTCTTTATTCAATATATATGCAACTGTCGATTGATTTCCTACATGTTTTGTCATCTTACATATTCATGGCTTAATGTTTCTTGACTTATTAAGTAGGTTGAATTACAATTGGTTTATTATCATTGTTCTTGTTTGCTATTGTTTACTTGTTTCAGGTGGTTGAAGAAGGAAGCAAGAGATAGCTGGAGCAACCAAGCAAGGACATCATCAAACGGGATAAGCGTATGAAGAGTAAGGCCCTCTTAATTGGTTCTAACCTAAAGAAATCTTCCATAGAATGTATCTGTTGTGGCTAGACCCATCATCGAGCTAGAGGAATTTGTTTGTGTCCGCACTTATAATTTTACTTCAACACAAATTGGCGACTCCACTGAGGAACCAATCCTTTTGTTTGTCTTGGATTTCATGATTTCGTGTGAACTTTTCTATTTCCACTTTTTCCTTTTGGTTCTGTTTCTTTTCTCCTGATTACTGTCATGAGTTTTAAATTCATAGTAGCAGATCTGGTCCCTACTTTTGATTTTTATTTTTTATTTTTTTCTTAACTTCCTCGATCAATGTGCTTAATATGCTGACATTCGTGCCGATCAGCATGATATGCTAAGGAATAGTCGTGTTGACTAGCCTCTGGCACTTGTTGTTAGATAGGCAGTCGTGCTGATGCCTGTAAGTGAAGATTAGGGTTTTGCCCCAGTCTTGGCCAGTGTGTTTTTCTTTCATGATTTCGACCCCATAAGCCTTTTAGATCATCTTCTCCCTGACTAGAGAGATTCATTTAGCTTGATTTGTGTGCTTTCTTGGTTTATCCCACCCTCTGATGTGTTAAGTCTGGCCCTGTGTGAAGTTCTTTTTTATTTTTTCTTTGAATCCCTCAATCAGCGCTATTTTTGGCCAAACAGTTGCGCCGATCAGGCCTATCAGCGCTAGTTTTAGCTTGAAAGTCGTGCCGGTCATGCCAATCAGCGCTACTTTTGGCCCAAAAGTCGCTTCGGTCTCTAAGTTAAGAAAAAATCAAAATTTCTCCCATTCCAGTGCCAGTGTGTCTTGACCCTCAAACTCTCTTCTTCCGCCCAGAAGTGACTAGGATGCTTTGTTTTCAATTGAATGAGTGAAAGAGTCTCGTTTGTTCTCTTATTTCGAGTGTCTCTTTTCTCTTTCCAAGCATAGATTACATTGCTTGGTTTGTTGATTGAAGCATTTATGTGTTTGGTTTGTTTGATTCAGGGAAGAAGTTGCTTTTAGTTTCATTTATAATGCTTTGGATTTGATTGATGCTTGTTTGTTTGGAATTGTGAAAATTTTCATTAAAGTGCTTTATGTGAAAGATTCATTTTGCATTTTATGAAAAGAAGAACATCATTCTAGTTTACTTAAGTGAAAATATTGCATTAGTAGCATTATTGAGAAGCTAGAATTGCATCATCATAAGCATTGGAAATGAAATGAAACTTCTTTTGTTGTTATAGGAAGATTCAGTGCATTTAGTGGATTTATTAGTGAAAGTTTTCATTCTTCGATTTTTGCATTAATTTTGTGTTCTCTATCTCTCAATTAGTGATAACTTTCATCGAAGACAAAGATCTCTTTTCTCATATAGCTGCATGTAGGATTTTTTCCAGATGACAGTGGTAGGGCCTTGTAATTGAAACCTAATTCAAGATAAACTGCTAAAATTTATTGAATTAACCTAAGGAAGCATTGAAACTTAACACTCACATTTAGTGGTCTAGGCTAGAGACGTGTTCTGACGTCTTTAAACCTAGCAGTTGTTGTTCGCTTCGGCACTAGACAATGCTAGTATGGACTTGTGCTCCCCGTACGGTCGAGTATATAAATGGAAACCTCACTAGGTTGCAATCCTTTATCCATAGGGAGCCGAGTCTACTACCTTGTAAACATGATACACCGAATACAGCATTCGGGGAGATTGCTTGGCCGTACTTCTCGGTTCGCCGGGAGGTATTCTGCAGTTCACATTTACTTCGTAATCCTTTTGCTTAGATTATCCCGAGCAATCATTTTAGTCTTTTTGACTCTTTAAATTTAAAATATCATCGAGCACTTGTCCTTTTGATCTCGTTAACTTCGAAAGCGACTAGAGTCACCTTTTTCCCTTTTCTCAACTCTTAAAACATGAAAAGGCAAAGTTTTGTTTTAGTGTTCTAAAATTAACTTCCCATGAAATATACCTGGTAAAAGTTATCTTCCTTAGTAATTATTTAAGGTCGATTCCAATGGAAACATTTCTAGAGTCCACTAGTCAAGGGTTCCCCTCGGATGGGAATCCTAGTCCTTTTCCTTCTTTTGGAAATGCTGGTGCTCCTTATATGGAGATGTTGTCCCTTCCTAGGTTAACCATTAGTCTACCTGTCTGGTTGTTTTTGACCTCAATGGTCTCGAGTGTCTCGACTCCTGTCCAAATGTATCCTTCGTTTGAATCACGTCACGATGATTTTAAGGTTGACCCCTCGCCTTATTCCCCCATTTCTTCACCCTCCTCTTCTACTTCACTTGGTGAAAGTTTGAAATCCAGTAACTAGGAGGCTAAGAAGAAGAATAAGAAGACGAAGAAGAAGAAATAAAATAAGCGAGAGGCCAACCGTGCAGCTATTACTCCAAATGAACCCCCCGTCGACAAACCTTCTGATCCTTCATGGAAGGTAAATTTCCCTTGCAGGTTGTGTAAGGGTGACCATCTCCTTCGAGACTATCCTGGCATTCATAGAGTCTTAGAGGTATGGTCTCAAAATCTGGATCGAACATCCCCATCGACATCTAGAGATCATGTCGATGCTACACCCTTGGCTAATGATGGTAAGAAGAAGGGAAAGATTAGATTACCCTGTACGTTATGTGAATGGAAGCATCTTCTTCACCTTTGTCCTCCTATGGATAAAGCTTCCAAAGTTTTGGAAAACCTTGCAGCTCTTCAACCCCAACTTCCTGTTGGTTATCAGAGGCTTTCTTCTAACCCTCTCCTATTTGGTAAAGATATTGACATAGATTCATCTCTTGCCCATCCTGCTCTTCCTGAGTGAGACTCTCTTTTGTTTGTTCCCGACCACCCATTGGTCGAAAAGAATGTCGACTTGGTTCTGCCACCAATTGCTCACTTTGTTCTGGAAGAGAGTGGTGATCATACTACTCATGTTCTTCTCGTCTCCTCATATTCTCATGAATTAAAGAGTGACCCTCCCATCTTGTTTGTTCAGAAGAGTCCTTATTCTATTTCTGCAGAGCATGGGGGCAATCATATGATGCCCCCCCCCCAAGTAGTTTTGTCGTTTCTTTCTATTAGAGTCACTTGACTACTTTCCGCCTCCCATCTTATGTGCCTTTCTAGATCACAGTACAAGCCTATAATATGGTAGTACCTGGCACTATATTAGATGAAGGTGCATCTGTTAGCATCATGTCTTCTACTACTTGGCAAGCTTTGGGTTCCCCACAGCTTGTGCCTGTCACCCAAAATCTGTTGGCTTTCAACGGAGGAACCAGTCAGCCCTTGGGGATCCTTCCGAAGTTCCCTATTACTTTGGGAGGAAAGACCATCTATATAGACGTGATGGTAGTCCAAGGACCCTTAGATTTCAATCTTCTCCTTGGACGCGACTATGTTTATGTCATGGGAGCTCTTGTTTCTTCACTTTTCCGTGTGGTTTGTTTTCCACACGAAGGGAGAATAGTGACCATTAATCAATTGTCGTTCATTGGTCACCAAGTACCTCCTTTGCAACCATCATCCCCTATTGGTTCTTGTTTGCAAGAAGTACCCTCCCCGCCACAGGTCAATTATGTGGCTACTCGTTCCATCTCCACATCTGCTGATGATCACACAGATGGTATTGTACATTATGTACTGGGGGAATTGGAACCCGATCTGTCTTTGGTACCAAATGACATGTATTCCTCCCAGAGCGTGGTTCTTCCGTCTAGTGAAGACCTCTTGGGAGCCATGTTCTCTTATAGGTCATGAAAAGACGTCACGAGGATAGTTCTTTTTCTTGTGTCAACCTCGTTAAAAAATGAAACAACGCGTGAGGATAGTTCCTGGTCTTGTATCAACCTCATTAAAATATGAATCAAGGAGTCGTGAGGATAGTTCCTAGTCTTGTGTCAACCTCGTTAAAAAATGAATCAAGGAGTCGTGAGGATAGTTCCTAGTCTTGTGTCAACCTCGTTAAAAAATGAATCAAGGAGTTGTGAGGATAGTTCCTGGTCTTGTGTCAACCTCGTTAAAAAATGAAACAAAGGGTGTGAGCATAGTTCTTTGTCTTGTGTCAAGCTCATTAAAAAATGAAACAAGGGTCTTGAGGATAGTGCTTTTACTGCATCAACCTCGTTAAAAAATGAAGCAACTCCCTTTTCCAAATCGAGTCTTTGATTACGATCTCGTAAAATCCCAATCGAGTCTTTCCTGGATCTCGAAAGTGAACCTTCATTCCATCCACCTAGCTGAGTGAAATGAATCTTGGGGGGCATGTACCTCGTTTGAGTCATTATGTGGGGGGCATGTGAACTTATCTCAAGCATAGTTTGTTTTTGTTTCAAGCTTGTGTAAAAGAGAAACCAAATTCAAGTAGAGTTCCCCATGGTTCAAGCTTGTGTAAAAATGAACCCATGCCCGATTTACATCCCGTGATTGCCCTTTTTATCAGCTAATTTCTGATGAACCTTGGTTGTTTCATTCCATCGTTACCATCTCTTTGGCTGATCATATGCTTTCACTTGGTTGTTTTTCCTTTCCTGAGGAACCACAACGATGAGTGGTTTTGTTAGCCAGCCTCTTGACCATTACATGTTTTGAGCAGTTCCTCCATTGCCGGAACCAGTTGCTACCCTTTATACCACCCGTTCCTCTAGGACGAGTCACTTTTAAGCTCTTTCTAGACTCGTAAAAAATGAAAATATCACCAAGTATTTTTCCCTTTTTGACTCGTAACAGAGAATAAAAATGGGGGGTCTGCTTTTAGCTCTTCTCCGACCCTTTAAACACGAAAAGGTAGGCGAGCCCTTGTCATTTTGAACTCGTTAATGGATGCGAAACGTCGTGCGCCCAGTATATGTTTACCCCTTTTTCGGGCTAGGATGCATTATTTACGAAAAAGGTACTTCTTGACTAAAATGGTCAAGCAGTTCTCTCAAGTATCATTTTCTACCTTTTTGAGCTCGAGACACACAAACATACGAAAATGGACCATGTGGAGTTTTCTTTTACGTGTCTTTTTCAAACTCTCTAAACATGAAAAAGATACCGAGTTACACCTTTGTTGGACTCGTTAAACTATTAAACGACATCAGATTCGTCACTATGACGAACATGAGCTTCTCCTTCGTAGGGCTCGTTAAACTTACTAGGTCGGATTCGTCTGAAGGATGAACTTACAGTGCAAGCATATGCTATCCCCTTCAAGCTTGCGATTAAAAAATCATTGGGGTACCTTCTAGGAATAGTGGGGGGAAATTTGGAAATCTATCAGTTGTGTCGGAAGCACACTCTTGAACATGACACTTTCTGCTTCATGTCGGGTTGGGATATCCTCCTTTGTATCATTAACCTTCTTGGGTTTGGGCCATTCATTTTTCCTTCCATTTTATCTCTACCACGTCATCATGACCACCGATCCCATGGATCCAAAAGCTGCCAAACTTCCAGTTGTGTCACCGATATGTTCAAGAGTTGTCCTTCTACAGTTACACTTACCTCTGGTTCTCTATATCATCCAAAATCATTTTGCATCCTTTCATCTCATGTCGATGATGTGGGAAACATTATGGACCTACTTCGACACGGTCATTTTTCCGTCGACTTCAGCTCATTATCCAGGAAGTTGACTGAGAGACTTCCTTCCAGTACCTTAGATCTTGCATGCCCTAATGGCAAGTTCTTCGCACTCAACGACAAGTTCACATCATTGGCTTTCAATCGAGTGATTTCACGGGTGTTCGACTTCAGTTCCTCTATTCACATTCCATGGATTGTGCTGATAGTACCTTGAGGACCATTGTCATTATTGGTGGTTTCTCTCGCGCTTGTTAACAGTTTACATCATTGACTGGTAATCAAGCGACTTTATAGCATGTTCGACGTCAACACATCTATTTGCATGTTATAATTTGTACTTTGATCGGGTCGTGTTGGAGCAAAAGACCCTGAACTCAGATCACACAAATCCAGGTTGCAAAGTGATGTGACATGGTTATGTTGATATAAATGTCTCTTTCAAATGGATGGTTGCGTCCATACCTTGGTTTCATTATGATCCTCTTTAATGGATGGCTGCGCCCATACCTGGATCCATTTACATGATCATTCTCTGGATGGCTGCATCCATGCCATGATTCATGTATCATTTGACAAAGTTCTCAGTTATGTATATGTATCTGTACTTGCTTGCAGGTTTTCCGACGGCAGACTATGGTTCCTCGCACTGATTCATAAAGCATTTCATCCCTCACTCTAGTTCGACCTTCACGCTTTAGGGGGCATCTATTACACATCATTTTGTCACTATCCCTGTACTCCTCGTTCCTTGATCCTGGAGGACCTCTACAGTGAACCCCACATGCTTTCCCTTCATGAAGAAACTCCCATTGTGTCCCTCTTCATGAGCAGATCAATTCTCTTTTGCACCATTTCCCTTGAAACTTCTGTTTTTCCCAGTTTACAAGACCGGCGCTAATGGCCTTTGTCTCCCCTACACCGATGTGTAGAGATTAGCATTATCCCTAGCACTGACCGAAGCAACCAAGTTGTGTTCTCGTCGCACCGATCCTGTTATGGAAAGTTTTTTAAATTAGGATCCGAACCTTCCAACTCTAGAAACTTCGTAACGGAAGTCTGGTAAATGGTTTGGCTAGATGAGGTCAAGGATGTCAATTTAGTCTCCTTTCCCCTATAACGATGGAACTACCTCAAGGGATAAGATCTTCTCCCATGAGAAGAGGATCCATCTCCCATCCATTCATCCTATATAAACCTCCCTTCTTCCCAAACACAAGCTAGTGTCAATGTTGGTGTGCTAGTGGTTTGGAGTAAACAACAAGCTATTCATAATTGTAGCTATCTAGTTGTGTGAGGGAGAAGTGTGATTTGGTTTGGAGTGAAGCCTAAAGAGAAGAGCCTTAAAACTATTGTTGATTGAGGCCATCATGGAATGTTAGCAGAAATGTGTGGGAACCTGGTCTTGTCAGAGGAGGACAGCAACATCAAGATAGTGGTTGTAATCTCTTCTTGATTCAATATATATGCAACTATCAATTGATTTCCTACATGTTTTTTCATCTTACATATTCATGGATTAATGTTTCTTGACTTGTTAAGTAGGTTTAATTACAATTTGTCTATTATCACGGTTGGTGTTTGTTGTTGTTTACTTGTTTTGGGGGCTTGAAGAAGGAAGCGAGAGATAGTTGGAGCAAGCAAGCAAGGACATCATCAAACGGGATAAGCGTACTAAGAGGTAGGCCCTCTTAATTGGTTCTAACCTAAGGAAATCTTCCATAGAATGTATCTGTTGTGGCTAGACCCATAAGTGGGCTAGAGGAATTTGTTTGTGTCCACACTTATAATTTTACTTCACCACACCTGGGAATAACCATTTGCTACCAACTGAGCTTTGTATTTCTCCACCTTGTCTTATGCATTCATGTTTTTCTGAAACCCTCATTTCCTTCCAATGGGTTTCCTTCCAGCCGACAACTCTACCAAATCCCAAGCCTCATTTTTGTCCAAATATGTCATTTCATCAACCATGGTCTCTTTCCAGAGTTTTCCATCCTCTAAATCTACTAGGTCCTTGACATTTCTATGATCATCATCAGTAATAAACAAAGACAAATTTGAACAGAATGCAGATAGACTATACCTTTCTTGTTGCCTTCTCTCTTGAACTGATCTTCTCAAAACTGGAATTTATGGCTCTTCCTCTTCTGATTTCTTTTTTGTTGTAGAGTCTAATTCTTCCTCCTTTAGCTCAAACTCTATCTTCTCAGGTTCCTTTGGTAGGACTTCATCTTTAACAACATATTTCACCTCTCTAAACACCACATCTCGGTTGTACACAACCTTCCTTATTTCTGGGTTCCAAAGCTTATAACCTTTTAAACCATCCTTATACCCAATAAAGATGCACCTTTAAGATTTACTATCAAACTTTGTTCTTTTCTCCTTTGGAACATGTACATATGCATCACAGCCAAATACCCTTAGATGTGAAAGAGAGGGTTTCTTACCAGTCCATAGCTCATGTCGAGTCTTATCCTCCAACATTGATGATGGTGATCTATTAACCAGGTAACATGCAGTCTCCACTACCTCTTCCCATAATTCATGTCCTAACCTAATACCACTGAGCATGTTTCTTGCCTTTTCCATCAATGTCTTGTTCATTTTTTCTATAACTCGATTTTGTTGAGGTGTGTATGGAGTAGTCTTCTGTGATGCTATACCACACTTCTTACAAAACTCTTCAAATTCCTTCTTGCATAACTCTCCACCATTATCTGTCATCAAAACCATGATCTTCTTCTTTGTCTGATTTTCCACCAGAGCCTTCAATTCTTTAAACATGTTAAAGACTTCATATTTCTTCCTGAGGAAATATATCCATGTATTCCTTGAGAAGTCATCTATAAATGAGACATAGTACACAGAATTACCCAGTGATGAAACCAACATAGGTCCAAACACATCACTCTGCACAAGCTCTAATATCCCTTTTGCCCTCTAAGCACCAAGAGGGAAACTCAACTGATTCTACTTCCCATATACACAATGTTCATAGAAATTGAAATCAAAATAGAAATTGGACATACCTTCTACCATACCATTAGCATGCAGTATTTCAAGGCCCTTCTCTCCAATATGTCTAAGCCTATGATTCCATAGCATGGTCTTTTCTTCAGAGACCACTAGGTTTTTTGCTCCACTTTTAGGAACCAAGGAATTGTTGTACCCATCAATAACAGTGCTACCTAGAAGCTTGTACAGAGTTCCAATCCGAACTCCCCACATCGATACTAGTGCTCCCCGATCCATCTTGCAGGTATCTTTCTCGAACACTATTTTTACACCTGCTTCATTCGTCTTTCTTACATAAATTAGATTTGTGGCGAATGTAGGAATATATAGAACACCAAGAAGTGTTCTAATCCTTCCACCTTGCAACTTCAGTTTGACTTTTCCACGTCTGATGATTCTAGCCTTCTTGTCATCGCCGCGTCTGATGATTCTAGCCTTCTTGTCATCGCCTAAGAAGACATCACCACCATCATATTTCTCATACTCACAAAACCACTCCCTATGGGGAGTGAAATGAAAGGATGCACCTAAGTCAATCAACCATGCCTCATGATTTATATGTGTACTTGAACAAGAATCCAAGTACACATCCCCACCTTCAGTTGAGGTTGTCTTCACCTCTACAGAAGGAGCATCATCAAATCCCTTTCCTTTCTCATGAGCTTTAGACCTACAATCCTTTTTGTAGTGCCCTTACTTTCTGCATTTCATCAAACTTCAAGATAGTTGTACTGCTACCTATTACAGCAACCAGACTATCCCATGAATCTGGTAATGAACATAGCAAACTGATTCACTTATCTTCATCTAAACTTTTTATATCAATAGATAACAATTGATTTTCCACAATATTAAAGGCATTCATATGCTCTTTCACCGAGTCTCCATTCTTCATCCTCAGGTTATACAACTTTTTCTATTAGAACAGTTTGTTCATGAGAGACTTGGATTGGTACAAATTCCCTAACTTGTCCCACAAAGCCTTCACCGTAGCTTCCCTTGATACATTCAATAACACTGAATATGAGATACACAACTGTATTGTGCTCTTTGCCTTTCGATTCAACTTCGCCCAGTCTTATGCTAATATTGTTGTTGGTTTAGTACTCAGATCTACTGTGATCCACTGATCTTTATCCACCAACAGATCCTCCATCTTGAGCTTCCATAACTCAAAACTTTGTCCATTAAATTTCTCGATCTCTATCTTTCCACTGTTCGCCATGTTCTTTCACCATAAGAATCAATCCCACAGATCTCCCACTGTAATAGGGTCTACCACAAGCCCAAGCAAAACACCTCAGTAGCAAAGGCGTCCCCTTGAAGCCAAAACAACTCTGATAGAAAATGTAGGTTTTAACCCTGTACATAAATTACCTACAAACAATTCTCAAAATAGAAAAATATACCATGGTGAGAACATAAAACAAATATACACACAAATTTTCCCCTAGATCCCAAAACCGAGACTACAGATTGATTTTTTTACTATGTTCCTTTCAATGTTACAATACATATATATACATGTTGAAACATTCATAAACCCCAATTCACTAACCCTGGATTAGAACATAACCATAGTTCCCTTGACCAGATCTATAAAATACCATGGGCAGAAAACCATCATGCCCAAAACCATGTGCAAAACTCATGCACAAAACCATGGATAGGTTCGCCCACCGTCTTTGGGTTCGCCCAACTATTATTGGGCTTGCATAATAAAAAAAATACAGGTCGCTGCCTCAGACCCCATGCAAGGGTCTACCGCCACCCGACACAACATACAAGGCGTGGCACACCCAACGCTTGGGTGCGACGAGATGTGAAACACTTCGTCTATAACCATGGTATTTAATGTTCACATGTTCCTTTTTGACATGATGAGTTGGAATTTTTCCACTGTGGTTAGTGACGTGTACAACATGATGATGAGTTTGCCCCTAGCCGGGACACATGGTAGGTGGGAAACATGATTTGAAATGCTAATTTGGTGGACAATGGATGACATGTGACGGTATTCTGGAGTGACACGTGGAGTGTGGTAGCCACGTAGTTCCAACATGGAGTACAAAAGCCATGTCACTATGAGACTTATTCCCTGTTGCTGTTACACAATTATAGGTTTTAAAAGTATGCGTGATTGATGGGGGGCTCTTGTGATTTGAATCTTATATTTTTTTTATCCTTAAGGGAAATAAATCTTAGTAAAGTCACCATTGATTCTTCAAAGTATGCTTTTGCAACATTGCCAACTAGATTCAACATGCTCATTATCTCCTTATATCTTCACCCCTTTATTTTTTATTGATTCAGGGTGCTTAGAGAATCTGGTGCCTTATTTTGAAACCATACTCCATGGGGTCTCTTGGAATTTGGTGCCCTATTTTGAATTCAAAACCCATGGGCCCCTTTCAATTGAGAGATGTCAACAATTTTTGAGTGACTAGATGCATCTCTTTAATTCCTCCATGTGGCTCCATTTGTGTACATAAATATTGGTAAATTATGCCAACAACCTTGACATAGACACAAATCCTTAAGGGTTATTAAAAATTTGGTTTTGACAAAAATCCTATGCTAGGTTCCAAGGCTAAAAACATTGTCTAATTCATAACTAATAAACCCTAAAATCAAGATATCTTGAAAATTACTTAAAAAAAACCAACTTAACAATAATAATATAAAAAAATCCACCTAAAATAAATAATAAAATTAAATAACTAATTAATTAAAGAGCACCCAATACTCTTATAAATACAAGGTCTTCGTATTGACCTTTTCTTTTATTAAAATATGAAAAACGCTTTAATAAAACTTGTGAATTGCAAACACCGCTATCCAAAATGTTCTTGGGTTTCCTTAACCCAATAACAAATGATAGCTTTAGGAAGGATCTAAAGCACCAAATGCTCCAATAGAGTTTCCTCCGTGTAAGCAATACGCGAGATATCACTAATTAACCAAACCTTCCACAACGTTACAGGAGTTAATTTTGGAATTACCTTCTTGTAAAGCTTCACATGCAAACTTATAGTATGTCTTTCGCAAAACCGTCAACGGTCCCTTCCATTGTGGTGCTTTCCACAATGACAATTTCTAACAATATTAGAAGATATTCATGTTAATCACATGGCTTCGAGAAAATAGAGGTTGATATAAAAACATTGCAATGATAAAAATTATATTTTTCTGGTCGGTTTATAAAGACCATAAATAAAGTATGATTTATTTTTGGGAGAGAATTAATGGCTTCGAGAAAATAGATGTTAATCTAAAAACATTGCAATGATAAAAATTATATTTTTTCTGGTCAAGACCATAAATAAAGTATGATTTTTTTTGGGGGTGAGAATTAAAATTGTTGAGTGGGACGCTTAACCTACCCTGTGATTAGGATATGGCAATATGAATTAGATTCCTAGTGGGCACTACCTCATAAGCGTTGCATGCCATACTACAACTTTATTATTGGCTACCATTATTGCGATATCTAATCCTTGGGCATATTACAGCCGTATTATTGGTTTTTTTATTGCAAAGAATAATTTGTCAATAAAATTATGGAAATTTTGGCAGGGTCAAAAAAATTATTATCAAATTAAAAATTTTAGAAATTCTAATGGTAAGTATCAAGCTTCAATATTTTAAATATGTTAACATTTGATGATGCTGATTTTATTTTCACTATCATAAACAAAATTAAAAAACTTTTACACTTAAGTTATTAAAAAAAACCAATTCCAACCAATTTTAACTTTCAAAACAAAATTACCGCTCAATAAACAGCTCCACCTTTATTTCCCTACGTAATTAAACCAATTCCAACAAATTTTGAATTTCGAAACAAAATTACCACCTCAATAAACAACTCCACCTTTATTTCCCTACTTAATCAATCGGTTTTTGTTATGGTACGTTGTGTGACATCGCTAACTATACATTACTGTACACGCAAGTCTCTGACGTATGAACATTGCAAATAATCCTTTCGCAACTAAATTAACGCATTAAATTAAAAAAAAAAAAACCTCAATGCCGTACTACTAATAGAGCATAGTTATAACGTTATGTGGGTGGATTAAATATTTCCTGTGTACAGTGCACCAAATTGACATTTTCGGCGTTCATTCATGTATTCGGCTTAATTCTCATAAAGGGTATGGACACCCACCATGAGGAACTCCTTGGGGATTTTCTTTAAATAAAGGAGTTCAGAAGCGACACGACACTCAGCGTTATAGAATCACATGGTGCGCGAGATGTTCATTTTAATCCAACAACGCACACTTTATATCATACGAATATAATCATCAACCAACATCATCAAATTTTTATACAAATACTACGAATATTTTATCATAGATATATTTGTTGAAAACGTAAAGGAGATAAGGCATGAATTCACACAAGATACAAGTTGCTGCTCTTTTATTGATCACATAAATATGATGTTTATAATGAACTCGGTGAAGGGTATTTATATTTTTTCAACTAGCTAATTCCCTAAAATATCTTGACATGCAATCACACACTTAAAGTCGTCTATCACTTAATTCGACTTGACTCAACACTCAAACACTCAATCACTCAATCACTCAGTTAACTAACTCCTCTCTATGTTTAGCTAGCTCCACATGCAAGAGTAATTACTATTTTTGACACTCCCCCTTAATTACGACCATATGACTCAACATAACTCAACATGACTCAACTATCACTCAAACATGCTTGTTGGTCTATGTCTCAGCTAGGCTTACAATGACTCAAGACTTTCACAACTTTGCATTTTCTTTTTCTCTGCATTCTATATCCTCGAAATCACTTCATTCTCTGTTGAACTTTCTTGCTGTAGGCTTTATTCACTTGTTGCTGCTGCAACTTTTCTTTGACTTGTTTTGAACTTGTTCTGAAAAACAATTGAATCATGTCTTTTACACCTACCTCTTCAAATATTCGTTCAACTATAGACTGCTGCCATAACATTGCATCTTCAAAAATGGTTTCAATGCATTCGTTTTTGTCTTTCATATCATTCCTTTCACTTTCATCATCACAAACTGCTGCTTTTTTCCTGTAATCTGCACACTCAAGATCAATATTCACCATTTCATTTAATTGTTGTATTTGAGGTGCTTCTCTAAGACTCGCATCAATTTGTTCTATTGGTTTCTAAATCCATTCTTTAATGAGCTTCAAATCTGCATCAAATTTATTAACAACCTTGCTTTCAACTTCTACTCCCATGCTATTTTGAACACCTTCATATTCAAAAACAATGTTAAAAACATCTTTCATATGACTCTCTTCAATGAGAGTTTCTTGCTCTACATCTATCTTCTTTTCAACTGCATGGAGGTTGTCTTCCAATGTTATGTTGTTAGCGTATATTTTCATCAAAAACTCTTCAATCACTTTATCTTGTTCTTGATCATTAATTGCTGCTAGATGACATACTACTTCATGAGCAATTCCAACTGCTTCATATTTAGTTGCTACTTTGACAGCTTCAATCTTCAATTTTTTATCAAACATTGTGCTTACCATATTGCCACAATCAATCCCCGTTTCAAAAAAGAAACCACACATATTATCAACATAATGTTCATCTACACTATGGTGGGATATTCGAGCATGCATGTGCTCATTGTCAATTTCATTGACAATTTCAACTTCACTAAATCCATCAATTGCGGCTGGATTCATGAATTCACATATAACTTTGCAGTCATCATCCACATGTGCCTCATCACAGTGGGATTCGCCATCATCTGTATCATCCATGTTACAATGGATTCTTTGAGCATTTATATGCTCTTGCTCTATTTCACACATAGAGGCTCTTGCTTCTCTCTCTGCAATATTTGTTGCATCTTCTTCATCCATATGCATGCTTGCATAATGTGTTTCAATTTTATGGTCTTGACAACCATCATCCACTTTTGAGTGGGATTCTCCAAGCTTTGTTGTCCTCTCAGAGTCTAGCTCATCTATGCTCAGATCTGCAACTCACTTCTTTGCTTGTGACATAATACGTTGCTCCATGTCACTCGTCTTTGTACCAAATTCTTCTTTCAAGATGTTCCATATTTCTTTGGAAGTTGTAGCTTTTGCTACCTTGCACAAAATCATTTTACCCATCGCTTGTTAAATGAAACTCAAAACAAAAACATCTTTTGCCTCATAATAAAAATTAACAATCCTTTCTCCTAATTTTTATTTTTATTTTTATTTTTTAATAAAAAAAACTTTAAAAAAATCTTTACTTCAAACCTTTCACAATCATATAACCAAGACTTGTCTTTTTAAATCACCGTGTTTTGAAATAAGCCTACCATAATGCACTTTCTTTTAATAAAAAAAACTTTTTCAAAGCTCCACAATCTTCAAAGGTTTCGAATAGCCTTTTAAAAACTTATAAATCAACTTTTCAAATAACTTTAAAGCATTTAAAAAAGACTCAAAAATTTGTCGTTTTCAAACTTGCCCATGGACAGATTAACGGTATCGTGGGTTTCCCTTCGCACGCAGTTTTGACTTCCGTTACGAATTATGGCGGTGCTTATGGCGGCTCTCCCTTTTGACGCTCTCTTCGGCGGTGTTAGCGATTTGTAGACCGCGACACCAGCTGTGGCTCACGGCGGTGGCTACACCACCTTGAAAATAAAAACTTGGATTCTCTTCGTTACTTACGCCCAGGTTTTTTATTTCTGGTTTTTAGATTTTATAGCTCAGCGATGTTAACTTGACTTTGATAGTAATTGATGGAAAAGAAGAGGAGACAAAGCATTAATTCACACAAACATATGTTGTTGTTTTTTTATTGATTACACAAAACGTCATGCTTACAATGAACCCGGTGAAGGGTATTTATATTTTTTCAACTAGCTACTTGCCTAAAATATTTTGATATACAATCACATACAATCACACAGTTAAAATCGTCTATCACTTAGCTCGACTTGACTCAACACTCAACCACTCAATCACTCAATTAACTGACTCCTCTTTATATTTAGTTAGTTCCACATGCCGGAATAATTACTATTTCTAATAATATTATGAGAAAAACAATATTTTAATCCATTTATTAAATCAATAGTGTAGGACCAGCTTACAGTCAGGTCGTTATAGCATGCCAGCGTTTGATAGGTAAAACCAATATTTTAATCCATTTATTAAATCAATAGTGTAGGACCAGATTACAGTCAGGTCATTGTATTATGCCAGCTTTTGATAGGTATACAATGTCGGTTAGGTGGTTTTATATTTTTTCATTGCATTTTGTGTAAATATTATATGTACAATCAATTGTAGCATGAGTACTACCAGAAATTGTTGTGCAGCTTCATGCTGTACGAGTACCGATGCCTACGGATTGGAGAAATAACTATGGACTAGTGGAATTCAAATACTTTAGGTTAGTCCAATGAAAATGAAAATTTAAATGAAAATTTGATAATATTTTTGCATATTTCAAATTTTCAATATACACTATTCAAATTTGTGAGTATCGACCTCCAATACCTAGAAACTCTCTGGCTTATAAACTCTCTGTAGGCCAGGACCAATATTTGTGTCAAGAATCCGATAAATCCATACCAGCAATCACTGGATTGGAACATCTGCCATGGGAGTTCAGCAGCTCAAACAGGATTTAGGCTAGAAAATAGGCTTGAACGACCTGCCGAATCATTGGTTTTTAGACGAAAAAAATGCACCAACGAAATTAGACGTGGCAAAAATACATGGCATGGTTGAATTTGCGGACAGACGGAGTGGGGAACTCTCTCTTATAGAAACGCCTTAGGTCTAATTAAAAATAATAGATTAAAATACGTTTAAAACAATAATAAATTAAAATAAATCTCTATCAAAGTCTTATGTAGTAGCATTTACAGAATCGTTTGGGTCCTTATGCCTCATTAGATTGGAGTCATTTTGCCATAAGAACCCTATAAGCCTTATCGGGGCTTAGCCCCTATCCTTCGTCAAGTCAGGCAAACCAGAGAAATTGTCCCAAAATATGCTTTAGTTTTCGGTCGATATATATGGAACAATGCCATAGTCTCGCTTTGATAATAGCCGGAAAGGATTTTCCGGCATATTTTCTAAAGCAATCAATACTTCAGGCAACCTGACCTAACCATATTCCGATTCAAAATTGTACCTTGAGCCACATTATTGGTCGGAGTGAGAGAGTCTCTAAAGCAATAGATATCCAACCCCATTGGTCGGGTTGAAACAGGCTCTAAAGCAATAGATATCCAAAACAATACGTCTCAGCAAAGAAAACAATACGAATGGCAAACTCCCCTGCAGATTGGGACTGCATGGACATCCTCTCTTGTCTTGGTTGTTGGTCTGTGGATCATCCTCAATACAGATTGTTGGCTTTCTTCATCATCCGGGGAATCTGGCGATCCAAGAATGCCCTCATCTTCGGGAATGTCGTATCTAACATCTGGCAAACCAGCTGCAACATATTCTTTTCTTATTTTGAATACTCTCTTATCAAAAAATCGGTCCCTAAACGCCCTCTCCTCCTTGGAACATCTAGTCCTCTTATCCTGCCAGTTTTTTTTTATGGGGACTCTTCGTTTGAGTTTGAATCTTGCGGATGCGGCATGGCTATCCATCTAAGCGCTAAGAGTTTCTACAAGTTTCACTGGGACTCTGGTATTGTGGTATTGGCGCATGGCTATCCATCTAAGCGCTAAGAGTTTCTACAAGTTTCACTGGGACTGTGGTATTGTGGTATTGGCTCAAATTCTCGCGCTGAACTCCTTGCTCTCTGGGGTCTTTTTCTGTGCCTCTTGGCTTGACATTTCAGCTCTTACCATTTTTTAGGACTCCAAATCCATCATCGACTGGGCTAACAATTGCGGCTCCTTGGACTCCTCTAACCTCGACACCTGAAAATGCCGAATCAAATCCAGGCTCCAGGAGTTCTGTTCTGTCTCCATTACACGCATCTATAGGAGACAGAATGCTGAAGCAGATTGCATCTCATAAGAAGGTTGCAGCTCAGATCCTCATAAGATTTTCTAAAAATGCTTTGCCTCTAGCTCTCTTCAGTAGTCGGGGTACATTTTGATCTATCTCTTTCTATTTGATTGAACCTGTTTTTGTTTTATGTTCGTCTTCTTGTGATTTAGAACACTGCAATAGGACTGCTCTGTCACTGCTTATAAATCTAAGAGTACAGTCAATGAATCCTAGAGAACTAATGTATTGATCATAACTTACAGGTTGTTGCTTTACCCTCTGCTGGCGAATCAACATCCCCTGTTTATTGTACTTTCTCATTTCAATTATTCTGAGAGGGGTTTTCTGTTTTGGAAAAAAAACGTCTTCACAGCAAAGCATTCGAAACCTTAAAAAGGTAAGTTTAAACCAAATAAATAAACAAAAAAATAGTAGTATTAGTGTTAATCACCAAAACAAGATTGAAATGCCTTATTTTTCATGTCAGTCAATGCCGAGTGTTGAAATTATTTGTTTACTTATAAAATTTTCGAGTCTTCACATTGTTTCTAACCTAATTAAATTGTAATCTTTTCAGAAAATGAAAACGGCTGGTGGATGTCAGGACTCCTATTCGGTCTAGACATTCAATTTTCTCTCGAGTAAGAATTTAGTGGTTATCTAATTTTGTGGATTAAAAGCCATGATATCTAAAGGACGAAAAAAAAGAACAGTAAATTTGTTAATGGGAAAAACTGTAATATCTCCCAGTTTGCAACTATTTAGATAAAATGCTACACCGTTTTCGATAGACTATAAAATCCTCCGACTTACAGTAGAAGCTGCATGCTATTTTGGGATGAATGGAATATATAAAGCTAGGGAAAATGTTTTTATTTATATATTCACAGACAAATAAGGGTTGCATTTCTTAAAATTTAGATTTAATTTCTGAGAAGAGAACCAAACGTTTATAAACATGCACACAACTCTTCCAAAATCAGTGTGAAAATATACACTGCTGAATGCTCACGGTCCATAGTCGACAAAATTAAAAACAACTTAAAATTAATATCTTCATTAATTTTTCAATTGTTTACCGATGACATGTTATACAAGAATGCGAAGATAAAATTGTTTAATATGTTTACAATTGATACATACATACAAGAATATAAATGCATTAAGATACATTAATTCTTCAAATATATTCCAAACGGACTCGAACCGTTAAAATAAATAAATCAACTAAGCTCCTATAAAATTATTAGTGAAACTACCTACATATCTCGATGTTTTAGCTGTCTAACTGAACTTAAAATCAAGAAAATGCAAAAGGAAAAAAAATAAAAATAAAATAAAGTTGCAACTCACCTCTTCTTGACATGTTCAGGCTTCTTGTTTTGCAATTTCTGCAGCACTCTTTCAATGAATTTTCAAAGCCCATTGATCTTGTGATGACAAGAGCTTTATTGTCAAATATCAACAAATTTAAACATTGAATTGTAGGAAATAATATTGATACCAACCTGTAGACTAATATAAAACTAGTCCTTGCGGAATTAGAATTATTATACATGTCAATTTAAATAAATCACCTCATGAGAAGACGACCACTGTCATTCTTGAAAACTTAAATAGCAGCAGAGATTGTGATAAAACTCATTTCACCAGAGATTTTTCATGCTCAATTCACCGCATCATAGCTTCCATGGATGGATTTCGGAGCATTTAAAGTGTTTTAATAAAAACGTTCAAGTGCAAATCCAAGGCTAGTCAATCTTCTATGTAGCAGATTATTCACTATATAGCTTAAAGCTCTGAAATGTCTGTGAGAATTGTTATTGGATGCATTGTAATGTGGAGCACCAGAAATGGGAATAAAGCTCATGTGACAGCCTTTTCCTTCCATCATGTGTATCAAAGACGATTTAATGCAAAAAATTCTTACGAAACAAAGAAAGTAGAGATAATTACACATAAATCACACACACTGTATTTTATTGATCACAATGGTTGTATATATATATAAATATATAACTCTTCTACATCCTAGAATAGTAGATTTAGATAACTAATATAACTCATACATAGGAAAACTACTATTTCTAGATTGACACCTAGAGACTCAAAATGACAACTAACAACAACCTAAAACATATAGAAGCATTACTTCCAACACCCTCCCTTAATGATTACATGTAACAAATATAGAAAACACACATTACAATAATAATATGATCTTTGTCTGACTAGTCTTCATCAACACTCACATCCACTATGGAATCTTGGAAACACCGCTCTTTTTTCACCACCACATATTCGAGTTGTCACTTGATCTCAATTTAAAACACAACTGCCTCTGACCATCGTTGATGAACTTTGTATAATCAACGCTTCTTGACTACCCCGAAGAATAACCCAATATTGAATATCTCTATGGACATGCTTCCATCGTAGTAGTATGTATCGAAATACATACCTATAACTATATAGGTAAGTTGTCTATGTTGTTGTTGGGGATTTCTGGATTAGAACTTTTGGTTCCTCCATCCCTCATCAAGGACCAAAGAGCTTAGTCCGTGATGATGGATGGAGGAACCATCTGAAATGTTGGACAAATCACAAATTCTACACAGTTCTAATCTGAAAATCCTCAACAACAATATGAATAACTGTGGAAGTCTCCAATCACTTATAAGTTGTCTATGTACTGAGCTTATCCAATAGTCCATTACACAACTGAAATTTTTTACATACTCACAAAGTATCTTGTAATTGATGCTGGTGGCTGTCAAGACTCCTATAATTTCACTTCAAAATTATCTAGAAAGAGGCATTTATAGCCTTGAGTAAGAATTTAGTGGTTATCTAATTTTATGGATTAAAAGCCATAATATTATAGGGACATAAAAAACGAATTGTAAAGTTATTAATGGGAAAAACTATAATATCTCTCAGTTTTCAATAGGCATTCTTAGCCTTGAGTAAGAATTTAGTAGTTATCTAATTTTATGGATTAAAAGCCATAATAACCTATGGACAGAAAAAAAGAACTGTAAATTTGTTCATGGGAAAAATTATAATATTTCCGAGTCTTATCACTTAGAGAAAACCCTAGCTGCAGGAAAAATTATAAGATAACCTCTAACCAATCTTTTGAATTGAAATATAGCCCTTTCAATTTGAAGGGGGGTCCCTTCTATAACTAAGTCAAAATGACTTGTTATGTATTCAACACATTGACTAGATCTAATTGGATTTGAGCAACATTGGTATGGAAAAGGACAAAAAAAATCATTGGGCATGGAGTTTGTTTGACAACAAGTTACTGCTTACAAAATATATGAACAAAATACAAAGGCAGTGTAGTAACAACTTTCTTAGAAAAATTATCATTTAGCTATGATAGAAGCAAGTAGATATAAATACCAAAAAAGAGAGCAAGTAATAAATTTTGTTTAAGATATCTAAGTGGAAAACATATAGCAGTTTGGCATTAGTAAAACTGAGCTGACAAACAATGTTCAACTTTAATAACTTAATTTCCAAAATGTAGAAGACAAATGGGAAAAAATTATGAAACAAAAGAGATAACAATTACTAGAAGACAGAATGGAAAACCATCACACAAGAATCTCTGAATTTTTGAACAAATAAAATCGGTCGCACTAGCTTATATTAATGTCAAAATGTATACAAAATATATCGAAGTTTTTTCAAAAATTTACAACACCTTCTTCATTCCACAATCCCTGTCTTTATAAGTAAAGACAAACTAACTAAAAACATGTTTCTAGCAAAGCTTTAATTACAAAGTCTAAAAATCACAGCGTACATCTCAAATACATTCATATAAAATTTTCCAATCCTATCTGCATCTAAATATCATGTTGTTGCTAGAGTCATGGATGGAAATAAGGATCACCAAGTTGAATTTGATGAGGTGGCATCCAAGTCAACAACTGTCCATGAGATTTTTCCTTACGAATTCCTGAAAAGTAGAGTCTAGGGATCCCTTTTGAAACTCCAAAACCTTATTAGTTGTTAGAAAACCAAGAGAGGTTTCTTTAAATGGATCCATTATGGACAAAAGCCTCTTTCGGTTTTGAAAAAAATGTTCTCATTTGTTTGGAAAGCATGTCCTAAATTAATGTTTTGTATAGGGAAAAATAGAGTTTTAACTCAACATTTTTACAAAAAATGTGTTGCTACTCCTGTTGTCAATGCATTTTCCTTTTTGTTATTTTCAAACACACAAGAACTTTGACACTCCTGTTGTCAACACATTTTTAAACTTTCAAAACTACAATAACGTTGATATTCCCATTATCAGCGTTTTTCCCTGCTTATTACAAATTTATCACTGACACTCTCGTTGTCAGTGCTTTAAAAAATATAGACTAAAATTGTGATAATGGTTGGCTTCATGGGGATGTTGTTGATTGTAGATGGAAACACGAACCCCTATAGAAAAGGGGGTTGATCCATTGGGCTGATCCCAACTTAACAACTGCAACTTGCAACCTGCACTGTAACTTGACTTGCAACCGACTAAAGTCAAATTGTACAAACTAAAAATCACAATTGCACATTACCGAAACTGAAAACTATACTGTAAAATTCAATACTGAAAATTAAACTGAATGTTGAAAAATGAACTCAAAACTTTTGAAAGAAATTATCAAAAGGATGCTCAGAGTGTTGAGCTTATTCAAAGACATCCTACTCCATGCTACTAAGAACCATTTCTAAATCAAGTGATATCAAAACTCCAATGTAACCACGAAAGTAGTGAACCTCTTAACTGTATCCTACATCCATTTTTGTGGAAAAATAGGATAGGAAAAATTAATAAGGATAATAATGAAAAATTATTTGGTATCTCATATATACAATCCTTGGATCCTGTTCTTATGAAGGTAAAGGCATCTGATGTTTTAATAAAAATTAACTCCATGTAAACTGCCATAGGATCTTGGAAAGAAAAAGAAAACTCCTTTTCATCAAATACAGGCTCACTACTTTCTTGAAATTGATGATGAACATTTTCTTGTAGAGAAAACATAGCTGACTGATCTAGTAACTTATTATGATATTCTTCACTACCTTCATGTGAGTTTGTTTGATAGTTGTCATACACTGGCTCATTGTTTTCATAAGGTTGATGCAAATGAATACCTCCAGATAAAAGGAATTCTATTGGTTGCTTGTGTCAATCATCCTCTTCATAATCATCATACTTATCATATATGGGTAAATAAAAAACCTTTGTATAATAAAAAATAACCTCTTGATCTCCCATTCCTACTTCTTCAAAAACTGAGTGTGAATGATTTTTAACAAGCCATTATTCTTCATAGGAATTTGCAACAGTCAATCCTTCATCAAGTTGACAACTCAAAACATAACAAAAAGTATGTGAAGTATCTAGAGAACTATCACATACATTTCAACCTCACTTTTTAGGAGAATATCTTCATTTTGATGTTGAATAGAATTTCTTATAGAATGACTCTGGTAAGACAAATCCTGATGTTTTCTTCCAATCAACATGGCCTCTTGTTCTAACTAAAATTATTCAACAATTATCTCTAAATAATTAATCTTATATTATTGATTAAAAATATTACATGAATCGAAAAAACAAGATATAAATGAAGAGAAATCTTCATGTAATTCATCATTGGAAAACATATTAATCGATTCCTTAAAACTTTGAAGAGAACTAGGGTTTGAAACATACTCTATTATCTCAATTGATGAAGCACCTATATCAGTAGTTGAGCTCGCCATTCTAGAATCAATGGAGTCACTAGTGAGACTCTTGAGTTGCAAATCCTATTGACAATAGATTCAACATGGAAGTCTCTGACTATGGATTCTTGAAAATGGATTCACCATAGCAAAATATCACAGTGAAAATTGATCTGCAAATCTTTGTTTGTCGTTAGAGATCTGATCTTAAATAGTCAAATCGTTCAGGGAGAATATATCTTTCGTTCCCCGGCAACAGCGCCAAAATGTTATCACTTAGAGAAAACCCTGGCTGCGGGAAAAACTCTAAGGTAATTTATAACCAATCGTTTGAATTGAAAGTCATCCCTTTCAATCCGAAGGAGGATCCCTTCTATAACTTAGTCAAAATAATTGGTTATGTATTAAACACATTAACTAGATCTAATTGGATTTGAGAAACATTGGCATGGAAAAGGATAGAAAAAACCATTGGGAATGGAGTTTATTTAACAACAAGTTACTACTTTCAGGCTATATTAACAAAATAAAAAGGCAGGGTAGCAAAAACTTGCTTAAACAATTTATCATTTAGCTGTGATAGCAACAAGTAGAGATAAATACCAAAAAACAGAGCAATTAATGAATTTTGTTTAAGATATCTAAGTGGAAAACATATAGAAGTTTGACATTAGTAAAATTGAGTTGACAAACAGAGTTCAACTTAAATAACTTAATTTCCAAAATGTAGAAGACATATGGAAAAAGATTATCAAACAAAAGAGATAACTATTACTAGAAGATAGACGAGAAAACCATTAGACAAGAATCTCTGAATTTATGAACAAATAACACCAGTCACAATAGCTTATATTAATGTCAAACTATATACAAAATATATCAAAGTTTTGTCAAAAAATTCCAACACATTCTTCATTACATAGTCCCTGTCTTTATAAGAAAAAACAAACTAACTAAAAACAGGTTTCTAGCAAAGATTTAATTACAAAGTCTAAAAATCACAACGTACATCTCAAATACATGCATATAAAACTTTCCAATCCTATTTACGTCTAAATATCACACTGGTGCTAGAGTCATTGCTAGATATAAGGATCACCAAGTCGAATTTGATGAGGTGGCATCCAAGTCAACAATTGTCCATGAGTATTTTCCTCACGAATTCCTGAAAAATAAGGTCCAGTGATACCTTTGAAACTCCAAAACTGTAATAGTCGTTAGAAAGCTAAGAGAGGTTTTTTAAATAGGTATGTTATGGACAAAAACCTCTTTCGGTTTTGAAAATGTACAGGAAAAAAACAAAGTTTTAACTCACCATTTTACAAAAAATACGCTACTACTCCCGCTATTAGCACATTTTCCTTAAAAAAAAAAAAAAAACACACGGTAACTCTGACGCTCTCATTGTCAACGCATTTTTAAACTTTCAAAGTTACAATAAGGTTGATATTTCTATTATCAACACTTTTCCCTGTTTATTACAAATTTAACGCTAACACTCCCATTGTCAACGCTTTAAAAATTATAGGCTAAAATTTTGATAACACCCAATTTGCAATTATTTAGATAAATGCTACACCGTTTGCAATAGACTATAAAATCTCCATCTTACAGTAGAAATTGTATGCTATTTTGGGATGAATGGAATATATAAAGCTAGGGAAGATGCTTTTATTTATATATTCACAAACAAATAAGGGTTGCATTTCTTAAACTTTAGATTTAATTTATGAGAAGAGAACCAAACGTTTATAAACATGCACACAGCTCTTACAAAATCACTGTAAAAATATATAGTGCTACAATACTCACGGTCCATAGTAGACAACAAAATGAAAAACAACTTAAAGTTAATATCTTCATTAATTTTTCAATTATTTATAGATGGCATAATATACAAGAATGTGAAGATAAAATTTGTATTATTGTTTAATATGTTTAGAGTTGATACATATATACAAGAATATAAATGCATTAAGATACATTAATTCTTCAAATACATTCCAAAAGGACTCAAATAGGGAAAATAAATAAATCAACTAAGTTCCTATAAAATTATTAGTGAAACTAACTAGATATCTCGATATTTTAGCTGTCCAACTAAACTTAAAGTTAAGAATACGAAAAGGGAGAAAAGATAAAAAAAAATGAAAGTAAAGTTGTAACTCACCTCTTCTTCACACGTTTAGGCTTCTTGTTTTTCAATTTCTGCAATATGCTTTCAAGGAATTTTCCAACTCCATTGATCTTCTGATGTGAAGAGATTTATTGTCAAATATAAACAAATTTAAACATTGAAGTGTAGGAAATAATATTGATACCAACCTGTAGACTAGTATAAAAATAGTCCTTGCAGAATTATTATACATGTCAATATAAAGAAATCACCTTCTGAGAAGACGACCACTCTCATTCCAGAAATCTTAAATAGCAGCAGAGCCTGTGATAAAACTCATTTCACTAGAGATTTTTCATCTTCAATTCACCGCATTATAGCTTCCATGGATGGATTCAGAGCATTTAAAGTGTTTTAATAAAAACGTTCAAGTGCAAATCCAAGGCCATTCAATCTTCTACGCTGCAGATTATTCATTATATAGTTTAAAGCTATGAAATGTTTGTGACAATGATTTAGATTTATACAGGAATGCAACAGAATATAGATACAAACATAAACACTGAGATGCATCAAAAATAAAACTTCATTTCATTAATATCAAATCACTGAAATATGCTTACATACAAATGGAAATAAACTAGCTCGGGCGATGGTAGCTTATCTCTGAGAAGAGATGTGGCGGCTACATGCCTCTGCACTGTGTTACAATGAGGCTCAAGGGTCTTTTTATTATTGAACAACAAGGGAAAACCCTAAAAAACCAAAACCCTAACCCCAGGAGATGGAACGCCAAGATTTTGTGGGTCCCATTAGGGTGAGTTGGGCAACCAACTTCTCGGGTTTGTAACTTGGTCATATGATATATGTTTGGCACATACGATACTTCATTCAAAATACCTCTCAGAGTACTACAATATTTTCCATAGTCCAATGCCTATGGCTATGGGCCTATTGCGAACCTAAAAAAGAATCCATTTATGGGGTCAAAACAACTTCGGAAGTTCAGGACCCAAAAATATGCTAAAACTAGTAATTGTTGTTATAATCAAGGAAACAAATGAGATCAAATGAAGGTCTAGGTAGAATAGGCAGGTGGCCACCAATATCCACCTGGATCAATCCTCCCCACTTAGGAAGAAATGGTCCACATTGTGTGAAGAGCCTCCATGAGGCGAGGAAAATTCTTTTAAACCTAGTCCCTCGTGAACCACTTGCCCTAGTGAAGGAGTTGGTTTGCCTTGAAAAATGGATATATTTGGATCCTCTGTTGAGGATTTTTCTTGATTTGTGTGTCCATGATCTTGTCAGTTGTGGCATGTTCAATGTGGTTGGGGTTGAGCTTTGTTGGTGTCAGCTTCTCGGCAACATCGGATGTGTCCAACAATGGGGGAAAGTATGCTTGCAGTCGATTCACATTGAATATTGGGTGCAGGCCAAGGAACAGTGGAATTATAAGCTCAAAGGCATTATCCCATACAACCTTGGTGATGGTGTACGACCCATATCGTAGTGGGTGAAATTTGTAGTGGGGCCCACCGAGGTGCTCCTTCTATAGATGTAGCCAAACTTTGTCGCCCACCTGGAACTTGTGTGGCACCTGATGTTGATCATGACACTGCTTGTACTTAGCATTGGCTTTGTCCAATATGTCATGGACCTGTTGGCGAATGTGTTAAATGCACTCAATGAAGTTGTTAGCCTTGTCATCTTTGGCCTGGACATTAGCCAAATTTTCCTGAGTAGCTGCAAATGGTATGGCCATATCAATGGGACATAGTGGCTAGAATCCCAATCCCATCTGAAAGGGGTTGTGGCTAGTTTATCTATCGATATCTTTGTTGTAACTGTGCTAGACATAAGGGAGGATTTCATCCCATGTGTGTAGATGCTTCGAGTTGTACATGCGCAAAATGTGCACAATCATCTTGTTGATGACCTCTGTTCGACCATCTATTTGGGGGTGGAAGGTCGCGGACTTAGTGAGCTTGGTATCCAACATCGAATAGAGGCTTGACGAAAATGTACTTAGGAACCTGTTGTCTTGATCTAAGATAATGGACGGTGGGATCCAAAAATTTACCCACACTCATTTAAAGAAGAGCCTAGCATTGGCTTCTACTATGATACTCTTCTTACAGGGCACCAGAATGGGCATGTTATAGAATCTGTCGACAACCATGAAAACACAGTCTTTTTCATGCTTAGTAGAAGGAAGGCTCGACATGTAATCCATGAAGATGGATTCCCAATGCTGACTAGGAGTAGGAAGAGGAGTATATAGGCCTTTCTTCTTGATGGTTAGTTTAGTAATGGTGCAAGTATTGGAGGATCTGATGTAATTCCCAACATTTTTTCAAAGGTTTAGCCAATAAAAATACTTGTGCAACACTACCATTGTTTTCTCTACTTTAAAATATTGAGCGACTTGACTGTAGTGTGCCTCCCAAATCATCTTGGAAGGCTTTCTTGAAGGAACACATAGGTGTCCCATGTGGCATGGTAGTGCACCCTGGAGGTGAAAATCAGGAACTTGCTTGCCTTCTAAGAGCACCTAGTATGTGTTGCCAAATTTTGGATCTCTCTTATAAAGATGCGCCCACCCCGAAGTCTCGTGCCCACAAGAGTCGAGCATAGTGGTCAGCACCATGACTGATGATTGGCTGAGGTATTCTGCAACATTATTGGTGTTTCCCTTGTATTTAATGTTCAAATGAAATTGTTGCAGGTATATGGACTATTTCTGATGGAAATCATTCTGCAAGTTTCCTTATGTCTGTATGAACTGCAGGGGCCGATGGTCTATGTGGATGACCATTTCCTTTCCCATAATGTAATTATTCCATTGTCGAGAGACCTGCACAATGGAATACATCTCTTTTTCATAGGTGTGATATGCCACTAGATGCCCCTGATGAGTAAGAACTACACCAATAGACTCTCAAACGGTTGTTGAAGGTCTGACAATGTGAGCATTGGTGTAGAGTAGAGGCGATGCTTCAACTTGACAAATTTGTTCTATTGGGATTCAGACCAAAATAAAATTTATTTCGATCCACCCTTGGTGACTTGAATCAGAGGCCAAGTGATATAAGAGAACCCCAACATGAACCTGCGGTAGAAATTGGCAATACCCAGAAAGCTGCAGAGCTCTGTTAGAGTAGTTGGGGATGACCAATCATAAATAATTTATATCTTGGTTGGGTCCACATACACACCTCTCTCATCAATGATGTACCCCAAATATTGAACCTGGGTCATAACAAAAGTGAATTTCTCTAAATTGGCATACAATTTGTGTTGTCGTAGGTTTTGGAGGACCTGTTGAATATGGTGGAGGTGATCGTCCCAACTCTAGATGAAGATCAGGATATCGTCCAAATACACTACCACAAATGAGTTGGTGAAGGGCTGCAAGATGTCTTCCATCAGCCTCATGAAGGTTGCAGGGGAATTCATCAACCCAAAAGGCATGACCAACCATTCAGAAAGGCCCTCATTGGATTTTAAGGAAGTCTTCCACACATCAGAGGGTTTGATTAGTGCCTGGTGATAACTAGAATTCAAGTCAACCTGGCTAAAATATTTCCCCCCTTGAGTTGGTCCAGAAGGTCATCGATTTGTGGGATTGGATACCTATTCTGGAAAATGATCTTATTCAGTGCCTGATAATCAATATAGAGTCTCTAGGTCCCATCCTTCTTTTGTACCAACATAATCAGGCTCCCACAGGGTGATGCACTTGGCCTAATGTTCCCTTTCTACAACAACTCTTGAATCTGCATCTTGATTTCATCATTCTCCATAACTGAGCATCGATAGATCAACCCGTTGGGTAGGCGCCCGAGGTCAGATTGATGGAGTGTTATGCTCTCCTCATCTCCTCTATCATCAAGCTCTACATATGCTATAGAAACATGCCTTGAACACAATAATTAGCCTCTAAAATTATTCTGCAACTAGGCACTCGACCTCTAGCCTCTACACATACTTCAACTATGTAATATGAGCACTAAGAAACCTCACAAATGGTAGAGGCACTCCTCTATTTAAAAAAATTCTCCATCTTCTCCACTACTCACTTGGTTAATGTCTTCACACATCAAAAACTTCATTCTCCATTTGATTTAGTCAATAGAGGCTTCTCCATAAAATTACTATTAATTTCCTTAAAATAAAATCATGGAATAGCTTAAAAGCACGAGAAATCTGAAGGTAATTTTCACTTACAGACCCAGACGCTACCTTAACACTTCCCTGCATATGACTGGAGCTATAACCGCTCCCTTGGGCCTACCCTGCCAGTGACTAGAGCCTAAGACCACTCCCTTGACCCATCAAGCATGCGACTATGGTAGAGGATGGTCAAAGTCAACTTTCTTTAGCTCAAAACCTACCCAAACTTGTTCCACTGCTTTTCAACCTTCTATAGGACCTCAGGGACTCATTGTAGCCACTGTAACATTCCAACAAACCACTGATCCATCTCCATCATCAACACAAGTCAAACTAGGTTGACTTGAATGTCATCAATCAACTGCACTAGCATATAGGCCATCAAACTGCTTCACAATTTCTCCAACACCTGCACTAACATCATCTACAACCACTGATGTAAGGTATGCAACAAATACACAAGCCAAGTGTGCAACCAATGGAAAAACCAAGTTTGCAACCAATGCACAAGCCAAGTGTCTCTGCCTCACATGCTATCAACAACCAACAACCACTACAACCAAGCAACATAAGAAACCATATAAACCAATGCATATCATCTCCAACACAAGTCCAGGTTGACATCAATGCCAACCATCAATCACTGCAACACTCATCAACTTCAATTCAGCCTCCAACACCATGCTACTAGGTTGACATCAATGCCAACCAAACAAACCATCACAAGATCAATGCCAAAATTGCATTTTCGTCTTTCGGATAATGAAATTAACTCAATGCTAAACATATAACACATTTCAAACTTTACAAGATTAAAACATATAACACATTTCAAACTTTATAGTAAATGAAGGGTTCACTATTCGCAAATGTAAGATGTTTCGACATTTTTTCCTCAATTCAACGAATTCACATGTAGTCAAGAAGGGGAAGTGTTGCCATGTACAAAAAGTTGTTTCTATCAAACGGATCATAGCAACATTGACATAGTAGTGGGTACCAACCCAACCATCAACTCATTTTTTAGTAGAGATAGATCCCCACATCTCAACACAATATTTCTTTGTAGTTATCCTTGCACACTTTCGACTTAGATTTATTATTGACAACCTATACACTAGCTGTCATTATGAAAAACAATACACATTTAATTTAGTTTTTAAATTTATCACACTTAGGGTATGTATATTGATGATATTAAAGCAAGAGCAAAGTGCAAAGTAAATGGAGGAGATGGTTTTGGAATTTCAAGATTTATTTCCACTGCTTCCTGTAAACCCTAGCTTTGGTAATCTTGAATTGCTATTTATTGAGATTTTCCTGTATAATAGAGTTCACATGCAAAATATTAACATATGGTGATTATTTAGCGTATTAGGAAATCTACAGTTAAAGGGCATTGAAAATGTTATTGATTAAGAGAATATTTTGAAAGTACAAAGTAGAATTGTCTAGTAGAAAAAGAAAAGAAATCATTTGCACTAATATAATTAATTCACTTACTCTTGTTGATGAGAACCTTTTGTGCTCGGTTGCATATAAGTGATATGTGAACTTTTTAGTGGAAGAAAAGAATAACAATAAGATTTGGTTTAGTGTATTTGCAAATGCTGCATATGTTTCATAAGTGTTTGATTTCAAAGAAATAATTTATTGTGCAAACAATTTTGATCCAAAAACAAGAACAATTATGCTAGCAACAAAGAAGACTCCAATTCATCTGACTCCCAAGGAATTCAGATGGATATTCAAGCTACCAGAACTGGATATGTGCTTAAAATTCTCGGAAGCAAATAGTTTTTTAGAGTCACAAGTAGGCGGGATGGACATTATTTGAGAATTCATTTCACAAAATTCTCGGGTTCCTTCAGATCTTTGTTTTCTAGATATTTCTTTGATTAGACATATGTTTAGAGACTTTTGTTGGCCCTCTTCCCACCTAATGGGTTGAGAAACTACAATGAGTGTACCAAAATCCATTCTCTATCTACTCTATTACTCATATAGAAATATTGTTTATTCGACTGAGTTGATCTTATTTCAAATGCATTATCTTTTCTGTTAGCCAATTTGTCCAAAATAAATAGATTCATTATGGTGGCATCTCTGATAATAGCCTTTGTCTCGAACCATGTCTTTCATGACTTACCCCATAAACCTAAATTCAATTCCAACAGAGAACCAATGTAGTTCTAGTGTCCCATACAGTGGAAGCAGCAAACTGCTTTAATTTTTTTTGTCTAATCTAAGATGTCTTTGTAAAGAAAATCATCTACATGGTAATTAAACAAGAGCCCCATCGAATATATGCCCAAGCCAAAGTTTTCCTTTGGGGCAAAGGGGTGTGTGAAGAAAGAGAAAATAGTATGGAAATTCAAATTTATGGGTTTAAAGGTAAATCGTTGTTTCTTCCAAAAATGGATATAAATAACTAGTTTATCACCAAAGTCTGCAGATAATACCTTTTTTTGTTGGTTATATTTGAACAGAAAAATAAAAGACAATTTATCTCTTTGCCATTCACTATTGGACAAGTCACTATGAAGAATTATTCTTATCCTTATTGTGTTAAGCGTTATTATTATTCTTATTCTTATTTTTATTCTTATTGTGATAATTGTTATTCTTGATGGTTTGTTGTTCATTTGCTTGCTGGTGTTCAACATTTATATTTCATGATATATTGCTCATGATTCTAACATAAAACTTGACATAAAATTTACCTGTTTATGTTCTCAAACACCTTAAAGGAACCATGCACATGAAGCAATTGACAAGCATATTTTTATAAATCTGAATTTGAAATTAGCATAGGAAAACTAACATTCAGCTATAGATCACCTAGTCACCAAAGCAGATGTACAGGAAATTTGGGGAAATAGCCAGGGGAGTGGCTGCACCCCACAAATCTTGGCATGGACACAAGAAAGGGAGAAGAGAGTTCCTCCATGTAGATGACAGCAATAGAGAAGTATAAAGAGGCAGAGTAGGCTGCAGCCCGAGAGAAAGTCGCAAAGACAAAGAAGGAAGTTGTTGCTAAGGCAGCTGCTGCTAAGACAACTGCTAAAAAGGAGCGCATCACAAAGGAAACTACCATGGAGGTTGAGGAGTCTGCTTCTTAGCATACTGCGGACAAGGAAGGGTCTGATGAGGAAGTAGGCAGGGGTGAGGAGCAAAGTACTCCCTTCAGAATAATAAAGTGCCATAAGGAGATAACTTCTGGACCCGGGAAGAAGCAGAAATCCGATAAGCATTCACATGTGGATCCAATGGTCCTCACTAAGGGGGGCTTGGATGAAATCAAAGACAAGGTCTGTAATACAATGATTGAACTGTGGATGCAGTTCGAGCAACAACACCAGCAGGCACTGGGAAACATGTAAAAGGATTTGCGCGAGTTGCAGATTCAAACAGGATGGCTACAAGCGAGCGTGGGACAGGTGAGCAGGATTCAAGTGAGCCTGCAACAAGTGAGTGCAATTGTGCTAGAGATAGATAGGACTCTAGACCTCAAAGTTATACCATTACCAGAGGGATCATTGTGCACACAGGTAGAAGAGGTGAACACCTAGCTCACCCAAGTCAAGGATGTGGGTGTCAACCTAGCCATGTTGCCTATTCAAACCCTCCACGAACTACATCATGGGGTATCAGACGATCTCAGGGTCAGGGAGTAGTGCGCGCTATCATTCATCAGTGAAGTAAAGATGAACAATGAATAGATATTTGCATAAAAGGCACAGGTGCTGAGAGAGAAGGAAGAACTGGTCGTACGAAGTTAGAGATTAGAGGCAGCAATTACACAAGCATGTAATGTGCTATCGCAACTCAACATTCCAAAAGATGTAGCATCAGCAACAAAGATTCCAAATTTGGATGCCACAGTTAGATGATAAAAAGAGGAGATCG
This sequence comes from Pinus tabuliformis, assembly GCA_031772625.1. Lineage (NCBI taxonomy): Eukaryota > Viridiplantae > Streptophyta > Pinopsida > Pinales > Pinaceae > Pinus > Pinus tabuliformis. The sequence continues at coordinate 812,169,043 of CM062808.1, read as the reverse complement.
ACCGAGTTCGATTTGAGTTACAAATGTTGATCTCCGAATTACAGTTAAAGCTGCAGCCAACTACTCCTCCAGAAGTCTAAGAGAAACGTGGAGCAACCATAAAAGAGGGAATGGTCACGTTAGATGCAGCAGTCAAGGGCTGCACAGATATTTTCGAGCAAGCAATGGAATTATGGATGACTCTACATGAGGACCCCACTCTGCAAAAAATTCGCACAGATATCTAGGAGAAGTAGCAGCAATTTGATGAACTTAGGGCTACTAGGTGCACTTTGGCGCCAGTCCAGCGCTTCGCTCTCTTGACATAAGGGAAACAGTTGCAGATAGAAATTAAGGAGCTGTAGAGGAAAGAGGCCATCTTGAAGGCCAGGACACAACCGTGGACAGAGGAAGCAAGCCAACTTACTCTGTCAGTACAAGAGAAGTTGAAGACAATCTAGCAAACACAACGGACAATGGGCCTCGCAGTGGAAGGCCCTACAATAGAGAAGCTGGTAGAGGAAGTGCAACAGGCTACTGTGTAGGGTACTGCTGACTTGCAAGTGTTGAAGATGGATTTCAGCAAACTCCAAGGCAAGATTGATGCACCAATTGAGTGACTCAAGGGCGAGTCACCCAATTTGTGTTGGGGGCCTATTGGGATGGGGTCCCTGGGGTCATTTTGGTCAAGTTTTGGGTCAATTTTGTAATATCTTTTTGTAACGAATGTAAATTATTCGTGAAATGTGGATGCGGAGCGCGAAGCTAGTACGAGTCAAAGAGACTTTAGTCCCTTGGGTGGGTAGGTGATAGAGCAGTTTTGAGACCCACCCATGGTTTGCAGACCATGGTATTGTAAAGAAAATGCTATATATAGATGAGTCATAGTGAGTCTTCAAAAAGTATCTAATAGTGAAGAATCATTATAAGGGTAAGGTGCTAAGGCAGGAAATGTCTATTTCTTGTACTTAGGAAAAAGGGGAATGATCTTGTAGATGAGTGTGTGGAGACTTTGGCAAGTCAACAAGCGGAGTGCACGTGCCCCTGCAGCTGAGTGCGCAAGGTAAAGAAGTCTGTAATTAAATGATTACACTTAATAAAGAATGTTTTGAGCTGATTTGGATGCATCTGTGTCTTATTATTTACTTCTGCAAAGTTTATGTATCTTCGCTTTGTGTTATGATTTACATGGATTAATGCTTGTTTACTTCCCGAAAGTGGTAGATCTATCATCTTTATGCATGACAAGTATAATTAGGAACCTTCGCGACGATCTGGAAGTCATTTAGATAGATTTACAATAGTTGTCTGTTAAGAAGGATTAGAGGTATGTGAAGGCAGATCTAAGCCATAAGGAATGCAAGAACACATCACACAGGCCTCTGGATGTAGAAACATGGTTCTAGCATCCCCCAATACTGCATAGGGTGAGACTGCAACCTGCGCTACGCGAGTTGTTTCTGAAAGGGCCAGTAGTTAGGGTTTTGTTAGTTGGCACAGATAAAGTTGAACTTGGATCAGGCCCCATCAAGCCAACAATACTTGGTAAGTCTATCATCTAACACCATGATGACACTCTTTCCTTCGGACTTGGGTAAACGTGTGATAAAATCCATTGAAACCTCCTCCCAATGTTGACTTGGAATGGATAAAGGTTGTAATAGACCCGGGTCTTAATTGTTTCAACTTTATTTTGTTCACAAACCAAACATTCTGCCACAAATTTTTTAATATCAGATTCAAGGCCATCCCAAAAAAGTTCCTTCTTAACCCTGTGGTACATTTTTAAAAATTCTGAGTGCGCTCCTAACAGAGAGGTGTGCAATTCCAGAAGAATATTTTGTTTGAGTTGGGAATTATTATAGAGGTATAAGTGATCTTTGTACCATAATGAATCATTTTTCCAACTAAATGTGTTAGATGTACTTGGATCTTGCTGCAACTTTGAATGAGTTCCCACACTTCTTCATCATTCTTCCATTCATCCCTTGCTTCGTTTATCTAATCTGGTTGGATAATAGAAATGGCACAAAGCAATGCTTCCACATCCTCACCCTTTCTTGAGAGTGCATCTGCAACAACATTTTGCTTCCCTTTTTTGTAGATGATTTCAAAGTCATAACCCAACATCTTAGTGATCCATTTTTACTTCTCTTCTAAATATAATATTTGTTCTAAAAATTATTTAAGACTATCATGATCCATTTTTACATTAAAGTGTCTTCCCATTAGGTAAGGTCTCCATTTTTTAAGTGAATGTAGTATTGCAACATTTACTTCTCATAAATAGCTTTTTGTAAATACTTTCCTTTGTTTGGGTGACTTTCAAAAGCAATGGGTATTCCTTCTTGCATTAAAATAACACCAATTCCATTTCCTGAAGCATCACATTCCATAATAAAGGTTTTTGTGAAGTTTGGCATAACAAATATCAGTGCTTGACACATTGCCTCTTTAAGATGTTCAAAGGCCTTCGTTGCTTCTAGAGTCCAAGAAAATGCATCTTTCTTCAGTAATGTTGTTATAAGTGCTGCTATTCTCCTACAATTCTTAACAAACTCGCGATAATACCATGTCAACCCGAGAAATCCTCACAGATGCTTTATGGATGTGGAAATTTTCCATTCCTTAATGGCTTTAATTTTCTAGGGTCTACCTTAACACCTTCATGAGATACAATATGACCTAGATATTCCACCTCTTGTACTCCAAAGAAACATTTGGAATTTTTTGCATATAATTGTTTCTCCTCCAGTAGTTTGAGCACCCTGTCAACATGTTGAACATGATGCTTCAAAGACTTGTTGTAGATTATTATATCATCAAAAAATACTAACACAAATTTTCTAAGGAAGGGTTTGAAAATGGAATTCATCAAACTTGAAATGTATAAGGTGCATTGGTAAGGCCAAAAGGCATGACCAAGAATTCATAATGACCCTCATAAGTTCTAAATGATGTTTTCAGAATGCCTTTAGTCTTCATTTTGATTTGATGATATCCTAAACGAAGGTCCAACTTGGTGAAGTAAATTTCTCCATGTGATTCATCCAATAATTCGTCAATGACAGGAATGATAAATTTATCTTTAATAGTGAGCTTTTTGAGCTCCCTATAATCTGGACACATGTGCCATGATCCATCCTTCTTGTGCACCAGTACTACTAGAACAGAGAAAGAACTTTGACTAGGTTGAATTATACCAACCTCTAGCATTTCTACAACCATATGTTCAATTTCACTCTTTTGGGCATATTGATATCTGTAAGGCTTGATGTTCAATTGTGCCCTACCCCTGCCCCTACCGGAAAGAGTCAATCCCCCAACGCCCAGGCAAGACACTTCCTGGAATCAAATGAATAGCATGGTCATGATCACGAATAGGTGGGAGGCCTTTGGGAGTCTCAAATACTTTTGAATGATTATCCAAGACCTTTTGAGATATGGAGAAATAGACGATTTCGATGTGGGAACCTCTAGTGAACATAATTGTGAAATTACATGTCGTTGTTATTTCTTTAGAAGCTTTGTCATGTTGTTAGAGCTGATTATCTTTCCCGGTTTCCCTGTGATACCCCTTAATTCCACTTCCTTTCCTTCCAAAAATAATTTCAAGAAACGTTTTTGAATGTTAAAATCTATTGTACCCAAAGATTGTAGCCATTGGACTCCTAGTACAACATCAACACCACCCATTGGAATGGAAAGCATTGGACTATTCAATACATATTCTCCCATTGATAGCTTGATATTATGGCACTTTCTAGAGCGATTTATGGTTCCTCCATTTGCAACCATCACTTGACACTTTGGTGTCGGATATAGCCAGCAATTCAATTCCTTGGCTATCTTACTGTTATAGACATTTTTGGGCATTGCAACCCCAAGCATAAATGTCCATAAACCAAGGGCTCCTAAGTCCCTAAAGGTGTTGTTCCAACCCCTAAAAGAACAAGGTCAACTGATTACAGCATCTCCCAGAAGTTCTCCATGAAAAACTACTCAGAACTGGTCAAAAGTGGACCATTTCACCTGCTCCATAGGAAAAGTGCGTTGCATCCCACCTGAATACACACAATAGGTGTGATGCATGTCAAAAAACCCTTCTATGGGGTGCAATGGGCGAGAATGGACAAATGGCAGGGTCAATCCGCAAGGTGGAGGAGCATGGAATCTTCCAGAAACCTCTCCTGTGACACTTGCCTCTCTGAATTCGACCAGGGATGAGTAAGAGATCATCAATCTCCAAGTGGAATCAAGAAATATTAGAGAGTAGAAACTAATCAAATCTCAAAAGTTGACTCACCTCCCTTGCAGAAATCTATATATGGATCCCTCATCCCAGAGATCCAGAGGCTGGAATTTTGTATCTTTTAAGGAAGTGCTGTTGGTTTCTTGGTGCAATATCATAGTGTTGGGTGATCTAAGCTTTTCATGAGGTGAAGAAGGGCTTTCTTGCTGAGAGGATGATGCTGGGTCGGAACAATTGGTTGTAATCCTCTTTGCTCTTTCTTGATTATCAATAAAGCTATTTAAGTTTTCCTCCACATTCTTGTATGATTGATGATTTATGAATTTGTGTGGTCAATGTACATCTGATCCTATATTGTTTATGATAATAGATCTATGTTCTTGGATAGTGTTATGCTGCTTTGATTCTACATGTACTCTTTGAAGCTGGGTAGACAAGGAAGCGAGTGGCAAAGACCTACCAGAAGAGAGAGGAATCGAGCAAGGAACCAAGCGCAAGACAGAGGTTGGTCTCCTTATTCTTCTCTTATCTATTTCTCATAAAGGAAAACGAAAGTAGTTTTTAGTGTGTTTGTTTCTAAGGTAGCTACCAGCCTTAGTGGGATTAGCAGCTCTGCATAGACACTATTCCCGATAACAAAATGGTGACTCCACTGGGGAGCGAATAGATTGTTTGTTTATCTACATTTGTTTACTTCATAAACTTACAGACGGAGCCTGAAGTCAAGCCAACTAGCCTTCGAACTGCATTTGCTATGCAAGTGCAAAGTAGATCAATGCTGCTTCAGTCAATCCCCAGGTTTTGTTTATGAATTAAAAAATTGATTTACAAACTCTCTAATTGCCCTTGTGGTGGCTCTAGTAACCTCCTTAGATCTACCCCTGTGATTGATTTACTGATTACCACTTGCTCAGCCTAAATCCCTGAACTGAACTGTAAACTGTGACCCGAAATCCAATCAAAGTCTCGTCCCTGGTCCAGCGCACTGTCTGTTCTGTGAACTTCAAATGCATCGCACTTCTCGAGTGTAGTAGGTGCGTTGCATTTCAGTTTCATTGTGTTACAAGTGCGCTGATCAAACAAGGCCTTGTTCCTGAATTTTGGTTTCTGTGTTCACTCTTTTCAGCTCTATTCAGGAGTTTTGTTGCCTGTAGTTAGTACACCTCTATTTGAAACCCCTTTCCTTGCTGATATTCCGCCTCCATTGTGCAAAGAACCTAAATGTTTTTATGTATTTTGAGTCATTTTCAGTTCTCCTTTACAAAGAAGTAGCGTAATTGTACTGTCGTTTCTTGATTTGAAAGTGTCGCAAGTGTCGTTTTCAGTCATAGAAGAGAATCTGATTGTTCTTGATAGTCGATTACACTGTTACTCTTGTATTTGATCTGAATTAGTAGTTTTTCTAGTGTCGAAAGCAAGTTTTCAATTCCAAATAGCAAAGTGTTGTCATTGTCCTCATTTTGTTTTGAAAAGAAACTTGTTAGTAATTGTCGCTTTGAAAAATAATTCAGATTTGCACTTAGCTTTCTTTTTATCATTCACACATTAAGAAGGCTAAAAACAAATACATGCATGTGCATTTGCATTTAGACTGTTTGTTGGTTTGATTTAGGACAGTGCATATAGTGTGTGCTCTCTGCTCTCTGTTGAAAGAACGCCATCTCTCTTTCCTTAGTAGCTAGGATTTTCATTGCAAAAAGAAGATTAAACGACTGTTTATCATCTTAGGTTGCATTTTAGGAATTGTACATCTACATCACACAGTGAACCTGAAAGGCAAATTTCTTAAGCAAGATCAACCATAAAATAAATTTAATGAATCTAAAAATGCTTTGGAACCTAACGCACAACATCTAGAAGTCTAGGCTAGAGACGTATTCCGGCGTCGTAAAGCCTGGTAACTGTTGTTTTCACTGTTGGTTGGGTGATTCCTCCACTTCGAGACGATAAGTGCTAGTACGGACTTGTGCTCCCACGTACCGTCGAGTATATTTTGGGAGTCCACAATAGGCTTTATCCTTTATCCATAGGAAGCCGTGTCTGCCACCCTATCGATCGCAATGCACTGAATACAGCATTCAGGAAGATTGACTGTCGTACCGTAAAAAGTAATATGCAGTTTTGCGATTGGTTTGGTAATCCCTCTGTCTAGATTTCCAGAGCAGTCCCTTTCGTTCCTTTTCAGACTCCTTAACGGAAAAGGTCCATCTAAGCACTTGTCACTTCAGGCTCATTAAAAATTGAAGGCGACTAGAGTCATCTTTTGTTTTTTCTCGACTCTTAAAAATTGAAAAAACAAGTTGTGTCAAAGCGTCTAAAATTTATTTTAAACGGAATAATCATCACCTTTCCTACGTTGATCTTAAGTTGAGAAAAATGGAGTCCACCAACCAAGGAGTTCCCCTTGGAGGAAATCCTAGTCCCTTCTCCTCTTGGGGAGATGTTGGCGCACCCCATATGGCCACATTGTCTCTTCCAGGATTGACAATCGACTTGCCCGTATGGCTCTTCTCAACTTTTGTCGTTCAGAACCCCGTGATTCCTGAACAATCGAGTCAACAACTAAACGATGCCAAAGTTACCCCCCAACCCTCTACTTCGTCCAACTCTTCCTCTCCTCCTTCCTCTTCGCTTGATGAAGCTGGTAAAGCCAAAAATCAAGTCACTGAGAAGAAGAAGGAGAAGAAGAAGAAAGAGAAGAAGAAGAAGGAGCCAAAGGCGAAAAGGGGCAACCAAGCATCGTCTAGCGAAAATCCACACACTGCACCGACCAGGCCTAAATCGCCATGTGTCATTTGCAAAGGAGACCACTTTCATCGAGATTTTTCTTGCATCCCTCGGATCTTAAGGGACTGTTCTCCTTGTTTGCACAATCTGGTGTCATCAACCTCTGACGATCATGTTGAGCATACACCGTCAACTAGTGAAAGTGAAGCCCCTGGACAAAAAGGAAAATATAAATTTCCTTGTAAATTGTGTGAAGGCGATCACGCCGTCCACCATTGTCCCTTCTTAGACGAAGCTAAAAGAGTTTTGGACGACCGTCCAGTTTCACCGTTACGGCTTCCTCCTGGATACAAGAAACTCTTGCCAAGTCCGTCACTAGTTGAAAATCCGGCTAACACGCCCTTGTGGTCGGCCGAAGCGTCTATCATTGAAGATAAACCATCTGAATCCATACCAGACGAAAGTCAAAAGGTCGAGGCGGCAGTTGACCCGGTCTTGCCTACAGAGGATCCATCTTCAAATGATACAATCACCAAAGAGAACAAGAACGACACTGTTCAAATTCTCTTCATAAGCACAGACTCCGACGAACATGGGGGCAGTCTACCCATTGCTTTACCGCAGGAAGGAAGTTCTTCAGAGTCATATCCGGCCACTGCAGCCCCAAGCATAAATTTCCATAAACCAAGGGCTCCTAAGTCCCTAAAGGTGTTGTTCCAACCCCTAAAAGAACAAGGTCAACTGATTACAGCATCTCCCAGAAGTTCTCCATGAAAAACTACTCAGAACTGGTCAAAACTGGACCATTTCACCTGCTCCATAGGCAAAGTACGTTGCATCCCACCTGAATACACACAGTAGGTGCGATGCACGTCAAAAAACCATTCTATGGGGTGCGATGGGCAAGAATGGACAAATGGCAGGGTCAATCCGCAAGGTGGAGGAGCATGGAATCTTCCAGAAACCTCTCCTGTGACACTTGCCTCTCTGAATTCGACCAGGGATGAGTAAGAGATCATAAATCTCCAAGTGGAATCAAGAACTATCAGAGAGAAGACACTAATCAAATCTCAAAAGCTGACTCACCTCCCTTGCAGACATCTATATATGGATCCCTCATCCCAGAGATCCAGAGGCTGGAATTTTGTATCTTTTAAGGAAGTGTTGTTGGTTTCTTGGTGCAATATCATAGTGTTGGGTGATCTAAGCTTTTCATGAGGTGAAGAAGGGCTTTCTTACTGAGAGGATGATGCTGGGTCGGAACAATTGGTTGTAATCCTCTTTGCTCTTTCTTGATTATCAATAAACCTATTCAAGTTTTCCTCCACATTCTTGTATGATTGATGATTTATGCATTTGTGTGGTTAATGTACATCTGATCCTATATTGTTTATGATAATAGATCTATGTTCTTGGATAGTGTTATGCTGCTTTGATTCTACAGGTACTCTTTGAAGCTGGGTAGACAAGGAAGCGAGTGGCAAAGACCTACCAGAAGAGAGAGGAATCGAGCAAGGAACCAAGCGCAAGACAGAGGTTGGTCTCCTTATTCTTCTCTTATCTGTTTCTCATAAAGGAAAACGAAAGTAGTTTTTAGTGTGTTTGTTTCTAAGGTAGCTACTAGCCTTAGTGGGATTAGCAGCTCTGCATAGACACTATTCCCGATAACACTTACAATGAATAAAATTTGTTGAATTTTCTAAATTTACTTACTTAGAAACCCTCCATGCACTTTATCTGATTTATTCCTACCTACTTGTTATTTTCCTTAACAAGTTATTTACAATGTAAATACAAAAAATAAACACTAGTGCATGCTCAATATATTACAGATCAGCAACTAAAAGAAACAGAAGAAAACACACCATATGACACCATTATTTTTGGACTAATGTCCCCGGAAAAACCAAATGTGGTAAAATCGGTGCAGTTATCTGAGGGTTTTCTTATTAAGCAATGTCAGAGTACAATCTGGGTGCCGAAACTGGCCTACCCAACAAAGAATTTCCTTGGCAGTAATACATCTTAGTTTCTGACAAATCTACTGGCTGAAACTCCGAATAATCCTTCCGGCAGCTACTCAGCATCAATCCACCCCAGAAACCCCAATGTCTTCCCAATCTAGACTATGTCAGCCTCTCCTAGCCCAGCGCTTTCCCTGCGTCAGCCCCAGGAGGCCTTGCATCAGCTCTCTGACCCTCTGCGTCAACTACGCTGGCCTCTCTGGTGCTATGTGCAACACTTAGCTGCCTCTGCATGGCCCTGCGTGAGCACTGGTTGCTCCCACGTCACTCTCTCTGGATGCTTTGCTGCTCTCCCGACACTATCTCCACCTCTTTGTCTCTATGTACTCAATGCCCCTCAGCAGCTCTTCGATCATTGATTCTATCTCTCTTAGCAAACCTCGCTCTAGAGAATAGAATGACTGATCACTCTGGTGTGTTCTCCAAGTGACCCTCAAGCCTCCTCTTATACTTTTCCTGTTGACATCTCAACGGCCGAGATTAAGTCCCTAATCGACGGCTAATATTAGATTTGGCTTGATCCATGTCTTTTGGACCATTTTAACACAAATTCATATTAATCTTAGACTTAGGGACTCCATTAAAAATATTATTTATTTTAATATCTCCTGATCTGTTTAGAATCTGCCCAAACCCTTTCTGGGTATTGGAGATCTCATGTGCCCCAACCTCTCCACCAAATTTCGTGGCTAGAGCACATCCGATGCTACCCCATATCAACAAAATTATGGGTACTACCCAAATCAATCAACACTATTACCTTTTTCTTCTTGATATGTCCTTATATATTGAGAGTTTGAGGAGTGGTAATTCCTTCCAATGCATTACAAGATATGGTCAAATTCATTTCTTCTTTCTCTAGGGTTGGTTCCTGGTGTATATCCTTTTCTTTTGACGTTTCTTGTTCCTTTTATTCATCCTCTCCACAATATATGTAAATTAATTTCTTCTCAGCACACTTATCACCTTTAGTATATTTTCTATCACAACTATAACAAATCCCCTTTTCTCTTTTTTCTTCCAATTGTTGTGGTGTCAACCTTGTAGGTTGTGGAAGGACAGGGATAGCAACACTTCCATATTTATAGTTGTGAGTGGTAGGCTTCCTTGTGGACATAATTTTTCTTTCAATTTTTATTTCCAACTTGAATGCCTTCTCCAATGAATCAAGTTCCCAAAGGCGAGCCTCATTTTGGATGTTATCCTTTAAATTCCCTATGAACACATCAATCCTATGCTCCTCTGGAATATCATTTACCCTTATATTCAATTTTTGGAAGTCCTCAATGTGCTCCACCATTGAACCCTTTTGTTTGAGATTCATCAATTGACTAAAGAAGGTGTTGCTATTTGTATCCTTATAATGTGTTATAATTTACTCCGTAAAAATTGACCAAGTGACAATTTTTTTACAAGAGAAAATCCATCGATACCATAAAAACTGATTGGGTTCCAAATATAAATTTGAATGCGTACCTATTGTGTTTTTTGCACATTATGGAGATCGAAATAATGCTCCATCTGTAGTATCCATGTTACGAGATCCTTGCCATAAAACTTCCTCATATTGATCTTTGGAACATGGTGAGTCTTCAATCTAGCATTAGAGTTTATGAAATCATGATTAGCATTTCTTTTGTTCTCATCATGAGTTTCCTTTACTACCCTTTCGTCATTAAGAAGCATTTCTTGTAGCAACTTTGTCAAATCTATCTTCAAATATTCCATGTTTCCTTTAAACTTTGCTCCCATGCCATCCATCTTAGCTTCCATGTCGTTTATCTTAGCATCCATGCCATCCATCTTAGCTTCAGTTACTTTTTGTGAGAGTGAAACTTGTTTCATTTGGTCTCGTAATTTTGATATATCATGTTGCATTTCTTTCTCTTCTTCCTGTGTCATAGTAGAGATTTCAGGTTGCTTACTAGGTGTTTCCATTTTATTTCTTCAGGTCATCAATTAATGATAATTACGCTTCACAATGGCTTTGAATCACTTCAAACTACTTTCTTAAACAAAACTTGTGCAAATTTAAAAAAACTACACACCTTTGTTTTCGCTTTGTAGGATCTCGCTATTGAATATGATGTATCTCTGTAATTACGGATCTACAAGGTCTAAAATTTTGTCTTGTGGTAGCCCACTAAGTATTATTTCCAACCCCATAAGTCTGATTGTGATTGGATTATCCAAGAAAGAGTTATGCCCCATATCCCACTATGACTTGATTATAGGCTAGTTTACTAGAGAAAACTTGTATGAAGTTCCACGTGTCATTGTTTCACCTTTCGACCCTGAAAACAATACCCAATAAACTAAAGTTCATCCTCGTTCTGTCACTTTTTACGAAATCCAAATCTGATCCTCAGAGAGAAAGTTATGAATATTTTCCCAATGTCACCTGTTTGAGATGGAATTCTAAAGTCTGCAAAAACCCTAAATTCCTTGGCTCGTATCTCCGAAAATATAGCACGAAAAGGTCTAAAATTCAGTCATGGATTTCATCATGATTTCGCCTCAAATGGGTTGTTTTTTCCGCTACTGACGATTCATAGAAAAAACATTATAGTGAAAATTCCACATTGACTTGTTTGAAGCAGCAAAACCCTAGAATCCAAAGCTCTGATACCAAATGTTATTCAACCAACTCACAAAATAGAAGAAAAGATAGATCAACAACTTCAAAATTAGCCTCTTCGAGGAGGATACCTCCATTAAATTACACAAATGAATAATTCTTTGATGATTCAAATGAAAAAACCTCCTTTCTATATATAGGAGTCTAAGGGGTCGCAATATAGTCAGAGCTAACATAACAATAATAATGTGAGGGCACAAAAATAACAATAAGGGCTACAATGACAATAATAATGGGGGAATACAGTAGTATTATAGGGACCTAACATTGACTTGTTTTTGAAAGGATCATCAGGTCTCATAAAGGACTACAAAAGGAACCTTACAACAGAATTTGACATGAAGGATATGGTGCACTATTTTTTAGGATTCGAAGTATGGAAAAATAATGGGGATATATTCCTTGGGCAAGGGAGATAGCTACAAATATTTTGAAGAGATTCAAAATGCAGGATTGTCGACCCATGACAACGCCCATGATCACAAATTGGAAAAATATAGATGCATCATTGGACAAGGAAGTCGACCCCACCATGTACAGAGAGCTCATTGGGTTGATCATGTATCTGGTCAACATTAGGTTAGACATTTGTGTCATTGTCAATACCCTTAGTCAGTTCATGGTAGAACTAAAAAGAGTACATTGGGTAGTAGCTAGGCACATTCTTAGATTTGTGCATGGAATAATCAGATATGGGTTGAAATATACTCGAGGAGATGACATCAGATTATGCGGATTCATATATGCAGATTGGGAAGGTAGTTCAGTGGACAGGAAAAGTACCTCCGGGTACTGCTTTAGTGTTGGATTAAGGATGGTATCTTGGTGCAGCAGGAAGTAGAAGTCAGTAGCACTGAGCTCAGCAGAAGCTAAATATATGGCATCCAGCACAACTACGTGCGAAGCTATATGGCTTAGGAAGTTTCTCGTGATTTAGTTCAGAAAGAAGATGGGAGCGACTAATGTTTACAATGATAATTAGAGTTGCATAAAACTTTTTGAGAATCTAATATTTCATGGTAGGTTGAAGCACATTGATATCAGATGTCATTTCATCAGAGACTGCATTCAATGTGGGGCATTCCAGCTGTAGTATGTTCCCACAGGATATTAGGTGGAAGGCATACTCACGAAATATCTAGGGAGAGCTAAGTTCATCAAGTTCAGGGAACATATGGGTATGGTGGAGAACCCATTTTGGTAGCAGAAATAGATGCATTCTCAGTTGCAACAACAACATATGAGAGGGATTTGCAGTGCAGATGCAATAGTTGGCATCAATAGATCAGGGTCAGCAACAACACAGATGCAACGCATATCAGAGTTGCACAATAGTTGGTGGGCAACAGTAGCCAGACGTCAATAACGTGACAAGAGAAGGTGCAGAGACAATGTGTTGTGGCAATAGTTGCAGCACTAGAACACTCTCCTTTCTAAGAGGGAGTATTAGTTTTTGTAGCATCAGATGTGTTCTCGCCATGAAATTTTCTGGAGAGGCTAGAATACATGAGATCTTCAAAACCTAGAAATTGTCTCTGGAAATTCCACCTAGAAATGACTTAATTAGATTATTAGTCGTTTTTTTCAATATTTCCTATGTATAAACTTAGGGAATATGACTAATTAATCAGAATTAATTAAGTTAAGGTGTGAATGTTCTAGAAACTCACACGGGTCGATAGGGAAATAATCTGGGCCAACGATTATGTTTTAATATTGGTTTTGGTGCTCCAACATAAGATTATAAGAATAAGTCGATGGGTAGATGGAGAACACGCAAGTGCAGTTACTCAGTTTCCCAGACAGATCAATTTTCTTAGTGGAAGAAGTTCAGTAAAGGAGATAGAGTCAAAGGGTGAGTTGTAAGATTGAGAGAGGGAGGGTATCAACAATGGTCCAGGAAGTGCATGATGAATTCAGGAAGAGACAGCGTGAGGAGAGACATGGTCCAATAGAGAACTGCACATTTACTGTGTAGAGGGTGATGCAGAGACACCAGCGTATGGGTAGAGGGTCCCTCTCGGGATCAGGGAGTCATTGTGGGGAGAGAATTTTGTTACTAAATTTCTCTCAATATTTTTCCTCTTTTTTGTTGTTAGAATTCTTGTACTTGAATTATTGTTGAAAGATTAATAAATAAACCCTCATCTGCTGCACTGGTTTTCCCACATTGGGTTTTCCCGAGGACAATTATCCAAAAATAACTATTTCAATATCTTTATGTGTGTGCTAGAATTTCTCTAATTTTCTAGCATTTATTTTTCTTCTGTGGTATTTGTTTTGTGAAGGCTGTAGTATATATGTTTCAATATTTGTTGTAGGAAACTGCAAATAATTTGTTTAATTAGTTTAATAATTAGAAGAAATATGATCAGTTGTTGCAGTAGGATTCCAGGTTTTGGAATTTTCACAGTCTTCACATCCATCTGTTCTTCCTCAAAATCAAAAGCAAAAACAACAAATAAAAGTAATCTAATAGAAGCTAACTTGGCAACAGGAGAAAAAATATCAGGAAAATCAATTCCTAACACCTGGGAATAACGTTTTTCTACCAACCGAGCTTTATATTTCTCCACCTTGCCTTATGTATTCATCTTTTTCTTAAACACCCATTTCCTTCCAATGGGTTTCCTTCCAGCCAACAACTCCACCAGATCCCAAGCCTCATTTTTGTCCAAGGATGTCATTTCATCAACCATGGCCTCTTTCTAGAGTTTTCCATCCTCTGAATCTACTGCCTCCCTGACATTTTTTGGATCATCATCAGTAATAAATAAAGAAAATTTTGAATAGAAAGAAGACAGACTATACCTTTTTGGTTGGCTTCTCTCTCGAACTAATCTTCTCAAAACTGGGGTTTGTGGTTCTTCCTCTTCTTATTCCTTTTCTGTTGTAGAGTCTAATTCTTCCTCCTTTAGCTCAAACTCTATGTTCTCAAGTTCTTTTGGTAGGATTTCATGTTTAACAACATCTTTCACCTCTCTAAACACCACATCTCGGTTGTACACAACCTTCCTTGTTTCTAGGTTCCAAAGCTTATAACCTTTTAAACCATCCTTATACCCAATAAAGATGCACCTTTGATATTTACTATCCAACTTGGTTCTTTTCTCCTTTGGAACATGTACATATGCATCACAGCCAAATAAACTTAGATGTGAAAGAGAGGGTTTCTTACCAGTCCATACCTCATGTGGAGTCTTATCCTTCAACGTTGACGTAGGTGATTTATTAACTAGGTAACATGCAGTCTCCACTGCCTCTTCCCAGAATTCTCGTCCTAACCCAGTACCATTGAGCATGCTTCTTGCCTTTTCCATTAACGTCTTGTTCATTCTTTTTTCAACTCATTTTGTTGAGGTGTGTATGGAGTAGTCTTATGTCATGCTATACCACACTTCTTACAGAACTCTTCAAATTCCTTCTTGCAAAACTCTCCACCATTATATGTCAATAAAACCTTGATCTTCTTCTTTGTCTGATTTTCCACGAGAGCCTTAAATTCTTTAAACCTGTCAAATACTTCATATTTATTCCTGAGGAAATATATCCATGTATTCCTTGGGAAGTCATTTTTAAATGAGACATAGTACATAGACTTACCCAGTGATGGAACCGACACAAACCCAAACACATCATTGTGCGCAAGCACTAATATCCCTTTCGCCCTCTTAGCACCAGGGGGGAACTCACTCGATTCTATTTCCCATATACACAATGTTCATAGAAATTGAAATCTAGAGAGAAATTATACATACCTTCTACAATACCATTAGCATGGAGTATTCAAAGGCCCTTCTCTCCAATATGTCCAAGAATTTGATTCCATAGCATGGTCTTTTCTCTAGAGACCACTAGGTTTTCTCCTCCACTTTTAGGAACCATAGACTTTTGTACCCATCAATAACAATGCTACTTAGAAGCTTGTACATAGTTCCAATCCGAACTACCCACATCGATACCAGTGCTCCCCGATCCATCTTGTAGGTATCTTTCTTGAACATTGTTTTTACACCTGCATCATTCATCTTGCTTACATAAATCAGATTTGTGGCGAATGAAGGAATATACAAAAAACGAAAAATTGTTCTAATCCTTCCACCTTGCAACTTTAGCTTGACTTTTTCGCGTCTAATGATTTTGGCCTTCCTGTCATCCCCTAAGAAGACATCACCACCATCATATTTCTCGTACTCGCAAAACCACTCCCTATGGGGAGTGAAGTGAAACGATGTACCTGAGTCAATCAACCATGATTCAGGATCTATATGTGTACTTGAAGAAGAATCCAAGTACACATCTCCACCTTCATTTGACATGGCTTTCGTCTGTGCAGAAAGAGCGTCATCAAATCCCTTTCCTTTCTCAAGAGCTTTAGATCTACAGTCCTTTTTGTAGTGCCCTTCCTTTCTTCATTTCCAACACACCTTTACAAGTTTTCCTGGAGATTTATATGTCCCTTTAGATTTAGATCTCCCACTTGAGGACTTATTTTTTATACTGTTGTAGGACTGTCCTTGTACAGGTAAGGTATATCCATTCTGGATCTCCATATTTTTTCGTCTCATCTCCTCTGACAACAAGGATGAGACTATTTCATCAAACTTCAAGGTAGTTATATTGCTACCTATTGCAAAAACCATACTATCCCACGAATCTGGTAGAGAACATAACAAACTGATGCACTTATCTTTGTCTAAATTTTGTATATCAATAGATAACAACTGGCTTTCCACAATATTAAAGGCATTCATATGCTTTGTCACCGATTCTCCACCATTCATCCTCAGGTTATAGAAATTTTTCCACATGAATAGTTTGTTCATCAGAGACTTAGATTAGTACAAGGTCCCTAACTTATCTCACAAAGCTTTCATCGTAGCTTCTCTTAATACATTCAACAATACTGAATCTGAGATAAACAACTGTATTCCCATCTTTGTCTTCTGATCCAACTTCACCCAATTTTTTTCTGACATTGTCGTTGGTTTAGTACTCGGATCTAATGTGATCCACTGATCTTTATCCAGCAACAAATCCTCCATATTGAACTTCCACAACTCAAAACTTTGTCCATTGAATTTCTCGATCTCTATATTTCCATTGTTTGCCATGTTCTTTCACCGCAAGAATCGATCCCACAGATATCCCATTATAACAAGGTCTACCACGAGCCCGAGCATAACCCCTCAACAACAAAGGCATCCCCTTGAAGCTGAAACAACTGTAATACCAAATGTAGGTTTTAACCCTGTACGTAAATTACCTACAAACAAATTCTCAAAACAAAAAAATATACAATGGAGAGAACATAAAACAATCTACACAGATTTTCCCCTAGTTCCTAAAACTGGGACTACCAGATTGATTTTTTTATTATGTTTCTTCCAATGTTATAATACATATATATATACATGTTGAAACATTCATAAACTCCAATCCACTAACCTTGGATTAGAACATAATTGTAGTTCCCTTGACCAGATTTACAAAATACCATGGGCAGAAAACCATCATGCCCAAAACCATGTGAAAAACTCATGCACAAAACCATGGATAGGTCCACCCACCGTCTTCAGGTTCGCCAAACTATTATTGGGTTTGCATAAAAAAAAATCTCAGTTCATTGCCTGGCATGTCGTGCAAGGGATCTACCGCCCCCCTGTGACTCCCCTACTATGCCCGATGCAACGTACAATGCGTGGCACACCCAACACTTGGGTGCGGCGAGATGTGAAACACTTCATCTATAACCATGGAATTTAATGTTTACATGTTCCTTTTTGATATGATGAGTTGGCACTTTGCCCCCATGGTTAGTGACATCTACGACATGATGATGAGTCTGCCCCTAGCAGGGACACATGGTAGGTGGAAAACGTGATTTTAAATGCTAATTTGGTGGACAATGGATGACATGTGACAGTATTCTAGAGTGACATGTGGAGTGTGGCAGCCACATAGTTCCAATGTGGAGTACTAAAGCCATGTCATTACGAGACTTATTCCTTGGTGTTGTTACATAATTATAGGTTTTAAAAGTAGGCGCGGTTGATGGGAGGCTCTTGTGATTTGAATCCTACATCTACTTTGGGGCTCTTGTGATTTGAATCCTACTTTTTCTTTATCCTTAAGGAAAATAAATATGATTAAAACCACTAGCATTGTATAATGCTCAGTCACCATTGATTCTTCAAAGTATGCTTTTGCAACATTGCCAACTAGATTCAACGTACTCATTATCTCCTTATATCTTCACCCCTTTATTTTGTATTGGTTCAGGGTGCTTAGAGAATCTGATGCCTTATTTTGAACCCATAATCCATGGGATCCCTTGGAATTTGGTGCCCTATTTTGAACTGAAAATCCATGGGCCCCTTTCAATTGAGAGATGTCAACAATTTTTGAGTGACTAGATCCATCTCTTTAATTCCTCCATGTCGCTGCATTTGTGTACATAAATATTGGTAAATTATGCCAACAACTTTGACATAAACACAACTCCTTAAGGGTTATTGGAAATTTGGTTTTAACATAAATCTTATGCTAAGTTCCAAGGCTAAAAAATTGTCTAATTAATAACTAATAAACCCTAAAATCAAGATTCTTAAAAATTATTTAAGAAAAAATTACACTTGACATTGGTAATATAAGAAAATCCATCTAAAATAAACAACAAAGTTAAATAAATAGTTAATTAAAAAACCATTAAACCCAAAAATAAAAACGACCAAATACAAGGTCTTCATCTTAACATTTCCTTTTATTAAAATATGAAAAGCCCTTTAAGAAAACTTGTGAATTGCAAACACCGCTATCCAAAAAGTTCTTGGGTTTCCTTAACCCAATAACGAATGATAGCTTTAGGAAGAATCTAACTCACCAAATACTCTAATAGACTTTCCTCCGTGTAAGCAACACGCAAGATATCACTAATTAACAAAACCTTCCACAATGTTAAGAGGAGTTAATTTTGGAATTACCTTCTTGTAAACCTTGAAATGCAAACTTGCCTTTCGCAAAACCATAACCTCTCCCTTCCATTGTGGTGCTTTCCACAATGGCCGATTTATAACAATATTAGAGGATATTCATGTTGAAGAAGAGTTGTGAGACGATATCACATGGCTTCGAGAAAATAGAGGTTAATATAAAAACATTGCGATGACAAAAATTATATTTTTCTGGTCGGTTTATAAAGATGATATCAGCCTCTGGATTGTAGATCAGATATATACTCTTTTCTGTTTTGGATCGTTATAAATATCTTTCCACAATAAAATAAAGTTGGGGACCTACTTCATGTAGCGTTCATTCAAAGTATTCGGCTTAATTCTCATAAAGGGAATGGACACCCACCATCAGGACCTCCATGGGGGATTTTCTTTAAATACGGGAGTTCAGAAGCGACACGACACTCAGCGTTATAGAATCACATAGTGCGCGAGACGTTCATTTTAAGCAAACAACGCACACTTTATATGATAGAATATAATCATAAACAAACATTGTCAAATTTTTATACAAATACGAGCAATATTTTATCATAGATATATTATGAGAAAAACCAATATCTTAATCCATTTATTAAATCAATAGTGTAGGACCATATTACAGTCAGGTCGTTGCATTATGCCAGCTTTTGATAGGTATAAGGTGATTTTATATTTTTTTTATTGCATTTTGTGCAAATATAATATGTACAATCAATTGTAGCATGAGTACCACCAGGAATTGCTGTGCAGCTTCATGCTGTACAAGTACCTACGCCCACCGATTGGAGAAATAACTATGGACTATGCCCGGAATTTCAAATCCTTTTGGTTGGTCAAATGAAAATTTAAACGCCCATTATTCGGAGAAATAACTATGGACTAGGCTTGGTTATTCAAATCCTCGTCCACTGATCCCAGAAATAACTATGGATTATGCTTGGAATTTCAAATCTTTTGGTTGGTCAAATGAAAATTTAAATTCTTTCTGTGAGTAAAATGAAAATTTGATGACATTTTTGTATATTTCATTTTAAGTAATACAAATTTGTGAATATCAACCTCTCACTATCTAGAAACTCTGTGTAAGTCAAGACCAATATTTGTGTCTAAGAATCCAATAATCCGTTCCAGCAATCACTGGATTGGAACATCGGCCATGGGAGTTCAGCAGCTCAAACGGGATTCAGGCTAGAAAATAGGACCAATATTTGTGTCAAGAATCCAATAAATCCATACCAGCAATCACTGGATTGGAACATCAGCCATGGGAATTCAAGGGCTCAAACGGGAACTAGGCTAGAAAATAGGACTGAACTACCTGCCAGAGATTCATCAGTTTTTAGACAAAAGGCACAAAGGAAGTTAGACGTGGAAAAATACATGTCATGGTTGAATTTGCAGACCTACAAAGCGGGGAACTCTCCCTTTAGAAATATTTTTGGTCCAATTAAAAATACTAGATTAAAATAATGTTAGATTTGAGACTATTGTGATCTACACTGTAGATAAATGTATTTCGGAATAATCACATCATTAGGATTTGGTCCACGTTTTGAATCAGCAAATGTGGTTCATCCTTATGACAAGGTGAAAGAAACCACACAATCTTAGGAATAAATAGTAAGGATGCATCATTGCCCAAGGTTAGCCGTTGAAAACTAGCCATCGGAGAATAGTCAAACAAGTAAATAAAATATTATTTTTATTTAAAAAGTAGTTTTAATATTTTAATATTATTTAAAATCCCAAAAATTAGATATAAATTATTTAATATTCTTAATTTAGCTATAAAATAGAAGTTAGGATTACGGATGTTGTTAAGAAAATTAATAAGGGGGTTAAAAATAGGTGTTTAATAAATAAAAACAAAGTTATAAGGGGGGTAAATTAAAAATAGTTGTTTATGTAATATTAGATAATGATTAGGTGTAAGGATAAGAGATTTGGTTCAAAAATAAGGTAAAGAGAGGTTTCCAAATAATCTAAAGGGGGGTGGGAATTAATAAATATCATAAATTTATAAAGTAGTAATAAGGAGTAATATAATGATAAGAAAACCCATAAAATAATAAGGGGGGTAAGGAAATGCTATAAATCTAGTTGAGAACACAGAGAACTCCAAGCACCATGTTTGTATTGAGGATTATAGAGTCATTGCTAGGGTTGACCATTTCCACCATAGGAAGCTTAGAGAGGTTATTGAGATTGAAAGGCATGCTAGGAATCTCAACAGAGATGATAGTTAAATTGAGTAAAAGTTGGATTTTGGCCCTCTCCTTTTGATCCTCTTGTCTTTTTCTCCCCTTTTATATTTTCTCTTGTTTTTTTTATTTATGTATAACATATTATTTGTAACTTAATTAAAATAAATGCTCAAACTCCTTTTATTTATAACATATACCCTTATTTTGATTCATCATTTTTAACCTTATTTTTAACTTATTTAATATCAATTATTGAACTCCTAATTAATTCAATAGTATTTAACCTCTTTTTTCCTTGTAATGCATATTATTTAGATCCAAACCTTACTAGTTTTAATATTACTTATAATCTCCCTATTTAGATTTATAGCTTTTCCTTACCCCCCTTATTAATTTATGGGTTTTCTTATCATTATATTACTCCTTATTACTATTTTATAAATTTATGACATTTATTAACTCCTATCCCCTTCAGATTATTTTGAAACCTCTCTTTACCTTATTTTGAACCAAATCTCTTATCCTTGCACCTCATCATTATCTAATATTACATAAACACCTATTTTTAACCCCCTTATTAATTTTCTTAACAACATTCGTAATCCTATCTTCTATGTTATAACTAAATTAAGAATATTAAATAATTTATATCTAATTTTGGGATTTTAAATAATATTAAAATATTAAAACTACTTTTTAAATAAAAATAATATTTTATTTACTTGTTTGACTATTCTCCAACAGCTAACCTTGGGCAATGATATGATGCATCCTTACTATTTATTCCTGAAGATTGTATGATTTCTTTCACGTTGTCTTGAGGATGAACCACATTGGTTGTTCGAAATGTCGACCAAATCCTAATGATGTGATTATTCTGAAAGACATTTATCTAGATTAAAATAAGTGCAAAAAAAGAATAAGTTAAAATAAATTTCTATCAAAGTCTTATGTTGTAGTATTTAGAGAATCGTTTGGGACCTTATGCCTCATTGGATTGGAGTCATTCAGGGATGAATCTTGCCATAAGAACCCTATAAGCCTTATCGAGGCTTAGCCCCTATCCTTCGTCAAATCCTAGGGAAACCTCGATCAATCTTGGAAAAGGGAAATTGTCCGAAAATATGCATTAGTTTTCGGTCGATATATATGGAACAATACCATAGTCTCTCTTTTATAACATTTGGAAAGATTTTTCCGGCGTATTTTCTAAAATAATCAATACTGCTCGCGACCTGACCTAACGATACTCTGATTCTTAAATTTACCTTGAGCCACCTTATTGGTCAGAGTGAGACAGTTTCTAAAAGTTAAATTTCTATCATGCATACTATCTTGTGTATTCACATCAAATAAGGTTACATATAAATACATTTAGTGTTGTCTCAAGATAGGTAGACTATCTTGGACACACAATCATCTGTTGAGAGAATATCTCAACCACACACCAATCTAGGAACATCTAGATATAACAACCCTAAGGAATAGGAACAACTTCTTTTACATAGAAAGTCACAACTGAGACAAGTAAAAATTACATTTTCCAACACTCCCCCTTAATGACTACTTGTCTCGATATCAATCTGTAAAGTCTAGTTGTGGTCAAACATAACAAAAGAATATGTTGATGTCCATATAAAGGAGCAACCATCCACCAGAATGCATGGGTACCAACAGCTAGAACCACTAGTCTACTAGGATGGCCTTCGAATGCATGGTTATGTCAACCATTATAACTGCATACATGTACCTGTACCTGCAAATCCCCCTCCATCATCATCATGGCTTTTATGGATTACCCATAACCATGCTATGGGTTTTATCGAATTACCCTCAACCATGCCAACAAGGGCTCTTAGCCACCAAGGCTCAACTTTTCCACTAAGGGACTCAATTTAGCCATCAAGGCTCACCACAGACCCAACTTAACCAAGCCCAGGTTTTTCTGGTCTCACCCTCACTCAGCGCTTAAAAACTTCCAAGACATATTCACCTTCACCCATACCTTGCGCAAATCTTATATTTATGACAGATAAGGGTCCAAACACTATATCAAAAAAAAAAAAAACTGAATCGCATGAGAATTCCTCCCACCTGCGATTTGGAGAGTCAAAACAGAAATCAGGGTGTCTTGCAGAAAATTGACTCGCAAATTAACAACAGTTCCCTCATTAGCACCAACAGCCCCATCACCACGCTTGCGGGAAACTACTCCCTTTGGGTGTCCTCCTCCAGCAACACAACCACCCTGAACACCAGTCAACCACCGTTGCATTCCACACTACACTCACAAGCCTCAGCAAAATACACTGATCGGAACCTCCAGGTGGACAGGAACTCCACCGTTCGACCCACTCTTTACAAAGAAAGACAATAATCGTGTTTTCTTGCCAACAAGGACTATAATCTCATCACGCATTGAAGCAACGAATCACAGAATCCATCTCATTCGACAGTGACGCACTGAGGCAACAAATGCCATAATCCATCACATTCAACAGTGGTGCAAATAACGCTTCTGCTTTGATACCAACTTAAAATTCAATAATGCACATTGTCTTCTATCATTACTGAAAAATAGATCTAGGTGTTGAATCTCTCGATCTCGGTGCTGAACAAACGATGCACATGGGGTGCCGCACAAATCACAGATCTCAGCAATTCCTCGCTAGCGCTTCAATGTGCTACTTACAGCAAATTTGTATACCCTATCTACTGGCTCCACACATAGATCCACTCATCGCATCAGTCACACCAGTCGAACAGCCACTGGCCGCTACAATTTCCAACTTCATATTGACCATACACGTTGATCGTTATAGTTTTCAACGCTTATCCACAACTCTATAACCAAATTAAACTTCCAGTACAATTGTGCTGCTGCAGGAAACGTTCACGTATGTGGGTTAAGGTAGCAACACACTTCACCAACAGTGTGACTGCACCAAATAGTATCGCAACTCTTCACAGCTCTAAAAGCAGCATAATGCTTTTCCTGATGCATAGGTTGTTTTCTCAACCGGTACCAATTTATAAAACCGATAGCACACCAAAGAAAAAAAACACAACAGGCAGGCAACAACCTAGCCACAAGAAACATCTAATGTAGATTCACATGACTCTATCACTCAGCCACAGTCAACACCAACGCAGGCATTCCAGGAGCGTGACCTCACAACTAGGTGGTCAGCACGATTGGTCAACACAGTGGATCATCCCTCCAACAGATCCGCCCTACAGTAGCCACCTTCGACTTAAAATCTCTAACAAGCTTGCACCTTTCCAATGAGCAGGCACCATCGGCTCTTCTCCAGAGCACGTAGCTTACAGTAAAGAGATCAACGTTTTTGCTCCAACTACATGAATAGTGTTGTATACCTTCGACACTCTTTCTAAGATATGGGCTTCAACAACACTCAACGAATAAGGCAGCTTCATCCACCATCAATCTTACTTTTATTCTTCGTAGGATTTACTTGGGCCCTCCCATGAGGGAGTTAGGCCCATATCTGCTCTGATACCAAGTTAAATTTCTATCATGCACACTATCTTGTGTATTCATATGAAATAAAGTTATATATAAATATATTTAGTGTTGTCTCACGATAGGTAGACTATCTTGGACACACAATCACCTATTGAGAGAATATCTCAACCACACACCAATCTAGGAACATCTAAATATAACAACCCTAAGGAATAGGAACAACCTCCTTTACATAGAAAGTCACAACTGAGACAAGTAGGAATTAAATTTTCCAACACTAAAGCAATAGATATCTAACCCTATAGGTCAGAGTGAAACATGCTCCAAAGCACTAGATATCCAAAACAATAGGTATCAACACCAAATCAATCGAAACTTTAAAAAGTAAATTTAAACCAAATAAATAAACAAAAAAATGTGTTATTAGTGTTCATCACCAAAACAAGATTGAAATGTCTTATTTTTCATCTCAGTGAATGTCGAGTGTTGAAATTGTTCGTTTACTTATAAAATTTCGAGTCTTCACAATGTTGCTCACCTAATCCAATTGTAATCTTTTTAGAAAAAAATGAAACCGGCTAGTGGATGTCAGGACACCTATAATTTCACTTCAAAATTATCTAGTCGAGACATTCAATTTTTTCTAGAAAGAGGCATTTATAGCCTTGAATAAGAATTTAGTGGTTATCTAATTTTATGGATTAAAGGCCATAATATTCTAGGGGCGGAAAAAATGAATGGGAAAAACTATAATCTCTGACAATTTTCAATAGGCATTCTTAGCCTTGAGTAATAATTTAGTAGTTATCTAATTTTATGGATTAAAAGCCATAATAAGCTATGGACATAAAAAAAGAATTGTAAAGTTGTTTTTGGGAAAAAATATAGTATTTCCAAGTGTTATCATTTAGAGAAAACTTTGGTTGTAGGAAAAACTCTAAGATAACCTCTTACCAATCTTTTGAATTGAAAGCTAGCTCTTTCAATCTGAAGGGCGCTCCCTTCTATAACTCAGTTAAAATAACTGGTTATGTATTCAACACATTGACTAGATCTAATTGTATTTGAGTAGTGTTGGTATGGAAAATGACAGAAAAAACCTTTGGACATGGAGTTTATTTGATAGCAACTTACTGTTTATAGGCTATATGAACAAAATATAAAGGCAAGCTAGCAACAAATTTCTTAGATAATTTATCATTTAGTTGTAATAGAAGCAAGTAGATATAAATACCAAAAAATAGAGCAAGTAATGAATTTTGTTTAAGATATCTAGGAGGAAAACATATAGCAGTTTGGCATTAGTAAAACTGAGTTGACAAACAGAGTTAAGCTTCAATAACTTAATTTCCAAAATGTAGAAGACATATGGGAAAATATTATGAAACAAAAGAGATAACAATTACTAGAAGATAAACCAGAAAATCATCACACAAGAATTTCTGAATTTCTAAACAAATAACACTAGTCACAGTAGCTTATATTAATGTCAAAATGTATACAAAATATATCAAAGTTTTTTCAAAAATTTACAACACCACCTTCATTACACAGTCCATGTCTTTATAAGAAAACACAAGCTAACTAAAAACACGTTTCTAGCAAAGCTTTAATTACAATGTCTAAAAATCACAGCGTACATCTCAAATACATGCATATAAAACTTTCCAATCCTATATGCATCTAAATATCATGTTGTTTTTGGAGACATGGCTGGAGATAAGGATCACCCAGTTGAATTTGATGAGGTGGCATCCAAGTCAACAACTCTCCATGAGATTTTTCCTCACGAATTCCTGAAAAATAAGGTATAGGGATACCTTCAAAACTCCAAAACAGTAATAGTTGTTAGAAAACCAAGAGAGGCTTTTTTAAATACGTCCATTACAGACAAAATAATCTTTTTGTTTTGAAAAAATAGTTCTCATTTGTTTGGAAAACATGTCCTAAATTACTGTGTTGTATAGGAAAAAATAGATTTTTAACTCAACATTTTTACAAAAAATGAGCTGCTACTCTTGTTCTTAGCACATTTTCCTTTTTTTTTTTTTTTTTTCAAACACACGATAATGCTCACACTCGGATTGTCAACGCATTTTTAAACTTTCAAAACTACAATAAGTTGATATTCCCATTATTAGTGCTTTTCCCTGTTTATTACAAATTTATCATTGACGCTCTTGTTGTGAGTGCTTTAAAAAATTATAAACTAAAATTGTGATAACAGTGGGCTTCATGGGGATGTTGTCAATCGTAGATGGCAACAATAACCCTGTAGACTAGAGGCCTGATCCATTGGGCAGATACCAACTCAACAACTGCAACTTGCAACTTGCATTGTAACTTGACTTGCAACCGACTAAAATCAAACTCTACAAACTAAAAATCACAATTGCACATTGCCGAAACAGAAAATTGTACTGTAAAATTTACTGTTGAAAATTAAACTGAAAAAATGTTGAAAACTGAACTCGAAACTTTTGGAAGAAATTCTCAAACGAGCTTATTAAAAAACATCCTACTCTATGCTAATAAGAACCATTTCTAAATCAATTGATATCAAAACTCCAATGTGACCACGAAAATAGTGAACCTATTAACTGTATCCTACATTCATTTTTGTGGAAAAATAGGATAGGAAAAATTAATAAGGATAATAATAATAATATATTTGGTATCTCATATATACAATCCTTGGATATCGTTCTTATGAAGGTAAGGACATATGATGTTTAATTAACTCCATGTAAACTGCCACAGGATCCTAGTAAGAAAAAGAAAACTCATTTTTGTCAAATACAGGTTCACTGCTTTCTTGAAACTGATGATGAACATTTTCTTGTAGAGAAAACATAGTTGACTGATCTAATAACTTATTATGATATTCTTCACTACCTTCCTATGAGTTTGTTTGATAGTTGTCATACACTGGCTCATTGTTTTCATAAGGTTGATGCAAATGAATACTTCCAGATAAAAGGAATTCTATTGGTTTCTTGTGTCTATCATCCTCATCATAATCATCATACTTATCATATATGGGTAAATCAAAATCCTTTGTATACTAAAAAGTAACCTCTTGATCTCCCATTCCTACTTCTTCCAAACCTGAGTGTGAATGAATTTTAACAAGCCATTGCTTTTCATAGGAATTTGCAATAGTCAATCCTTCATCAAGTTGACAACTCAAATCATAACAAAAAGTATGTGAAGTATCTACAAAACTATTACATACATTTTCAGCCTCAATTTTTAGGAGAATATCTTCATTTTGATGTTGAATAGAATTTCCTACAAAATGACTCTAGTAAGACAAATCTTGATGTTTTCTCTGAATCAACAAGGCTTCTTGTTCTAACTTAAATTCTTCAACAATTCTCTCTAAACAATTAATCTTATATTCTTGATTAAAAATGTTACATGAATCGAAAAAAGAAGATATAAATGAAGAGAAATCTCATGCAATTCATCATTGGAAAACATATTAATCCATTCCTTAAAACCTTGAAGAGAACCAGAGTCTGGAACATAGTCTGTTATCTCAATTGATGAAGTACCTATATCAGTAGCTGAGCTCGTCATTCTAGAATCAATGGAGTCACTAGTGAGACTCTTGAGCTATGAATCTTATTGGCAATGGATTCACCATCGAAGTTTTTAACTCCGGATTCTTGAAAATGGAGTCGTCATAGAAAAATCTCGTAGTCAAAATTGATGTCCAAATATTTGTTTTTCGTCAGAGATATGATCTTAAACAATCAAATCATTCAAGGAGAATATATCTTTGATTCCCCGATAACAACACCAAAATGTTATCACTTAGACAAAACCCTGACTATGGGAAATACTCTATGGTAACCTATAACCAATCTTTTGAATTGAAAGTCGACCCTTTCAATCCGAAGGGGGATCCCTTCTATAACTCAGTCAAAATAGTTGGTTACGTATTCAACACGTTAACTAGATCTAATTGGATTTGAGCAACATTAGTATGGAAAAGGACAGAAAAAATGATTGGTCATGGAGTCTATTTGATAACAAGTTACTGCTTACAGGCTATATGAACAAAATACAAAGGTAGGGTAGCAACAACTTTCTTAGACAATTTATCATGTAACTGCGATAGAAGTAAGTAGAGATAAATACCAAATAACAGAGAAATTAATGAATTTTGTTGAAGATATCTAGTGGAAAACATATAGAAGTTTGACATTAGTAAAACGGAGCTGACAAACATAGTTCAACTTTAATAACTTAATTTCCAAAATGTAGAAGACATATGGAAAAATATTATGAAACAAAAGAGATAACAATTACTAGAAGAAAGACCAGAAAACCATTAGACAAGAATATATGAATTTATGAACAAATAACACCGGTCATAGTAGCTTATATTAATGTCAAATTGTATACAAAATATATCAAAGTTTTGTCAAAAATTTACAACACCTTCTTCATTACACAATCCCTCTCTTTATTAGAAAAAACAAACTAACTAAAAACATGTTTCTAGCAAAGATTTAATTACAATGTCTAAAAATCACAACGTACATCTCAAATACATGCATATAAAACTTTCCAATCCTATCTACATCTAAAGATAATGCGGGTGCTAGATTAATGGCTGGAGATAAGGATCACCAAGTCGAATTTGATGAGGTGGCATCCAAGTCAACAACTATCCATGATTTTTTTCCTCACGAATTCCTGAATAATAGAGTCCAGTGATACCTTTGAAACTCCAAAACCATAATAGTCGTTAGAATACTAAGAGAGGTTTTCTAAATAGGTCTATTACGGACAAAAATCTCTTTCAATTTTGAAAAATTAGTTCTCATTTGTTTGGAAAGAGTATCCGAAATTACTGTGTTTTACAGGAAAAAACAAAGTTTTAACTCATCATTTTTACAAAAAATGCGCTACTACTCCCGTTGTTAGCGCATTTTTATTTTTTTATTTTAAAACACACAATAACGTTGACACTCTCTTTGTCAGCGAATTTTAAAGCTTTCATTGCTACAATAACGTTGATATTCCCATTATCAACGCTTTTCCCTGTTTATTACAAATTTATCGTTGACACTCCCATTGTCAGCGCTTTAAAAATTATAGACTAAAATTGTGATAACACCCAGTTTGCAATTATTTAGATAAAATGCTACATCGTTTGCAATAGACTATAAAATCTCTGACTTACAGTAAAAGTTGTATGGTATTTTGGGATGAATGGAATATATAAAGCTAGGGAAGATGTTTTTATTTATATATTCACAAACAAATAAGGGTTGCATTTATGAGAAGAGAACCAAACGTTTATAAACATGCACACAACACTTACAACATCATTGTAAAAATATACACTACTACAATACTCACGGTCCATAGTAGGCAACAAAACTAAAAACAACTTAAAGTTAATATCTTCATTAATTTTTCAATTGTTTACAGATGGCATATTAGACAAGAATGTGAAGATAAAATTTGTTATATTGTTTAATATGTTTACAGTTGATACATACATACAAGAATATAAATGTGTTGAGATGCATTAATTCTTCAAATACATTCCGAAAGGACTCAAACATGTAAAATAAATAAATCAACTAAGTTCCTATAAAATTATTAGTGAAAGTACCTACATATCTCGATATTTTAGTTGTCCAACTGAACTTAAAATCAAGAAGATGCAAAAGGAAAAAAAAATGGAAGTAAAGTTGTAACTCACCTCTTCTTGACATGTTCAGCCTTCTTGTTTTGCAATTTATGCAGTACTCTTTCAAGGAAATTTCAAACCCCATTGATCTTGTGATGCCAAGAGCTTTATTGTCAAATATCAACAAATTTAAACATTCAAGTGTAGGAAATAATATTGATGTACCAACCTGTAGACTAGTATAAATATAGTCCTTGCAGAATTATTAGACATGTCAATATAAAGAAATCACCTTCTGAGAAGATGACCACTATCATTCCTGAAATCTTAAATAGCAGCTAAGATTGTGATAAAGCTCATTTCGCTAGAGATTCTTCATCTTCAATTCACCCAATTATAGCTTCCATGGATGGATTCAGAGCATTTAAAGTGTTTTAATAAAAACGTTCAAGTGAAATTCCAAGGCCAGTCAATCTTCTATGTAGCAAATTATTCATTATATAGTTTAAAGCTATGAAATGTTTGTGACAATGATCCTGAATTACACTGGAATTCAACAGAGTATAGATACAAACATAAACACTGAGATGCATCAGAAATAAAACTTCATTTCATTAATATCAAAGAACTGAAATATGCTTACATATGAATGGAAATAAACTAGCTCGGGCGATGGTAGCTTATCTCTGAGAAGAGATGTGGAGGCTACATGTCTATGAACTATGTTACAATGAGGCTCAAGGGCCTTTTTATTATTGAACAATAAGGGAAAATCCTAAACAACCAAAACCCTAACACCGAGAGATGGAACGCTAAGAGTTTGTGGGCCCCATTGGGGTTAGTTGGGAAGCCAACTCCTCGGGGTTGTAACTTGGTCAAGTGATCTTCGTTTGGCACATACGATACTTCATTGGAAATATCTCTCTCATTACTCCATTTGTTTCCATAGGCCCTTTACTATGTCTATGGGCCTACTGTGGATCTCAAATAAACGCCATTTATATGGTCAAAACAGCTCTAGAAGCTTAGGACCCGAAAAACTACTAAAAATAGTAATTTCTGCTATAATCAAGGAAACAGATGAAATTAAATGAAGGTCTAGGTGGAATAGGCGGGTGGCCACCAATATCCACCTAGATCAGTACTCCCCCCTTAGGAAGCAATGGTCCCCATTGCATGCAGAGCCTCCATGAGGCAAGGAAATTTCTGTTGAACCTAGTCCCTAGTGAACCACATGCCCTCGTGAAGGAGTTCGCCTGCCTTGACAAATAGATATAGCTGGATCCTATTCTCACAAGTGTTCTTGATCTGTGTGTCCATGATCCTGTCAGTTGTGGCCTTTTCGATGTAGTTGTGGTCGAGCTTTATTCGTGTCAGCTTCTCAAAAACGTCGAGTGTGTCCAACAATGGAGGAAAGTATGCTCTCAATCTGTTCACATTGAATACTGGGTGTAGGCCAAGGAACGGTGGAATTCTGAGCTCGAAGGCATTATCCCTACAACCTTGGTGATGATGTACGACCCATATCGGAGTGGGTGAATTTTGCAATGGGGCACAGCAAGGCGCTCCTTCTACAGATGTAACCAAACTTTGTCGCCCACTTGGAACTTGTGTGGCACCCGACGTTAATCATGATGCTGCTTGTACTTAGCATTGGCACTCTCCAATATGTCATGGACCTGCTAGCAAATGTGATGAATCTGCTCAATGAAGTTGTTAGCCCTGTCATCTTTGGCCTAGACATGAGTCGAATTTGCCTGAGTAGCTGCAAATGGTATGGCCACATCAACAGGACATAATGGTTGGAATCCCAATCCCACTTGAAAGGGTTTGTGGCTAGTTGATCTATGGAGAAGTTTGTTGTAACTATGCTAGACATAGGGGAGGATTTCATCCCATGTGCATAGATGCTTCGAGTTGTACATGCACAGAATGTGCATGATCATCTTGTTGACGACCTTTGTTCGGCCATGGTTTTGGGGGTGGAAGGTCGTGGACTTAGTGAGTTTGGTATCCAACATCAACTAGAGGCTTGACCAAAATGTAGTTAGGATCCTATTGTCATGATCAGAGGTAATGGACTATGGGATCCCAAAGTGTACCCACACTCATTCAAACAAGAGCTTAGCATTGGATTCTGCTGTGATACTCTTCTTACAGGGTGTCGGAATGGGCATGTTATAAAATCTATCGAGGACCATGAAAACACAGTTGTTGTCAAGCTTAGTAGAAGGAAGGCCCGACATGTAATCCATGAAGATGGATTCCAAACACTGACTAGGAGTAGGAAGAGGAGTATATAGACCTTGCTTCTTGATGGTCGGTTTGGTAATGGTGTAGGTAGTGCAGGATTTGATGCAATTCCCAACATCATGTCAAAGGTTCATCCAATAAAAATACTTCTATAGCACTGCCATTCATTAGGGGATTTTTGAGGTCTAAAATGGGCCTCCTAAGGAAATTATAAAATAATAGTGGAAATAATAAAATAAGATTAGATGACATCATCAAATTTTAGAGGGAAAAAAGAAAAAACTATCTTTTCAATTCGTATTTTCAACTTATATCCCTATAGGTTTACTCAAATTTAGAGTGGAAACACTCATTGGATGAATAATTTGATTCTTCATCCAAGGAGTACCCATGTTGCATACTTTCGATGGACCCTGCTACACGAAAACTGAGAAATACATGAAAAATGTGATTACAATCACACTTTTTCATGTATTTCTCATTTTTCGTGGAGAAGGGTTCATCGAAAGTATGAAACATGGGTACTCCTTAGATGAGGATCAAATTATGCATCCAATGAGTATTTTTGCTCGAAATTTGAGTAAATGCGTAGGGATGTAAGTTGAAAATACGAGTTGTAAAAGTAGTTTTATTATTTTATTATTTTTTAATCTTTTTACTTTTTTACTCCAAAAATGGTGAATCATCCCCCATGGTTGACATCATCATCTTGAATCCCATTGGTTCTTATAAACTTTATTTTGGTTGTACATTTTTCTTAGGAGGCCCATTTTAGACCTCAAAAGTCCCCTAATGGTTTTCTCTACTTCAAAATATTGAGCGACCCAAATGTAGTGAACCTCCCAAATCATCTTGGCATGCTTGCTTGAAGGAACATATAGGTGTCCCATGTGGCATAACAGTGCACCCTGGAGGTGAAAATCAGGAACTTGCTTGCCTTCTAGGAGCATCTGGTATGTGTTGCCGAATTTTGGATCGCTCTTATAAAGATGCGACCACCCCGAAGTCTCGTGTCCACGAGAGTCAAGAAAAGTGGTCAATGCCATGAATGACAATTGGTTGAGATAGTCTGGAACATTATTGGTGTTGCCCTTCTTGTATTTAATGTTCAAACAGAACTGCTACAGGTATATGGACCATTTCTTATGGCAATCGTTCTGCAAGTTTCTTTGTGTCTGTATGAACTGCAAGGGTGGTGATCTATGTGGATGATCGTTTCCTTTCCCATAATGTAATTCTTCCATTGTCGGGAGGCCTACAAAATGGAATACATCTATTTTTCATAGGTGTGATATGCCATTGGATGCCCCTGATGAGTACGAACTACACAAATAACATCTCAAATGGTTGTTGAAGGTATGACAATGTGATTCAGACCAAAAGAAATTTTTTGTTGGGACTCAGACCAAAAGAAATTTTCTTTCGATCCACCCTTGGTGACTTGACCCAAAGGCCAAGTGACATGAGAGAACCCCAACATGAACCTGTGGTAGAAATTGGCAAGGCCTAGAAAACTGCAGAGCTCTGTTAGGGTGGTTGCAGCTAGCCAATCATGAATAACTTGTATCTTGGCAGGGTCCACATGCACACCCCTCTCATCAATGATGTACCCCAGATATTGAACTTGTGTCATAACAAAAGTGCATTTCTCTAAATTGGCACACAATTTGTGTTGCCACAGGGTTTGGAGGACCTGTCGAATATGGTGGGGGTGATCTTCCCCACTCTAGATGATGATCAGGATATCGTCCAAATACACTACCAAAAATGAGCTGGTGAAGGGTTGCAAGATGTCTTCCATCAGCCTCATGAAGGTTGTAGGGGAATTCATCAACCTGAAAGGCATGATCAACCATTCGAAAAGGCCCTCCTTGGATTTGAAGGGAGTCTTCCACACATTAGAGGGTTCGATTGGTACCTGGGAATAACTAGACTTCAAGTCAATCTAGCTAAAATATTTTTGCCCATTGAGTTGGTCCAAAAGGTCATCAATCTGTGGGATTGGATACCTATTCCGGACAGTGATCTTATTCAGTGCCTAATAGTGAATACATAGTCTCTAGTTCCTGTCCTTCTTTTGTACCAACACGATTGGGCTCCCACAAGGTGATGAACTTGGCCTAATGTGCCCTTTTGTAGGTTTTAACCCTGTACAGAAATTACCTGCATACGAATTCTAAAACATAGAAAATAAATAATGTGAGAGCATAACACATAAAACACATATACACAACGATTTTCCCCTGGATCCCAAAATTGGGACTACCAGCTTGATGTTTCATTATGTTCCTTTCAATGTTACAATACATATTTATACATGCCGAAGCATCCAATACCATGGATCAAAAACCATCGCGTCCAAAACTATGGACCAAAAACCATCGCGTCCAAAACCATGTGCGAAAATCATGCACAAAAGCATAGGTAGGTGCGCCCAACCTAATATAGGGTCCAAAAAACAAAATTTTCTGGGGCGATACCCCGGACCCCATAGAGGGGGGTTACCTGCACCCCTCAAACCCCCTATGACCCCCTTGCTACGCAATTGGCGCAATGAAGGGGGGGCTCTAACCCCCCCAACCCCCTGGTTAACTATGTGGGCTAGTCATGGAAAGAATATAACATAACCCAACATTCTCCCACTTGTTGTTTTCTTTCCACAAGGGGCCACAAGAGAGCTTAGTCATTTATCTAACCATGCAATGCCTATTGTTTCTCTACACCAAGGGAACTTCTAAGAGGTCACAAATTTTGTCAATGCATCTGCAGTATTCTTCAAAGCGTCCACCTTTACTAAAAACACCTTTTTGTCTTCTATCATATCCCTCACAAAGTGATACTAAACATCAATGTGCTTTGTCTTTGAATGATATGCAAGGTTCTTTGCTAATAAAATTACACTTTGGCTGTCACAGTCTATCCTTATAGCTCCTTTTACTAACCCCATACTTGAACACAATCTCTGCAACCAAACTGCTTCCTTTCTTGCATGAGTGGTTGCCATGTATTCTGCCTCTGTAGTTGATAGTTCCACTACATATTGTTTCTTACTCATCCAACTGACTGCACCTCCAAATAGGTTAAACACATACCCACTTGTAGATCTTCTTTGATCCATATCTCCAACCTGGTTTGCATCAACAAAGCCATGAATATCCAATACTTTGCCCAATCTTGGTCTTCCTTGGTAGCACAAACCATAATCACTAGTGCCCCGCAAATACCTAAAAACTTGCTTCACTGATGTCCAGTGCTCCTTCCCAGGTTTTAACATAAACCTGCTCAATACTCCCACTGCATGTGCAATGTCTGGTCTAGTACAGACCATTGCATACATCAGGCTACTGACTGCGCTTGCATATGGAACACGGGACATGTCCTCTTCCTCTTCTTGTGTCTTGGGACATTGTTCAGCAGATAACTTCACACCTACAAGAATAGGAACCTTCACCGGTTTACTATCCTGCATATTAAACCTCTGCAGTATTGTCTCGACGTACTTCCTCTGGTTTAACCAGAGCTTCCTCTTTGCCCGATCTCTTTTAATTTCCATGCCCAAAATATAGTTTGCAACTCCAAGATCTTTCATGTCAAATTTGGAGGACAATTGGGTCTTCAAATCCTGGATAATTTCTGTGTCATTTCCAACCAGCAACATATCATCCACATACAAGACCAGATATATAACACAGTCACCAATTAATTTAAAATACACACATTGATCTACTTTTCTTTTGGTGAAGCCAAGTCCCCATATAAATGTATCAAATTTCTGATACCACATCCTTGGTGACTGTTTTAACACATAAAGAGACTTCTTTAACTTGCATACCAATTCTTTCCTACCCTTCACCGCAAAGCCTTCAGGTTGCTTCATGTAGATTTCCTCTTCTAGATCCCCATGAAGAAATGTTGTATTCACATCCATATGTTCTACGTCAAAATCAAAAGCAGCAGCAACAGATAAAAGTAATCTAATAGAAGTTACCTTGGCAACAAGAGAAAAAATATCACCAAAATCAATTCCCGGCACCTGGGAATAACCTTTTTCTACCAACGGAGTTTTGTATTTCTCCAACTTTCCTTTTGCATTTGTCTTCTTCTTGAACACCCATTTGTTGCCAATGGGTTTCTTTCCAGCTGGAAACTCCACCAGATCCCAAGCCTCATTTTTGTGCAAAGATGCCATTTCATCAACCATGGCCTCTTTCCAGAGTTTTCCATCCTCTGAATCTACTGCTTCCTTCACAGTTCTGGGATCATCGTCAGTAATAGATAAAGCAAAAGTTGAACAGAAAGCAGATGGACTATACCTTTCTAGGTACCTTCTTTCTCAAACTAATATTCTCACACCTGGAGTTTGTGGCTCTTCATCTTCTGATTCCTCCTCTGTTGTAGAGTCTGATTCTTCCTCCTTAAGCTCAAACTCTATCTTCTTAGGTTCCTTTGGTTGGACTTCATGTTTAATAACATCTTTTATCTCTCTGAACACCACATCTCGGTTGTACACAACCTTCCTTGTTACTGGGTTCCAAAGCTTATAACCCTTTAAACCATTCTTATACCCAATAAAGATACACTTTTCAGATTTACTATCCAACTTGGTTCGTTTCTCCTTTAGAACATGTACATATGCATCACATCCAAATACCCTCAGATGTGAAAGAGAGGGTTTCTTACCAGTCCATACCTCTTGTGGAATCTTGTCCTCCAATGCTAATGAAGGTGATCTGTTGACCAGGTAACATGTTGTCTCTGTTAGCGCTTGAAATTTCACCTCAGGCTGAGAAAGGCAAACTTCAAGGCAACATCAAACCACTTAGCCTCGTAGCTAGCCCTACGGGGCAGGAGAGGGCTCTCTCCGATCTATCTCGGTAACGATATTCAACGGGCGAGATAACCAATAAGGAAACACTGATTTTAGGCTAGTAAACTAATAAAAAGAGTTTGTTTTGGGATTTTTTGGATTTTGGTGGAAAATCGGGGAAAGGCAATTTTGGGTGCGGGGATTGGACACAGCTTTTGCAGGGGGTTCTTTGGGGCAAGGTAGGAGACTGTATTGATGCCTCTAAATTAAGTGAATGGGTAGGAATGACCGGTGAGGAGCTAAGGAGAGCAAGCAATCACCTTGAGTTCTCCTTAAACAGATGAAAACATTGATATTAAGCAAATTTAAAAGCAGAGCATGGAAATCATGAATTCTACTCTAACACTTCATTTGCCTAATTTCAGAAGAAAAAGAAAGAGGATGATTTCACATAACACACTTACAAGTACAAAGAGAAGCACACCATCAATACATGTAACCACAGGAATCCCAAAAAGGACTGCAAAACCCTGGTCTTTCTTCCTTTGCCAAAATTGCAGAGATACAATGAATAATACAATAGAGCTTTCTCCCTCAAGAGTCCAACCATGAAAATGACCAAGAAAGTACATAATATAGGCAATCTAACATCTTTCCTTGCCTCTAGGGGTTGAGCTCATCCTTCTAGGAGTTGTTTCAACCAATTCTAAACTGAGCACTAAAATCTAGGCAGTCAAAACAACTTGCCTCTATAAGCTAGGAAACCAATTCATTCATTAAATGTTTGCTATTTCATGAATGAATCTTCTAGAATAGGTAAATAAGTGTCATATCAACATGAAAATACATTAATTACATCAAAGAGGGTGAAAAATCCCATCCCAAGTCAAAACTGGCCAAAGCTGGGCGAATTCCTGAGCTGTAGGTGAAAAATTATGAAAATTGCCTGATAGGTCGCGCCCTAATCCTGATAGGTCGCGCTTCTTTGGAGCTCCGTTTGACGCACTTCCAGGTGTCCAAATGAGGCAAAAGTGGGCTTGTTGGAAAGGTCTGGATGTCTACTTTCCAACCCAACTGGAATTTTGGAATTTGGTAGCCATTTGCCCCTCCAAAATTGCAATATCCCAAGACTGCTCCCTGTTTGTCAAAAAGGTGGCAGAAAGTCAATTTTTGCATGTTTTTTGACCTTCTCGAGGCTCAAAACTTAATGAAATATCTTGGTAATTGTTGAGCAGGTGTATCTTTGCATGAAAAATCTAGAAATGCTGAGTTTTCCAAAATGAAGTTGCCCATCGAATAAACCTGTTTTTTGCCCAAAAATTCATAAGTGACCAAAAATGCTCAAATTTTTTTGAAATTTGTGCTGTAGTGAGGTCATTTAATATCATGCTCCTTAAAGGAAGCCTCAGCCAAGATGTGAAGGGGATCGGGCCTTTTTCGTCGTTTTAGTGCTTTGGCCAGCAAGCTCTCCAAATGAGCATTGACCTGGAGAAGCATAGCCTCTCGAGTGATAAAATCCTCCCATGGGATACCCTGCTATTTTGACTGTTTAAATGTTGCTCCAAGGGGACAAAAACACAAGGGAGATGGTAGGGAGGGGGACTTTTGAAGGGATTTAGGGAAAATACATATGAAAGGGGAATTTAGGGAAGCAATTATGAAACATATACCATCACATAATCATATTTTGTAGGGGTTTCATAGGAGGTAGGGTTTAGGGACTTTGATATTTTTGGTAAGGAGATTAGGTGAAAATGACAAGGGAGATGGTTGGGATGTGGGGAAAAAAATGGGAGTGAAAGGGATGACCTTGAGAGCAGCAAAACAAAACCCTGGCTTTACTTGCACTTTGACATTTTTAAACAAAATACACATGAACTTCTCCTTTCAAATTGATGGCATTAAAACACATTTTCATGCTCATGCAAGCTTTAGCAAGCAATAAACCTTGATCTACCTGCAACCTTGAAGAGATTTGGGGTCAATTTGCAGTTTATAAACAATTTCCTGTAGATGAATTCCCAACAGGTCGCGCGTGCCCAACAGGTCGCGCCAGTGTATTTTCTCAACTGGTAAGAACTCCCTGACAGGTCGTGCGCTTTTGCAGGAGGATTTTGGAGGCCTTCCCAGTGTCGAAATTGGGTGCAGGATAGCTCGTTCGAAAGGTCTTTGAGTCTAATTTTAAACCCAACTAGAATTTTTCAATTTGGAGTTCATTTTCCTTGTCAAAAATCAAATCTCCCAAGACTGGTCAAAAAGTGCCAAATGAGGCTGCCTCAAGGAAGAGTGTTGTTGCAGTCAACCTTTGAATGCCTTCCTCAACCCCAAATTGAGCTCATGATAGCTCATTGGAAATCTCTTTGTGTCTAATTATCATTTTACTCATCAAGCAAATCATTTTGCCAACCAAGCTAGGAGAAAACTTGATTTTCCCAAGGTCACTTCAGAGGTGTCTTTGATTCTCCTGAGGCAACGGTATTCTTGACATTTCTCTCAAACCATGACACTTGTGCAAAAAGTGAAGGAGTTTTTTCTTCGTTGGCATGTTTTGGACAAAAACCTCTCTCATTTTTCCAAAATTCATCTTTGATTTCTCTGAAACGGCTTTTGAGTGAAACTTATCCCGATGTGTGGAACAAGGGATTTTATCGAAATGAAGCGAAATGAAGGGGATAAGAGGCTTCTAAAATCTTGGGGAAATTTTTGGAAGTAGGGAGGGATGTTAGGAAGTAGGGGAAAGTGGAATCTCAGAGATTGAGTGAGGGGAAGGGGTCCAAAAGGGCAAAACACAGGCCCAACCTAGAAAATTGCGAGGTTGTAGCTAGAAACTAGGGTTTGTGCAAAAATGAGGATTTTGGGGGATCTCAGTGATGGGAAGCATTTGATAAGGTATATGAAGGATAGGGGAAGGTGGTTGAACATCAGGATACAAGTTTTGCCGATGATTTGACCGTCCAAGAGAAATTGGCTTCAAAACCCTAGGAGAGGAAAATGACCTTACCTAGGCGCAACTGAAGCATGGATAAGCTGTAAAATGACCCTATGGAACTTGACATGATGATGAAAACCCTCTGAATGATGATACACTCAGCTGAAAGATGACATGGACTTCCATTTGGACAAATTTGAAAAGAGTGAAAACAAACCCTAGACCTAATGCCTAGTGACCAAATTTTGCTTGAAAACTCTTTGAAATGACAAAATTTGACCTTGACACTGTGAGACCACTTTGTAAGAACATATTTGATCACGGGAGGAAGGCTGGAAAGACTGACACTAACATTGGCTCCAATGGGGATGGTAGCTTCTTGGAGGTGCCAAGAACCTCAGACCTCTGGGAGAGCAAACCAGTGCTTTTAACCATTGGGCGATGGAGTCATTATTTCGGCAAACGACACAAGACTTTGACTCATTTATTGACTGAAACCTGACTCAAGGAGACACAATTATGAAACCAACATGACTGAAAACTGACTCACAAATGACTCATGACTGACTTAACTAAAACAACAAGAACTTACAAAGCTTATTGAAGGGCAGCAGTCCATCAAGATTTGAAATCATGATG
Source organism: Pinus tabuliformis (assembly GCA_031772625.1). Taxonomy (NCBI): domain Eukaryota; kingdom Viridiplantae; phylum Streptophyta; class Pinopsida; order Pinales; family Pinaceae; genus Pinus; species Pinus tabuliformis. The sequence continues at coordinate 812,128,456 of CM062808.1, read as the reverse complement.
ACAACCACCTGTGTTTCTTACAAGATAATATGCCATCAAACTATATCAAAATTCCAATGCAACCAATCAAGCAGATGCCTTCTTGATTGATTCTCCTGATTAGATCTTCTGGTCAACAATACAAACTGATAACTATTCATCCAAAAACATAGCTGACCATGATCTCCTTCATCACTGAACACAACAATAATCACTTTCACTGCTGACTGTAACAAATCTGCCATTGGATCCTGGAAAACATGAAGACTTGACATTGCCACCTCCTGCTGAAAGAACAAGGTATCCTTTGTTTCAAATTCTGATCTGCCTTCATCATGTGCTTCAGAAAGAGTATGTTCCTGGTCCTCAAAAAATTCTGAACAAGTAGATGAGCAGATCTCCTCTTGAAATAACATTTCAAAACATGAGACATATGAGGAAGAATCTGAAATGGAATCCTGAATGGTCTGATCTTTTGTAGTTTGAATATATGGTAAGTCATCCTCATATGATATGATAGCCAGATTCTCATTACATTCATCAATCATGAGAAAAGAAATTTCAGATGTTTCGTGAAACCCAACACTAACATTTCTATCAGCTATCATAGATTCATCCAGAGAAACCTTTTCACTTGAACGAAGATCTTGTCTTGTTTTTCACAGAGGCAAGGAACCACCTCCTCATGAAGATCTAGTACTGGTGAGATGAGAGCATTTAGGTCTGCTACTCCATTTTCTTCATTTGAGGCAGCCGCGACAATACAACTCTCTTTTATGAGATCTGGAACAACATGTTTTGCCTCATCACAATTTATCTCCCGATCTGATTTATCATCATCACTTTCTGAGATTGGAACATTACTTTCCTGCGTTACCTATATGTTGTCTTCTTCTATGGACAGATCTGAAACAACATTTGCTCTTTCCTCATTTTCAACCATATGGAAATCTTCAGCCTGCTGATCTTGACAAGTATCCTCTAAGATTTTTGTGTGCTGCTGAAATGGATTCTCATACAGAGCCTCCATGATCTCAACATCCATAAAATTATCATCTTCATAATATTTCTCAAGGCTTTCAATAAAAGTTGAAGCATGTTTGCAACAGTCATGAACTAAATTTAATGATGGATAAGAGTCCATATATCTTTCAATAAACAAGACATGAAAATCCTTTAAACAGTAAATACAGGCCTGCGGCAAATTTTCATACCAAGATTGAGCTGCACCTTCCAGAGTGGCCAGGAATATCTTCATCAAGCAATCTTCAGGAAAATCCACCTTCAACTTGCGAATATGCATATGAAATCTAACTAGATGTAAAGCAGCATCCTTCTTACCATCATCATTAAATATAGGCAATTTCCTTGACCAATCTACCTTCGGAATTTTATTTGGAAAACCAGGGATGTGATCTCGGCTCAGGGGAGCATATCTTCTTGCAATCCGATCCATCTTGAAAAGCTCAAAGCTACTAATCTCTCTGTAGTGAAGTCACCATGAAGCATTGATCTCTGGAGTTTTCAGTGAAGGAGTCGCCAGTGAATGATTTCAGCCTTGTCAGTGTCTGATCGTTGTCCACCATCAACAATAAGATCTGAACTTGATACATGTACTGGGGATAAAATGAAAATGAAGTGCTATATCCACAAGCTCACGGAGATGGACTGAAGCAGCGTTTATCTACTTCCGCTAATGCAAAGCAAAAGCGTTTCGAAGGCTACCTGGCGTAACTTCAGGCTCCGTCTAAGACTTATGAAGCAAACACATCAATCAACAGACAAGTTGTTCTCCCCAGTATGGTCGCCAATATGTTAGCGCTTGAAATTTCACCTCAGGCTGAGAAAGGCAAACTTCAAGGCAACATCAAACCACTTAGCCTCGTAGCTAGCCCTACGGGGCAGGAGAGGGCTCTCTCCGATCTATCTCGGTAAAGATATTCAACGGGCGAGATAACCAATAAGGAAACACTGATTTTAGGCTAGTAAACTAATAAAAAGAGTTTGTTTTGGGATTTTTTGGATTTTGGTGGAAAATCGGGGAAAGGCAATTTTGGGTGCGGGGATTGGACACAGTTTTTGCAGGGGGTTCTTTGGGGCAAGGTAGGAGACTGTATTGATGCCTTTAAATTAAGTGAATGGGTAGGAATGACCAGTGAGGAGCTAAGGAGAGCAAGCAATCACCTTGAGTTCTCCTTAAACAGATGAAAACATTGATATTAAGCAAATTTAAAAGCAGAGCATGGAAATCATGAATTCTACTCTAACACTTCATTTGCCTAATTTCAGAAGAAAAAGAAAGAGGATAATTTCACATAACACACTTACAAGTACAAAGAGAAGCACACCATCAATACATGTAACCACAGGAATCCCAAAAAGGACTGCAAAACCCTGGTCTTTCTTCCTTTACCAAAATTGTAGAGATACAATGAATAATACAATAGAGCTTTCTCCCTCAAGAGTCCAACCATGAAAATGACCAATAAAGTACATAATATAGGCAATCTAACATCTTTCCTTGCCTCTAGGGGTCGAGCTCATCCTTCTAGGAGCTGTTTCAACCAATTCTAAACTGAGCACTAAAATCTAGGCAGTCAAAACAACTTGCCTCTATAAGCTAGGAAACCAATTCATTCATTAAATGTTTGCTATTTCATGAATGAATCTTCTAGAATAGGTAAATAAGTGTCATATCAACATGAAAATACATTAATTACATCAAAGAGGGTGAAAAATCCCATCCCAAGTTAAAACTAGCCAAAGCTGGGCGAATTCTTGAGCTGTAGGTGAAAAATTACGAAAATTGCCTGATAGGTCGCGCCATAATCCTGATAGGTCGTTCTTCTTTGGAGCTCCGTTTGAGGCACTTCCAGGTGTCCAAATGAGGTAAAAGTGGGATTTTTGGAAAGGTATGGATGTCTACTTTCCAACCCAACTGGAATTTCTGAATTTGGTAGCCATTTGCCCCTCCAAAATTGCAATATCCCAAGACTGCTCCCTGTTTGTCAAAAAGGTGGCAGAAAGTCAATTTTTGCATGTTTTTTGACCTTCTGGAGACTCAAAACTTAATGAAATCTCTTGGTAATTGCTGAGCAGGTGTATCTTTGCATGAAAAATCCAGAAATGCTGAGTTTTCCCAAAATGAAGTTGCCCATCGAATAGGTCGCGCGCGGCGCGCGACCTATCAAGGAGAAAAACCTGTTTTTTGCCCAAAAATTCATAAGTGACCAAAAATGCTCAAAATTTTTTGAAATTTGTGCTGTAGTGAGGTCATTTAATATCATGCTCCTTCAAGGAAGCCTCAACCAGGATGTGAAGGGGATCGGGCCTTTTTCGTCATTTTAGTGCTTTGGCCAGCAAGCTCTCCAAATGAGCATTGACCTAGAGAAGCATAGCCTCTCGAGTGATAAAATCCTCCCATGGGATACCCTGCTGTTTTGATTGTTTAAATGCTGCTCCAAGGGGACAAAAACACAAGGGAGATGGTAGGGAGGGGGACTTTTGAAAGGATTTAGGGAAACTACATATGAAAGGGGAATTTAGGGAAGCAATTATGAAACATATACCATCACATAATCATATTTTGTAGGGGTTTCATAGGAGGTAGGGTTTAGGGACTTTGATATTTTTGGTAAGGAGATTAGGTGAAAATGACAAGGGAGATGGTTGGGATGTGGGGAAAAAAATGGGAGTGAAAGGGATGACCTTGAGAGCAGCAAAACAAAACCCTGGCTTTACTTGCACTTTGACATTTTTAAACAAAATACACATGAACTTCTCCTTTCAAATTGATGGCATTAAAACACATTTTCATGCTCATGCAAGCTTTAGCAAGCAATAAAACTTGATCTACCTACAACCTTGAAGAGATTTGGGGTCAATTTGCAGTTTATAAAAAATTTCCTGTAGATGAATTCCCAACAGGTCGCGCGCGCCCAACAGGTCACGCCATTGTATTTTCTCAACTGGTAAGACCTCCCTGACAGGTCGCACGCACCCAACAGGTCGCGCGCTTTTGCAAGAGGCTTTTGGAGGCCTTCCTAGTGTCAGAATTGGGTGCAGGATAGCTCGTTGGAAAGGTCTTTGAGTCTACTTTCCAACCAAACTAGAATGTTTCAATTTAGAGTTCATTTTCCTTGTAAAAAATCAAATCTCCCAAGACTGGTCAAAAAGTGCCAAATGAGGCTGCCTCAAGGAAGAGTGCTGTTGCAGTCAACCTTTGAATGCCTTCCTCAACCCCAAATTGAGCTCATGATAGCTCATTGGAAAGATGTTTATGTATAGTTATCATTTTACCCATCAATCAAATCATTTGGCCAACCAAGCTAGGAGAAAACGTGATTTTCCCAAGGTCACTTCAGAGGTGTCTTTGATTCTCCTGAGGCAACGGTATTCTTGACATTTATCTCAAACCATGACACTTGTGCAAAAAGTGAAGGAGGTTTTTCTTCTTTGGAATGTTGTGGACAAAAACCTCTCTCAGGTTTCCAAAATTCATCTTTTATTTCTCTGGAATGGCTTTTGAGTGAAACTTATCCCGATGTGTGGAACAAGGGATTTTATCGAAATGAAGGGGATAAGAGGCTTCTAAATTCTTGGGGAAATTTTTAGAAGTAGGGAGGGATGTTAGGAAGTAGGGGAAAGTGGAATATCAGAGATTGAGTGAGGGGAAGGGGTCCAAAAGGGCAAAACACAGGCCCAACCTAAAAAATTGCCAGGTTGTAGCTAGAAACTAGGGTTTGTGCAAAAATGAGGATTTTGGGGGATCTCAGTGATGGGAAGCATTTGATAAGGTATATGAAGGATAGGGGAAGGTGTATGAACATCAGGATACAAGTTTTGCCGATGATTTGACCGTCCAAGAGAAATTGGCTTCAAAACCCTAGGAGAGGAAAATGACCTTACCTAAGCGCAACTGAAGCATGGATAAGCTGTAAAATGACCCTATGGAACTTGACATGATGATGAAAACCCTCTGAATGATGATACACTCAGCTGAAAGATGACATGGACTGCCATTTGGACAACTTTGAAAAGAGTGAAAACAAACCCTAGACCTAATGCCTAGTGACCAAATTTTGCTTGAAAACTCTTTGAAATGACAAAATTTGACCTTGACACTCTGAGACCACTTTGTAAGAACATATTTGATCACTGAAGGAAGGCTGGAAAGACTGACACTAACAGTCTCCATCGCCTCTGCCCAGAATTCTTGTCCTAACCCAGCACCATTGAGCATGCTTCTTGCCCTTTCCATCAACGTCTTGTTCATTCTTTCTGCAACTCCATTTTTCACAAGTGTATATGGAGTAGTCGTCTGCCATGCTATACCACACTTCTTACAGAATTCTTCAAATTCGTTACTGCAAAACTCTCCACCGTTATCTGTTCTCAACACCTTTATCTTCTTCTCTATCTGGTTTTCCACCAAAGCCTTAAATTCTTTAAACTTGTCAAAGACTTTAAATTTCTTCTTAAGGAAATATATCTATGTATTCCTTGAGAAGTCATCTATAAATGATACATAGTACATGAACTTACCCAGTGATGGAACCTTCACAGGTCCAAACATACCACTGTGCACAAGTTCTAATATCTGTTTCGCCCTCTTACCACCAGAGGAGAAACTCACCCAATTCTGTTTCCCATATACACAATTTTCACAGAAATCAAAATCCAGAGATCTATTATTCATACCTTCTACCATACCTTTACCATGAAGTATTAGAAGGCCCTTCTCTCCAATATTTCCAAGCCTTTGATGCCACAGCATGGTCTTCTCTCCAGAGACCACTAGATTTTCTGCTCTACTTTCAGGAACCACCGAGTTGTTGCACCCATCAACAACAATGCTACCTTGCAGCTTGTACAGAGGTCCAATCTGTTGAAAAGTGTGCAACAAGAAATGCTTGTTGAGAATGCAACAAGATGATGGAGCTTAGTGGAAAGGAGTCGCCTTCACTAAGTGGGCCCGCAGGCAAATTATGGCGCAAGTTCTATTTTTGGATCCCAGCAGGGATGATCACAGCAGGAGTGACCAAAGCAGGGATGATCACAGCAGGAGTGATCACAGTATGGGTGATCACAGCATGAGTGATCACAGTATGAGTGATCAAAGTCTATTTTTAGACTGGCTGTCAAAAATAGAAAAGTCAAATATTATTGTCTCATAATAATATTTGGACTATAAACTTGATCTTATTCTCTTTGAGCACTTCAGGATGAGCTACGGATGTGGTACATGCAGATCCTAGAAGGAAATACGTGGTTACCTATGGGATGACTAATATTTGCATGCAGGACTTCAGTTAGAACTCAAGTGAGTTGAGTTTAGTGGACTGGAGGTGCAGTTGATGGAGTTGTGTTCAGTTTAGCTTTGTTAAATTGCTTGTATTTAGTCTAACTGATCAATAGACCGGAGATGAGTTGGGTGAATTAGTTATTAATTAATTCACAAGTTATTAACTCATAATGCAACTATAGAATACATCAGTTAACTCAGTTGCATGTCAGTGCATGTTCAGTTCAGCAGGGACAAGTGTTAGAGGATCAGATTGCTATCAATTGTGACTATAGCCGTGCATGATGATTTGCACAATCAGAGGGATTGAGTATGCCAATACCAAGAATTGTAGCCTGTGCTCACGTCCAACACAGTGTGAGTGATTATTTGCAGGTCAAATACGAGTTTGGTAAACCATTCTCATCAATTCTTGAGCAGGTATTGAGCTGTGGAGGCAGACAAGCAGCGGGGGAGATTTGGAGATCAGATCTGAGCTGTATTGTGTGTAGCATGTGGAGATAGTACTGAGTACTTGTGAGGAGTATTGTACTATGTATTGTTACATGATTCAATCAATATAATATACAAATAGTTGGGGTTTTTAGCGAGATGTTTTCCCCGGGATACATACTGTGTTAATGAGTTTGATTGATGCTTCTATGTGCACCTGTGAATGTTTCTGCTTCTGTAAATTGATGATCAATGTAGAGGAGGTTATGTATTATGCATGTTCCACTTATAAGTGTATAATCAGGATAATCTCTGTGAATATGTGTCATATTATTCAAAATTTCTACATGGTATCAGAGCTGCTTGATTTGTAGAAGATATTTTTACAGGATATCAAGCGAGGATTGATCATAAGATCTATTATTCAGAAATTGTTTACATTTTATTTCTTCAGGCAGAGTCTGTAATCGGGCCAGGTAGCCTCTGGATTCATCCTTCTTTTGGAAGGTGAGATATCCGGTGAATGCCCAGACAATCAATCTCTGCACAAGAAATACTTTGTTCTCACGAATTCTAGATCGGAAGTGGTTGAGTTTTTTTAGCTGGTGGAATTCAAATTTAATTCCAAAGCAAGAGATAAAACTCCGAAACATTTAGTGTGAGAATGGAGACAGTATGCCCCAGTATCTCACGAAGTTCACCTAATGCCGGGATGAGTTGGGAAGTGTGGGGGTGACTGTCGGATGAGGATGGTGATTCTAGCACTCCTTGACCTTCCTAATAGTTGGCATAGCTACCAGGACTCGGTGAATGGAAGGGAGAAACTGCCTAATTGGGAACGACCATGGTCAGATTTGATGCAGGAGGAGATCAGATGGAGCACCAGAGACAGTTCTTCATCCATGCAGGATGAGGAGAACTGTGCCTTAGCGAGTAAGGCGAAGAAGGGAAAGGGGAAGGTTTCTCTTTCCAAATCCAGTTCTTCCAATGATGGGAAGAAGGTTGACAAGTCGAAGGTGAGATGCTTTCGTTGTCATGAGATTGGTTCACGGGTCAGGAACCTGTATGCTCTTGAGGTTCAAGATGCATGCGAAGCCTTGAGTAGTGAGGCAACTGATGGAGACTTGGTGGTTGAGAGGGAGCGTATATTACCTCTCAACATGCAGAGCCAGAAGAAGTCTCAGACGATTGTGGAGGAGCCACGATTGGTGCAGCAGCTTCAGGAGGTTGTGGAGGAGCCACAACAGGGGAAGCTAAGAGGAGATCGAGTAGAGACATCTACTCATCCAGAGACCTCCAGTAGGGGGAAACTTCGAGCCAGGTGGGCTGAGGGATCGCATGCAGCCATACCTCCAGGTAGGAGGTGGGGTGATGTGGATTGATTGTCCCAAGGAGGAGGGGCAGGATCCTTGAGGTACCCAACCTCTTGGATGAGACCTTGCTACGGGAGCCCTGATGTGGAGTAGCAGGAACTGACTGATTGGGTAGAGACAGATGCGGATGGAGCAGCAGAGAGAGCGACAGTGCAGGGAATCCCAGGACAGCGCATAGCTAGCAGGCTGCAACAATGCGAGAGCCACAAGTGTTTTGCACAGTGTTAGGTGGCACAGAGAGGTGTGCAATGGTGCGAGATGCATGGAGATGTTGCAGTAGCGCAGATGTCAGAGAGGGAGCACTTGTCAGCAACAAGTAGAGCTTTAGCATCAGAGGGTGTTTCTAGCCCAACAGGGAGGTCAGTTGGGAGGTGCAGTGCGGATGCAATGCTGGGAGATAGAACTAGCAGCAGCACAGATGCAGTCATAGATCAAAGTGACAGAGGCTAGAGCAGTCAGATACTGAAGAGCACAGAGATGCAGAGTTTTCGGTCGACAGAGGCAATAGCAGTGAGAGACTTTGATGACAGAGCAAGTGGACCAGCCAGATGTGTTGCATGGAGAACATTCCAGAGTTACAGGATCGGGTTTGAGAGGAAGCCTTTCTTGTTGAGAGGGAGTGTTGAAAAGTGTGCAACAAGAAATGCTTGTTGAGAATGCAACAAGATGATGGAGCTTAGTGGAAAGGAGTCGCCTTCACTAAGTGGGCCTGCAGGCAAATTATGGCGCAAGTTCTATTTTTGGATCCCAGCAGGGATGATCACAGCAGGAGTGACCACAGTAGGGATGATCACAGCAGGAGTGATCACAGTATGAGTGATCACAGTATGGGTGATCACAGTATGAGTGATCACAGTATGAGTGATCAAAGTCTATTTTTATACTGGTTGTCAAAAATAGAAAAGTCAAATATTATTGTCTCATAATAATATTTGGACTATAAACTTGATTTTATTCTCTTGGAGCACTTCAGGATGAGCTACGGATGTGGTACATGCAGATCCCAGAAGGAAATACGTGGTTACCTATGGGATGACTAATATTTGCATGCAGGACTTCAGTTAGAACTCAAGTGAGTTGAGTTTAGTGGACTGGAGGTGCAGTTGATGGAGTTGTGTTCAGTTTAGCTTTGTTAAACTGGTTGTATTTAGTCTAACTGATCAATAGACTAGAGATGAGTTGGGTGAATTAGCTATTAATTAATTCACAAGTTATTAACTCATAATGCAATTATAGAATACATCAGTTAACTCAGTTGCATGTCAGTGCATGTTCAGTTCAGCAGGGACAAGTGTTAGAGGATCAGATTGCTATCAGTTGTGACTATAGCTGTGCATGATGATTTGCACAATCAGAGGGATTGAGTATGCCAATGAATTGGCCAATACCAAGAATTGTAGCATGTTCTCACGTCCAACACAGTGTGAGTGATTATTTGCAGGTCAAATACGAGTTTGGTAAACCATTCTCATCAATTCTTGAGCAGGTATTGAGCTGTGGAGGCAGGCAAGCAGCGGGGGAGATTTGGAGATCAGATCTGAGCTGTATTGTGTGTAGCATTGTTGGTATCATCCCAAGACCCTTTTTCCTCCCAAAAACATATCATTTATCCATTCATTTTCATCATATATCCACATGAATCCTTGAAAATTGATTATTAATAGTCTTATAGTTATTAAATTGCATAGAAATTGATTTAGGGGTTTTATGTTGAAGAACTAGAAGTTTTTGATGAAATGGTTACAGGAAGTTCCCACATCCTGTAATAAGCTTAGCGTTTGACATGTGGTGCAGCAGTTGGGCTAGAACGAAAGGCATGGACGAAAAGCAGAATGTCCAAGCATGGACAAACATCTATCTCCCAGCCGAATCGATCCTCCTATATGTGCGGTCAACTCAAGTCAAAGCATGGCACCTGGCAGACAAAAGTAGCAACAGCAGCTCATTCTATTTTTATTTGGTTTTTGTTCTTTTTGAAAACACTTAGGATAGAAACATTTTGAAAAGGCTTGATGTAATAAAAGCGGCAAGAGCTGAATGTACATTCATTGTAGCAATGACATGGCTGTGGATATACATATGTAAATACAGTCCAGTTAATGGTTAATGTTTAATCGTTGAATCGTTCTAGAACAGAGTTTTAAGTTTAATACTAAGACCTATTCACAGTTACGACTTGTGTATCTCGTGCATTAATTTGGTAGCCGGTCGATTATAAGCCAGTGTATCCCTGGAACGCGGACGGGCCCTGCGTTCAATCAGTACACTGTCCATTTATTTCATTTACATTTCGGTTATCGTATGGTTTGCACAGTGATTGGATTTCGATTTCAATAGGTTTTATACGGTTTGCATAACAGTTACAATTACATAGCTTTCGATTTCCATAGCTTTCGATTTCCATTGAATGTATATGGTTTGCGTTTATGGTTATGCTGCACAGTCATCACTGAGATTTGGAAGTGCGTCCTGTAAGGGATTCGATCCCTGTGTGTCTTGTAAAAGCACCATCATAAACTCTGTTTTTATTCCACAATTCATTTATGCTTTCTATATAGTTTGATATAGTGTCAATATCATTGAATGTTGTGTGTTTACTGAACAAGGGTTTTCTGGGTAATATCTTTGTAAGGAGATTAAAATCATTGTTACAGTCATACACAGTGCTTAGGTTTGCACAGTCATACACAGTGCTTAGGTTTAGTGTTTAATTTGGTAAATGCATCTCATGACAAGCATTGTAATCAAGTATATCAGTAGGGTAATCTGAGTGTTTGAATGATAGGCTACATATTCCAGTCTTCTGTAAAGAAGCCTTGTAACCTACATCATAATCACTTGGCCAGCAATCCTTTATGTCTATATATTTTAGACCATGCCTCTAAGCTTACGCACCTTGGTCGATATTAAATCTAGAGTCTAGCCTAGTACCCTAGCTAGAACACTACATTTTGGCGCCGTTGCCGGGGAGGCGTACTTAAAGGATTCAAACAAAAAGAAAAAAATTTCAACACACAAAAATAAACAAAAACACAGTTAGAAATCATGTTCATTTATGCCTAGACTTAGAGACAATCAAGGGAGATTTGTAAAAACCCCCCACCATCTAAAAACTAACCCATCATCATCAGGAGCAGACTCTCTAGGGAATACAACACCAGCTGAGGAGGATATCCAAACATTGGAAGAAAGATTTTACTCAGGACAGCAAATTACTCTTGCTGAGAGGGAAACTCTATTTGCACATAAATCACAGCAGAAGCCCTTTCCTAGATCTTCTACACAAGGGAAAAGTAGTACCATTACCAAGCAATCTTCTTTTTCCCCTTTTCCACCAAGTGACACGGACACAAAGAGACCAATTAGAATGGCTGAGGAGGGATCTGGATCAGTTCCCCACCAAGAGGAGGAGGAGTCAACTTTTAAGTTCCCTATACAAGAACCACAGGAGGATGAGGAGATCAAAATGAAAAATATACCCCCATCCGTGCTACCCAATTTCTATGGGATGGCTTCAGAGGATCCGGACTCATTTTTATTCGAGTTTGACATTGTATGTCAAACTTATGGCTATACAGATGATGCTCATAGGCTCAGATTGTTTCCAGCCACATTAAAGGCAGCAGCCTTGAAATGGTTTATGGGGCTAGGTGAGCATGCCATAGTTGATTGGGATGGCATGAGGAGAATATTTCTAAGGAAATATCAGCCTTATTGCAGATCCAAAGACTCTAAAGATGATATCTTTAGAATGAGTCAGCAGGAGGATGAAACCTTAGAAGAATATTTAGAACGGTTTGTCTATAACTTGCAAAAATCTAAACACCGAACAATGCCTCCTGATCTAGTCCGCACAATATTCTTGAAAGGTATCCGGGAAGAATACATGGATGATCTCAACTTAATGGGCAAAGGTGACATTTCTGCCTTACCCTTTGAAGAAATAGCTGAGCTGTGTGAAAAATATTCAAGGAGTAAAGCTAAAATGGGAAAGAGAACCTTGTCATCAAGGGTCACAAAAACTGCCTCTGCTAGTGTCACCCGGGCTGAAATTGGTAATCTTTTAGAAGAGTTTAAAACAGATTTGTTGAGCACTCTAGGGAACCAAATTGATACCTTAAAGGCCAAAAAGAAACAGGAAGAAGAAGATAATATCATGGCTATTTTCTGCCCCAAATGCCGCAAGAAACATGCATTAAAAGACTGCCCTCTAGAGAATATCCAAGTTTGTGCTTTCTGTACTGAGCATCATGATATGTTTAACTGTCCTAAAGTGAAAATTTTGCAGAACTGTAACATGGCAGCCAGTACAGAGATGGAGAACGTGTATTACATGGGCGCAAAGCGACCATGGCAGCCAAGGCAAGCACCCCAAGGTATGTTTCCTAATCAAAATCTGCAATTTCCTATGAATGATCAGATGTATGCACAAAACTCATGGAATGTACCCATGCCATGGCAGCATGGAAACCAACCACAAAATCAATGGAGACCGTCTCAACAATACTCACAATCTTATCATCCATATCCTCAATCATACCCACCTTACTCACAACCATATCAGCAGTACCAACAGCCATATCCATCACATTCTCAAACATATCAGCAGCACCCTCAGCAAGTTGTTTATCAGCCCCAACCTTCTCAACAAGCACTGCCTGCTCCTCCACCAATAAATGTACCACAACTGCAATTTCCAACTAACCCACAACCTCCCAGACCCACTCAAATACCTGCTCAAACTGTCCCAAATCCGAATAATAGAGCAGAGAGGCCAGCCTATAATGTAGAGGAAGGAACTTCATACTCCACACTGCCTTTGCAAAACATTAATCTGAGGTCTGGTAGGGTGCTCCAAAAGGATTCTCCAATAACAGATCAGCAAGAAGAAAACTCAGAAAAAGACAATGAAATGACAACTCAAACAAAACCAAACAGTGATACCAAAGATAAACAGATGCAATCACTGCACCTACCTTTTCCAGACCGATTGGTCCAAGTAAAACCACCACTGCCTCCACCACAATTTGATGTCTTGGATGAACTTAAAAATGTCTACATAAAAATCCCACTGCTGCAAGCTATAAAGGACATTCCTATCTATACCAAAGCCATCAAAGACATGTGTCTCAAGAAGCCTACTAGGAAAAGGATTGATCCTCAGACCATTCATGTTTTAGGAAATTTAGCAGGCCTTATGACCAATACCATCTCCATGGAGAAGTATGTTGATCCTGGCATTCCCAAAGTAACCACCATCATTAACAACATACGGATTCCAAACACTTTGATAGATCTTGGAGCCGCAATCAATGTCATGACCCTTGAAACCATGAGAACACTCCAGCTCATGAATTTGCAACATACCACGATTGTTCTTGAACTAGCTGATAGGTCCAAAGTCATTCCTGAAGGGATTTTGGAAGACATCATTGTCTCACTGGACTCTTGGGAGTATCCAGTGGATTTCCTAGTCCTTCAACCCAAATCCAATTTAGGAGGACACCCTATCATCCTAGGTAGACCATGGTTAGCGACTGCTGATGCATTCATTGGATGCCGATCAGGCAACATGATCATTTCCAGAGGGACCGAAAGAAAACAACTCACCCTCTATCCATCGGCACAATCACCAGCAGTAACACATAACTTGTGGCTTGATGATAAATTTAATGATAAAGAGGAGGTACAATCTGTTTTTAGCATTGACCAGATCTATGATTTCCACGAAGACAATAATGATTTGGTAGAATTATTTCTTTCTCAACCCGATGTATCTGAAAATTTGAGAAATGAACAATATAATGCTGCAGATGTACTTCTGGCTCAAAACTTTCAAGAAACATGCACTATCCACTCTTTGCAATCTACATTTCATGACATCTTTCCAGTTCAATCCATCACCAATACACAGAGTCAGGTCATAGAGATCAGTCCAGGGAAAACTTTGAACATAGGCAACCACCTAGACTCATCTCAGCAAGAGAAATTGATTAGACTCTTGAAGAAGTACCAAAAAGCCTTTGCTTGGGATTACACTAACATGCATGGGATTCACCCCGACACATGCACTCACCATATCTACACAGATAGCACCATTAAACCAGTGAGGCAACCACAAAGAAGAATGAACCCCATGCTCCAAGACATTGTCAGAGAGGAATTGCAAAAACTTTTGAGAGTCAACTTTATATATCCTATTTCTGACAGTCAGTGGGTATCCCCATTGGTTATCGTGCCCAAGAAAAATGGTAAGTGGCGCATCTGTGTTGATTACAGACAGCTGAATAAAGCAACGCTCAAAGACTACTTCCCACTGCCATTTATTGATCAAGTGTTAGATACCCTAGCTGGCAAATCATCATTTTCTTTTCTTGATGGTTTCAGTGGCTACAACCAGATCAGGATTGCCTCTGAAGACCAGGACAAAACTACATTCACCTGTCCTTGGGGCACCTATGCCTACAATGTTTTGCCATTTGGACTTTGTAACGCTCCAGCTACATTTCAGCGAGCTGTGTTAGCTATTTTCGCTGATTTAATTCATGATTGTGTTGAAGTGTATATGGATGATTTTTCAGTATATGGAAATTCATTTGAACATGCATTAGAAAATCTTGAGAGAGTTTTGAAAAGGTGTATTGAAGCTAACCTGTCCCTCAACAACGAAAAGTGCTTTATGATGTTAAATGAAGGGATAGTGTTGGGCCATTATATCTCTTTTCAAGGCATCCAGGTTGACCCAGCCAAGATCCAGATTATTGCCGATTTGCCTATTCCACAAAATCAAAGAGAGGTAAGAAGTTTTCTTGGGTATGCAAGCTATTATCGTAGATTCATTGAACATTTTAGCAAGATAGCTTTACCTTTGTTTAAACTTCTAACCAAATATGTACTTTTCAACTGGACTGAGAACTGTCAACATGCATTCGAACAACTCAAAAAGAAACTATCTACCGCACCAGTCTTGAGAGGGCCTAATTGGAGTTTACCATTTCATATTTTTACCGATGCATCTGACACTGCAGTAGGTGCATCACTAGGCCAAAAAGAGGAATCTTGTACTTATGCCATTTATTTCATTAGTAAAAATCTAACACCTACAGAGCTAAACTATACAGTTACAGAAAAGGAAACACTTGCCATCATTTATGCTGTGAATAAATTCCGACATTACATAACTGGTTATGAAGTCTTTGTACATACTGATCATTCTGCCATTAGACATCTCATGAATAAACCAATAACTAGTGGCAGAGTTACCAGATGGTTACTATTGTTACAGGAATTTAACATCACAGTGTTAGATAGACCAGGCAAAGAGAACCAGGTGGCTGATTTTCTCTCTAGACTGCAAAATCCAGGTGAGGTTGTTCCAGTTGAAGATTCTTTTCCGGATGAACACTTATTTGCAATTTCCATAGTAACTCCTTGGTATGCTGATTTGGCTAATTACTTGTCTACAGGAAGGACACCTCCACACTTCACTGCAAAGGAAAGGAAAAGACTAATCAAACAAAGTGCTAGATATTCATGGCTTAATGGCGATCTATTTTATACTGGTTTTGATATGATCATTAGGAGATGTGTAAGAAATGATGAGGTAATTGACATTTTAAAATCTTGCCATGATGAACCGTGTGGTGGGCATTTTGCAACGAAGCGGACAGCCTTCAAAGTTCTCACTCTTGGATACTACTGGCCATCCATTTTCAAGGATGCCAAGAAGTATGTAAAGAGTTGTGATAGCTGCCAAAGAATGGGCAGACCAACAGCTACCGATGAGATGCCCCTTCAGCCCCAAGTTCACTTAGAGCCATTTGATAAGTGGGCTCTGGACTTCATAGGACCCATTAACCCGACCTCCAATGGTAAGAAGTACATCTTAGTATGTATTGATTACGTCACAAAGTGGGCAGAAGCAAAAGCACTGGTGAGAGCAACCAAACACACAGTAGTCAATTTCCTTTTTTAGGAGATCTTTGTGAGGTATGGAGTACCAAGGGAAATTGTAACTGATCAAGGTACTCAATTCACCTCAAAGCTCATGAAGGACATCACAGACAAGTACCAAATAAAGCATAGAAAAAGTACCCCTTATCATCCACAGGCCAATGGGTAGGTGGAATCAACAAACAAAACTTTGGAGGGGATCATTACCAAAACTGTTGCAATGAACAGGAAAAATTGGGAAGAAAAGCTCAAAGAGGCACTCTGGGCTTACAGGATTACTTGGAAAGATACCACAGGATTTACACCATACCAATTGGTGTACGGTAAGGAGGTCATGCTTCCTATTGAATTCCAAATTCACACTTTTAAACTGGCTGCAGATTTACAAATTGATTTGGACCAAGCACAAAAAGAAATAATCCAGCAGTTGAACCAGCTGGATGAGATGAGGCAGCAAGCAAAACAAACCACCATCCTCATGCAAAGACACAGGAAGCAATGGCATGATTCACACATTAAGAAGAAGCACTTCAAGGAAGGTGACTGGGCTTTACTTTTTGATTCAAAATTCAAGGATCATAAAGCTAAGTTCACCACCCATTGGATGGGCCCCTATGAAATTGTTCAGGCTTATGACAATGGTTCAGTCAAGCTCAAAACTATTGATGGAGAAGGTCATTCCTTCACAGTCAATGGTCATCGCCTGAAGCTCTACAACAAGCCCATCAGCAAGCAAGATTTTCTCCATACACTATCTCAGCAAAGAGAGGTTGAGGTACTGCAGCCCTCAGCTGCAGTATCACTGCCTTAGTTTCATTTCCTTTAAATTTCAAAGTTAAAAGAAATAAAAAAAAAAATTATAAGAAAAAAAATATATAAAACAAAAACTAAAAAAAAAATAAAAAAAAAAAAGAATATAAAAAAAAAATAATGGGTTAGATGTGAAAACCAGTCTCTGGCACACTCTAACCTTGAATTCCTACTTGAAAACCAGTCTCTGCCGGGTATGAATTCTCTTTCTTTTGTTTACAGTTTGCTTTATCAGTTGAATCCTGACTTGAGGACAAGTCAAACTTTTAGTCGGGGAGAGAGGCATCAGCATTTTATTACTTTTATCTCTCCCTTGTAAATTCTTCAAGATTTCTTATTCTATATTTTCATTGAAAATTTCCAAAAGACAGCTTGTTCCAGCATTCCAGACTTCAATAAATAAGCTGTTTCGTCATGATTTTATTTCAGAGGGACCTGGTTATAAACATTTTGCAGGGGGACCTGTTTTGTCCAGACAACTATGCTATCAACACCAGCAGTAAGGGACCTGTTTTAAGACATTCAGAAGGGACCTGTTAAAGAAATTGACACCAAGGGCTACTTCAACAGAATTTCATCAAGCTTCTACAAGGATTTGGGCACCAACACTCCATCAAATGCCAAGCTCAGTGAACTTGTAACAATATAAGGAGCTGCATGAACCTCTTCAAAAATTTTCTAAGGGACCTGTTACATCTTCAATTTTTCTCAAAGGACCTGTGCATTCAAGCTTCCTCAGAGGACCTGTTATAACAAGCAAAAGAACAGTTCAAAAAGGGACTAGCTACTCAGCATGTCAATACAATAGCGATCAACAAAAGAGTAATGTGTTTTTGTTCTTAAACATTTAATTTCCTAGATTGATTTTTAATGTAACTTTGATGACTATGAACTGTTATGGTTAGTTTCAAGGACACCTACATCAATCTCCTATCACCCCTTATCCCACCAATTCCCATCATTCCCATACATCAACCTATTCATATCCCTAAAATCCATTACCAACACATCCACCTTGTCATATATCCTACAGTCATACCAACATCCTCTATACAACCGAATACCAACTGAAAAGGGCATGTGGTGAGTTGTGTTTTAAATACAAAGGAGGAGACAGATGTAAAGCGGCCTATATATATTTCACTCCACACAGCCAAATCATAACTTCACCACCCAACGTACCCAATGATCAAAAGGGGCTCCCCGAAATCATACCCAGCATTATAGATACGCTACCAGCACTCTTGTGGTGACATCCATGCAAGCGTACAACACTCCTCTGTTTTTAAATGAATGGTTACGTTGTGAAGTGAGTACAGGGTTATCTCACCATCATTTCCACCTTCGATTCCCATAACTTCCAAAGTGAGAACCAGAAGCAAGGAGCGCCGAAGGGAGTATTACCGTTTGGGTCGATTTACACAGTGAAGATTGAAACCAGTGAGTGCCGAAAGAGGAAAGTATCACCATTCTATTTTGACTCCCATCACAGTCATATCGACCGGCTGAGCATCATATTGAAGACTGAAGGAAGCAATACATCAGGTAACCAAATCGAAATTTCTTTGTTAAAATTGTAAGAATATAGACAGAGAAGGGTTAGAAGCACGACCCTCTGCCACCACCATGACTAATAGGGTCGAACCGAGTGTGTTCGACAGTTCACAATACCATGAGGATTGCATTGAAATTCTCAGAGAAATACAGTGGTTACCATTTCTAGAAAAATTCCATGGAAGTAATGAGGAAGTTACCAAGCAATTTGCCTTCACCTTTAATGGAGAAAAGGCCCTAATAGGTAACTTCTCCTTCAGAATTTCAGAGGATACTATAGCTCAGGCAATAGGGATTAGTCCAGAAGGGGAGAAGTACTTTAAAACCAAGCAATTTAAAGAGAAATCATGGACACAGTTCATGTCTAGATCTAGAGTCTCCTCAGTAAACTGGAAGAAGGGTGTTCCAAGAAGCTGGTTAGTTCATCCTTGGGATGAAATGGTTTACATCCTTCAAAAATTCATAACCTGTGAAGGTAGGTACAGTATTGTTTATCTATACCACATCAAACTACTCCTCCATTTGAAGAAACAATGTGTAATCAGTGTGCCATATTTTCTGCTACAAAGCTTAACTAAGATGTCCAAGACTATCCAGAAGCAGAAGGGGAATGAAGACAAGAGCTTGTACCATTTTGGCTTAATTAAAATCCTCATTGAGCATGAATTGCAGAAAAGAGGGAAACCATGGAAAGAATTCCTAGCTGTCAATCAAATTAGAGATGAGGAAGAAAAAGAAGAAGTGCAAGAGGACTCAGGGTTTATGAAGGACATTGATGAAGAAATTCCAGTATCCAAAGCCAGCAAAGCACCTCTACCTGTGGGCAGCATAAGGACCAGGAACATGCAAAAAGAAGATGCTAAGAGGGCCGAAAAAGACAAAATTTTTACCACTTACTCACGAAGAACAAGGCGGACACCAAAAGCCCAGTTGCAAGAAGACCAGTTTGAATCTCATGCACCTGCACAAATGGATGTTGAGAGTGGTGACCATTCACTACCAGCACCAGAAGTTGACATGGAGGTAGAAAGCAATAACAAACAGGAAAAATGTTCACCGCCTCCCATCAAAAGACAGAAGAAGTTAGAGAAACAAATTGAAGAATTGAAGGAAGAGCTCATGGAAGCTAACATGTTGGAAAAAGTTATTAAAAGAGAAAATGAAATGCTCCGGGCGCAAAGCAAAGAAACACAGAAGAAGAATGAAAAGTTAAAGGAAAGAATCAGCGAATTGGAGGCCGAGCAAACTGAGATTTCTAACTGGGCCACTAAGTGGTATAATCAGAAGAAGACCCTTAAAGAAAAATATAAAAAGTTAAAGCAGGAGCTCAAGGGACAGAAAGATAACCAGGTGAAAAAGAAAGTGGACACCTTGCTCAAGGCAGCAGAGATCCAGGCAGGGACAGAGTTCAAGGGAAGCACTTCGGGGGTAGCATGAGAACATGCTAATCCTTAAGTCGGGGAGAGATGTTGGTATCATCCCAAGACCCTTTTTCCTCCCAAAAACATATCATTTATCCATTCATTTTCATCATATATCCACATGAATCCTTGAAAATTGATTATTAATAGTCTTATAGTTATTAAATTGCATAGAAATTGATTTAGGGGTTTTATGTTGAAGAACTAGAAGTTTTTGATGAAATGGTTACAGGAAGTTCCCACATCCTGTAATAAGCTTATCGTTTGACATGTGGCGCAACAGTTGGGCTAGAACGAAAGGCATGGACGAAAAGCAGAATGTCCAAGCATGGACAAACACCTATCTCCCAGCCGAATCGATCCTCCTATATGTGCGGTCAACTCAAGTCAAAGCATGGCACCTGGCAGACAAAAGTAGCAACAACAGCTCATTCTATTTTTATTTGGTTTTTGTTCTTTTTGAAAACACTTAGGATAGAAACATTTTGAAAAGGCTTGATGTAATAAAAGCGGCAACAGCCGAATGTACATTCATTGTAGCAATGACATGGCTGTGGATATACATATGTAAATACAGTCCGGTTAATGGTTAATGTTTAATCGTTGAATCGTTCCAGAACAGAGTTTTAAGTTTAATACTAAGACCTATTCACAGTTACGACTTGTGTATCTCGTGCATTGATTTGGTAGCCGGTCGATTATAAGCCAGTGTATCCCTGGAACGCGGACGGGCCCTACGTTCAATCGGTACGCTGTCCATTTATTTCATTTACATTTCGGTTATCGTATGGTTTGCACAGTGATTGGATTTCGATTTCAATAGGTTTTATACGGTTTGCATAATAGTTACAATTACATAGCGTTCGATTTCCATAGCTTTCGATTTCCATTGAATGTATATGGTTTGCGTTTATGGTTATGCTGCACAGTGATCACTGAGATTTGGAAGTGCGTCCTATAAGGGATTCGATCCCTGTGTGTCTTGTAAAAGCACCATCATAAACTCTGTTTTTATTCCACAATTCATTTATGCTTTCTATATAGTTTGACATAGTGTCAATATCATTGAATGCTGTGTGTTTACTGAACAAGGGTTTTCTGGGTAATATCTTTGTAAGGAGATTAAAATCATTGTTACAGTCATACACAGTGCTTAGGTTTGCACAGTCATACACAGTGCTTAGGTTTAGTGTTTAATTTGGTAAATGCATCTCATGACAAGCATTGTAATCAAGTATATCAGTAGGGTAATCTGAGTGTTTGAATGATAGGCTACATATTCCAGTCTTCCGTAAAGAAGCCTTGTAACCTACATCATAATCACTTGGCCAACAATCCTTTATGTCTATATATTTTAGACCATGCCTCTAAGCTTACGCACCTTGGTCGATATTAAATCTAGAGTCTAGCCTAGTACCCTAGCTAGAACACTACAAGCATGTGGAGATAGTACTGAGTACTTGTGAGGAGTATTGTACTATGTATTGTTACATGATTCAATCAATATAATATATAGATAGTTGGGGTTTTTAGCGAGATGCTTTCCTCGGGATACATACTGTGTTAATGAGTTTGATTTATGCTTCTATGTGCGCCTGTGAATGTTTCTGCTTCTGTAAATTGATGATCAACGTAGAGGAGGTTATGCATTATGCATGTTCCTCTTATAAGTGTATAATCAGGATAATCTCTGTGAATATGTGTCATATTATTCAAAATTTCTACACAATCTGAACTCCCCGCATCAATACCAGTGCTCCCCGAACCATCTTGCAAGTATCCTTCTCGAACACTGTTTTTACACCTGCATCATCCAGCTTGCTTATAGAAATCAGATTTTTGGCTAATGTAGGAATATGCAAAACACCCAGAAGTGTTCTAACCCTTCCACCTTGCAACTTCAACTTTACTTTTTCGCGACCAACGATTCTAGCCTTCCTATCATCCCCTAATAAGACATCACCACCATCATATTTCTCATACTCACAGAACCACTCTCTTTGGGGAGTGAAGTGAAAGGATGCACCTCAGTCAATCAACCATGCCTCATGATCTACACGTGTACTTCAAGAAGCCAAGTACACATCCCCACCTTCATCTGAGGTGGTTTTTGCCTCTGTAGAAGGAGCATCATCAGATCCCTTTCCTTTATCAGGAGCTTTAGATTTACAATCCCTTTTGTAGTGCCCTTCCTTTCCACATTTCCAGGACACCACCTTTACAGGTTTTCTTGGAGATTTAGATCTCCCACTCGATGACTTATTTTTGTTTCTGTTCTGGGACCGTCCTCATACAGACAAGGCATCACCATTTTGGCTCTCCATATTTTTCCGTCTCATCTCCTCCGCCAGCAAGGATGAGACTATTTCATCAAATTGCAAGGTAGTTGTATTACTACCTATTGCAATAACCAGACTATCACACGAATTTGGTAGAGAACACAACAAACTGATGCACGTATCTTCATTTGAAATTCTAATATCAATGGATAATAACTGACTTACCACAATATTAAATACGTTCAGATGCTCTGTCACCGAGTCTCCATCTTTCATCCTCAAGTTATACAGCTTTTTCCGCAGGAACAGTTTATTCACCAGAGACTTAGATTGGTATAAAGTCCCTAACTTGTCCCACAAAGCCTTTGCCGTAGCTTCCCCTGATACATTCAACAATATTGAATCTAAGACACACAATCGTATTGTGCTCTTTGCCTTCCGATCCAACTTCTTCCATTCTTCATCGAACACTCCCGTTGGTTTAGTACTCGGATATACCACAATCCACTAATCTTTATCCACCAATAGATCCTCCATCTTGAGTTTCCATAACTCAAAACTCTGACCATTAAATTTCTCGATCTCTATCTTCCCACTGCTCGCCATCTTCTTTCACCACCAGAATCGATCTCGCAGATCTCCCACTGAACAGGGTCTACCACAGGCTAGAGCGAAACCCCTCAGCAACAAAGGTGTCCCCTTGAAGCCAAAACAACTCTGATACCAAATGTAGGTTTTAACCCTGTACAAAAATTACCTGCATACGAATTCTAAAACACAGAAAATAAGCAATGCAAGAGCATAACACATAAAACACACATACACAGCGATTTTCCCCTGGATCCCAAAACCGGGACCACTAGATTGATTTTTCATTATGTTCCTTTCAATGTTACAATACATATTTATACATGCTGAAGCATCCAATACCATGGACCGAAAACCATCGCGTCCAAAACAATGGACTGAAAACCATCGCGTCCAAAACCATGTGCGAAAATCATGCACAAAACCATAGGTAGGTTCGTCCAACCTAATATAGGGTCCAAAAAACAAAATTTTCCGGGGTGCTACCCTGGACCCCATAGAGGGGGGTTACCTGCACCCCTCAAACCCCCTGTGACCCCCCCGCTACGCAATCGGCACAACGAAGGGGGGGCTCTGCCCCCCCTCTAACCCCCCGGTTAACTACGTGGGCTAGTCGTGGAAAGAATATAACACAACCCAACACCTTTCTACAACAACTCTTGAATCTGCCTCTTGATTTCATCGTTCTCCAGAACAGAGAATTGATAGATCGGCCCGTTGGGTAGCGGTGCGCTCGAGGTCAGATTGATGAAGTGTTATGCTCTCTTCATCTCCTATGTCATCAAGCTCTCAAAATATGATATAGAAACATGCCTTGAACACAAGCATTAGCCTTTGAAATTATTCTGCAACTAGGCACTCAACCTCTAGGCTCTACACATACTTCAACTCTGCAATATGAGCACTAAGTAACCTCACAAATGGTATAGGTGCTCCTCTATTTAAACAAATTCTCCATCTTCTCCACTACTCACTTGATTAATGTGTTCACACCTCAAAAACTTGATTCTCCAGTTGATTTAGTCAATAGAAGCTTCTCCATAAAATTACAATTAATTTCCTTAAAATAAAATCGTGAAATAGCTTAAAAGCACGAGGAATCCGAAGGCAATTTTGACTTATAGGCCCAGTCACTACCTTAACAGTGCCCTGCATGTGAATAGAGCTATAACTCTCCATTGGGCTTGCCCTACCAGTGACTAGAACCTAAGACCACTCCCTTGACCCATCAAGCTTGCGACTATGGTAGAGGATGGTCAAAGTCAACTTTCTTCAACTCATAACCTGCCCAAACTTGTTCTACTTCTTTTCAAAATTCTGTAGGACATTAGGGACTCATTGTAGCCACTGTAACATTCCAACAAACCACTGATCAATCTCCATCATCAACACAAATCAAACTAGGTGTACTTGAATGTCATCAATCAGTTGCACTAGCATATAGGCCATCAAACCGCTTCACAATTTCTCCAACACTTGCACTAACATCATCTACAACCATTGATGAATTCCTACAAAAAATACACAAGCCAAGTGTGTATGCCTAACATGTTATCAACAACCAAAAACCACCACAACCAAGCAACATAAGAAACCATATAAACCAATGCATATAATATCCAACACAAGTCCGGTTGACATCAATTCCAACCATTAGTCACTGCAACACTCATCAAATTCAATGCAGCCTCCAACGCCATGCTATTATTTTGACATCAATGCTAACCAAACAAACCATCACAAGATCAATGCCAGTAATGCATTTTCATCTTTTGCATAATGAAATTAATTCAATACTAAACATATAAGACATTTCAAACTTTACAAGACTAAAACATATAACATATTTTAAACTCTATAGTAAATGAAGGGTTCACTATTCACAAATGTAATATGTTGCGACATTTTTTCGTCGATTCAACGAATCGACATGTAGTCAGAAATGGGAAGTGCTGCCATGTACAAAAAGTTGTTTCTATCAAATACAACATACCAACATCGACTAGTAGTTGGTACCAACCCAACCATCAACTCATTTTTTAGTAGAGATAGATCCCCACGTCTCAGCACAATATTTCTTTGTGGTTGTCCTTGCACACTTTCGACTTAGATTTATTATTGACAACCTATACACTAGCTGTCATTATGATAAATAATACACATTTAATTTGGTTTGTAAATTTCTCACACTTAGGGTATGTATATCGATGATATTAAAGAAAGATCAAAGTGTGAAGTAAATGGAGGAGGAGGTTTTGGAATTTCAAGATTTATTTCCACTATTTCCTGTAAACCCTGGATTTGGTAATCTTGAATTTCTATTTATTGAGATTTTCCTATATAATAGATTTCACATGCGAAATAGTAACATACGATGATTATTTAGCATATCTATAAATCCACAGTTAAAGGGCATTGAAAATGTTATTGATTGAGAGAATATTTTGAAAGTACAAAGCAGAATTGTCCAACAAAAAAAGAAAAGAATTCGTTTGCACTAATATAATTAATTCACTTTTGTTGATGAGAACCTTTTGTGCTTGGTTGCGTATGACCGATATGTGAACTTTTCAATGGAAGAGAAGAACAACAATAAGATTTGGTTTAGCGGATTTGCGAATGCTGCATATGTTTCATAAGTGTTTGATTTCAAAGAAATCATTTATTTGTGTGGAAACAATTTTGATCCAAAACAAGAACAATTATGCTAGAAATGAAGAAGAGTCCAATTCATCTGACTCCCGAGGAATTCAGATTGATATTCAAGCTACCAGAATTGGATATGTGCCTAAAATTCTCAGAAGAAAATAGTTTTTTGGAGTCACAAGCAAGCATGATGGATATTATTTGAAAATTCATTTCACAAAATTCTCAAGTTCCTTTTGATCTTTCTTTTCTAGATTTATTTGATTAGACATATGTTTAGAGACTTTTGTTGGCTTTGTTCCCACCTGATGGGCTAAGAAACTACAATGAATGTCCCAAAATCCATTCTCTATCTGCTCTATTACTCATATAAAAAATATTGTTTATTCGACTGAGTGGATCTTATTTCAAATGAATTATCTTTTCTATTATCCAATTTATCCAAATGAAATAGATTCATTATGGTGGCAGTATGGTGTCTAATAATATCCTTCATCTCTAGCCATGTCTTTCATGACTTACCCCATAAACCTAAATTCAATTCCAACAGAGAACCGATGTAGTTCTAGTATCCTATACAGTGGAAGCAACAATATTCTTTAATGTTTTGTCTATCTAAGATGTCTTTGTAAATAAAATCATCTGCATGATAACTAAACAAAAGCCCCATTGAATATATGCCCAAGCCCAAGTTTTCCTTTGGGGCAAAGTGGTGCATGAAGAAAGAGAAAATAGTATGGAAATTCAAATTTATGGGTTTAAAGGTAAACCGTTGTTGCTGCCAAAAATGGTTATAGATAACTATTTTATCACCAAAGTCTGCAGACAATACCTTAATTTTCTAGTTATATTTGAACAGAAAAATAAAAGACAATTTATTTCTTTGCCAATCACTATTGGACAAGTCACTACGAAGAATGTGACTCATGTTGTAGAGATTGTAGAGTCATTGGATTCTATTACCTTAAGAGAAGTTGAATCCCGCCAAGTCTTTGATCCCGAAGGCCTATTTACCGCACACCAAGGTATTATTAAATATGGGAACTTATTTAAAATATTTATAAAGGAAAGTGAGGAGAGTCATATTGCTTTGAGCAAAAATTCAAGAACTAGTGATGGATACTAAAGAAATTTTTGAAGAAGCTAGTGTCAACACATAAACAAAAAAAAGAATAAGCAAAGAGTCACAAATCATATGCATCAATCTCAACCTTGCACATGTAGTACTGGTATGACTTCATCCTCCATTCAAAGGAAGAGAAAGGATACTGCAAGTGAAAAATTAGTTCATTATTAGCTATCAGGTGGTGGAGACGACGAAAAGTCTCCTCAAAGATTAATTCCAGACAGAAAAAAAAATGACTGAATCAACCAAATCCAAAAGTCCCCCCAAAACAGGAAGAATTAAACAAGCAATGATTGTGGAAATTAAGAGTGTTATAATGCCTTATTGGGTTAGTATTTGTTTAGTAGAAAATCAAAAAATAATGGAGAAAATTGCCAAAGAAGTCATTACGCTCGATGACCTCCTTGTCACTTTGCAAGATGCAAGCTATAACACGGGCAGTGAAAATTGAGAATTGAAAAAGTAAAGGACCATAATAAAAAGGTTATTGATAAAGTAGAAATAGATGTTGATGTGTTTGGGGTTGTAGCCACCAAACTCATGAAATTGCATCAAGCTACTGGTAACGCACTTGTAGAGTCTATTGTCCAAAAACAAGCAAAGAACCTGATACTGAAAGAAAGAATAAACGAGCTAGAAGATTATTTAAATATGATTCCTTTGTTAATAACTCCATTGGTAATATAGGCACCACCATCGAAAATTTATACTCTTGGCACATCCCATAGATCTAATAAAGTTGTCAAACTCCTTAATGTAGTTAAATCGTATATTACCACTAATATATGCCAAAAGGTGGAAATTATTGAACATGCATGGCAAGCAACTTCTGATCTAATATGTTTAGCAAAAAGAATTAACTCATTTGTTGATTTGTATAAAACTAATGTTAAAGAATACAAGCATTTCATTGACAATGACTTACTTTTAGCCAAAGACTTCATTTGTCTTCTGATCTAGACAAATAAAATAGAGGACTCCCAAATGTTAATCAAATGAAGCAAATCAGAGATGGATGGTCTAAAGAATCAACACACTAGAAAACATTATTTTTGAATGTGACAACATAAACATTAAAAGAGATGATGCCTTTCTCACGACAGTATAGATTGTTCAGGATCTAAAAGGTCCACACATCATATGCGATTTTGAATTAATTTCAAGAGATAAGCTAATCGCTGAATTGGAGATTCTAAGAGTCAACGGCAAGAGATTTTGATGATATAAATGATTTTTATACAAAATAAATTAGCAATTAGCTAATTATTTTTATTAGTATTAATGAAGAGAAGTTTGTCTCGACTGCTCAATTGTAAAAAGAGGCTATGGAAATTGAGAAAAATATATTTAATGAACATATTAAGCAAGAGATTACGATCACTCCAATGAAATATTTCATTAAAACTATGTTGGAAATTTTCCTTCAAGGAATCATGGATTTGAAAGATAGTTGATAGTCAAGCAATCATGTCCTATGCTTTAACATATTGTGAGTGTTCTTAAATCTTGGCACATTCAATTTTCTATTTACTAGTACTTAATTATTGAGATTTGTTGGTTGTGTTATCGTGGCCTAAGCTAATTGTTGGATGCAGGTTTTTTTTGTTTTTTTTGTTGTTTTGTTTTGTTTTGGTTTTTTTTTTTTGGTCCAGGGAAAAATCATAATCTTTCATTAGTTTTGAAAAATTACATATAGTAGATGCCATAGGCATATGCATAATTGTTGGTCGAAACCAGTTCATAGTTGGACAAAAAATATTATGTGTTGAAGCCATAAACATAAGAGTGATGTACATATTCACCACGGGGGGTGATTCAGAGTTTCATAAACAGGATAGGTTTTCATCATAAATATATACATATATAACAAAACATTGAGCCACTTGTTCATAAAAAATTGTTGGATGCAGTTTCTTGTTTTCTCTTACAATTACCTTTTTCCATATTACGATTCATGGGATCCCAATCCTAGTCCCCATTGGGACTAATGCATTTACTTTTGTGATTAAGTAGCAGGATTTTGATGAGTTCTTTAGATGCCAAACATAAATGTAGGTTTAGTTACATAATCCCTTCCATCTGCACATGCCTTCTTAATATTAGATATCTTTGTTTCAGAGATAAATTAATTGTGTTTACTTAATTTATTAGAGAACAATTATTGCTAATTTTCCCCATAATGCAGGAGGGAATAGTTAAAGAGAGACGATGCTAGAATAATAGAGTGAATGAGATGGTGAGTTGAGTTTTTGAACATTCTCATTATTGATATAAGCGACTTCCCATAAATTAGGGTTCTTAATGTTTTGCATAAGACCTTGTATGGATTTGAATTATGCAGAGTTTCCCAAAAACATTAATAGAACATAAGTTTTCAAGGATATGATTTTAAATTCTATATTATATCTAATCTTTTGTTATTGATCACAATGAAAATGAATGCTCGAGAATAGTTTAGGATTTTAGATATATGTTCCATGTATATTATTTATTTTAATCATAGTTATGATGATTGGAATTTGAATCTCGATACAGTTCTTGTTATTATAATTGTGTTGTCTATTGTTCAAGACTTATGTTTTGAGCTCTTATATTACATAATACATAAATCTTCCAAGATTACAAAGCTAACATGTTGATGTTCATTAAAAAATTCAATGAAAATACATAATGTGCAACAACTTTTATTATTTTCATTATCAAACCAACTTTTATTATTTTCATTATCAAACCTTTGTAGTTCTATTTACTATGAACTTAAAAAGATGTTATATGTTTTAATATTTTAAATTTGTGCAGAGTGTGGAGGTGTGAAAAGGGATTTCAATTTGCTTCTACCGTATCTTCACACTCCACACAATGAAAACTTCTTCCACACCTTGGAATGAAATTGATATATTGATTTTTTGTGTCTTAAATTTTCGGGTATACATTTGCTTGATATATAATACTGTTTGGTGTTTGTCTCACTTCCATTTAATATTAATTCTTTATTATTTGATAATGTACAACAACTTTTATTATTTTGATTATTGAATTAAATGTTTTAATGATAAGCACAATGAAAACTTCCTCCGCTCTCCGCACAATAAAAGATTCCTCCCTCTCCACACTTTGTACAATAAAAACGCTGACCCTTATATGAAAATTTGTGATTAAAAAATGTGAAAATCACATCTTGGATGGGGCTCAGAGAATTCACTGTGCACACTCTTGCTTTCCTCATATTTGTTTTTTTAGTGTTTTGATAAGTTCTTCTAAATATGCGATTAAATTTGAGGATTGTTTTTTTCATGCAAAACGCTTAGAGCCTCGAACCTATATCAAATTGACTACAAAAAAATGAAAGTTTTACCTTTGATGATGCTATTAAATTTATGCATTATTCAACATGTTTTTGTTTCTTTTCTATGTCCTTTTCTTGATGAAATTCATTTCAAGAAAAAATCCATATTCTCCATAACATTGATACATTGTGAGGAGTGCGAAGAATTATGTGTTTTAATTTTTTATTTTTGATTAAGTTAATTTCATTGAGAAATTTTTTTAAATTTTTAGTGTGTGGAATAAAGGATTTGCAGAATAAGCATATGTGCGGGAAAAAGCAAGTGCGGAAGAAGTAGAATGAAAGCCTCCTCTATACTTGGTACAATAAAATATTTATCCCCACCTCTGCACTTTGTACAATGATAGTGTTTGTCACACCTTCACACTTCACACAATGAAATATTCTTCCCCACCTCTGCCCTTTGTATAATGAAATCGTTCACCACACCTAGGAACTCCACACAATAAAAGATTTCTCTGCATCTCAAAGTGAATTCGGGGAAACTGCTACAATGATTGCAAAGTGTGTATGTTTCAGGGTTTGGCTTTCATTGTTTAGAGTGCATAGGTGTGGAGTGCATGGTTTGGCTCTCTGCATCTCAGAGTGAACCTGGGGGAACTACTATAATGATTGCAAAGTGTGCATATCTCACGATTTGGCTTTCATTTTGTGGACTGCAGAGGTATGGAATAAGCTTTCATTCTACTTCTGCACTTACGTGCAACCACATCTCTGCACTCCACACAATGAAAGCTATTTTCGTCCCTCAAAGTGAAATTGATATATTAATTTTGTAGAACTTAAATTTCCACGCACGAACTTGCTCCTTGCCTCGATTTAATCTAATTGATTAATATGTATTTTAGATGTTAATAGCCCGACTAAGTCTTAATTTTTTCAATACTAATTGTGGAGTCCAGTGATCTGATGAGCGATTTTCAAAACTATGTTCGTCAACTTTGATCAATCATTGGATTATCGAATTATATGTTTTAATATTTTAATTTTAATTGAGTTAATTTTATTGTACCCATTGCTTCCTCTGCATTTCGTACAATGAAAGCATTCGTTGTCCCTTTTCACTCTGCACAATGAGATTAACTCAATTAAAATTCATATTAGGTGCAAGTCCATACACAAAAATTTAAGTCCCACAAAATTAACATATCAATTCCATGTACTGTACAAAATCAGGGTTTAGCTTTTATTGTGCAAAATGTGAAGATGTAGAGAAAGGTTTCATTGCACAGAGTGGAGAAATGTAGTGTTCTCAAATAACGACACACTTTGCACAATTAGGGTTTATCTTTCATTCTGCAAAACACAGAGGTACGGAGAAAGCTTTCATTGTATTACAACGACTTTTATTATTTTGATTATTGAATTAAATGTTTTAATCTTAAGCACAATGAAAGCTTTTGCTCTGCACACCCATTCTCTTGCACTACAATTTTCTCATACACATTATTAATTGAACATATTAATCAATTAATTAATGACTTTTACTTATTAATGCATGTGAGAAAGAAGCGTTGTGCGGAGGAACTGGTGTGCAGGACAAAGAACATAAACTTTTTTTCTACAATGTTTCGAATCTCCGCATACATTTTCGCATATTACATATTAATCAATTAATTAGTAGTTTTTATTTAGAAATGTGGAGGTGCAGAGAAAGCTTTCATTGTGTGTATTGTGGGAATTTTACGGAGTGTGGATGTGTGAACGAAACTATGTGAAGGTGGCTTTCATTACACGCGGAGGAAAATTATGCAAAAGTGGCTTTCATTACACATAGTATAGAGGTGTAGAGGTGGAAATATCGATATATTGTGGAAATGGGGTCATCCTCAACTAACCACAAAATGTTGACCCCACACAAAAAAAGCTAGCCTTAATCAATTAATTAACGATAAAAACATAAACTATAATGCATTGCGGCGATTAATCTTGTTTGTTATCATATGGCGATTAATCTTGTTTGTTAGAAAATACAAGTTAACCTAACTATTTTTTGGGTCCGCCGTAACCAAAACATGAATTTTATTTTTTTGGATGAGGATTATAATTCTTGAGTGGGGTAATGAATCTAGCCTTTGAATGAGATTGTGAGCATGTGATAATATGAATTAGATTCGTAGTGGGCACTACCTCATAACTTTATTATTGTCTACCATTATTGCGATATCTAATCCTTGGGCATAGGTTTGTTACATGTCATAGTACGACTGTATTATTGACCACCATTATTGCAATATGTAATCCGTGGGAATATACTCTGCTACACGCAAGTCTCTCACGTTTGAACATTGCAACTAATCATTTTCGCAACGAAGTTAGCGCACTAAATAAAAAATTCTCCATAACATACTACTAATCGAGCATGGTAATAAAGAAAACGTTGGGTAGGTCGATTGAAATGTTTCATGTGTGTACGGTGCACCAACATGGTCTTTTTGACGTCACAAATATGATATCAGCCTCTGGATTCTAGATCAGAAATATACTCTTTTCTATTTTGGATCATTATAAATATCTCTCCACAGTAAAATAAATTTGGGACCTACTTGATATATAGCGTTCATTGATGTATTCGGCTTAATTCTCATAAAGGGATGGACACCTACCATAGGGGTTTTATTTTAATAACGGAGTTCAGAAGGGACAAGACACTGAGCGTTATAGAATCACATAGTGTGCGAGATATTATTTTTAAGCATATAACACAATTTATATCATTTAAAAAAATATGCTAAACAAACATCATTACATTTGTATATAAATACCAATACTTTATCATAAATAAAAACTATGAGAAAAATCAATATCATAATCCATTTATTAAATGAATAGTGTAGGGCCGGATTACAGTAGGGTCAGTGCATGATGCCAGCTTTTAATAGGTATACAATGTCAATTAGGTGGTTCTATATTTTTCCCTTGCATTTTGTACAAATATAATATGTACAATAAATTGTAGCATGAATACTACCAGAAATTGCTGTGCAGCTTCCTGTCGTACAGGTACCGACGCCCACTGATTGGAAAAATAAATTGCCGATCGCCATTAGTTTAGCTGAGTGGCGATAGGATGGAATCTGACGGTCATTTTGTGATAAAATGATCAATATGGACATTAGAGTTGTAGGTGCTTCAGATTTGAAATCCCCGAGCATGGTGAAGATAGGTAACATATAATACGGACGGGTTCCCCCGGTCAGTAAGACCGTCCATTAAAAATCCGGTTAAAGGTAAAAGAATTATGGAGTGATGAAATTAAAAGATCCATCACGTGATACATTTAAAATCAATAGCATTGACTGGCAATTTAAAATTTTATGATGGAGAAGCCAAAGAGAGGATGATCTGGTCGTCTGATTCCTTCTCTGCTTTGCAAGGCAATGTCGCCGGGTTCATCGTGGTGTAAGGAGCCGCTCTGTTGAATCTGTACTCGCACAGAAAACATTGATCAAGTTAATACAAGTTTTCTTATTAAATTATTTAAAGAAACCTACCTTAGTCACAATTGGTAAATTATTTATTAGTCTCGTAAACTATTCAGACTTATAAGTACAGGGGAGTAAATTGTTGACGGTTTAGAGTATGATTAGGTACCTCTCTTTTCGCTTTCGGAGGAAGCATTGCAGAGATAGTTTCCTCGCAATTTCCAGGCCTGCACGCGGAAGACGGAATCCATGTTAGAAACAATTATACATTTTAAAAGCCTTTCTATCTTCTCACATTCTATCCAGCCCTTAATCTTCAGTATAAAATAACGTGCTTTACGCGTCTTACCTAGTGGCGGTGTTTGAGGTTGATTTTCACGGACAGGGTTCGATGGAGGATTGGAAGGCAGTGGTTTCGATATCTGATCGATTTTACTGCTGGAAATTGTAAATGTTGTGTTCCTCGAGCTATTGGCGCTGGCAAGATTCATAATGCCTTGAGCCTGACAAGAAAATGGCAAAGGTACTCCGTCAGAAATAAAATAAAGATAAAAGGACTACAGATTCAAACATTTTGTGAAAATTTAAAGAAATTTATAAAATAAAGCTAAAAGGACTAAAGATTCAAATATTTTGTGAAAATTTACAGAAAGTTTCTGTTAATGCATTAAATTTATTGCTCGGATCGAATAATACCTTCTCAGCCGAGACATCGTAAACATTCATCGCTCCGTTATAAAAAATAGTGAGTTGAGTTGTGGATGGTTGCTCCGGAACTTTTGATGCAACAGATCTGCGGAAATTAGTCCAAATAACAGAAAGTTAGCTCCCACAGCTAGCAAGATTTCCTTAAAATACAAAATAACAAATGTCCGGATATGAAAATACCTCGAATCCGGATCAATTTGGCCGATTGCAAAAGGCAAAGATACTTTATTTTCTGTAACTTCAAGGTTAGAACCGAGAGAGGAACAAGGCTTTATTGGAAACAATTCCAATATTTCCGTGTGATTCGATGCCTCAAATTGTGAATTAAAGTCCTCCGCCTCAACACGAGCAAAATCAGCCTTCTTGTCATCCGAATGTCCGATCGACGAAAGAACTTTTTGCATCATCTCAGGTTTAATCCGCCCCAGGCCTTGCAAGACTGTTGCATTTATCAAAAACAAAATACAAAATCAGCCAAACATTCTACAAGAACAATAACGGGAGACACATTTATAAAAGACGGCATGTTGCATTGGCCAATTTAAGACAATTCAAAGCCTTTGCAAAAGAAAGCATACATCTCGGCTTCGCTAGCTGTTTATCAGGGACGAATTTCAAACTTGTACTGCAATTCATGACCGTTTTGTTTGCTTCGAAGGCGTTCTGAAAGCGTCGAAACTCTGAAGCCATGCTGCACTTGTTGACCTAGCTTGCAAACTCAAACGCGTAGAAACAAAATACACCTTTTTATCAAAGGTCTGCTACTCCAGGGGATCAATCAAAGCGCCGAATAAATGGAAGCAATGCTACATAATCCGTGGCGAAGAAGAAAATAAATAATCGGCATTCAGAGGTGGGATTAGGTAGAGGAAGAGGCTGCCTTGCAAGCTATATAGCTATATATTTCCGCATGTGGACCTATTGGAGATCATTTTTCTTCTAAAAGTAAAACCCGTGTTCCTGGTGTAGAATGACGGTAGAAGTCCTGTCGAAAAACGCCAGAACGATTTCGAAACCTGGAAAGTTCTCCACCAACAACATAACATTATTCTTTATACTAACTGGGAAAAGAGGCGAGGACGGCATTGACAGCGTGTTAAATGAGCACGAGGAGGGCGGTTTTATTGCTATCTTTGACGGGGGAAAGAGGCGTGAGTCGGTCGTGACGGGAAATGAGTGGATGGGACGGGCAGAAAGGAAAAAGTCGGCGAGCATGTGTGTCTGCCATCCATGTGCTCCTTTTGCTGCTGCAAAGTGGGGCAGGAAGACTTTGATGTGTCCGTTACGATATGTCAATATTTGAACTTAATTTGTGGTCGTAGCACAAAACGTGTGGTACAATTTTCCACGGATTTCACGGAACGAATCCCATTGCTCATCTCTAGCACGTCAAAAAAACGTGTAAAGCAGTTTTGCCTTAATATTAACATACTAATGCTTCATTATATGAATGACTAAAAGGGAGAAAATTAAAATTTCTTTTGTGGTTTAACGGACTTTTATGATGGGGACAGTTAACAATAGGAAACACAGGAGTCACCAAATTAGAATTTCTTTGTGGTTTAACGGACTTTTATGTTGAGGAGAGTTCACAATAGGAAACACAGGAGTCACCAAATTAGAATTTTTGTGGTTTAATGGAGACTTTTATGACGAGGACAGTTAACAATACGAAACACAGGAGTCACCAAATTAGAATTTCTTTGTTGTTTAATGGACTTTTATGATGAGGAGAGTTAACAACGAGAAATATAGGAGTCATGGTGGGAAAATGTTTATTTTAAAATAAAGTTTTTGAAATTTAAATTTAATTATCAAATAATGGTTTGGATGGTAAGGTTTAATTTTTACGAATTATTTTAGATTTTATTTTGTTGAGTAGTAATTATAAATTAAAAAAATAATTTAAAATAAATAAAAATAGTTATTAATTAATTAATTTAAAATGTCATATGAATAAGTATCATATGAAATGAAATGAGTTATGATTTTTTAGACATGTAGTATTGATAAGTCATGATATTGTAATAAAGTATGGTTACAAGTTAACAATCTCCATAATAAAGTGGAGATGAATTTCCATGATTAAGAATCATATTACATGTATTTTTAAATGTATATATGTTTAACTAGTATACCAACATATATCAATGTTAATTAAAGAGTCTAGTTGCATCAAATCTCTCAATATATAAATATTTTTTTGAGTGTAAAATTTCAGGAAAAGTTTACACCACAAAATATTTGATTCCTTTGGATACTTGGTAGATCTTAGTAAATTTAGAATTAAAATGAATGTACACTTGTTCTTAATAATATTATTTATATTTATATGAATTTCACATCTCTATATATTGAAATTCTTTTATTTTCACTTTCATTAAAAAATTTGATAATATATTTGTTTGATAAATTTTTTGATTTAATTATTTAATGTAGCATGCACAACATTAATGATATATATAGATAAATAAAAAAAATATATAACTAAAAAAAAATGTAAATATTGAATTAAATTTTTATATACTTAATAATTAAATTTAAATACAGAGTTTTAAAATATAATAGTTAA
Source organism: Pinus tabuliformis (assembly GCA_031772625.1). NCBI lineage: Eukaryota > Viridiplantae > Streptophyta > Pinopsida > Pinales > Pinaceae > Pinus > Pinus tabuliformis. Next base: position 812,091,940 of record CM062808.1, on the reverse strand, counting down.
CAATATGAATCATTATTTTAATTTATATGTCAAATAAATATATAGAGGAAAAACACACTCTTTACTTTTGAGATGTGTTTACTATACTAACCCACTTCTCTAGTACAATTACAAAAATAAGGCAAAGTAATAATTTGTCTTTGACTTTCTTTTAATTTTTTCGAGCATTCTCCTAAAACCATGTCCTTCTCCTTAAGCTAGTTGCTTTACAAAAATAAGGCAAAGTAATAATTTGTCTTTGACTTTCTTTTAATTTTTTCGAGCATTCTCCTAAAACCATGTCCTTCTTCTTAAGCTAGTTGCTTTACAAAAATAAGGCAAAGTAATAATTTGTCTTTGACTTTCTTTTAATTTTTTCGAGCATTCTCCTAAAACCATGTCCTTCTCCTTAAGCTAGTTGCTTTCTTCTTGAATCCTTCTGAATGGTTTTTGAGGGCTTCAAATCACCTTTCTGGAAGGAACTTTAAAGTCAAAATTCTAGAGATCCATTTACTTCTTCAGCCCTTGAACTTCCTCTGCCATAATGTGATCAAAATTTACTCAACCACTTTATTTGCAATCTTGCTTTCTATGTCACTAAGATTATGTGTAGGTTACTCACTGATGGTTATAGAGCTAAAGTCACCTATTCTATGTGTGTCTCTTGTCATCTTTAATCTCTCCATCCATCTTTTTTCTTGTTTGACTTCTTTCTTGAGAACCTTCAATGTTAAAAAATCGAAAGTTAGTCTAGTCTTTCAATTCAATGGTTAGAGAGTAATGAATTCAAGACTAGTTTTCACAATTGCTAAAATTGTAGTTTTTCTTTTTTGACTTCTCTCTTGAGAACATTCAATGTTAAGAAATTGAAAGTTATTCCAGTCTTACAATTCAATTCAATGGTAAGAGAGACCAATTTAAGATTAGTGATACATGGTATATGTGGCACAAGTATAATATGGTATATAATGTACCATTATTAAGTAAATGAATAATAGTGAAATCAATATAATCATAATGAAAAAGTATAACGATAAAATTCTCTAAAAGAAACTAACAACTAATTCCAATGTCAATGATGAATAACTGAACAAACTTGAATCTTTGATTGGATAGTTATGAACATGGGACAATTGACAAGCTTTCTCTTCAAAATTGGTCGACGTTGAATTAATCATGTCATTAGCTTGTCTTTTGTGCATGGTTTGGATCCAAGATCAATTGCAACAATGTTTTCTAATGCAAAATTCATTGGTGATAAGCAAATCAATACAAAAGATTGCTTCATCCTTAAGCTTTCAATAGATTTGTTAATGTAATTGACATCTAGGAGTGATGGTCTTGCAAACATTATTAGGCATGTTATTTTTGGCTACTTCAGCCAAAGAAGTGGGCTTTTGATTTACATGGAGGATTCTCATCTTACTCGCATTCAATCCACTAGAGGTGATGCAATTTACCAGGAAACAACAATAATGTAAGGCCCTATCCTAGGGTCTTCTAACATATCTACATTCTCTGGGAATTTAACTTCAATAAGAGGCAAAAATTTACTTTCTTACAAGACATTTAAACAATGATAATTTTACCATTTCTTACAAGACATTTAAACAATGATAATTTACCATTTACACTCTAATCTCTATAACTTTATAGTGAACATTTCATTCCTATAACTTACATGAGTAATCTATGCATGGAGGAATACCTGTACCGATGGCCGGTGGAGATGCCCTCGAGCTGTTGCGTTTGTTGAAACACTCCTCTCGACTCCCAACTGGATTTACCTCCTAGCCAACTAGGAAATAATTCCTAGCCCAAGAAACCTCCACAGGTTCCTTAGCCCTTCGAGCCCAAGTCCAACCAAATGTAGTGTGTCCAAAATGAATAATTCAGACCAAGATAAACCATACTTCCCTCCTCTCAACTAACCCAAGAAACCTCCACAGGTTCCCTAAGTCTCCAAAAATCACAGCCAACCCAAAATCAAAAGCAAGACCCAACATCCCCCTTTCTCCCTTCCTCTTTTCCCTTTTATGCCTTTCCTCTCTTCTCCACCTCAACCACTTCTCATTAATGTCATTAATTTCTCCTTCATCCTTACAATTGACTTCTCTTCTCCCAAGTAAATCTAAGAGTACATTTGGAAATGTGATATGAATATAAAATTGGGTAATTAGTTGGAGAAGACCATGTCTTCTCCCAAGTAAATGTGAGAGTACATTGAGGAATGTGAGATGAATATATATATTGATAATTAGTTGGAGAGTACCAAGTCTTTTCCCAAGTAAATGTGAGAGTACATTGGGGACTGTGAGATGAATATATATAATGATAATTAGTTGGAGAGGACCATGTAATCTCCCAGGTAAATGTGAGAGTACATTGGGGAATGTGAGATGAATATATATATATATATATATATATATATATATATATATTGATAATTAGTTGGAGAGGACCATGTCTTCTCCCAAGTAAATGTGAGAGTACATTGGGGAATGTGAGATGAATATATATAAAATTTGGAATAATGGAAGGAGACCATATCCTACCCAAGATTCAATCTGAGAAGACAAGTTGGGAATTTGAATAATAGCAATAATGAATTTTATATTAGTAAATAAATTTATAGTTTCCCAAATGAAGGTATTCACCAATATTTCTCAATATTTTCAGGTAATGTAAACATTAATAAAATTTGCATGATAAGATTAAGTGGGGCATTACATACACCCCTCCTTTAGAAAACTTCGTCCCGAAGTTAGAGTGAAAAGATACAAGGAGTTCGAAGGCATAACAAAATAGAGAGAGTTATAGTAGTAAAATTTGATAAGTCAGACAATGACATTACTTCCCATCAGGAGTCTCTAACTAATCTATATCCTCCTATCCATCCTGACCTACTTCCGTTCCCACCCTATCTGTCCTCTGCTGCTATATCCGGTGGCATCAACTATACCAATCTAACCACTGATAAAACCAACATGGCAGAAGTGTCGACTATATTGACCTAACTTCCCCAACAAGAAACTGGCAATCGTCATCACACGTCTAGGGGAGCGTGTCAACCACTGCACTCCCACAATTCCAGGTTTTGAAGGATACATGGTGGGAAATTCCTCCACCCCTCCTCACAACTAGGGTCAACGCCCTAAAACGGACCACACTACAGTGCTGGTTGGACTTGTCATCGAATAATCTAGTTAGGTAGTCTTGCCACCTGTCATTTGCATTTTACTTATGTCATATGAGTGCATATCAAGTAGATACCAAATGTAATAGAACAATGTACATTATACCTTCCTTATGAGATGTCTCGACCTTCCCTCAATGGAAGAGTAAATCTCGGCTATCATATAGTTCTTTCCCCCTACGGGTTAGCTCTCATTCATGCATTTATATAACAACAAGACGTATAATCATCACATTATTAAGTCTAGTATCCACGTGTTAATTTTGTAGTTCATACTGGAAACAAATCATAATTTCACTACATCATTCATTAGATAAATCATATCCACTTAAGCCATACATGAAACAACAATAGCTCTGATAAGTCATGTGCTAGATAAATCATCACTACATAAGTCATACGTTAGATCATGCATCAAACATTTCCATCATCAAAATCAAACCTAAGTAGTTTCACGTGTTCAACCAAATACACCAATATTACATAATGTTCATAAATAAATAACATGGAATTGCAAAATAGAACCTTAACATAGGTAGCTGTCTAAGTAAAAAATGGGCATCATAGATGTCTAGTCAATTTAATGTCTTAAATTGCTCTATATAAATTATCAATCCGGGTATCGTAAACTGATGAAGTGTGGTGCACTATATGTGCTTAGTTAACCTTTCTCTTACTTCGTTGTTTTATAGTTTATTTTGTTTTTGGGGTTTTGTTCTTGTTGGTTTTCTAAGGTCTTAAGAATACTTTTAAAGGACAAGTATGGATAAAGATTTCAAGACAAGGCCTATGTCCTTAATGGTAACTTCCAAAACTTAGCACTTCAAAAGAACTTAAAACATGTTATTGATGGAGTTAGTATTTAAACAAAAGTGTAAATATACAACTAGTTCAATCAAAATAAAATGCAGTAATCAAATAATGAGAGAATGACTATGAGACCCAGTATCCTTGCTGCTTCATCAAAAAGACAAGATGATTCTATCACGTCATTAGTTCATTAAAAGGCTATGTGCATCACTAATCTACAATCAACTTGAAAGCAATTTATGTACAATAATATACATGTTAAAAAGAAAATAAAATGCAGTAATTCAAACTGTACATTAATATACATGAAAATCAGAAAAAGAAATACAAGAAATTAAAGTGACAACTATACAAGGCAGGGGCCCCCTACTAACTATGAAATCAAATGCTTAAAGGAAAATAAAGACATCAAATAAAGAACTAATGACATCGACCCAGTATCTATGCTGCTGATTTAAAATGAAAATGAAATGTGAAATCTAAGTGACACTACATAAAGGAGACAAATCACACTACTTTAACCTTTTCTTAACCTTTTTGTCTTTCAGCTAGATTTATCATATGATAACAGTTATGAACAAGTCAGCAATGTGAGTCTTAAAGCAAACTAAACCAAGCTGTACTAAGTGATATTTTGGCTCCAATAAAGTTATTTGATTATGGAAAAAGAACCATCAATAGATGAACAACTTGATATCTAAGAGCAGAAAGTAAAGTGCAAGTTAAAGAAATGATACTAATGGAAATCAAACTAGAAAAATAAAGGTCAACAACATAGACAAGATGATCACATATGCCATTAGTCATGAAATCAAAGCAAAATTAAACACACTTGCATGAATTAAAAATGCATGAATGAAAAATCTAATCTACCTTACATTCTACAAAGCAATATTTACAAAATGAAATCTACTCTACTTACATCCTAATATGCTCCATGACATCTACTTCACATCTCCTTCCATGTTGAGAACATCAAAGCTTTATTCAATTTCTTCAAAAGTACAAAGTACAAAAGCTTTCAAAAGCCATGGGACTAACAAGCTAAAAGGACTAAGAAAAGACTAAAAGGAAAGACTAGCAAATGAAGGAGAGAGATCTCCTATTTATACAAAAAGATGAGAGCCATCTCATTAATGATAATCCATGAATCTCTCCCTCTACCTCTAGAGTCCTAATCAAAATAAGAACTGATAAGACACATGTCTTCTTAGAGTTACAATACAATTAGGAGATGTGACACATATCCTCATGATCCCATGATTCTTTCCAACCAAATTCGAATTTGGCCTTGGGGTGCCACATAAGGGTCTTCTAGAAGTCTCATTTCAACCTACACATGTCAACAACCTCAACCCATTTGTTAGGTATAAGCATATGCACATTATTTTCTAATGTTTAACCACAAATTCACTTAAAAGGCTTAGAAATAATAATGACTGGAAAAACATAAAGGTGGCCCAAAGATAATGAAAGTGGGATGAATGTGGTGACATAGTAGTGAAATGGAGGTGAAATGGAAATGCTATAATGGACATAATAGTGAAAGTGTAATGCAAATGAATGACATTTTCAAGACTCAACATACCCCCCAACTGAAGCTATTGCATGTCCTCATGCAATATATATTACATTAACTCTTTTGATCCTTGAGCTTTGGCTTAACTTTGCATGATATCATTTGATAACTTCATATTTCTGCAAAGTGTTTCACTTGAATTGCAACATGGTTGGTTCTTGTGTTACAACCATTTTTTGTTGCTTTCTATTTTGATCTTTGAACTTTGCATAATGATATTTTGATTATTGTTGCAAAGTATATCTTTATTGGATTGCATAATGGTTGGTTCTTGTGTGACAACCATGATTTTGTTTGTATCCAATTTATCCTTTAAGCACTTTTTCAAAAGCCATTGTATGCTCATAATAGCAATGTAATAATTAATATATGTTGGAAGTATGTGAGCTCTTGAATATGATATGGACATGGCAAGATATGAATATGAATGTATTCCCCCCCCCCCCCAACTGATGGTATTGGCAATTTTATGAAATGAGGAAGAGAAATGTTTTTCCAACAATTATCATTCTAGCTTTTTATGGAATTCTATGGTTAAAAGTTAGAAAATTTCGTACCTTCACTTACCCTTTGGAATGGATGAGTTGTATGTGTGGTGGCTGAAAACTTCTGATCATTTTCTTCTTCAAGTGGCTGATCAAGAGGAGTCATGGATAGAGAGATAAGATGACTTTTTATTGCTTCTACTAAAACTTGCTGAATTTGCTCCAAAATGCTGAAAATAATAGTCTTCATGTCTTCAAAACTCATTGGCACAATTCCTACTATGTGAAAAGATGTTCTGATGTCGAACATAGTAGAAATTGTTGGCTTAGTGGCCATTAATGGATGCCACTAGTCAACACGAGAACTCTCACCATTGATGACAATGAGAGTCAAGATGCCCAAACACATCTTGCTAGGTACGAATGAATTTGCTGATGTCGAGTCACCTAGAAGATCTAACGAACAAGAGACATTAATGTATTCCCATTGTTTGTCAGCATGAAGACTTGCCATTAAGGCATGCAAGCCTCAAGGTGTTTTTACAAAGAACTTAGACTCAAAGGACTATGGACTCAATAATTTGCATTGAAGCAGGGCTTATTTGCGGAATGAAAATGACAAGGAATGGAAAATGAAAATGGAAAATGGCAATGGAGAACAGAAATGGCAATGGCAATAAGCATGTGAATGAGCCTCTTGCTTTTATTTGTGGGTTATGAATGGACAAAAAGAGATGGAAAGTGTATGTGAATGTAAATGGAAAATATGGAGTGGAATGAGGTGAATGGTTTATTATGAAGTATGGATGTGATGGATGGATGTGATGGAGACAATAGTATCTGAAAGTTTTTCAAGTGTTTGGATCTGATTTTGCATCAACATATTTCCTCTTTGTTGCTGATCATCCTCTTATGAAACAAATTGGTCTCTTAGAGAGACACCATTCTCTTGTAGTCCTTTGTCCTTCCTCCTGGAACCTGCAAAAAAACTAATACTTCTTCTGCAATAGAATGTAAGATTATCAAAGGAGAGAGGTGATAAATCTCTCTAGTTATGATATTTACACACAAAACTAAGAATTTGTATTAATGAAACAAGTTCTCAAAGGAAAAATCAAAAGAATTTATACCTGCTTTGGAATTAGTGCCTCAAGTTGATGTTGCTTCTTTTCAGCAATTTATTTCATTATTTGCCATTTCAAACTCTAATGATATATTTCTCATTGTATAGATCTTATTGAGATCTTTCCAATGGTATTTAAATCATCAAAATCTGATTTTGTATGAGAAAGATAGGTTGATTTGAACAATGAGGTTTTTCTGGCTGCGGAATTGGGGAACAGCTCTGTAGCTAAAAATATTGAATAAAAAGTTAGCCATTCATCTTTCATTATCAGTCCAAAATTAATCAATACCTTCAGAAAAGTGAGAAAATAACTTTTTCATTTCATTGATTCAAGATTATTATTTTTTCTTGACATGCAGCGACTTAATGTGGCGACTCAGTGTGGCGACTTTGTGATAATACACAATTTGACTTCCCTTTGACCGGGGTCTTTTTCATCAAATTTGACCGAATGGATAGGACACCATCCATGTACCTACATTTCCCCAGCTACCCATGTGACTTGTTTTTCTTGATGACACCTGCAACCTAGAGTTTAACAAAACAGCTGCGGAAACACTGTATTGGCTGCGGAAAGCCTGTGTGAGCTGCGGAAACGCTGTATTGGCTGCGAAAAGTGTGGAGTGTAGAAAGTACTGTGAAATGGAGTGGCTGTGTGCGTGGAAGAGAAAAAAAATGTGCCCCTTCAAGACAACTAACTTAACTAGTGCAATTCACGGTTCAGCTCTGCCAAACTTTCCCATTGTCAGCTTTCAACTCCGACTGAAAATTTTACTGTGTGTGAATGTTCAAGGGAAGAAAAAACTAAGCAGTTTCCCCATCTCAACTTCGGCTGAAGCTTTGACTATGTATGGATGCTCAAGGAGGATGCTCACGGGAAAGATGGATGGACTACGGCTGTAAGTGGAATAGCCGCAGTGTTATGCAAGGTAATACGAGTTTGAAACGGAACTGTGGAGCTTGAAACAGAGCTGCGAGGTTTGAAACAAAGCCGTGGAGTTTAAAACAGAACCGTGGATTTTGCAGCGAGAATAAGAGTGGAAATGGTGTGAGTGAGTGAGGGAGTGGAAGACAAGCAACGGAAATAAGAGTTATACGGTGGAGAAGAGTCGTACTTGGTTCACGCCACGTTTATCAATCGGTTGTGAAGAGCCGTATCCAACCAAATCACGTAATGGAGTGAAAACAGAGCCGTCTTCACTTGGATCACTGCTGGTTTTAATGAATTGCAATGAGTGGCATATGGGCAAAGAACATGGTAGAGGTGGCAGCATAGAACCGAATTTGAATTCCCCTTCTTCAGGTACGCCGAACACATCAAACTATTAGTTAATAACTCAATTTTTTCACGCAGCGACAAGAAAGAGACTCCAAAGAACCGAAGATTTCTCCCAGACCGCCACGAATTTTCTCAAACGGTTTCTGGGTTATCTAGTTAACCTACCTGGAAAAAAAACCCATGTTTTAGTTTTTTGAAATTAATTTCCATTTGGGCAAATCAAACGTTTAAATTTTGACGTTTTTTCTGTGTTTACGCATTTTTCCTGAGTTAACAATTCTGCATTCGGCTGTGAAATTGATTTTGAAATTTATACTTGGAGGAGAGGCGGCTGAAGGATCTGATCAAGAAGCATTCCGAGTTCATTAGCTACCCCATTTATTTTTGGACTGAGAAGACCACCGCGAAGGAGGTCAGTGACGACGAAGAGGAGGCAGAGGAGAAGAAGGAAGATGAAGGGGATATCCAGGAAGTGGAGGAGGAAAAGGAGAAAGATAAGAAGAAAAAGAAGGTAAAGGAAGTGTCGCATGAATGGAGTCTCGTCAACAAGCAAAAGCCCATATGAATGAGAAAGCCAGAGGAGATTACAAAGGAAGAGTATGCATCGTTTTATAAGTGTCTCACCAATGATTGGGAGGATCACTTGGCCGTGAAGCATTTCTCTGTGTTTTATTGTCAAGTGTATGACACAGATACGATAACAGGGATGAAGCACGGGGGCAATGATATCATCAATAAAGACCACAGGAGTCGTGGATTCAAGAATGGATTTTCCAGGAATTGGGTGGTCTCCCTTGTTATGATCATTAGATTTCTGCTGATTTTTGTCTTCACAACAAACAAACCAAAAAAAACGCATGTATAGGGATAAACAGTAGGCAATGTTGTTGCATACCGCTGCTCTCTCTCTAATTTCAGAGCCTACACAGAGATGAAAGAATTGATTTGATGCTGCTGTTTGCAAGAGACATGAAAACAACTAAAGGAGACGTAATACTTTTGCAGGTTCGTTTTAAGGCCAAAGCTTGATCAGGGAAGCAGATTTTTTTTATTGAAGCCACAACGAAAACTAGGAATGGAGATAGCCATAGATTGTTTTTCTCTGAAATTGTAAATTTTTATATTTCTTAGTCATTCCTGCATTTTCATTTTATTGCACTAACATCTTGACCGTAAATGTGAAAAACAGAGTGGTGGCTGCGGAAACTGGTATCAGCTGCGGAAACAGGTATCAGCTGCGGAAACCAGTGTCACAGCAACCACTTAGCTGAATAGAGATAGTTAGGCAATCTTAATGGAAATGATCATGGGAAATAACTTTTATTGATGAAATGGATGGCATGGAGTGAAAATGTAAATGAAATGAAGTTTATTTTTTTCTCTTCTCCTTTTTTTTTCTCCTTTTTTTTTTTTTCTTGAATCAATTGAAGTGATGAAGTTTATTTTGTCTCCTATTTTTTCTTAACAATTCTTTTTCTGATCCTCCAGATCACACAAAGTGCAGGAGGAGAGCATACTCAAGAATTATTAACCCACTTTTTTTTTTTTTACTTAACAATCCTTTTTCTTATCCTCTAGATCACACAAAGTGCAGGAGGAGAGCATACTCAAGAATTATTATTATTTTTTAGATGTAAGAAATAAGGTCTCCTAATTACACTTCCCCGGCAACGGCGCCAAAATGTCTAGTCAATTTAATGTCTTAAATTGCTCTACATAAATTATCAATCCGGGTATCGTAAACTGATGAAGTGTGGTGCACTATATGTACTTAATTAACCTTTCTCTTACTTCGTTGTTTTATAGTTTATTTTGTTTTTGGGGTTTTGTTCTTGTTGGTTTTCTAAGGTCTTAAGAATACTTTTAAAGGACAAGTATGGATAAATATTTCAAGACAAGGCCTATGTCCTTAATGGTAACTTCCAAAACTTAGCACTTCAAAAGAACTTAAAACATGTTATTGATGGAGTTAGTATTTAAACAAAAGTGTAAATATACAACTAGTTCAATCAAAATAAAATGCAGTAATCAAATAATGGGAGAATGACTATGAGACCCAGTATCCTTGCTGCTTCAGCAAAAGGACAAGATGATTCTATCACGTCATTAGTTCATTAAAAGGCTATGTGCATCACTAATCTACAATCAACTTGAAAGCAATTTATGTACAATAATATACATGTTAAAAAGAAAATAAAATGCAGTAATTCAAACTGTACATTAATATACATGAAAATCAGAAAAAGAAATACAAGAAATTAAAGTGACAACTATACAAGGCAGGGCCCCCCTACTACCTATGAAATCAAATGCTTAAAGGAAAATAAAGACATCAAATAAAGAACTAATGACATCGGCCGAGTATCTATGATGCTGATTTAAAATGAAAATGAAATGTGAAATCTAAGTGACACTACATAAAGGAGACAAATCACACTACTTTAACCTTTTCTTAACCTTTTTGTCTTTCAGCTAGATTTATCATATGATAACAGTTATGAACAAGTCATCAATGTGAGTCTTAAAGCAAACTAAACCAAGTTGTACTAAGTGATATTTTGGCTCCAATAAAGTTATTTGATTATGGAAAATGGACCATCAATAGGTGAACAACTTGATATCTAAGAGCAGAAAGTAAAGTGCAAGTTAAAGAAATGATACTAATGGAAATCAAACTAGAAAAATAAAGGTCAGCAACATAGACAAGATGATCACATATGCCATTAGTCATGAAATCAAAGCAAAATTAAACACACTTGCATGAATTAATATTGCATGAATGAAAAATCTAATCTACCTTACATTCTACAAAGCAATATTTACAAAATGAAATCTACTCTACTTACATCCTAATATGCTCCATGACATCTACTTCACATCTCCTTCCATGTTGAGAACATCAAAGCTTTATTCAATTTCTTCAAAAGTACAAAGTACAAAAGCTTTCAAAAGCCATGGGACTAACAAGCTAAAAGGACTAAGAAAAGACTAAAAGGAAAGACTAGCAAATGAAGGAGAGAGATCTCCTATTTATACAAAAAGATGAGAGCCATCTCATTAATGATAATCCATGAATCTCTTCCTCTACCTCTAGAGTCCTAATCAAAATAAGAACTGATAAGACACATGTCTTCTTAGAGTTACAATACAATTAGGAGATGTGACACATATCCTCATGATCCCATGATTCTTTCCAACCAAATTCGAATTTGGCCTTGGGGTGCCACATAAGGGTCTTCTAGAAGTCTCCTTTCAACCTACACATGTCAACAACCTCAACCCATTTGTTAGGTATAAGCATATGCACATTATTTTCTAATGTTTAACCACAAATTCACTTAAAAGGCTTAGAAATAATAATGATTGGAAAAACATAAAGGTGGCCCAATGATAATGAAAGTGGGATGAATGTGGTGACATAGTAGTGAAATGGAGGTGAAATGGAAATGATATAATGGACATAATAGTGAAAGTGTAATGCAAATGAATGACATTTTCAAGACTCAACAATAGATGCTCAAAAAGTGAGGGTTAGTCACGACACATAGTCTTTGCATCCTCCCAGGTAGTAGATCTTGGGCTATACTTGTCCCACTGGACCTTAACTTGGTCCACCGTGCGACGTCTGAGTTGTTGAACCCTACGGTCCAATATGCGTAATGGTTCGACCATTACGGTTCCCATGTCCGAGACCTGCAATTCCCTCCAATCCAGTTTGTGAGATTCATCAGAAACATAATGTCGTAAAATAGATACATGAAAAACATCATGAGTTTTATGCAAATGGGGCGGCAATACAAGACGATAGGCAACTGGTCCAATCTTCTCCTTGATCCTAAAAGGTCCTACGAACCGAGGTGACAATTTCGTCCCCTTCCCAAACTGAATGGTGCTTTTGTTGGGCTGGATACGAATAAAAACTTGGTCCCCTACTTCATAACTGCGATCAATCCTATGTGAATCAGCATAACTCTTCTGTCTATCATGTGCTTCCTTTAACCTTTGTCGAACCTGCTTTACCTGTTCCTCCATTTCTTGAACTAATTCAGGGCCAACTATCACTTGGTCCTCCAACTTTTCCCAACTCAACAGTGTCCTACAAGGACTTCCATATAAAGCTTGATAAAGAGTCATCCCGATTGAACTGTGATAACTATTATTATAAACAAACTCTACCAATGGTAAGTACCTTTCCCACTGAGTCTGATTATCCATGATGTACATCCTAAGCATGTCCTCTAGAACCTGATTTACTCTTTCAATCTGCCCATCTGTTTTTGGATGATATGCAGTGCTCAGGTTCAATTGAGTCCCTAGTGCTGATTGCAAACTTGTCCAAAACCTAGATGTAAATCGGGAGTCTCTATCAGAAATGATCTTTGTGGGCAATCCATGTAGTCGAATAACTTCATTTACAAACACTCACACCACATCTGTAACATTGTAAGTGTCTCTTACTGGGATGAAATGGGCACTTTTGGTCAATTTATCAACTATAACCAATATAGCATTGTGCCTCTGTGAAGTGAGTGGAAAACCCACCACAAAATCCATGGAAATTACCTCCCATTTAGATGTAGGGATGTCATGAGGTTGTAGGAGTCCTGCTGGATGGCGATGATCAGCCTTCACTCATTGACATTCAAGACATTTGGTGACAAACTGGACTATGTTGTGCTTCATGCCTGCCCAAAAGAAGAGTTTCTTTGTGTCTACGTACATCTTCTTTACCCCAGGATGTGCACAATAGAGTGCTCTATGAGACTCTTCGAGGATGGTTTTTCTTATACCCCCTTCCTTAGGTACGTACATTCTCCCTTGAAATCTCAATAGCCCATCTGGTTCAAGGACATATCCCTCAAACTTTGGTTCTATCTGTTTCCCATTCTGGATGGCTGAGATGACTTTTAGATACCAACTATCTTCAAAGAGTTTCTCCAATACACGCTCCCTTAAATTTACCTTTAAGGCTACTAGGGAGAAGGTTCGTGGCCTCCTGCTTAGTGCATCCACCACTATGTTCTCCTTTCCCTTGATGTATGAGATTTCAAAATCATACTCACTCATGAATTCGCTCCACCGCCTTTGTCTGGCGTTCAAATCCCTTTGAGTGAAGAGATGCTTCAGGCTTTGATGATCCGTTCTTAACTCAAATCTTCTCCCAATGAGGTAGTGTCTCCACAGCTTCAAGGCTAACATCACTACTGCCAATTCTAAGTCATGGGTAGCATATAACTCTTCATGTTTCTTCAATTTTATAGATGCGTAAGCTATTACTCCACCTTCTTGCATCAACACCGCACACAATCCTTGCATCGAAGCATCAATGTAGACAGTGAAGTCTTTTCTCATGTCTGGTACTTGAAGGATCGGTGCACTAGTTAGTAACCTTTTTAGTTCTGTGAATGCAGTGTCACATTCATTTGTCCATTCATACCTGACCCCCTTTCGTTGTAATGTGGTGATGGGTTTTGCAATCCTTGAAAACCCTTCCACAAACTTGCGATAATACCCTGCTAGCCCCATAAAACTACGTACCTCATGGGCATATTTTGGTACTGGCCAATCCATTATGGCCTTCACCTTTTCCGGGTCAACTAAAATCCCTTCTCCTGAAATGATGTGCCCAAGGTAATGGACTTTCTTCTGAAAGAAGGGACATTTTGACAATTTCCCATACAATTGATTTTCCCTTAAGCAAGTCAATACCACCCTTAGGTGATTTTTGTGCTTCTTTTCATTCTTGGAATACACAAGAATGTCATCGAGGAATACTTGCACAAATTGGTCCAAGTACTTCCTGAACACACCATTCATGAGACTCATGAACACTGCTAGTGCATTGGTTAAACCAAATGGAACAACTACAAACTCATAGTGCCTAAACCAAGTTCAAAATGTAGTTTTTGAGATGTCCTCCTCCTTAATCCTCAATTGGTGGTACCCAGATCGTAGATTGATCTTTGAGAAGACCGCTGCTCCCTTCATTTGATCAAATAAGTCATCTATTCAAGGTATTGGGTACCTATTCTTTATCGTGGCTCTATTTGAGTCTCTATAATCTATGCATAGCCACAAGGAACCATCCTTCTTCTTGACAAAAATCACTGGTGCACCCCAAGGTGAAATACTAGGTCTAATAAATCCCAAGTCTAAGAGCTCCTTTAACTACATCTGCAACTCACAAAGTTCTAGAGTTGTCATCCTATAGGGTACCTTAGATATTGGTTATACACCTGGTTTTAGGTCGATTGTGAAATCAATCTCTCTTACAGGAGGTAATCCAGGCAATTATTTTGGAAAAACATCCTTGAATTGTAACAAAACTGGATGTTGATCTAGGGAAGGTCCTTTCTAGTCGCTTACAGCCTTGACCAAATATAGTTTGCAACCTTGTCTGAGACAACGTTTTAGCTTCATCATGGATATGAATCGTAGGGACACTCCCCTCTTGATTCCAAAAACCTCAATTGGCCTACCTTCATCATCTAAACAGATCACTTTCTTCTTGAAACAGTCTACCAAAGCTCGATGAGCTTCTAGCCAGTCCATTCCAATAATTACATCATACATCCCCAATGTTGTGACGTATGCCTTCAACTTAGTCATACACACCCCGAGGTTTACCTGACATTGGTCAACACTAGGTCCTACTGCTTGTTTTATCCCAGAAGCCATCTCAACTTGTTTAAAGTCATTGTGCTCATAGGTTGCCAACCCACATTTTTCTAATGCAACTGGTGAAATGAAACTATCTGTAGCACTAGAATAAAAAAAAAATTTAACTTTTACTTTGTTTATCATACCTGAGGTTTCTACCACAGCAGACTGGTGTTCAACTTGCTGATTGTCAACTGTTGCATAGATTTGGTGGTGGCTACTTGCTCCCCTCACTGGTTCTTTTCCTTCTCTCCGGTTGTTACCAGTTTGCAACTCAAGGCAGTTCCGCTGGTAATGAGGTCCTCTGCATCCCCAACAAGTGATGAGTGGTAGACCTTGAACCGAATGTGGTGGAGTTCTTTGGAAATAGTTTCTTCTCCTAGGACCCCTGCCCCCACTTGTTGCTCCTCACGTATGACTTTGATTTGTACGTGCTCTTGAAGCTGTGGGTGAAGCTGCACTAGAGACCATTGAAATCCCTACTGTCGGTGTTCTAGGTATAACCCTGTTTCCATATGGTGGTGGCCTCAGACTTCCTCCCCTTGGGAAGGTACGAGGGGCCTTCCCCATAAACCCTGTTTGGCATGGAAAGATGGCTCTGTCTCTTCCCTTTAAGTCCAAGTGTTCTTCGACATAACGGGCCTATTCTATAGCTTCTGCAACTGAGGATGGTTTCCACATCCACACCATTGCCCTAATCTTAGGGTTCAATCCATAAATAAAACGATCCACTTGGCATTGGTCAGTATCCATGTAGGAGACATACTTGACCAATTCCATGAATCGAATTTCATATTCTTCTACTGTATGACCCCCTTGTACTAGGGCATGGAAGGCTCCTACCTGTTGTTCTTCATAATATGCTGGCAAGTACTTTTTCCTGAATCTCTCCTCAAATAATTCCCAAGTAACTGTGTCTGGAGTGAGGTGCAGTTGACGCTCCAAGTTACCCCACCAATTCAGAGCACTATCTCTGAGTTGGAATATTGCTATTTTGGCCTTGGAATTTGAATTGTAATCCCTTATTGCAAAGCACCTTCTCATTCCTTCTAACCAAGCTTCTGCACACTCGCTGGCACGACCTCCTGCAAACTCTGGGAGCTTAATCTTCTGGAGCTCCCTAGTAATGTCCTCAACTAGAGGTCCTCTATCATAGTCTCTAGATCCCTCGGGATTCCCTAAACCTAATGGAGGGTGTTCTTCTTCCACTTCATTTGTTTGGTGCCCCTTAAGGTATCATTAATTTCTTCTAGGGAACACAAGATGAGAGTCAATTCTGGTGAAGGTAATGGGTTATTTGTAGGAGGTTCTTGTGATGACTCTCCGGGTCCTTGGTTTCTTCGCATCCTCACCATTTTGAATTTGTTCAAAATCTGCACGATATCTAAGACTTATTAGCACTATTCCTAACATTTTCTACCACACTCTAGATAGTCCAAAGAGAACCCAAGCAATAAATCAATTCAAGTTATGCCAAGTTACTTCTTAGCCACAAATTTAAACTTTAGAACATGTTATCATAGGCTAGATCATTGGTTAAAAACACTGTTGGTGCTCTGTTTAAGTGTTGTGTGCATTTTACCTGCCTACCAACACCTCATTTCTGTTTGTTGGGTTAGTGTTTTCCATGTAAATAGCTACAACTAAATTTCTCCTTGAACGCATATCTGGTCAACCTACAGAAGTAATTATTCATTTATGGGTTTGCAAGTCCACTATATGGGTTTGAATGCAGTGCAATAGCATGGTACAGGCTACAACCATAAATTCTCAAGCCAGTGCACTTTGGCATTCATCATAGCCACCACATGCTGATGTAAATATTTTATAACGGTCTTGTAATTGGGAAACATTGACTGGAAGGAAAGTGACTTCATACAACCATTTAAAATTCTGTTTATAAATGCATACAAGTTGTCCTTTTGTGCTTTGTTGATTAACTACATCTTGTGTACGTTGATCAATTAACTACAACCCTCACTCTCCAAACACGTGGAGACAATTAGCTAACATGATAGATTTATAATTGACTAATTGTGCCCTGATTACAGTGATATCAATGAGAAGCAGTATCAATAATTTTTATTTTGCTTGAAAATATGCATATATGATTTTAATGAGCGAAGAAATGGTTGAATGAAGTACTGTGATTGCACATTCAAACACAAAGAGGGCATTGTTTAATTTTAACACAACAGAATTTGACTTACATCCTTGGTTGAGCATTTGCCTTGGCGCCATAAGCAGGTAAAACAGGCAGTCAAGCCATTGAGACCAGATTTGCAGAAATCCATTCACCCCATGTCATGAATTCACAATGTAAATTTTGATCTCAGATTGTGATTGTGATATGCAGAGACAACAAATTTTATTTCTGCAAAAGATCTATGTTGGCAATATGGAATAGTCATATTAAAATGCACATGACCAGGATCAAAATATTAGGAGGAATCAACAGTCATATTAAAATGCACATGACCAGGATCAAATATTGGGAGGAACAAACGCTTGAGTCTCAGGGGCAAAAGGAAACTGAAATGTAAGTACCTCTAACTCTTTCATTCTCTTTTTTTTTCCAAGGGAGAATTTCTTCCATGACCATGACAATTCCAACCTTCTTGTAAATGGTGCTTGCAGTGTGTCAATTGTCTCGTATGACTGTAATACTTTTAACTTATTGATTTAGAAAATTGACATCACATATTGTGAGTTTGGCTTAACTGAATTTGACTTTGCAAATATTCCTGCAATCTCTTTGGTGATAGACACCAAAAATCTAGTTTGAGCCATCCCTTTAATCTCAGCGTGACATTGCCTATGAGCATATTTTTATTTACTCTAGCCCTTAGACCGTGGCCAGTTATTGACACAAAATCTTGTGCTTGGAATCTTACTTGCCTTGACGGTGGCTTGTTATTGACACAAAATCTTGTGCTTGGCATCTTACTTGCCTTGATCGTGGCTAGTTATTGACACAAAATCTTGTGCTTCGGTCATCTTACTTGCCTTGAACTTTCTTCTCTCAAACTTTTGGTATACTTAGCCACAACTTCAAATGATGGCAGTCAGAAGTTAGAACTCAATACACTTGAAACTGGAGACACCCTACACGTGTGTGAAAATCTGGAGGATGCCTGCAAAGTGTTTGACAAAATGCCCGAACAAAATGTTGTCTCGTGGACTGCCATGATTTCAGCTTATGCGAGCCATGGATTTGTTAAGGAAGCATTGAAACTATTTTTCCGAATGAGACAACCAAGTGTTCAACCCAATCAGTTCAGTTATTCAAGCATTCTCCTTGCTTGCGCAAACTTGGCAGCTCTGGAATAGGGGAAGGAGGAATGAGTCGTTTACATTTGCACGGCTTAATGTTGGATTAAATGGATAAAGTATGGATCTCCACTATTCATTGTAGCATATCTGAATTTCCATGATGAGCAAATCAAAGGAAAGAAAAGAAAAAAAAAAGAGAGAAAAGATTGGAGTCGAAATGGGAATGATAGGGCTAAATTATTCCCAATTTATAGAATGCTTAACCTAAACAAAGATTTATAGAAGTCGAGTTTCTGCTGGATTTCTGGGCTTAGTATTCATGAAATCATAGAGCGAAATCTTGGTTAGTGTTTCACAACTGGTTGGACTGGGAAAACGTCCAACAAATGATTGAGGAAATCTGTATCGTTTTAATGGTGGAGGCTCAACACTGGAGTTGCGCGCTTTCTGCCTTCTAATGACTGCAATGGCATTTTTAATTTGTTGGATCGATTTGGTATTTTCCATGTTATATTGCTGCTAATTTTTATCAAAAAATCTTTCTCCAGAAGTATAAATTTCCGAGGCCCTTGATTTTGACCATAGTTATATGCCTATTTCTTCCATCAAGCATATTTTCATAGTCTTCGATCTTTCGGATTCAGTATAGGTAGCATCCACCATAATTAGCAGGCAGGTGAAAGGATTCAACCTGGAGAGAGGGTTTCCATTAAAACACCTTGGATGCACAAAATTGAGAAATATGCAATCCATATCAAAATTGCTCAACTTTGCGCTTATGAAAAATATGAATGAGAAGAATTAATTTATGTACGCAATTAGTATTCACGGAAATGAGATGATTCCATATGGTAGCAGGTCTACTTTATGCGTGGAAAGAAAATGTCGAAGAAGCATAGAGTGAGAGTAGATAAAATTACTCTATTTCATTCAAATATTATGTACAACAATTGGATCCACCAAATTGGGAGCTGCTACTGTAAGATGTATTTGGTAAAAGAGTATCCATGTGTAAAGTGTTGGAAATAATACTAAGAGGGGGGGGGGGGGGGGTGAATTAGTATTAGCAAATCACTAACTTTTTCATTTCCATAATCAGATTCATATACGCTACTTCAGTTAAGGGAACCCGCGTGTACACGCCACTGTGTTTAATGCAACTAGCGTATATCCAGTAAACTTATGATTAAGTTAATCCATTATATGTTGAACTTTAATCAGTGCATCAGAACTTCATTAACCATATAAACAGTAAACAGGTGCAATAAAACATCACACATAAGATACACACATGAACACCATGATATAAGGTGGAAACCCAATGCGGGACAAAAACCACTTGCTGCTGTTTTCTTTAAGATAAGAAAAACTTGTTTATAATCTTGTACTGGCATAGACTCATACCAGTATGCAAGCACCCACCTACAGAAGGCTACAACCTTCTCTCATTTTCCAGCTTCTACTAGAAGGGAGCTACAACCCCCTAGCTCTTGTACTAGCCAATCTGTTTACTAGTATGTAGGCGTTGACCTATTGAAGGCTCCAACCTTTACTCGTTTTCCAGCTACTACTGGAAGGGAGCTCCAACCCCCTGGCTCTTGTACTGGCAGATATGTTTACCAATACGTAGGCACCGGCCCACTGAAGGCTACAACCTTCACTCTTCCTCTAGGGACCACGTTTCATAAATTTTCATACTGGATACTCCTGAAGCCCAACACCATAATCTGAAGGCCACGTTTCATCTAATTTTCATACTGGACCCATCAACAACATTGAAGCACAAAATCAATTACCACTACAATACACCCATCAATTACACCTGCATCATCGATCTCTGAATCACCCAATACTGAAACACTATCAACAACACAGTCACCAGAACACAGAGCAGACAACAGAATTTTGCAACAACAACCAGATCCCACTGCAACATCAAATATCATACTTCACACTATATACGCTACTCTGATGAACCCAACTTGTGTGTATACGCGCTTTTACCAAAGCGAAACCGCGTACAGATCTGCAAATTCTAACTTATAACTTTGCAGCTATTCTAGACATCAATCATACCCAGAACATAACATTTACAGAATAAACATGTGTCAAGAATTCAGATCTAGTCTATCCATGAACAAACCACATAATGATAAAACATTCCAAGCCTTAAGATCCCGATCCATCATTCAACATCATCCACATGGGTGCGTCCTTGGGTCAGATCAAGCAAAGCGTCACAAACCCTTTACCTGCATACTAGATCTCACACTTCATCAGATATTCATTACTTGCACACTTGCCCATTGACCTAATGATCTCCTTCTCCTTATATAGGTTTAGGCCCCTTTCAATACCATGGTCCAAAACCATATAGGACCAATACCTTGGACCCAATACCTGGGGGCAATACTTCAGACCAAATACCATGGACCACTACCACTTAGGACCAAAATACCATGGACCAAATACCACAGACCAAAACTTAGTTTTCCAACATGTATGCGCTTTCCCTTCTCTGAAAGTGCGTGTGTACGTATACGCGACTTGGTCTATGGTGAACTCGCGTGTATACGCTCCTTTGACACAGTGAACCTGCGTATACCTCTCTGATCATTATTGTATGATCCTGAACTGTGATTTGTCATCTGTGTGAGTTGGCATCAAGGACAACAACTGTATCATACCTGTATCATAATGCCAACATAAAGCCCATCACCAAGTGTAACTATGAAAGACACTAATGAGGACTGATTTTGCCAAGTGTTATAAGATGAGAAGGTCCACTGAATGACATATATCAAGGTGCCTTGGAATCTTGGAAGGCTATTTGGAATGCTCCATACCATAAATAATAAAAACAAACGAACAGGTGACTCGATACAAAAGAAGTGAATGAACAAAGGCAAGAGGAGATATATATGAAAAACAGAATATCATTTTGGGTGGCAGCTTCTGGTTATGTTGGGTTTCCAGCAATTTCTGTTCACGTAATACCTACCACCATTTTCCTTCTAATTTCCTATGATATGGCTCTAGCTTTTACATTTTACAACTCATATGGAGCAGGTTTTGGTATTTAATACAGTTTCAGTCATGGTGTAAGTGATTAGCAATGAGTGTCCTTCTTGTATACATTTCTCCATGAACAAATATGTGGTAGGACACATTGCTAAAGTCAAGAAATCAATAGAACAAGAACGCTATTGGATGTAGCAAGAATCCTGAGTGATTATGCTAGTGCTAGACTAGTCGGTTGGTGGATTGGTCTACCAGATGACCCATATGGATGGATCATCCGAATTATTCCTCGAGAGGATAGATTTATGACCAAGAATTATAATGCAAAATAGAGATCACAAACAGTATTCTTGAAAATGAAATAGTCGCGACTCCATATTCACTAAAGGTGAATACAAAGCTCTTAGATGGAAAATAATTCTCCTCTAAGAACAGAGAAGCTTCACCAGAGGAGAAAAAATGTTTTAGCTGTTTGGACATGATCAAGTCAATATATGGTGTGCAAATTGTCTTAGATACTAGAAAGGAATTTTTTTTCCAGTTGCAGCTCAGTGAATAGTGAAAGTGCAGTGAACTTACTAGAACATTTTTGCAAATTGCATTTGTGGTAGGAAGTATTTCGTAGTCACAGGTCTTGGAGGATCGAAACTTGGCTCTGATACCATGTGTAAGGCCCTATCCTAGGATCTTTTAACAGATCTACATTCTCTGGGAATTTAACTTCAATAAGAGGCAAAAATTTACTTTCTTACAAGACATTTAAACAATGATAATTTACCATTTACGCTCTAATCCCTACAAATTTATCGTGAACATTTCATTCCTATAACTTACATGAGTAATCTATGAATAGAGGAATACATGTACCAGTCGCCGGTGGAGATGCCCTCGAATTGCTGCTACTATTGAAATGCTCCTCTCGACTCCTGACTAGATTTACCTCCCAGCCAACTAGGAAATAATTCCTAGCCCAGGAAACCTCCACAGGTTCCCTAGCCCTCCGAGCCCAACTCCAACCAGATGTAGTATGTCCAAAATGAATAATCCAGACCAAGATAAACAATAATTCCCTCCTCTCAACTAACGCAAGAAACCTCCACAAGTTCCCTAGGTCTCCAAAAATCACAGCCAACCCAAAATCAAAAGCAAGACCCAACATCCCCCTTTCTCCCTTCCTCCTTCCCCTTTTATGCCCTTCCTCTCTTCTCCACCTCAACCACCTCTCATTAATGTCATTAATTTCTCCTTCATCCTTACAGTTGACTTCTCTTCTCCCAAGTAAATTTGAGAGTACATTTGGAAATGTGATATGAATATAAAATTGGGTAATTAGTTGGAGAGGACCATGTCTTCTCCCAAGTAAATGTGAGAGTACATTGGGGAATGTGAGATGAATATATATATTGATAATTAATTGGAGAGGACCATGTCTTCTCCCAATGTGAGAGTACATTGGGGAATGTGAGTTGAATATATATATTGATAATTAGTTGGAGAGGACCATGTCTTCTCCCAAGTAAATGTGAGAGTACATTGGGGAATGTGAGATGAATATATATATTGATAATTAGTTGGAGAGGACCATGTCTTCTCCCAAGTAAATGTGAGAGTACATTGGGGAATGTGAGATGAATATATATAAAATTTGGAATAATGGAAGGAGACCATATCCTACCCAAGATTCAATCTGAGAAGACAAGTTGGGAATTTGAATAATAGCAATAATGAATTTTATATTAGTAAATAAATTTATAGTTTCCCAAATGAAGGTATTCACCAATATTTCTCAATATTTTCAGGTAATGTAAACATTAATAAAATTTTCATGATAAGATTAAGTGGGCCATTACAAATAAAATCATTCCTGGAGGACTATAAAGTTGTAGATGGTGTCATGATTGCTCATTTTGGCCAAACAAATATTTCGTTGTTCAGATTCTGATAGGTTGCAATGAGCCACACAAAGACTCGTATGGAAAAGGTGTGGATGATTAAATAAGTTACCTTCATTGTTCCTAGACTATCCATGCATTGCTTTATTCTTTTTGTAGACGTAAGATGCAATCCTGTGAGTGAGACTTGTGAACTTCCTTGTGAAGACAGAGGAAAATATATTATTGGAAACAATTGATAAAAGGTGGTTGCTTTGGGAAAACCTTAGAAAAATCTTGATAATATAATTGGAGAGGGGAAGTCTAATCCTCTTCTCCACCTATTTAACCACTTGAGCCATTCTCGGAGTTAGATTTAAAATCAAAGTGGCGTTTTTTTTCCACATGTCATCGAAGTGCATGTAAGGGCTCTCGAGTGTATAATTGTTATTTTGGTTTCCCTAGTCAGGAGTGCAAGCGGCATGCCCACTTCAAACCGGATGACATTTTCACGTATCAAATCAGATTTCCCTACATATTTTGCGTGAATTCTCTTTGATGCATGCAGGAGATGAGAGCCATGTTCTTGCACGAATATATGAACTCCGTTGAACAATATTACCTTGGGCAATTCATTAGCAGAAGTAAGATAATTTAATCATGGGGGCTTCACTAGGGCAACAATATCATATCATGTGGGTTCATATTAGGGGATATATACTGAGGAAAAAAGGACATAATATATTGGGGGATATATAGGGGGTAAAGGGTTTTTACATTGGCAAATGTAAAAAATGGAGCTCAAAGTTAATGAACAAATATAAAGGGGTATAAAAAATGTTAATGAAAAAATGGATGCCTACAATATCTAGTGAAAATAGGGGGTTTTAAATTGGGAAGTTGTATTGGGTTCATATTGGTAGGGGGTTAAATAATGTGATTTTTAGAAGGGTTTTCCAATATGTAGTCAAATCAAGGGTATTGTTTAATATTCCACGAACGCACTTGATATTTCAAAGGTTCACTAAGGGTATTGTTTAATATGCCACGAACGCACATGATATGTTAGAGGTTCACTGAGTGAATTCCCCGTGAATTTAATATTCCCTTTGAATCCATTCATTGATCAGTTGATTGATCTAACATTGCTTTTCTTGGCTTCACTACAAAAAGGAAAAAAAATATCAACCAATATTCTAGATGCAAAACTGATTCCTCATGCCTTCCACGTCCACATCCTTTTTTCCTTCAATGCTACCTTTCTATCACTCTGCATTCATCTACACTTATATCAACGTATCTTTGCACTTTTGGTGTGAATTCTAGTTTTAATAAGGGAGTCTAAAAAGGCCACGACATTGAACATTATAGAATCACATAGTGCGCTAGATATTCATTTTAAGCATACAACACAAAATTTATATCATTAAAATTTTAGACAAATACGAGCAATACTTTATCATAAATATTTTATGGGAGAGACCAATGTCGTAATCCAATTATTAAACCAATCGTGTAGGACCACATGAGAGTCTGGTCATGCCATAATTTAGACTGTTGAAAAGTATACATTGGTAAGGAAGATGATTTGAAAAAACTAATGCATGTGCACATGTTTATCAACCCTATGTTAAGGAAATTTTATTTGTAGTTTAGAGCATTACGAAGGTAGTAAAAGGATATATTGATAAAGAAAATTATTTGAGAAAATTAATGCATGTGCACATGTTTATCAATTTTATGTGTAGATTAGCGCATTATGAAAATAGTAAAATGATCTATTAATATATATTTATCAACATATATCAACCATATTTATTGATATAGTTTTGTTAGTTTCATTACATTATGTATGTGTAAATATAATATTTACACTAACCGTGAGAATGAATGAATGCTTCCACTGATTGGAGACAAAATTATGGACCATTAGTTGAGCTTATCACTTGTGATGGGAAGAGGCAACATACAAAATGCATGGGATTCATCGCTGAGTAAGAAAGTGGATACTTACTATATAATTTTAAGAATATACTGACTATACTTCAAATAGTATAGTTTATGCTTACTCTTGTTATGCTGTAAGGCGTTCCCCTTTGAAATCAACTCCCCTAATCGCCACTTGGCACAAGTGTGCACAATCCATTCAAATATTAGAGGATTCAAGAATAGTGTGCCATCAGATTAATACAGTTTCAATATCGTTTTAGTTTCAACTGAATGACAAGATATAGCATATAACCCTGCATAATCGTGAGCTTAAACTTGGCATTTGTGTTTTCATTTGTGTTTATCTATTGGTCTTGCAGGCAGGTAAGGAAACTTCTGACGCATACACCTTCAAGGTTGATCCTCTAGGTATTCATCATGCATATTACAGGGTTTTTGTTCCTTTAATTATATATTTTCTGGCTTTGTTGATATTTAGCGCCTGGTGTTTATCTACTGGTCTTGGCGGGTTTGAAGAAAGAGGGAGAAAAGAAAGAGGTGGAAGATGACTGTACCTGTAAGTCTTAAAAGGTTTGAAGAAAGAGGGCGAAAAGAAAGAGGTGGAAGATGACTGTACCTATCGGTCTTGGCAAGTTTGAAGAAAGAGGACGAAAAGAAAGAGGTGGAAGATGACCGTACCATTTTTATTTTTATTTTTTTTTTAATAAAAACTTAAACCGTTTCCATTCTCAGTTTGTGAAATCCCTTCCAATTTAAATAAAAAACTTATATCGTCTCTCTCACATGTTTCAAAGATATCACTATTTCTAACACCCCAAAGTCTGCACTACGTTGGTTATTTACTAAGATTATTTACTAAGAATAGGGAAGATTCCTTAAAATAATTATTATGATGGAAATTCTGTTATAAAACAGAGTTGTTTGGTCACTGTACAGTTGCATGATTTAGAAAGATTGTTGTAAGTAAAGATTGCATGATTTAGCAAGATTGTTGTAAGTAAAGAGTGCATGATTTAAAAGAATACTGGAAATAATGGATTCTGGAATTGTCATGATAACTACGAATGCATCTAGGGTTAATAACTGTCGGAAGCTAATGACCCAGAACCTATTGTAAGAGTAAACTTGTAAAGGATTGCTCAATCTGAGGCTTTACCTAAGAAATTAAATTTACAACAACAAAAAAATGAAGGAACTCGGAACTGATTCATAAAAAAAATTCCTAAATTACAGGTTCATGAATTCTGGAGGCTCGATATAACATTTGTTGAATTTGTCTTTAAAAATATATATAAAGAAAACTCCAGATTTCTTGGTAGAATGTTAACTGAAGAGTTGGTCGTGTTAAGACTCTGAGAGTGATTAAAAGGAAGTTGTAGTTCCTGAGTTGTGAAGGAAATCTGCAGTCGAGAACTAGGAACTCGTAACATATGACTAGTCAAGGGTAGAAAGATTATCTGTAACACTGGTCAGTTGTGTAGGTAGATTTCTCCATGTGAGGGTGAAAACCCTACAGAGAAATGGCCTGAAAATCCGAGTTACTTGAAGGAGCCAAGTAATGGGTTAGCAAAGAAAACTATGTTATCACTAACATGAAAACCCAGGTGCTGGGTATTAGACTATGCAATGAAACCATTTAACCTGAGGTAAATTGATGTAGTGCAAACTCATCTAGTAACTAGAAGTCCATACAATAATTTAGGAAAACTAACAGTGTCAGCCGAATGCAAAGAACATAGTATATAATTTAACATAAGTATAATATACACCTGACAGTAAAACAAACATTATGTGTGCAAAGAGAAAAGAGGAATACAGAGCTCATAACTAAACACGAAAATGTAATAATGATTTCAATTGCATACCCAGAAAAATGTTGTTGTATGGAAAAACAAATACAAGAACCAGATACTATAAATAGTTCGAATGTGAAAGAACCGGTTCCTTCATAGAAGGATTGTCTAAAAAAAAAGGAGTCTGAGCTCGCTTTATATATTCCTCTTAAAATAACACAAAGCATTAAAAAAGAGTCATGACCTCTAGAGCCTTTGAGGTCGTTAGCAATGAATTGATAGCAAGAACCCTTCACAATGAACGGGAGAATGCGCAAGTACCACACATGGAGTGTTGAAGCCAACCAGAAGACACTCTAGCATGTGCAAAACCCCCGACTCTCGTACAACATTCTGAAAACATTGAACACGGGAAGGTGGGGGTTAATCGGTGCAAAATTGAGATGAACAATTGAGAAAACCCCTTAATGTACATAAAAGACAACTAAGTCTTTACGTGAGATGAGTGCGAAGGGTTTGAAGGAACTCGACAGCATATTCACTTTGCACTAGGATAAAGGGAAAGTATTTGCACAACAAGATGGAGATTGAGACCCTGTCGAGATAAACAAACTCATGAGAAGCAGAGAGAAATTACAAACAAAACCTTAGCAATCCGGCAACATTTTAGCTTATCATGGAAAACGGTGTGAAGAAACATACCTCGGTGAGTAGCTGGTTCATGGACAAAGTCGCGTGATAGAAAAAGACCACCAGAAACCTGATCAGTAAGAAGGGTTCGTGTGTTATAGACATTTTTGGGCACTACAACCCCAAGCATGAAATGTCCATAAACCAAGGGCTCCTAAGTCCCTAAAAGTGTTGTTCTAACCCCTAAAAGAACAAGGTCAACTGATTACAGCTTCTCCCAGAAGTTCTGCATGAAAAACTGCTCAGAACTGGTCAAAACAGGATCATTTCAGCTGCTCCATAGGCAAAGTGCGTTGCATCTCACCTAAATACATTGTGTAGGTGCGTTGAATTTCAAAAATCCCTTCTATGGGGTGCGATGGGCGAGAAATGACAAATGGCAGTGTCATTCCGCGAGGTGGAGAGGCATGGAAACTTCCAGAAACTTCTCCTGTGACACTTGCCTCTCTGAATTCGACCAAGGATGAGTAAGAGATCATCAATCTCCAAGTGGAAGCAAGAACTATCAGAGGGAAGACACTAATCAAATCACAAGCTGACTCATCTCCCTTACATATATCTATATATGGATCCCTCATCCCAGAGATCCAGAGGCTGGAATTTTGCATATTGTAAGGAATTGTTGTTGGTTTCTTGAGACAACATCAGATTGTTGGGTGATCTAAGATTTGTATGAGGTGAAGAGGGGCTTCCTTGCTGAGGGGATGATGCTGGGTCAGAACAACTGGTTGTAACTCCCTTGGCTCTTTCTTGTTTATCAATAAAAGTTATTCAAGTTTTCCTCCATACTCTTGTGTCATTTATGTTTGTTGCATTTGTGTTGTCAATTTACATCTGATCGTAGATTGTTTATGATTATAGATCCATGTTCTTGTATAGTGCTATGCTACTGTGATCTTACAGGTACTCTGTGAAGCTGGGCGTGCAAGGGAACAAGTAGCGAAAGACTATCAAGAGAGAGAGGAATCGAACTAGGAGATTAGCGCAAGACAGAGGTTGGTCTTCTTTGTTCTTCTCTCATCTATACTTCATAAAGGAAAAACAAAAGTAGATTTACTTTGTTTGTTTCTAAGGTAGCTATCACACCTTAGTGGGATAAGCAGTTCTGTGTAGACACTATTCCCTGTAACAAAATGGCGACTCCGCTGGGGACGAATTAGTTTGTTTGTTTATCTTCTTTGTTGTCTATTTTATAAACTTACAGACGGAGCCTGAAGTCGAGCCAGGTAGCTTTCGAACTGCATTTGCTATGCAAATGCAAAGTAGATAAATGCCGCTTCAGTCAATCTTCGGGATTTGTTTATAACTTAAACAACTGATTCACAAACTCTCTGATTGCCCCTTGTGGTAGCTCTTAGAACCTCCTTAGATCTACCCCTAATTGTTGCATTACTGATTACCATTTGCTCGGCCAAAACCCATGAAATGAACTGCAAACTGTGACCCGAAACCCAAGCAAAGTCTCGTCTCTGGCCTAGCGCAGGTACTGTTCTATGAATTTGAAATTCAGCGCACTTCCTGAGTGTAGTAGGTGCGCTGCATTTCAAATTCCCTGTGTTACAGGTGCGCTGATTAGACTAGGCATTGTTCAGTTTTGGTTTCTATGATTCATTCTTTCCAGTTCTATTCATGAATTTTGCTGTCTGTAATTAGTATATCTCTGTTTGAAACCCCTTTTCCTTGTTGTTATTCCACCTCCTTTGTACAAAAGAACTGTAAATGTTTTTGTGTATTTGTTGAGTCATTTTCAATTCTCCTTTGCAAAAAGTAACGTAATCACACTGTCATCCTTTGATTTGAAAGTGTCGCAAGTGTCATTTTCAGTCATAGGAAAGAGTTTGGTTGCTGTAGATAGTCGATTATCCTGTTACTATTGTATTTGGTCTGAATTTGTAATTTTTCAGTGTCAAAAACAAGTATTCATTTCCAAATCGTAAAATGTTGTGATTGTCTCCATTTCTGATTTCGAAAAGAAACTTGTTGGTAATTGTCGCTTGAAAAGTAATTCAGATTTGTGCATCAACTTTCTTTTTTCATTCACATACTAAGAAAGTCGAAAACAAATACATGCATGTGCATTTGCATTTAGACTGTTTGATTGGTTTGATTTAGGAAAGTGCATTTAGAGTGTGCTCTTTGCTCTTTGTGAAAGAATTCTTTCTCTCTTTCCTTAGTAGCTAGGATTTTCATTGCACAAAGAAGATAAAAGACTGTTTATCATCTTAGATTGCATTTTAGGAATTACACATCTACATCTCGCGGTGAACCTGAAAGGAAAACTTCATAAACAAGATCAACTATAAAATAAATTCAATGAATCTAACAATGCTTTGGAACCTAACGCACAACATTTAGAAGTCTAGGCTAGAGACGTATTCCGGCGTCGTAAAGCCTGGTAACTGTTGTTCCCATTGATGGTTGGGTGATTCCTCCACTTTGAGATGATAAGTGCCAGTACGGACTTGTGCTCCCACGTACCGTCGAGTATATTTTGGGAGACCACAATAGGCTTAATGCTTTATCCATAGGAAGCCGTGTCTGCCGCCCCATCGATCGCAATGCACTGAACACAACATTCAGGAAGATTGACTGCCGTACCGTAAAAACTATTCTGCAGTTTTGCGATTGGTTTGGTAATCCCTCTACCTAGATTTCCAGAGCAGTTTCGTTCTTTTTCAGACTCCTTAACGGAAAAGGTCCATCTAAGCACTTGTCACTTCATGCTCATTAAAATCGAAGGCAACTAGAGTCATCTTTTGTTTTTTTCTTGATTCTTAAAAATTGAAAAAACAAGTTGTGTCAAAGCGTCTAAAATTTATTTTAAACGGAATAATCATCACCCTTTCCTACGTTGATCTTAGGTTGAGAAAATGGAACCCACCAACCAAGGAATTCGCCTTGGAGGAAATCCTAGTCCCTTCTCCTCATGGGGAGATGTTGGTGCACCCCATATGGCCACATTGTCGCTTCCAGGATTGACAATCGGCTTGCCTGTATGGCTCTTCTCAACCTCTATCGTTCAGAACACCGCAATTCCTGAACAATCGAGTCAGCAACTAGACGAATCCAGAGTTACCCACCAACCTTCTACTTCCTCCAATTCTTCCTCTCCTCCTTCTTCTTCGCTTGATGGGGTTGGTAAAGCCAAAAATCAAGTACTTGTGAAGAAGAAAGAAAAGAAGAAGAAAGAGAAGAAGAAGAAGGAGACAAAAGTGAAAGGGGGCAACCAAGCGTCGTCTAGCAAAAATTCACACACTGCACCGACCAGGCCTAAATCACCATGTGTCATTTGCAAAGGAGACCACTATCATAGAGATTGTCCTTGCATCCCTCAGATCTTAAGGGACTGGTCTCCTCGTTTGCACAACCCGGTGTCGTCAACCTCTGATAATCATGTTGAAAACACACCATCGACTAGTGAAAGTGAAGCCCCAGGACAAAAAGGAAAATATAGATTTCCTTGTAAATTGTGCGAAGGTGATCATGCCGTCCACTGTTGTCCCTTCTTAGACAAGGCTAAAAGAGTTTTGGATGATCGTTCCATTTCACCGTTACGACTTCCTCCTAGATATAAAAAACTCTTGTCGAGTCTGTCACTAGTTGAAAAGCCGGCTGACCCGCCCAGGTGGTCGGCCGTAGCGTCTATCATTGAAGACAAACCATCTGAACCCATACCAGACGAAAGTCAAAAGGTCGAGGCGGCAGTTGACCCGGTCTTGCCTTCAGAGGTTCCATCTTCAGATGATATAGTCACAGAAGAGAATAAGGATGACACCATCCAAATTCTTTTCATAAGCACAGACTCTGATGAACATGGGGGCAATTTACCCATTCCTTTACCGCAGGAAGGAAGTTCATCAGAGTTGTACCCGGCCGTCTATTCGGTCCCACCTCCAAGCAACCTAGTTGTTTCCTTCAACTGGAATCAACTAGGTAGACCTCGTTTACCGGCTAGTGTACCATTCCGAATTATTGTTCAAGTATATAGAATGGTTATGGCTGGTACCATCATAGATGAAGGGGCTTCTGTGAGTATCCTTTCCTCGACTGCTTGGAAAGCGCTTGGTTCGCTATCGCTTTTGCCTGAGATGAGAAATCTAACAGGCTTTGATAAAGGAACCAGTCGACCGTTAGGGATCCTTCCCAATGTGCCCATAACATTGAGAGGGAAAACCGTTCACATGAATGTAATGGTGGTTCAAGGACCCCTGGATTATAATCTACTCCTTGGACGAGACTATATTTATTGCATGGGAGCAATTGTCTCCTCACTCTTTAGAGTAATGTGTTTTCCACACGAAGGAAGAGTGGTCAAGCTCGTAGACCAGCTTTCATTTCCTGGATCACGCATAGCAAATAGTCATATACCATCCCTAAATGGTCTTTTCACACAAGGAATGTCTCATCAATCTCTAGTCCGTCCACCTGATGAGCGCGAGTGATTCGGGGGACATGACTGAAACCCAGGGGACATGCACCCTGGTCTGCTTCGGCAGGGAAACTTCGGGTATAGGGTAGGTTTCCGCGAGAGATATATGACTGGTCTGTACTCCCATTCGTGATTGGAAGAGGGGGTTATTCTGGAATAAGATTCTCTCGTCAAAGTTATGTGAGTGGATCGTCTCACCTTTGTCTATTTCGGTAGACATCACCAAAGAAGTGTTTTGTTTGCGCTATGAATATAACAATCTTTGGTAACCTGAAAGAGGTAGACCTTTCCTGATAAAACAAATGTTTTGTTGGTGATTTGAAAGGTGACCTTGAAACTCTGTTTTATACCTCGGGGCATGCAAACCTTTTGGCGTGCAAGCAAAGAGCGACTGTTTATTTTTTTAAATTTGTAGGTCCTCTAACCCTTTAAACTCGTAGGATTGGTCGTTTCCTAGCTTGCATAAAGAAAGGATGTGGGGCAAAACTCTAAAAATTGTTGTTTTCATATATGAGACATTCTTATTATACGACTGGATTAATCGAGCAGTTTTAACACATAGTTCAAGCTCGTTAAAAAATAAACATAAGTCATGAGCAAATGTTTCCCCCAGTGTTTAAGCTCAATAAAAAAAAATGAACCAATTTTCCGTAAATAACCATCGTGAATGTAGTACTTCAGCCTTTAAAAGCCTTGGTCGTGTTCTCATCATCACCTCCACTCTGTATTGGCCGATCATTCACCTCCATTTGATTGTTTACCCCTTTTGAGGAACAACTGCGAAGAGTGATCTCACTAGCCATCCTTGTAACACTGTCGTGATTGGAAAATTCCAAACCTTACCTGGAATCAGCTGCTACCCAATTTTATCACTCGTTCCTCAAAAGACGAGTCTCCTTTAAGCTCTTTTCAACTAACTCGTAAAATATGAAAAGATTGCCGAGCCATTGGCCTCTCTAGCTCGTTAAAGGGACAAGAAGTGTTATCCCTCCTTTAGATTTTAATCTTTTTGGACCTGAGGGATTATTACATAGAAAGATCGAGCGCTTGTTTTGTTCGGCTCGTTAAAAGTATCGAAAATTCATCCCTTCTGTATTGTTTTATACTTTTTCAGACTTAAGGGATTAGATGACAAAAAAGGAATTTTGGAGTTTCCTTTACGTTCCTTTTCAGACTCTCTAAAATTGAAAAGGACTGAGTTATCTTTGTCGTTAAACTCGTTAAAAACTTAATAGCGACAAACTTGTCCATAGCAGACAAGAATGGGTTTCACTATCGCTAGGCTCGTTAAAACATAGAGATGGGTTTGCCCGAAGGGCAAATTATAGAACAAGCATATGTTATCCTCCTCAAGCTTGACAAAAATAAAGAGGTACTGGTCAGCAATGACTGGGGAAAAATTGGGAAGAAAACTTGAAGAAACTTTGTTGGTAGCAAGTCGCTCTTGAACATGACACTTTCACTCCGCATCCAAGTCGGGTTGGGTTGTTTCATTCACCGGTCACATCACCATGGTCCCATCACACCATCCACAATTGGGGTTAATGCTACCAATCCATCACGTCACTATCACCGATATGTTCAAGAGAAGTCATTCAGAGAATTCACCTGTGTCTCACCCGCTACAATACATTTACGCTCCATTCTTTCATGACCGCCACCCTGAACCTTATATCACCAGATCGTTTTCACCTCCATTAAAATCATTTGCTCCGTTTTGGGTCATTGATGTGGGATTCATTAAGGCCCTCCTATGACGGATCGCTTCTTGTCGACATCAGCTCATTATCCAAGAAGTCGATCTAGGAACACCCCATTAAGTACTTTGAAGCTTGCATGCCTCAATGGCAAGTTTCTCACTTCTGGCGGCAGGTTTACATCAATGACCTTCGACCGAAATATTTTGCGTGGTGTTCGACGCCAAGTCCTTTATTCACACCACGTGAATTTTACTGCAGTACCTTGAGGGTCATGATCATTATCGGTGATTCCTCTCGCGCCTATTAACATCTTACATCATTGGCTGGTAATCAGGCGATGTCTTTCCATGTTCGACTCCAGAACATCTCTCACATGGATAGACTTGTACTTTGAGTGAAGATTGAACGGGATTGAAGACCCCGGATCTAGTTTCATCCATCCGGGCTGCGATATATATTCAGGGAAATAAAGACATCAAATTTATATCATTGCTGCACAGATAATCATCCAATCAAAGGGATGATGGCTCAACCAGAATCATCAATCTACACTCAGATGATTGTCTGTCCTATGTACATGAAAATGAATTTATAAAGCTGAGCATGGGAATGCATGCCTCAGCTAGATCATGAAAATATTATGAAGATAATGTATTGTATTGTATCTTATTACAGGCCTCCTCCCAGCTTGAAAGAACTTCAGATCCTCATAATACAGCATTTCACCCGACATCAAAAGATTAACGACCTCATGCTTTAGGGGGCAACTGTTATAGACATTTTTGGGCACTACAACCCCAAGCATGAAATGTCCATAAACCAAGGGCTCCTAAGTCCCTAAAAGTGTTGTTCTAACCCCTAAAAGAACAAGGTCAACTGATTACAGCTTCTCCCAGAAGTTCTCCATGAAAAACTGCTCAGAACTGGTCAAAACAGGATCATTTCAGTTGCTCCATAGGCAAAGTGCGTTGCATCTCACCTAAATACACTGTGTAGGTGTGTTGCATTTCAAAAATCCCTTCTATGGGGTGCGATGGGAGAGAAATGACAAATGGCAGTGTCATTCCACGAGGTGGAGAGGCATGGAAACTTCCAGAAACTTCTCCTGTGACACTTGCCTCTCTGAATTTGACCAAGGATCAGTAAGAGATCATCAATCTCCAAGTGGAAGCAAGAACTATCAGAGGGAAGACACTAATCAAATCACAAGCTGACTCATCTCCCTTACAGATATCTATATATAGATCCCTCATCCCAGAGATCCAGAGGCTGGAATTTTGCATATTGTAAGGAATTGCTGTTGGTTTCTTGAGACAACATCATATTGTTGGGTGATCTAAGCTTTGTATGAGGTGAAGAGGGGCTTCCTTGCTGAGGGGATGATGCTGGGTCAGAACAACTGGTTGTAACTCCCTTGGCTCTTTCTTGTTTATCAATAAAAGTTATTCAAGTTTTCCTCCATACTCTTGTGTCATTTATGTTTGCTGCATTTGTGTGGTCAATTTACATCTGATCCTAGATTGTTTATGATTATAGATCCATGTTCTTGTATAGTGCTATGCTACTGTGATCTTACAGGTACTCTGTGAAGCTGGGCGTGCAAGGGAACAAGTAGCGAAAGACTATCAAGAGAGAGAGGAATCGAACTAGGAGATTAGCGCAAGACAGAGGTTGGTCTTCTTTGTTCTTCTCTCATCTATACTTCATAAAGGAAAAATGAAAGTAGCTTTACTTTGTTTGTTTCTAAGGTAGCTATCACACCTTATTGGGATAAGCAGTTCTATGTAGACACTTTTCCCTGTAACATCATGAAACCCTAACTAGGTTGTAGAGGGAGGCAGAGCGCTCGGGGGAAGAGTTGAATGAGCGACAAAAGGGCACGAGAGGCAGAAACAGTTACCTTTCAGCCACAATGAATTCCTCTCCACCGTCGATGTGTCCCTAAACTACTTGTGGCGTTGATCATCTGTGAATCCCATTAGCACAACAAAAATTAAGTACTGAATATAAAAAGGGTAACCCTAACCCGAGAGGTGGAGCGCAACACCAGAAATTCGACAGTGCTGAGAACAATCTTGCTAGCAACACCTACGTGCCTCAAGCACAAGCCTACTGCCCTGGGAAGCACTTGAGTTAAGAAAAATCGAAGAGCACCTGTATATGAAGAAGTCCACTGAGCATGTGTGCAAACCAGGAAATGCTACTCGGGTCATTGCACGAGCTACCAAATACCTGAATAGGCTCTACCTGCAAAAACCCAAGGCTAGTAGTTAGTTGAGGATAAAAGGAATGGGATTGCTTAATAGGAATTGTCTGGAGATCTTACCAGTCGAATGAAATCTCTATGCCACACAGTCTTGAGACCTGCAATGCAACCAATACGACAACCGTGAGTTAAGTATTATGGCAGGTAAATCCAAAACAAAAAAGAAAAGAGTGATTAACTGATATAAGAACCTTACCTCAAATTTGACAAGGGTTTCTCGGTTGTCCATCTCTGCAAGATAACTGGGATCGACTCGGACTCAGGGAACCCCCATTTTAGTAATTCCTCTGGAGCTTGAGTCATGGCAGGGAACTGCTTAAGGGAGCCTTGCGGCAGAGACAGAACCCAACAGTAGCCATAGAGCAGAATGAATCTCAAAACCCTCCTCTGTTGCTCGTTAACCAGAACTCAGACTCCGCATAGTGAAATGGTGGCAAAACCATGATTGGGATGGGAAAAGTAGTTTCCAAAACACTCGATAGGATTAGCACTGTCGGATCGAACCCTCAGCAAATGGACGACCAGATGAGGAACAAGTACAGGAAGAGGACGATAGCTAGAACATGCATAGGATAGCATTGGGTATGTGGTGGATGCGTGGAGTTGTCTGGTCCCTCGATCCGAGTTGGCACCTGGGGATGGGTGACCCCCATTAATTACCAAGGTGCATTAACCCTATAATGGTTGAATTTATTCGAGAGTAATAAAGCACTTTTCCTAGATTCCAATTTATTAATCAAATCCTCTGTATGATATGAGTGTAATCTCCACCGCCTCCCACACTAAATTATAGTCAATGCTGAAGATTTATTAAGTTTTACCGCAATATAGTCATAAATCTATATATTCATATGTTAAGATGTCAATTTTTTTTTTTGGTTAGCGATAGTATGGTTGCATGTGTCACTATTAATCAATGCTCATTTTCCAACCCCTTTGTAGTATAATGTGCATTGGTTTAGATGACTGAACGTTTATTTTGATTTAAGCTTTTAAGTGTTTTTAAAAATCTTTAGTGGTTAAAATTTAATTAAGTAATTTATTTTAATTATTTTTTAAATGGATAAGATTTATATTTTTAATATAAATTTTATTTTCAAATATTATTAATATAATCTAATTATGTAATTGAGTCTAGGTTCATTTTATAATTCAATATGAAAGCGATGTGTAAGTATGTTCATGTTCAATTTGGAATTAACATGTGTCTTTCTTAAAATAAAAATAAAATATACTCTAAACAAAAAAGAAATGCGAGCCATAATTAAAATAAAATATACTCTAAACCAAAAAGAAATTCATATATAACAAAAATGGAATCAAGGCATGAAATTTGCAATTGAAACTACAAACTTAGTTGTGCTTAATGTCAAGCAAACAAACCTAATGGCAATGTCACTGCTAAGATAGCAATAATATAGGTTATTGGAGAAACATTTTTTTGAGATGACACAAATTAAAAGAACAAAAGGAGAGGATACAAAATTTCATGAATCAATAATAAATAATAATACAGTGGTCCAAAGAGAATAAATAATACCATTATTTTATAGTTTATTAATGTTCCCCTTACTACTAAAGTCTTTCTATTAAGCTTTTCTCATAAAATTAGACCAATTTCTAATGAACAAACACTATTATCCATTGCATGGTGAATTAAGGTGATATGAGTTTATTTTGTTATGAAATATTTGATTTAAAACATTTACTTATAAAAGTTCTACAATCTTAATGAAGAACATTTTCATAAATCCTTTAGAATGAAGTGTTATTCACTATCTTCACTTTAAACAAATCTCCCTTGAAATCTCCCTAAAACATAACATATGATAATAAAAAAAAACATCAATAAAAAAATTGCTAATATTTCTTAGGTCATTACCTTGCCGCATTTCTTTGGCAAGATATGGTGCAAACGCCCAATCTAATGAAGTCACTTGTCTTATAGGCAAGAACGGCAGCCCTGCTTGTTTTAATAAACGTTCGGTCGCAAGGAACACGACAATGAGCGTTATAGAATCACATAGTGCGCGACATATTCATTTTAAGCATAACACACCATTTATATCATTTGAAAATGGGATGAAGAGCCACCATAAGCACTTCCATGGGTGCTTTATTTTAATAAGGGAGTCCAAAAGGGCCATGACACTGAGCTTTCTAGAATCACATAGTGCGTGAGATATTCATTTTAAGCGTACAACCCACATTTTATATCACATGAAGATAATCATAAACAAACATCATTAAAAATATATATGAATAGGGCCAATACTTTATCATAAACCAATGTCGTAATTCAGTTATTAAACCAATGCTGTAGGTACAGATGAGAGTCAGATCATACCATGATTTTGAGGGTCGTAAAGTATACATTGATAAGCAAGTTGTTTTATATTTTTCCCTCTGCATTTTGTGCAAATATAATATATACACTAACTGAATGAATGTGGTGGAGCTTCATTCTGTACAAGTACCGGCTCCCCACCGATTGGACACAAAACTGCCGATCATTAATTGAGTTTATCGCCTGTGATGGGAATCAGCTAACATACAAAACGCATGGGAAAAGAATCCGGTTGAATGCAAAAGAATTGTTGCGTGATCCAGTTAAAAGTATCATCACGCGATTAAGAAGCCAAAGAGAGGATGATTCGGTCGTCTGATTCATTCTCTGCTTTAGAAGTCAATGTCACCGGCTTCATCGTGGTGTAAGGAGCCACGCTGTTGAATCTGTACTCGCACAAAAAACCTTGTTCAAGTTAATACGCGTTTTCTTATTCAATCATTTAAATTTACTGGTAAATTCTTTACTGGTTTGATAAACTATTCGAACTTCTAAATACCGGCAGAATAAATTGTTGACGGTTAAGGGTATGATTCGGTACCTCTCCTTTCGCTTTCGGAGAAAGCTTTGCACACATAATTTCCTGGCTATTTCCAGGCCTGCATGCGGAACACGGAAACCATGTTAGAAACAATTCAATGTTTTAGAAGCCTTCCTATCTTTCACTTTCTATACACCCCTTATATAAAATAATGCGCTTTACGCGTCTTACCTACTGGCGGTGTTTGACGTTGATTTTCATTGACAGTGTTCGATGCAGGTTTGGAAGGCAGTGTTTTCGATATCTGTTCGATTTTACTGCTGGAAATCGTAGGTGTTCTTGTGTTCCTGGAGCTATTAGCGCTAGCAAGCTTCATAATGCCTTGAGCCTGCCAAGAAATGGCAAAAATGCTCTGTAAGAAATAAATTAAAGCAAAAAGGACTAAAGATTCAAACATTTTGTGAAAAATTGTATGAATAAGTTGTTAATGCATTAAATTTATTGCTCGCTTCGAATAATACCTTCTCAGGCGACACATCGTAAACATTTATCGCTCCGTTATAAAAAATAGTGAGTTGAGTTATGGACGGTTGCTCGGGAGCTTTTGCTGGAACAGATCTGCGGAAAATAGTGCAGAAAACAGAAAGTTAGCTCTCACAGCTAGGAAGAATTCCAAAAAGATAAAATGACAGATATCTGGACATGATAATACCTCAAATCTGGATCAATTTGGATGATTGCAAAAGGCAAAGTTATTTTATTTTCTGTAACTATGAGGTTATAACCGACACAGGAACGGGGCTTTATGGGAAACAATTCCAACATTTTCTTGTGACCCGATGCCTCACATTGTCCATCAAAGTCGTTGGCCTTACGATTGACAGGAGCAAAATCAACCTTCTTGTCCAGTGAAAGTCTGATCGACGAAAGGACCTTTTGCATCATCTCCGGTTTAATCCGTGAAAACTCTTGTATGACTGTTGCGTTCATCAAAAACAGATACAAAATCAGCCAAAATATTCTATC
The DNA here is from genome assembly GCA_031772625.1 of Pinus tabuliformis. Classification (NCBI taxonomy): domain Eukaryota; kingdom Viridiplantae; phylum Streptophyta; class Pinopsida; order Pinales; family Pinaceae; genus Pinus; species Pinus tabuliformis. Next base: position 812,051,979 of record CM062808.1, on the reverse strand, counting down.
AGAACAAGTACGGAAAGAAAATCAAAGTAAAGATGACATATTGCATTGGCCGATTTGAAAATAAAGCTGCAACAAATTCAAGGCGTTTGGAAAAGAAAGCATACATCTCGGCTTGGTTTGCTGTTTTTCAGGTACGAATACCAAACTAGGACCGTCATTCACGAGAGTTCTTTTTGCTTTGGAGGCATTCTGAACGCGTAGAAACTCTGAAGCCATATTTGCACTTGTTGACCTAGATTGTAAAGTCAAAACACACAGAAACTCAATTTCAATTTCGACTGGAATATACCTTTTCTCAAATCTCTGCTACTCCACGGGATGAATCGAAACGCCTAATAAATGGAGGCAATTCTGCATAATCCGGGGTGAATAAGAAAATAAATAATTATTAAGCCAGTCGAAGAGGCTGTTTTGGAATCTCTGCTACTCCACGGGATGAATCGAAACGCCTAATAAATGGAGGCAATTCTGCATAATCCGTGGTGAATAAGAAAATAAATAATTATTAAGTCGGTGGAAGAGGCTGTTTTGGAAGTTGCAGCTATATATTCCACATGTGGAGAATTTTTTTCCTTGAAACTCCAAAACGTAAGAGCCACGTTCCTGGTGTGGGCTCCACTACAGAAGTTGAAACTCCAAAACGTAAGAGCCACGTTCCTGGTGTGGGTTCCCCTACAGAAATCTGGTCGAAAACCGCCACAACCATTTCGAACTCTGGAAAGTTCTGAATAGACAACACAATTCATTGTTAAATTAGAAGAAAGAGTCGAGAACGCTTTTAGCGACATGTTAAATGCGTGACGGAAAAATGGCGTGCGTTGGGCGTGACGGTAAATGAATGAATTGTGGCGGTTGATGCGAAAAATTTGTTAAGCTCCCTCTCCCCTAACGGCCGCCGACTATTTGGAATCTGTCTGCCGCAGAGTTAGCTCCCTACACAATTCATTGTTAAATTAGAAGAAAGAGTCGAGAACGCTTTTAGCAACATGTTAAATGCATGACGGAAAAATGGCGTGCGTTGGGTGACGGTAAATGAATGAATTAGAGTTAGCTCCCTTTACCACCGATTTATTATGGAAACCATCTGCCAACCGATTCCATTAATTCAGGTGTAGTTAAATTAATTTCTGGTTGAGAGCTACTGGAGTGGTTTAATTTGTGAAACACTTACATATAGTCAACAGAAATTTGATACACTTAACTATAAATACTTTTGTTTGGTCCTCAACCTCAGTATCTCAATCCCCTTCAGTGTTACATTATCAAATTGAGAACGCAGAGCTTAAAAGTGCCTTTAGATTTTTAGAATTCCATTCTCTTCCGTTCTCTCGTTTTCGTGCTGCCATGAGCCTATAAATTACAGGTTATTTTCAGGGATCCCACTGGTGCTTGTACGTTTACGGCAACGGGTTCCTCTGTTACAGAGGGCCCATTAACGACGAACTTATTGGTGTTTGAGTCTTCCCGCAGCATTCGATTACGTGCATTTTTTTTGCATAGAGCAATCGCCTTCAACCGAAAAATTGGCGCCTGCAAACTCATCTGCTGGTGGAGGCTCTCAAAATCCAGAATTATCATTGGTATTTACAATATCAAAGCCTGGAATCGGAGTGTGAGCAAAAGTAACATCAATGGCTAGAGGTAAGTTTTCTTAGGCATAAAAATTTATTCCGCATTAAATTTCAGATTTAACATTGTTAAAATTTTCGATTGTTATAGAATAATCGTTATTATGCTCTCAAAATTTGGCAAGCATGTGTGTGTCATTCATGTGTTGAGTAAGCATGACTTTGATGTATCCATTACGATATGTGAACGTGGGGTGATTTATCGTAAAATATAGTTGAAAATTTGCAAAACTGTCGAGATTCTTGCCCCGGGTCAAAAAGGTGTGAAATCGTCAAATTCGTGGGTAGTTTTATTTAGTCATTTAACGAGTGGAAGGAATTGTTTGGATAATCAAAAGTGGTTTGAATTTAGGTAAACAAATTTAAAAAAATCTTGTAGAGGCAGTGTTTGAATCGTGTGTTTTTTATGGTGGAAATGGATTCAACACTATCAAAAACCTCTAGGACACCTAAAATTTTGAAGTTTAACAACTATAACTTAGATGTACAAAAATCCTGGCCAGATTTTCTCTAAATATGACCAGAATTTCCATAATTTTCCGGGTAACTCCTCCCCTCGTTAGACTACACAATTCTATTTGGAAAGAAAAAAACTGAGGGGAGGTCGTTTTGAAATTCCAACCTGAGCAATAAACATGTTGTACAATTTTCCATCGATGTCATGGAACACGAATCCCACCGCTCTTGTCACGCCCCTACACCTGCGGTAGTCTTCCAACCGCTTGTAGTGAGGTGCGGCACCACCGAACGCTTTCTTTTTAACAATACTAACATTCGTGGACTATGCCTATTCCAACATTAACATACTTAGTTTGTGTTTCGCAACCAAGTAAAAGCATTATCCTTTATACTTTAGTGAAGATCATTCTCAATTATTAACCATGTAAAATAAACCGAGAACATCAACAATAATCAAGTACAAAAGGAGGGGCAACTCCCAGAAAGTCTGCCCAATAATATATTATATCAAGAATATCAGATTACAATACAACAGTGTGTCTTGGCCGAACCAAGTCTCACACTTAATCAATTTTACAATACAAGCAACCTGCTTTACAACCGTGTGCACCCTTGCACAAGAAGAAGTGCTCACCCGAGCCACTCGACCTTCTTACCAAGTCCTGCACACATATCTCGAACCCCGGCACACTTGCCACCCTCCAACCGGCATAAAATTCCAAAACTGCACCTTATAAGACCTACGCATGAGATATGCGTAGTCTCTTTTACCCCTGCGCAGTTTTACCCCTCTTATGCGTATGAGAGAATGTGATTCGATGGTGAACAAATGAGCTCTCAAGCTCCTTTATATATATGCATCTTACATGGTTTTATGTGTGGTCCCTCATGTGGGCGTTAGCCCCTTGGCCGACCCCCAAATTGGCATCCACACGCCCATAAATGCTTCTCTTCAAGTCGGCCTTGCCCTCACGCAAGCCTCCTTCCAAGTCGCTATAAAAAACTCCCAACACTTAGTCGCATTCATAAGTGTTGCTGGTTTCGTCGCTTTTCTGTTCACGGTTTCGTCGCATTTCCGTGTGCGCTCACCCGCCCGTGTGCGCTCACCCGCCCGTCGTGCAGACCCGCCCGCCTGTCGTGCAGACCCGCCCGCCGTGCAGCCTCGCCCGCCTGTCGTGCAAACCCGCCCGCCTGTCGTGCAGACCCGCCCGCCGGTCGTGCAGCCTGCGCCCGCCCGTGCGCCCGTGCACGGTGACTTCGCCCGGCGCCCGAACACGCCCGTATCCAAGGACCTTACATCCTCCTCCACCTGAAATCGTTGTCGTCCTCGACAACATACCATCATCCATGATGTTGTCTCCTCCACATAAGGCAAACATCACCGCAACATATGTAGAACCACTGTCATCTGCAATATGTTGTCCATGTGTGTGTCTCCTCCAAAGTGAAGAGATCATCTCATCAAACCGACTCTCAATGTGCCCCATTCAGGTCCATGAAGCCCTCTCCATCATCTGCAATGTGCCATCCTCAAGTCTTCATAGAAACAAGTATGCACTTGTCTCAACTATCCATGTTTTGCCCATGATCCTCGATCAAATCAGCTCTCATGTATAGAAAGTCGTTGAGTCTCAGCTCAACCCATGCTCAAGTGTATCACCAAAGCATTATCATCATCATTGTAACCTCATCACCTCAAAGTGTCTCTTATCGATCCTCTACTTCAAGTCACTCTTCCAAGCCATGCCCATACATGTACTTTGAAAGTATGCATCCCATACTGCATCAAAGTCACCTGACCTCAGCTCCTCAATGTATTAGATCTTTAAGTCCACCATACATGAAGTCCCTAAAAGTCACAACAATCTCATGTCCTCATGAGCTCCATAACTCATCCCCATGTAGTAGGAATGCTCCATAGCTGCTCACAAGTCCATCCAAGTCTTCAATCAACTCTCGATGTGCCCCATTCAGGTCCATGAAATCATCTTCATCATCTGCAATGTGCCATCCTCAAGTCTCCAATCTTATCAACTCTTGATGTGCCCCATTCAGGTCCATGAAGTCCTCTTCATCATCTGCAATGTGCCATCCTCAAGTCCCCATGTCACACTAGCAAGTCCTCTTGCATAACATTCCTGCCCTAGCACTCCTCTTTGGATGTCCCTTGACATCTCTACAAGTGCTTCCACACAATGTCCTTGCATAGGTCTGCCATGCTCCATATCTTCAAGTCTCCAACCTGATGTCCATGACTAAGTTGCCCATGTAGTCCAACCAAGTAGACACATCACAACATCTGGCCATCCCATCCAAGTCTTCAACTTTCGGTTTAGTGAACTTGGTCACCCAACCATCTCATCATCATGTCATGAGTCCCTTCATCATAGCTCCTCCACCAAAGTGTCCATCAAGACTTGTTCTTGGTCTCGGCCATGAAAAGTCCACCCAAAACATCACAAGTGTGTGCCCTCCTCAACCTGTCCATGAGTCATGCCGGGCACTTAGCCAATTCATGTGGCTAAAGCATGACTCATTCTTCCACAATGATCATCAAGTTCCACCCTTGTCCCGGGTCCTTGCACCTTTCATCATAAGGTTACAAGTAATCCCAACAAGCTTTCCAACAACTGATAATCCTTGTTCTTCCATACAAGGTTCCATCATAGTCATCCATGGTGAGATGTCCTCTTGCCTTGGCAAACTGGCTTTACCCTTCCCTGCACATGGTCCATCTTCCAAATGCCCAAATGAAACACAAGTATCAATACTTACTTCATCATCATGACGCTCCTCCCTGTGAGTGACCTCATCCATCCATGTTGACAAACTGCACGACCCTGGTTCAACTTGATCAACCTCAAGTTCATCCTCCATCATAGTCGTGTTTGCAACATCTTCATCACAGAAGGGGACAACAATAGCCTTGTTGCCCTTCAAGAATTCTTGTCCAAGTATCACATCGAAGTCATTCATCTCCATCACTATGAAGTCCAACTGACTCTTCCATTCTTTCATCTGTACAGGTACATCATGTACCAAACCTGCCACCTTAGCTCTAGAGTTTACTGCCTTGACCTCCATATTAGATGTCAGCCCAGCCTCTTTTGCTAACCGTGTTGTCATAAAGTTATGTGTAGCACCTGTGTCTACCAGAGCTTGAATGGTCTTGCCATGAACCATCAAGTCTATGAAACCCAGACTATTCATCCATGATTTTTCCATAACCTTATCTGCATCGGCTTCACCTGTCATCAATTTCCAGGTGTCCTCACACTTGATCCACTAGCTCCTGACCGAGCTCTGATACCAACTGTCACGATAGTGCAGTGGGATCAGCACTTCATCATCAACCTGAACACGAGCAAACCTTGCTCTGATACCAATTGTCACGCCCCTACACCTGCGGTAGTCTTCCAACTGCTTGTAGCGAGGTGCGGCACCACCGAACGCTTTCTTTTTAACAATACTAACATTTGTGGACTACGCCTATTCCAACATTAACATACTTAGTTTGTGTTTCGCAACCAAGTAAAAGCATTATCCTTTATACTTTAGTGAAGACCAGTCTCAATTATTAACCATGTAAAATAAACCGAGAACATCAACAATAATCAAGTACAAAGGGAGGGGAAACTCCCAGAAAGTCTGCCCAACAATATATTATATCAAGAATATCAGATTACAATACAACAGTGTGTCTTGGCCGAACCAAGTCTCACACTTAACCAATTTTACAATACAAGCAACCTGCTTTACAACCGTGTGCACCCTTGCACAAGAAGAAGTGCTCACCTGAGCCACTCGACCTTCTCACCAAGTCCTACACACATATCTCGAACCCTGGCACGCTTGCCACCCTCCAACCGGCATAAAACTCCAAAACTGCATCTTATAAGACCTATGCATGAGATATGCGTAGTCTCTTTTACCCCTGCGCAGTTTTACCCCTCTTATGCGTATGAAAGAATGTGATTCAATGGTGAACAAATGAGCTCTCAAGCTCCTTTATATATATGCATTTTACATGGTTTTATGTGTGGTCCCTCATGTGGGAGTTAGCCCCTTGGCTGACCCCGAAATTGGCATCCACATGCCCATAAACGCTCCTCTTCAAGTCGGCCTTGCCCTCACGCAAGCCTCCTTCCAAGTCGTTATCAAAAACTCCCAACACTTAGTCACATTCATAAGTGTTGATGGTTTCGTCGCTTTTCTATTCACGGTTTCGTCGCATTTCCGTGTGCGCTCACCCGCCTGTCGTGCAGACCCGCCCGCCGGTCGTGCAGCCCGTGCGCCCGTGCGCTCGTGCGCCCGTGCAAGGTGACTTCGCCCGGCCCCCGAACGCGCCCGTATCCAAGGACCTTACATCTCTTCTCTAGCACGTCAAAAAAACATGAAAATAACCTTTAACTTCATGGCATGCCAGTGAATGATGATAATTTTTTTATATAATGATTATATTATAATACACATGTTATTAGAGTATATATTGATATAATGAGAGTTGTACAAATTATACACATGTTGCTTTACAACAATTAGAAAATGGAATATTTGAATTTAATTACAAATTTGTGTTTATGGTACATATTAATTAATATATAATGTTATTTTTCAAATTATTTATATTTATTGTACAGTGATATAGTACATTGTAATTAATAATATAGTACACAAAAGTCAATTCTCGCCATCATTACACAATAAGAGGGGGGACATTTTAATCAATCATATTTGAGAGAAATAGAAATAAATTTTATTTAAAAACAATAAATTTAATTTCATAATGTTAAACTTTTGATAGATTTTAAATTTTTTTAGTCAAAGAAAAACTAATAGCAAGTTAATGAAAAACTAAATACGTTATATGCAGGGATACTAAGGTTTGTAATCGTTTTATAATTGTTTTCCCTCTTAACGAAAATTGAAAATAACAAGGATGTATTAGATAGCTGGCAAATCCTCGTGATCTTATTGTGGGTAAAATTCTTCAATATTTGGTTCACTACCTAGCAATGATGGAATTTGACGCTAGTTCTAGGGGATTTGTGTCAAATCAAGTCAAAATATTTCTCTACTAATCAACATAACATTTTTTTATTAATGATCAAAACAAGCACTATTGAATTTAAGACATTTTAGATTTAAAATTCCTACCTTGCTACCTAAGCATTCACAATCACATGCAAATACCAAGCCTTCCACTAGGGTGAAGAACCTACATGTGGAAGATGTTAACCATTATATACTAGAGCTTTGTGGAGAGACATCCTTTGGTGCGAATATTCACCATGCCATTCGAATGAAACCTCGCCACATAAAAAAGCTAGGCCTTCAAGAATGTCCCATCTTTGTCCTTGTCTAAACAACTAGCATGATCTTTCCCTTAGGTATCTTAGACCCCTTGCATTCCTCCATATGGTACCACGAGTGTCAAGACACTGAGTCGGCATCATTGCCCTTGGGCGAGTCGGGCGCACATGAAACGTAGACGAGTCATAAGTATGGGCGCACCCAACATGTGCGACGGGCATACAAACGTAGTGGCGTGCACGTCGGGTGCCCGCCCGACTCGTGTTCAGTTAAAGGCATGTGGATGGAGAGCCTGCCTGGTGGAAGTTCGGTTAAAGGTGACACGATGGACGACGAACTGGTTATTGGCGACACGAGTTCGATTAAACACGTTGGGTGGAATGCACAAACAGGGGTGCACACTCGGGCGCAAACGGATGAGAGTGACACAACTCAGTGGTTCAGGCGGCAAATAATCGAGTAATGAGGTGCGATGAGTGGAAGTGTGCGACGGGCCAACCTATGCATATGGCGGATGAGCGGAAGGTTGCCACGGGTCGACTCATGTACATAGCAGAGAGGGGTGTTACAACCGGCAGGCAGGCCGACTTGAAGGGTCGATGCCCCAAGCAACACGACCTTTCATATTACCATTTGATGGGAAACATATTAATATGTTGGACGTGTTGGTGGATGAACACATAACAATCACGAACACAAAAAAAAACTCAACAAATCAGTGGGTCGCAGTGCGAGAGGTCGAGTCATGGGTTAAGTGTGTAGCAGGAAGAGATGTAACTTAGTGTCGAGGACAGGTTTTGGTAGCGCGCAAGCAACAGGTGATACGGGTATGCGCCCGCTCGGTGGGCAAGGCAATACGAGCTATAGACTGTGCAAGTGGGCTGCGACAGGGTAGTACGTGCTGCGACCAGGTAGTTGGTGAATGAACTGTGTAAATTCAGGTAGAGTGTCGCGCCCAGGCGGCGAAAGCCTCCCCACTATAGAATACATGTAAACTTTTAGAAAATGATAATAGAAGTTTGAATTGTTAAATATTTCTATTTGGTCTCTCTATTGGAATTATGTAATGTATTTATGTTATGTTTTCCGCACAAAAATAATAAACAAGAAAATAATAATAATGCTGGAAGGCATAGTCCTAGAGATGGAAAAGAATTCTAAGTATAGAAGTTTAGCCGGTGCTGCACGATGCCCTGAACGATGTGACTGACTCAGGGGGGTGACAAATGGTATCAGAGCTAGTACAATGGAATGCAACATAGACCAAAGATGTATGTAGGTTGGGGTTCTTAAACAAGGAAGTGTTGGCTGGACAATTTGGGATTTCTTGACTTGAGATTCATGGAAGAACCATCCAAGATTTGGTGGACACAAGTGCCACTCATAATTTTATGACGACAGGGTTAGCGAAGGAAGTTGGGCTGCAACTTACTCCCAAGTGGAAGTCAAGGCAATGAACTCAAGGGCTAAAGTGTCGGGATTGGAAAGTGATGTGTTGGTTCGAATTGCAGATTAGTAGGGTTGTTTGGACTTCACAGTAATGGAGATAAACGACTTTGACATGATACTAGGGTAGGATTTTCTGAAGGGAAACAAGGAAATTATTGTACCGTTTTGTGATGAGATCATGTTGATTGGATACACATGGACATAGACTTGTTCTACTCACTAATAGAGAAGGGAAGTGAAGGTGCAACATGTGTCTTCACTAAGTATGAGTAGGGAAATGCGGGATTTGGATGTTGAGACATATGCGATAGTCATCAGGGAGGTTAACGATGATGATGGAGTGGGGACGCCTATTCCAGTCAAGATTTTTGATGTATTGGTCAAATATGCACATATGATGCCTAATGAGTTACAGAAAGTACTGCCACCGAGATGTGAAGTGGACCATAACATTGAGCTAGAGTTGAGGAAGAAACCACCAGCCAAAGCTCCTCATCATTTGTCAGGGCCAGAGTTGGAGGAGTTGAAGTGACATTTGAAGGAATTGGCTGATGCAGGCTTCATACAACCTTTCAGGTCCCCATATGGTGCTCTTGTGTTTTTTTAGAAGAAGAAGGACAAGCATGAGTTTTGGATGTGTTGTGATTATCGTGCACTGAATAACCAGACGATAAAGAACAAATATCCTTCGCCACTTATCGTAGATTTCTTTGATAAGATTGCGAAAGCCCGAGTGTTTTCGAAGCTTGATATGAGGCATGGGTATTATCAGGTGTGGATAGCAGAAGGCGATGAGAAGAAGACCACGATAGTGATGAGATATGGGATTTTTGAGTTCCTTGTCATACCATTCAGGTTGTGCAACACTCTTGCTACGTTTTGCACATTGATGAATGATGTTTTGCATCCATATTTGGATTCATTCGTAGTGGTATACTTGGACGACATCGTTGTATTCAGTGATAACATGGAGGATCATAAGAAGCACTTGGATTTGGTATTTGAGGCACTGAGGAAGAATCAAAATGTATGTTCACTGAGACCAATATTTCGTTCCTTGGACACATAGTGGATCAAGGTCACATACGAATGGAGCCGAGTAGTTTGTAGGTGACTCAGGATTGGGATGAACTAAAGAATTTCCATGAAATGAGAGTCTTCTTGGGGATGACAGACTACCAGTGGAAGTTTATAGAGGGTTATTCCAAGGTGACTGAGCCACTGACAGACCTTTTGAAGAAGGATAAGCGATGGAATTGGACAAAGAGATGTCATACAACGTTTTATGAGTTGAAGAGGAGGGTGGTTACAACATCGATAATGAAGCTACCTAACTTTGAGAGATCATTTGAGGTGCACATAGATGCTTCTGATTTTGTGAATGGGGGAGTGCTCATGTAGGATGGAAATCTGGTCGCATATGAGAGTCGAATGTTGTAGGATAGAGAGCGAGGGTATGCGGTTCATGAGAAGGAGATGACTGCGATCATCCATAGTTTACAAGTATGGTGACACTACTTGTTTGGGAATTCATTCCTTGTCAAGATTGACAACGTTGTAGTGAGTTATTTTGCATCGCAACTGAAGTTGTCAGCAAAGCAGGCCCGTTGGCGGGACTTCTTGGCAGAGTTCGACATGACTATTTTTATAAAAATTATATGTATTCTAATTCCAATATTTAATTATCGATCCGGGGTCATAAGACTTAGAGATGCAAGCACAAGAAATGTAGGATTAGAGCCTAAGTTAATCTAGTTGAGAATATAAAACAAACTTTAAAATCTTGAAAGGAAATTTTATTCTAAGTCTATTAAATAATAAATTAACCAAGCACTAGTCACATTCTTAGATCTAAAATATAATGTAAAATAGGTTCAAAGGTAAATGCTTCAATCACAGTAGAAATTGAAATCTCCTTGTTATATTCTTCACACACCCTTCAAAACTAAATAACACTACTCAAGGAAATAAATCCAATGAATAACATGCAATCTAGAAACTACTATGTTTCTGCAAATTAACTAAATCATTTCAAGACTTTCCATTTACTAGCTCATGAAGTATGAAATATGGAACCTTGAATTGTTCTTGTAGCAACACACTTGAAACATAAATCTCAAAGAAATTCTGCAAGGGATTGGAAAGGAAACAATTCCAACAATTCAATAAACAAATCTCAATAAATCTATAAAACTACCCTAAAGCACGCTACTTGTAATTCACACAAGATCAATCATATAAGAGAATCAATTCATCACATATATACAAATATAATTAACCATAAACATTTGACACTCTTCTTTCACTATATGAACTTGACTATAACATAGGTACCAAATCAGAAAACTGTATTTTCATACATAATAGTAAAAGTACAAAAACAATAAATCTAAACTAATCATGTACAATAGCTTACCAAGCTAGATCAATGGGCCCTTTCTAACACCTAAAATGTAGCTAAGAAATCATAGGCTTAAATGCTTCATAAACTCAATGAATCATCAACTGTGAATTTTATTAATCTTCAACAAAAATACAATTCACAAATAATTCCAAATGATGATTTCTGTCCCTGACGAAATATTCAATTACAAACTTATTTATACGCTAAATCTAATGGGTAAGGATAATATCCAATCCCATAAACTCCATTTTTTTTTTTACAACTTTAGAGGAAAATCTTAGAAATCTGGTTTTTTTGTAATTTTATACAAATTGGTGTTAAAGAAATAACCATATATTCTTGACCATAACGTATTTTGGAAATATTTTTCTATGGTGTCTAATTTTCCATATTATCAACAAAAACCCCTCTTGTAATTTTCTTATTCGATTCCATGGCCCCATAAATCATGCATGAAGTTAATTGTTTGAATACTTTTGCTAATTTGGGTTTTGCATAAATTTTGTACAAAACTGCTTCAAAGAACTAGCTGTAACTTTGAAAAAGTATTGAATTTTTGGAAATTGGTTGAGATAAAATTAAATTTGTATGTACCATTTCTCGTATTCTTGATATTTTCCACCATATGTACATAAACCGACGCAAAATATGGGAATTTCAAAATCATTAACTATTTTTTTATTCTAAGTTAAATCATGTGATAGGATCCCACACGTCTGAGCTGGGTATATTCCAATGAATGTAACAACATATTAAGACCATGTGGAACCTAATATGTCATTATTTGAGGAACAAAAACATATTTTATAATTTTGACTTTTTTCCATTTGTGTAGGTGCAAAATTAAGTATCAAATTGTTGAATTGGTACCGAACCAAGTACTAAACTGCCAAATTGTTACTGAGCTAGTAGAGAAATATAAATTTTTATATTTGAACATGCTTCTTGGCCACATAACCAAATTAGTAAACCGTCATTAATAAAATCATGTTAAAAAAACATTTAACCGTTAAAAAGATAAGAAAGACATCATAATTAACCACAAGGTGAAAGAGGTACATTTAGTGGAAGTTGGTGGTATAATTTTTATGGAAAGTGTAGTAAATGGGAGAATACGACTTATGAATGGAGACTTTATATACCAAATGGTATGACATATTCAGAGCCCAACATTCCCCATGCCTAAGATTTTGCATGCCCTCATGCAAACAAAGATCCTTGCCTATGCCATTCTTTCTTGGTGCAGGTAATTAAAGGTGAAGTGTCATACCAACATAGACTTGATATGTTTCATAACAAGGTAGAAAAAATTGAGGACAAAAAGAATATGGACTAGGAAGGGATGGTGGATGATATAAGGTAAGGATAAGGATAAGGGTTGGAAACTTTGTAAGACTATTATTCACTTTGTGGTTATTTTCTTAGATAAACAACAATGACTTCATCCTCCTATTGAGAGCATTCAAATGATGATTTTACGAATCCTTTATGATGTACAAGGAGAATACATTATAGATGTAGCTTTATTCATGTACCATAATACATTTTTCATTCTTATTGTCTTACTAGAATAAGCATAAATGGATTTGGAAATGGGGGGTTTAATGGTGGTTTAAGAAAAGTAGAGATTTATGGAATATGAAGTGGTTAATCATCAAGCTTCCTTAAATTTTAATGAGTTAAAGAGTCTTTAAAAATGTTTTACCTCAAGTATACCTTTTGAATTTTGATTTGTACCACAGGCTACAATGGAAATTGTATGAAGTTGAAGATGAGGGAGAGTACGACTGAGAGTCTAGAATGATTTGAAAGAGTTGTGGTTGATGAGTGCCAACATGATCTGTTGAAGGAAGACAAAGAGAATGAATTGAAGATGTTGAAAAGTTCCAAACAACCACTCCCCCATTCCTGAGGTTTTGCATGTCCTCATGCAAACAAGGTGAGGTACTAAAGAAGTGAGGAGGGCCACTGAGATGAATCTAGTACAAAGGAACCTGAAAACAAAAAAATGGAACTAATGAGATGAATACTAAACAAAAATAAGTCATCTCAAATTTATTAACATGATGGAAAACTAACCCAAGAATAAAAGAAATTCTAAAGCACTCATTACATATGATTTCATCAATCTTTAATAGTTTTATTCTTAAGGAAAAGAAACCTTCTATAGATTTAAGGGCTCTCCTTCTTTGTAGGTAGGAGACTTTTTTATTGATCATAACAAATGATGAACCAATGAAAAATTAGTCATTACTAACCAAGTCCCAAAGTCTTATAGTCATCCAAGTATTACATATAAGCTTTGTAGTTGAGCTCTATCAATTCTATGTGATCATAGGGTCCACTTCTAAGATAATTAAATCTTAGGTATAGTATGAAAAACCAATGACACAGGTCTTAAGGTTACCTTAAGGTCATTCTTCAAACAAAAAATTATGGATTTTGTTTTTCCCTTGACTTCATCCACACATGCTTCCTTTTTATTGTAACACTATAGAATAACCATCATACGTGTAGACAAAAAAGGTGGTTTGGCTGACACTTCTTTAGGTAGAATTCCCCATTTCTCATGAGCGTCCATAGCCCCGATGGGTTTTCCTAGTGATATCACAAGTTAGTACCCGCTTCCAACAGATGTTCATAGCCTCGATAGGTTAATCTCTTAAACCTATTTTACACTGAAGGCTCTAGTCCCATGTTGCCTACCATTTTAATTTTATATTATGGATATTGCTGTTGCAATTGGTAGATGGGGGAGAAGCTTCAAAAATCCCCTTAAAGGCATAGGATGACACCTTTCAGAGTGACTTAGATTACCTGCATAATGTTTTGGATGCCTAAGGTACTTATAGGCACTCAAAGGACAAAACATGAATGAACCATTTTTAATGTGAGATGGATGATGCTGCCAAAGTATAACCAAAAGACGCTTAAATTCCCACTAATCATAGTTTCTATGTATGATTTCACTTTTAAAGTAGTGTTCCAACATGAGTAAAGTCTTCAATAACTCTTCTGCAAGTCTTAATAAAGATGCTCACATATCACGCTTTGGTGTTATGGTTATAGTATTCAAGTTGATTTTTTCATTGGTATCATTTTATGGACCTATTAACTTTGTTATGATCCCCTTAGTATGTTTTGGTAACTATATTTTGAGCAATTGTTTTATATTGATAATGAGAAATCTATATGAATAAGAAAATTGAAATTCTAAAACAGAAAAGATATATTAGCTATGAATAGTTTGGAATTATAATTCAATTAAACTCTTATGAAAAAAACTAACTATTCGATCATCTTCATGAAATAGTAGTCTTAATGATAAAGCATGAATGCATCATTTTTAAAAACTTAAGGAAAAAGGAAATATGTCATCAAATACTCCCCTAAGTGTTCCATTCCATTGACAAATATGTCTTTTCCACTTTTGAAAATATTCTTCTAGTCTTTAAGCATCCTAAATGAACAATATCCTTGAATTCTTCTTTGTCTTGCAAAATAAAAAATTGGTACCAAAATTTTGGGTATTGATTCACCGAAACAAGGTACCAAACAATTTGTATGAAAAACCATACAATGTTGAATTATAATCATTTCCAACTTCACATAATATTCCAAACATAATGGTCATAGCTTACTTTATTGAAAATAAAAACTAGAAACAAATCTAACTATAAGAAAGAAATAATAAATGAATGTAATTGTTGAACCATGATGTTGTTTGAAATAAGATTAAGTGGTAAAATAATATGCAATTGAAAGAAACCTCAATAGAAATCTTCAATAGGAACATATATCTCTCATTTTCAACTAGTTCATTTTTAGTTTTTAACATCCCCACTTAGATAAAACAATGAGAAAGATGTTGCACTATATTTTAGAACTTAAGCTAACTATTATATGCAACAATTATTTATTTATTATCCTACGCTACCTAAGAAAAAGAAATTCCTCTCCTCAAGTACATGGGTATTTCCATTGTAACCATCTGTGTAATAGGTATAGAAATGAATTCATACTCAAGTTTAGAATATAATCTTAAATGCATACCTGAGTATGAAGATCCAACTGTTTTAATGATGATGTTAAGAAGTAAGGAAGAATAAAGGAGTGGTATGACCTTATAATTTCTTGAAACCAACTTTCAACAAAATCAAAATGCTCTTGGCTTACCTCTATATTTGGGTCATTTAGCATATTCTCCTTTACCATTCCATGCAGGTCTTCTAGCATTAGATGATTACCCTCTTGTGTGATAAGAGGATCCATAGATAGGCATGTCAAAAATTATTTAGTCTTAGGTTCTAATGGTTTCTCTCTATTGGATGTGGTCCATGATTCTTTAGTTTCTTCAAAAAGATTGCAAGGGTGAGGATCTTCCTCTAGATTTGGTTCATGAACTTCTTTTTCTTCTATCACTTCTAGGGAGGTAGATAATTTATGGATTACTATCAAGATTTTTTCTTCCTGAGAAGCAGAGATCCCAGCTGCTACTAGGATTTGAGAGAGTTCTCCCAAAATCTTGATCATACTTGAATATTTCTTTGTTGGTTCCTAATCCTTGTCATGCACATGGATAAGTGTATGGAATTCTTATTAAAAATCCTAAATAAATAATAATAAAACACACTTAAAACAAGTGCAAGCAACCCAATCATGTACTCGAAGCATCACTGTGATACTAGGATCCTACTGTCACCAAGTTATCTATTCACAAGTTAGGCTTCTCTTCTTTTCATGAATCAATATAAAGGAAAACATGCTTGAAAATCAAAATAAAGAAAATTCAGGCTTTGGATCCTACCTTTAATTCTACGCATATGAAAAAGAAACTAGAAAATAAATTAGAGACAACCAGAATTTGGAGCGACTCCAAACCAAAGCGAATGTCTGGCTCTTCACTCACGTCTTACCATCTTTCTTTGCCCTATATTTTCCTTGCAACTAAGATCATGCAAAAAATGTGTGAAAGAAACTATGCTCTAATCCCTTTATCACCTCCCATGAAACAACACAAAACAAGTGTTGAGGCAAATTAATTACCTATCATTTAATTGTCAACTTGGGGGTCTTGCAAAACTTTCGAAGCATGCGTCCATTATATATGCTAGAAATTAACTTTCAATTTAGATTAGCCTAACTACAAAACCAAATAACGACAAAACAAATTCTCCTATTCTAATTCAACAATCAACTTCAAAAGAAATTATAGTACAATTATAGTACAATGCGCTGGATTGAAATCTTAATCTTTAAATCTTGCAGGAATTGAAAAGCAAACCATTCTTTCAGAAATGAAAGCAAAAACAATCATTCTTAACCTCTGACACAGGAAAATATATGAAAGAAAATAAAAACAAATGCTCTTAACTTCTAGGTAGAAAGAAAATAAAAACAATCACTCTTAACCTCTCACACAGGAAAAGATATGAAAGCAAATAAAAACAAATACTCTTAAACTTCTAGGTAGAAAGAAAATAAAGAAAATAACTCTTAACCTCTCACACAGGAAAATATATGAAATAAATAAATCTTAATATATGAAAAACAATAAATCTCACACATTGTAGGTGGCCAATCCAAAAGCATGAGAGATGGAAAGTTGAGAGGCTCCAAATGCAAGCATAACCAAATCAAAGTGAACATCACTTATGAGCATGGTGCCAAATCCAAATTCTATATTCAAAACATGAGCATTTCCTCAAATTTACACATGCCTTTGAAAGGAGAGGCTCTCCTATTTATAAAAAAACATAAGAAGCTACCTCATTAATGGAGGTCCATTATTCTCTCCCTAAATCCCTAGAAAATCTCATAGAGTTACAACTCAAATAGGTATTGATGAGACACATATCCTCTTTGAATTTTATCCAAATCTTCTTCCATATCTTGAAGATAATTGGAATTTGAGCATTGGAGGCCACATAAGGGTGCCTTGGAAGCTTCCAAATGACCTACACATATCATGAAACTCAAGCCACTTTTAATTATTAGCAAGTATATGTCATTTTTCTAAGTTTTAACCATTTAATTCACTTATAATACTAGAAATCATTAAATTTTGGAGAACACAAAGGTAACCCATATAATTATGAAAATGGAGGCTAATGAAAGGTTATATGATCATGGAGTTGTGACATGTGAGTGAAATGGTGGCGATAAAGGTGAAAGTGGATGATATTTTGAATACATTTTGGAGATTGTACATTCCCCCCAACTAACGTTATTGCATGTCCTCATGCAATCTACTTCATTTCTTAATCATGATTTGTTTTTGAATGAGCTTGGCTTATATCATATGTCCTTAAACTTTGCATTTGATAGTATTTGACAATGTTATTTCATTTTGCAAAGTATTCATTGTCATACATTGAATTGCAACATGTTTGGTTGGTTCTTGTGTGACAACCAAATCTTAATTGGTATTGGTTCTTATGTTTCAATACCTTGTTTCTTTTTGTTGCAGCAAGATTCATTGAACATGTTTAAGAATGCATAAATCAGCCATATAATATGCTCATCATTTAGGCATTTATTTGCAAATCACATAACTTTTGAACCATGATGCAATCATAATTGATTAGGATGAGTATGTTAGGGTGAAATGAAGTGATGGATGTGATAATAAATGGATGTCCCTTCCCCCCAACTAAAGGTGTTTACAATTTTTTGTTTCAAATGAGAAAGGAAATATGGTGAAGTATTTTCCAAAAATTATAATTTTAGTATTCAAGGAATTCTATGATTAAAAGCTAGAAAAGAACACACCTTTCCTTACCTAGGAAGTGGACAAACTGTGCATATGTAGAGAAGTTGTAGTTGTTGCTGGATCATGGAATAGAATGCAGAACTTCATCTACTTCTTGGTTGCATAAATGATGGATGAGGTGTTGAAAGTGGATTCTTTATTTTTTCTGCTAAATTTGTTGTATCTGCTGCAAAATGCTGAAATGATATAGTCTTCACCTGCTACAAAACCTGATGGTACAATTCTAGTCATGCGAATAAATGTGTTGTTGTCGAGCATGAAGAGAAGTCATTGAATTACCGACCATTGATGAATTTTGTTAACCAATGCGAGGAAAACTCGTCATTAATGTCAACGAGTGCCAAGGTACCTAACTACATCTTGCAAAGTGAGAATAGATGAGTTGATGTCGAGCCACTTGCAAGATCTAACGATCAAGGGACATTAATGTATTCCCATGATTGTCAGCGAGAGAACTTGTCATTGATACATACAAGCCTCAAGGTACTAATAAGGACTCTAGCCCTGAACCTAGATAATGTGCTGATGTCGATAGGCCAAGACTTGTGAGAAGGGAGGCCTTAAGGAATCCTCCATCATCTAACATGAGTATGAAATGAAGATTTTGGAAGGACTATGAATGAAAATTTTTGCAGTGGATCAAGGTTTATTTAATGGAAAGGAAAATGACAAGATGGTAAACAACCGAACAGAAAGCAAAAGGACAAATCAACATGTAAGTGAGCTGAATGTCTCTATGAATGGAAATTATGGAAAATGTAAATGGAAATCATGCGACACTTGCAAGGAAAATGGTGATGACGATGCTTAGTGAAAAATGCTTCGACAACTTGTGAGTTTAGAGAGGAAAAAATGATGGCATTTATGGATGATAGAAATGGATTTAATTGGTTCATGTTTGTTGAAATTGGCCGTAGAAAACCAATCGTGCACAAATTGCCCTCGTTCAATTCTTTGATTGTCCTGGAACCTAAAAATAAACATGGCACTAACATTGCAATAAAATGTAAGTGTGTTCAAAGAGAAGTGATCAATTTCTTTTTGATACATACGAAAAATTTGCATACTTAACAGGTTCATGACGTGTCTTCGTTTCATATGGTTAGCCCAATTTCAGAATGATAATAAATCCAATTTCTAAAAGAAAACAATTTTCTTAATAAAAAAAAATTCATCAATCGATCTCGCGGATAAAGCGCCTTCATAGTTCTTCTTCTTTCCTGCATCATGCTTGAAAACATAATCATTACACAACCAATAAATTTTGATCATGATTTTCTGATTAGAATGCATTGTTGACAAGTAGATTATTGAGTTAAATACATAGTTGCAAAATTGTTTTCCAGCTGCAGAATTGTGGTTTAGCTACAGAATTGTGTAGTTTCTGTAGCTAAAATCTTGGACATACAGTTAAGTACACATAGCTATGCATTTTTATTATGAACAAATAACCAGTCCAATCTTCAAATTGATCAATACCTCTTTCAGAAAAACAAGCAAATTTCTACTTGTTTTATTGATGCAGTAAACAAATTTTATTAAAAAGGCAAAAATAATTAAAAATAAATAAATTATATATATATATATATATATATATATATATATATATATATATATATATATATATATATATATATGTTTTGGAAGACATATAGCCTTCATGGTAGGTTGTAGAATGAACTCCTCTACTCAATAATTAAAATAAATACACCCTATCATCCATGAAAATGAAACTTCAAATCCAACACTACTAATATTGCAATGGATCATTGTTAAAATTTGATGTGGAAAAGAAACCTATAACTCTAACCCTCAGTGAACTGTAATTCAAAACATGAGTGCTAAAACCTAAATGAAAGTGAGATGCGATGCATGCACCAATGAAGTTCCAATGATAAGCAGAAGTAGAATTTCAAGTGGAGATTTGATATTATCACTTACGAATTCCATCTCTTCAAGTTGTGCTAGGCATTAATGATTATATAGGAATCTCCTTCTAGCATGATGGTGATGTTATGGCGTGTGTCCAAAGTCAAAACTGTGTCCGGGGATTGCATCTTGACTGATATATTAATATCTATACCTTTGAAGCCCAAGAATAGGAGAATTATTTTTCCTGTATCATATCTTGTGGATTTTCTGTCGATAAAACGCACCACATGTTTGCATAAAAAACACGTGCACCACTACAATTTCTCTGGTTTTTTTTGGCTTTTTCTACAGGTCTGCCAAAGCAATGAAAGATCTATGAATTATATGGACATTTCACCTCTTGTAGATTAGGAAAATTGATTTTCACTTTCCATTATGGCTGCAACTGTCTGTGCATTAAATTCTAAATCCATTTTTTCTCAGATAATCTAGAAAATAAGGCTCCAGAGAATCCCAAATTTCTCCCAATCGGTTATGAATTTGCTAAAATCATTCATGGATTTTATAATTGACATCGTTCTGAGAAAAACCCACATTTTATTTTTTTGAAATTCATTTTGATTTGACCATACATCGCGTTTCAAAATTTACGTTTTTAAGTTGTTACAGATTCTCGCAAATGCTCAGTTAACAAAATTAATTGTTTCTAGATTGATTGGAGATTTGGGCTTATTACGTGGCCCATGCTAATGCGTATGCATATTTTTCAGCCTTCGATGTTGGGAGGTTTGGATGTGGAAGACTTGTGCACTCTAGCAGCTGAACATTGGGATGAGCCAAGCACATGCACTTGGAATTATTAACAGGGCACAGTGAGTTTGGAAAGAAAGGATCCTCTGAAACGAACCCACCACAATGTGCCTCCCAGGCTTAGCAAATGAACCACCGATGCTCAACCTATAGATCCTTAGTTGATTGCCAAATCTGGAGATTTGGAGTGTATTTCTTAAGGAGCATGTAATCCACATAAACAGAATTGCACTTCTCAACAAATTCCATAACCTGCTGCTCAGCTTCTCACTCCCACTGTTTTCTTGGTCTTTTTCAAAGAACTCAGCCGTGCAGTGGATGCTTTTCAAAGAAATCAGCGTTGTAGTGGATGACTTGGCTTGGTCTTTAGTGACCTTAGGATCCCTTGAATCTAACGATAGAGTCGAGAAATTGTTTTCAAAATTATTCTTCTTCATTGATTTGAGTCAAAACTCACGGGCAATTAAAAACTAGAATTCGTTATCGAGCTGCTACCCAAAGTGCTTGAAACAATTCAACAATGGATTGATTCAAGTGAAACATAAGCATAAAATAGAAAATGAATTATCTTGAAATTGGCGATTGGGTGGAGGAGGCGGATTGGCAATAACTGAAATTGGAGGATCCTGGAGCTATAATGCTATGCCATCTTATCTCTCGCTATTTCTCATTTCTTTGACAAGCTTGGCGTGTTGTTCAATTTTTTTTTCTTTTAATTATCATTCTGATCATGTAATTTTGTTTCGCCTGTTGCAGTTCTCAAGAACAACGAAATTCCAAACACAGGTTGCTGTTGAATAAGCCTTTTGTTGTCTACACTCTTTATTCCTTTTTTTTTTTAAATGATGAATTTTGGATTTTGTTTTTTTTTTTAAAATCTAATTCAATTGATTTGTTTTCTTTGAAGATTGCATGAGTTCAAGAAAGAATTGATAATTTTTATTAAAAATTTACATTTCCCTTATTCAAAAACATGATTTTTTTTAATGTTTTTTTTTTTTTTTTTTTTTTTTTTTTTTTTTTTTTTTTATTGAAATCTAACTTGGTTTTTTTTTTTATTATTTAAAATCAAAACATGATTTTTTTTTTATTGAAAATATTTTTGTAATGTTAGTGAAAAAAATGCAAGAAAATAAATAAAAATCTAAAGATTTTAAAGTCTAAAAACTTAAAAAAATGCAATCAATAACTTTTTTTTTTTAAATGCAATCAAGCTTGATTTTATTTTTCTTAATTTATCTTACTTGAAAGAATTTTTATTTTATTTTTTAAGTATATGAATGTTTCCAATGGAGCCATTTACGGATTAGACTTTCTAGAATGTTCATATCCAAATTTGCAAAATGTACTTGATTGTGTATGAGGACATGAGAAATTGTTTTAACCTTTAGATTTTCTGCAAAGATCTCTTGAAGAACGGATGAATGTCGTGGTGTAATTGTGTTTTGACACCATTCCTCAATGTAGTCCTTGTGCTCCAAAGAATGTTTGATCTACATTCTAAATCCTTTGTCCATAAATGGTTAATATTGATTTTTTTTATAAAAATGACATGCAACTAAATGATTTATGCATCTACATGCTTTAATCATGCATCTAAAAAAAAACTAAAAAATGAACTCTAGACTGAAAGCTAGTTCCTATGCACACTTTCTCGGCAACGACGCCAAAATATTGAGGCAAATTAATTACCTATCATTTAATTGTCAACCCGGAGGTTTCGTAAAACTTGCGAAGCGTGCGTGCACTATATATGCCATAAACTATCTTTCAATTTAGATTAACCTAACTAAAAAACAAAATATCGACAAACCAAATTCCCCTATTCTAATTAAACAATTGACTTCAAAAGAAATTATAGTACAATTATAGTACAGCGCACGGAATTGAAATCTTAATCTTTAAATCTTGCAGGAATTGAAAAGCACACCACTCTTTTAGAAATGAAAGCAAAAACAATCATTCTTAACCTCTCACACAGGAAAATATATGAAAGAAAATAAAAATAAATGCTCTTAACTTCTAGGTAGAAAGCAAATAGAAACAATCACTCTTAACCTCTCACACAGGAAAAGATATGAAAGTAAATAAATACAAATGCTCTTAACTTCTAGGTAGAAATCAAATAAAGACAATCACTCTTAACCTCTCACACAAGGAAATATATGAAAGAAATAAATCTTAATCTATGTAATACATCTTAATCTATGAAAAACAATAAATCTCACACATTGTAGGTGGCCAATCCAAAAGCATGAGAGATGGAAAGTTGAGAGGCTCCAAATGCAAGCATAACCAAATCAAAGTGAACATCACTTATGAGCATGGTGCCAAATCCAAATTATATATTCAAAACATGAGCATTTCCCCAACTTTACACATGCTTTTGAAAGGGTAAGCTCTCCTATTTATACAAAAACATAAGAAGCTACCTCATTAATAGAGGTCCATTATTCTCTCCCTAAATCCCTAGAAAATCTCATAGAGTTACAACTCAAATAGGTATTGATGAGACACATATCCTCTTTGACTTTTATCCAAATCTTCTTCCATATCTTGAAGATAATTCGAATTTGAGCATTGGAGGCCACATAAGGGTGCCTTGGAAGCTTCGAAATGACCTACACATGTCATGAAACTCAAGCCACTTTTAAGTATTAGCAAGTATATGTCATTTTTCTAAGTTTTAACCATTTAATTCACTTATAATACTAGAAATCATTAACCTTTGGAAAACACAAAGGTAACCCATATAATTATGAAAATGGAGGCTAATGAAAGGTTATATGGTCATGGAGTTGTGACATGTGAGTGAAATGGTGGCGATAAAGGTGAAAGTGGACGATATTTTGAATACATTTTGGAGACTCTACAATAAGTTAGAAAAATTATATGTAATCTAATTCCAACATTTAATTATCAATTTGGGGTCAGAAGACTTAGGGATGCAAGCACGAGAAATACAGGATTAGAGCCTAAGTTGATCTAGTTAAGAATACAAAACAAACTTTAAAAGCTTGAAAGGAAATTTTATTCTAAGTCTATTAAATAATAAATTAACCAAGCATTATTCACATTATTAGATCTAAAATATAATGTAAAATAGGTTCAAAGATAAATGTTTCAATCACAGTAGAAACTCAAATCTCCCTGGTCTATTCTTCACACACCCTTCAAAACTAAATAACACTACTCAAGGAAAGAAATCCAATGAATAACATGTTATTTAGAAACTACTATGTTTATGCAAATTAGCTAAATCATTTCAAGACTTTCCATTTACTAGCTCATGAAATATGAAAGATGGAACATTGAATTGTTATTGTAGAAACACACTTGAAACATAAATCTCAAAGCAATTCTACAAGGGATTGGAAAGGAAACAATTCCATAAATTCAATAAAAAATCTCAATAAATCTATAAAACTACCCTAAAGCATGTTGCATGTAATGGCCTAAGAAACCTGGTGCAGCACACACCTATTAAATTCACAAAAGATAAATCATATAATAGAATCACTTCATCACATATATACAAATATAATTAACCATATACATTCAACACTTTGCTTTCACTGTATGAACTTGACTGTAACATAGGTACCAAATCAGAAAACTATATTAGCATACATAATAGGACAAGTACAAAAACAAGAAATCTAAACTAATCATGTATAATAGGTTACCAAGATGGATCAATGGGCCATTTCTGACACCAACAAGGTATGTAAGAACTCACAGGCTTAAATGCTTCAAAAAATCAGTGAATCATCAACTATGACTTTTATTAATATTCAACAAAAATGCAATTTACAAAGAATTCCAAATGATGATTTCTCTCCCTCACAAAATATTGAATTAAAATCTCATGGTCCCCGTCCTTAGACCTGTGAGGTATCATTTATACACTAAAACTATTGGGTAAGGATAATATCCAATCCCCTAAACTCAAAAACAAATTTACAACTTTAGAGGAAAATCTCATAAATCTGTTTTTTTGTAATTTTATACAAATTGGTGTTAAGGAACCAACCATATATTCTCAAACGGAGTCTAATTTTCCATCTTATAAACAAAAACCTATCTTGGAATTTCCTTATTAGATTCCATGGCCTCAAAAATCGTGCATGAAGTTGATTGTTTGAATACTTTTGCCAATTTGGGTTTTACAAAAATTTTGTACAAAACTACTTCAAAGAACCAGTTGTAACTTTGAAAAAGTATTAAATTTTCGGAAACAGTTTAACATAAGAGTAAAATTGATATGTTTTTAAAAAACCCATTTTCATATTCTTGATATTTTCCACCATATGCACATAAATAGACGCAAAAGATGGGAGTTTTTAAATTGTTACCTATTTTCTATTGTACGTTAAATCATGTGGTAGGATCCCACACATGTGAGATGGGTATATTCCAATGGATGTACCAAAATATATGAAGCCCATGTGGCACCTAATATGTCATGCTTTGAGAAACAAAAACATATTTTATAATTTTGACTTTTTTCCATTTGCGCAGGTGCAAAATTAAGTACTAAATTGTTGAACTCGTACAGAACCAAGAATTGCACTGCCAAATTTTTACTGAGCTGGTATAGAAGTAGAAAATTTCATATTCAAACATTATTCTTGGACACATAACCACATTAGTAAACCGTCATTGATAAACCCATGTTAAAAACATATTTAACCATTAAGGAGATAAGAAATCCATCATAATTAATCACAAGGTGAAAGAGGTACATTTAGCAGAAGTTGGTGGTATAATTGTTATGGAAATTTTCATAAATGTGAGAATAAGAATTATGAATGGAGACTTTATATACTGAATTATATGACATATTTAGAGCCCAACAACTATTGAGTACAGGCCGTGTAGACTCAATGCAGTTGTAGATGCCCTCAGGAGGAAGGGACAGTTAGCTGCACTTAAGGAGGGAGAGGATTGTGTTGAACAAAGTAGGAGTCGATTTCATATGACCGATGAGATGAAGAGTAGACTATGTTCTAGTGTGGAGACAATATTCAGGCGAAGAGAATTCTGAAGCAGGTAAAGGAGGGGAAGACTAGGAATTTTTTCCTACAAGATGGACTCTTGTTTTGTGGGAACCGACTCTACATTCCAAAGTCATTTGGACTAAGTAGGCATCTTTTGAAGGAGTGCCACGATTCTCCATGGGATGGCCACCCAAGGCATCATCATTCTTTGGCATTGTTGGAGAGAGGGTAATTTTGGGAGAAGATAAGGGAAGGTGTGGAGGAGTATGTGCATATGGGCATCATTTGTTAGCAGGACAAATTGGATAACCAGAGACAGGGAGGATTATTGCAGCCATTTCTGATTCTATAGAGACCTTGGATGAGTGTTTCGATGGACTTCATCACTCATTTACCGCAGGTACAAGGGTATTGTGGGATCATGGTCACCGTGGATCGTTTTTCCAAGTATGTCATCTTCACTCCAACGAAGATACCTTGTGGAGTCGAGAAGGCTGCTGAGTTATTCTTCAAACACATTGTGAAGTATTGGGGAGTGCCTTTGAGTATCATGTCTCACCGTGGTCCGCATTTTACAAGAATATTTTCAACCACTTTGTTCAAGTTGGTTGGGACAAAGTTGTTGCATAGTTCGAGTTACCATCTGGAGACAGATGGGCAGACTAAACGAATCAATGCACCGTTGGAGGGCTTCTTGAGGCATTATGTGAGGGTTGATCAGAAAAATTGGCCTAAATTCTTGGATGTGGCTCAGTTTAGTTACAACTTACAGAATAGTTATGCAACTGAGTATAGTCCATTTGAGTTGGTCAATGGATAGATGCTAATACTCCACACACCGTGTTACCGAGAAGATTCTTTAAGAGTCCACATGTGAAGAGATTCTTAATAGCACGGGAGGAGAGTTTGGAGTTAGCATGGGTACACCTGCATGATGTAGCAGGGAGAATGAAGAAATGGGCAGATAAGGATAGGAGGGATGCACACTTCGATGTTGGAGACATGGTTTTTCTGAGGATCACCGGAGATTAGTTTCAACCACCAAAAGGGATTGCAGAATATTTGACGTGGAAGTATGAAGGACTATTTCGGGCGAAGAAGCTAATTGGGGAAGTTTCTTATGAATTTGATCTACCGAATCACATGCGTTCGAAACATCCTATTTTCCATATGAGTCAACTCAATAGATGTAGACTTGTTGCACATCATCCTGAGCGGCAAACACCACTGAGGAGACCAACTATGATTGTGAACAAACCAAACTTAGTTCTGGAAAAGAACTTGGATCTCAGAACTACATGATTTGAGAGTGTCGCAAGGAGGTATTTCTTTGTTTAGTGGAAGGACGCACCAGAGGAGAGTGGTTGGGAAACGTAGGATTCGTTGTGGAGATGGAAAAAGGATATTGTTGAGTTTAATGAGGAGTTGGCACAATCGATTTGATTGTTGAGGATGACAATGATTCGTGGTGGGGGAGGATGTCAGGGCTCCGAGTCGGCGTCACCTCCTTTGGGCGAGTCAGGTGCCAAACCAAGCGCACATGACACTTATTCGAGTCATGGGTATGAGCATGCTTGAGATGTGTGTCAGGCATGAAAACGTAGTGGTGGGTGCATTAGGTGCCTTCTTGACTCGTGTTCATTTAAAGGCATGTGGATGGAGAACATGCCCAATGGAGGTTAGGTTAAAGTTGACACGATGGATGATATATTGGTTATTGACGACACAAGTTTGGTTAAATGCGTTGGGTGCACATCCGTGTAGGGCGCCCACACTAGAGTATGGTGCTTGCACCCGTGCTCAGGCGAACGAGAGTGGTGTGACATAACTTTGCGGGTCAGGTAGAAAATAACGGAGCAATGAGGTGCGATGAGTGGAAGTGTGCGACTGTTCGACCTATGCATATGGTGGATAGGCATAAGGTTGCGGCAAGTTGACTTGTGTACATAGCAGAGAGGGAGTTATAATCGGTGGATAGGTCCGCTTGAAGGGCTGACGCCCCAAGCGACACGACCCTTTGTATTACCATTCGGTGGAAGGCATATTGATATGTTGGACCCATTGGTGGATGAACACACAAAAAACACAAACACAAAACATAACTCAACAAGTTAGTAGGTCGCAATGTGAGAGGACGAGTCCTGAGTTAAGTGTCTAGAGGGCAAAGAGGTAACTGAGTGTCAAGGATAGGTTTGGGTAACACACAAGCAATAGGTGATACGGCTATGCGCCCGACCGATGAGCAAGGCAATACGTGCTATAGACTGTGCAAACAGGCCATGGTAGGGTAGTATGCATTGCGGCTAGGCATACTATGAACGGACAGTGTGACTTCGGGTAGAGGGTTGTGCCCGAGTAAGGGTGGCCTCCCCACTATAAAATACATGTACATTTTCAAAAAATGATAGTGAAAGTTTGAATTGTTAAATATTGTTGTTTGGTCTCTCTGTTGGTGTTATGTATTGGATTTATGTTATTTTTTTCGCACATAACTAATAAAAAAGAAAATAATAATAATGCTGGAAGGTGTAGTCTAGGAGATGGAAAAGAAATCTAAGCATGGAAGTCTAGCCAGTGTCGCACGACATCCCGAACAATGTGAATGACTCAAGGGCGTGATAATGGGGTGCCATATGGCTAGTGAGGGGAACCTTTATAGGGACGTCGTTCATGTCAATGGCCACCGCCCTATAAAGAAGTCTGTCACAAGGTATTTTACCTGCATTCCACTTTTACTATGGTTTACCATATTTTTTCTTAATTCAAATGCTTGATGTGAAACTTTTAATTGGATATTCATGATAGAATTTTAAATTATATGATAGAAAGTTTAAAAGTTAAATAATTATATACTATGTAAATTTTGTAGATGATAAAATACATTACCCACGAGAAAGAAAGGGGATGAAAAACATGGGGGTTATGATTTTATAAGAGAGGAAGTAATTGTTCAGGGAGTTTAAAAAGGCTAAAGTTAAATAATATTATTTTAAAGTTTTTTGTTTATATTATTTTAACTTATATTAACATTGAGATGAGTTGTTAAAAAAGATACAGAGGTTTCTCGTGAAAACACATGGCACCATTTATTTATGCAAATATATTTCATTTATTTTGGTTATGGAAGGGAGATTTTGTCATTCTTCCGTATAAAACCGTCGTTGAGTTTACGTTGTCAACTTATGATAATAGTAGGTAATTATGGGAGAAGAAGGTCATGAAATTATCGATGGTTATTATTGTGATAAATTATGAAAGTTGTTGTTATGAAACCACGAGAAAATTGTAATCATATGTAGGGGACATGATGGAAATTCAATAACTTAATTACATTTGAGGATTCTTGGAGTCTTTAGTAAAGATGTTTTCTAGCCAACTTGTGTTGAGGCTCTATAGGAAAGTGGAATAGTCTGAGGGGCTACGTGGAAAAGAAGGGGATCCATTCCTTGGATTATGTAGTCTAATGGGGAAAAAAATATGGTGGATTGGAATTGTTGTAAGAAGTTATAAACTGTGACATCTAGGAAAGTGGGTTGTGTGTGAGAACTAAAGCCAATCATAGGTGATTTCTTCCTTGTGGACTAGTAGCCTCAAATTGAAGGCATCCATGTTGTAGAAATATGACAAGAAACAACTAACCTATGATTGGGTGGAACATCCCTCCTTATAGCGAATTGGTGAATTTTACCTCTATAATTGTTTTCAAGAAATAAATTTCCTCTATGTCGTAAGCAGTTTATGGATACTATGAACCATTTTAACTAGTTGCATGTTATTCCTCCAAAATTGGTATCAATCCTTATGTGCTCTAACATATGGATGTCAAAGATGGGACCCCTTATCACATTAACCAATGATAATGCACCCATTGAAAGATGCAAAAATATAGTGGGAAACTTTTTCACATTTACGATTAAAATGATGCCAAGTGGAGGAAAAAGGCCAAGTATGATTTGTAAACTACCATGGATATTCCATTGGATAGTTTTTCACAATATATCTAATAAAACTATACTTAAAAATCCAAAAATCTACACTATAAGGGTTCATTACTTGTTAGATTTTTTGATCTGAAGATGATTGTTTATTGTGTATGCATGCAAATTGAAATTTTTGCAGAAAATAGAGAACAACAAAATGAAAACTCACAAACAACATTTGACACAAGATATATCCCAGGAAACCCTTTCAAGAGAAAACCTAGCTATAAGGTGAAGCCCCTCTGCTCTCTTTCTTTGAATAGAAAATAGTTGCAAGTATAAAAAAGTAAGGCTTGTGGTCCATGGACTACTACACTACACAAATTCTCTTTGTGTGCTCTCTCCATATCCCTCTTGGATTCTCTGCTCATCTCTAGAATAAATGCACATGAAAATAATGGAACCCCTTTTCCTCTTAGTGGCCCGGTTATAAAACAACCCAATAGCCTACTAGTGGTTTATTTTGACTCCCTCGACTCTTAACTAAAGTTACAATATGGACTCTTCTAGAGTATTATTCATCATGATCATTTAGTGGCTATGTTTGATCATGGTTCATAAGGTAGACATGGCTGTGTTATGGTTAACCATGGTTGATTATGGCTAACTAAGGTTGTGAAAGGTTAAACATGCATGATAATAAGTGACATTTTTTTACCATGTATGATCATGACTAAGTCTATTTAAACATGTTTGACTAATTTGAGTTGATAAAGGTTGTGAGTGTTTTTTATAGATGACTGTGGTGAAAAATGGATAACCGTGATACCCATGTTAACTATGGATATCAATGTTCAACCATGTTTCCCATAGGTGACCATTATTAACCATTATGACCATTATTAAAAATGGATAAACCATATTTGACCTTAATTGACCATGGCTTCATAACTTTCTATAGTGTACAATGGTTAACTATTTATAATAAAGGTTGATTATGGTTTACTATGGTTGACTAAGGTAAACTATGGTTGGATATGGTTAACATATGGTTGAGTAAGGTTGATTAAAGTTGACCATTATTGATTGTGGAGGATCATGCTTGATGATGGTTGAATAAGGTCAACCATGGTTGACAATGGTTGATGATGGTTGAATAGGTCAACCATTGTTGATGATGGTCGATGATGGTTGACCATTGTTGATAAGGTTGATAAGGATTGACCATGGTTGACCAAGGATTGATATTGAGAATTAACCATAGGTAACCATGTTAGCATTGGTTGACCATGGTTGATAAGGTTGATAAGGATTGCCCATGGTTGACCAAGGATTGATATTGAGAAATAACCATAGGTAACCATGTTAGCATTGGTGACAAGGGTTGACAATGACCAATTATGGTTAAATATGGTTGACCACCAATGATCATGTTAACCATGGTTTGCCTTTGTTAAGCAGGTTGACTATTGTTGTACTTTTTTTCCATGTTTAACCATGGTCAACTTGTTCAACCATGTATGAGATTGTAAGAGCATGGTTGAATATTGTCAAGTATAGTTAACTATGGGTGAACATGGTTGACCATGGTTAGTAACGTTTAACAATAAATGAACATAGTTTACCATGTTGAATATGCTTGATAAATTGGTTTACCATGGATGTCCGTAGGCGATCACAGTGCCCATGGTTGATTATGGTGACCATGATTGACCATTGTTGAATTCTTTCAAGCATGGAAAAATATGGTTAGCTAGGATTGAGTAGGTTGACTATGGCTAATTATGGTTGATCATGTTTCATATGTTAGATATGTTGTTTATAGTTGACATATACTTGTTGATTTTGATTACTATGGCTAACTATATTGACTATTTGATGATGTTGACTTTGACCAACCATGTCACAATGGATGATCATTATGACATTGAGAATTTATGTTCATATTTTACCATTTTGACTATGGTTGACCATGTTTGAACATGGTTGAAAATGGGGACTTACCATTTTGACTATGGTTGACCATGTTTGAACATGGTTGAAAATGGGGACTATGTTAATGTATATCGACCATGGTCAACCCATAATACAATGTGTATGCCATTAGCATATGAAATATGTTGTTTGGCACATTATGATGATAATTATTGTTAGTCACTTCATAATGATGTTTATTGTTGACCACATTGTGATAATGTTTATTATTCATAACATTGTAACATTGTTTGTCACATTGTTATGTTTCTTTTTATTCATCACATTGTGATGGTGTTTGTTGTTCATAACATAGTTTTAGATTGAGATGGTGTTTGTTGTTCATCACATAGCAATGGTTTTTTTTATTTATCACAATGCAATGGAGTTTGTTATTCATCACATTGTAACATCATTTGATGTTCATCATAGTGCAAATAACTTTAAAGTTTTAAAATTTATATTATAGGTCATGTTGCGACATCATTTCATATTCTGCACATTGCGACAATGTTGATTATTCATAACATTGTGACATTGTTGTCATATTGTGACAATTATATCTATCACATTACGAAAATTGTATTTATCACATTATGACAATAATATAAGTCACATTGTTTGTCACATTATTCATCACATTGTGGTTGTTCATAGTTCATCACATTGAAATGGGATTTCTTATTTCTCACATTGCACTGACGAATATTATTGTTCATGTTGCAATGGAATTTGTTGTTTGTCACATTGCGAAAACATTTTTTATTCGTCACATTTATAATGCCATTTTTTTCATCACATTGAGATATCATATGTTGTTCAACACATTGTGATGTCATTTGTGATGAGAAATAAATGGCATCAACCATGTTCAACAATAGAACATCATAACCAAACATAAGAAAACATGGTTAGATATAGACAACCATTTTCAAGAATAGTTAACTTCAGATAACATGGTCAACCATGGTCAAACATTGTCAAAAGTTGACATACCTATTTTAGATGATAATGTTCAATAATACGTTCATTGTTTGTTGATATCATTGTGTGTTCATCAATACCATGAACAATGTGTTCATTTTGAAAAACAATGAGCACATTGTGACCATGATTATTGTTCATCACAGTACAACATCATTTTTTGTTCATGACATTGCAACGTCATTTGTGACGAACAAAAATTGACGTTGCAATGTATTAAACAATGAAAGACATTGCAATGTGACAAACAACAATTAATGTCACAATGCGATGAATAATAAACTTCATCACAATGTGAGGAATAACGAATGCCATTGCAATGTGATGAAAAACACCATTGGAATGTGATGAACAACAAATGTCATTGCAATATGATGAAACAATCATCATAATGTAACAAAAAATAAATGTCGTTGTAATGCGGTAAACAATGAACACATTGTTGAACACGATGCCTATGGTTGAATATGGCTAAACTTTTAATAATGTGGTTGACTATGGTTAACTATTATTTATTAATTTTCACCTACAAACGATTATGGTCGACCATGATGCCCATGGCAACCATGTCTCATTATAGCACCCATGTTGACTATGGTTAGTGCTAGAACACATTGACCATACAAATTAGGTATGTCAACTTTTGACAACATTTAATCATGGTTGATATATTGTCCATAGTTGAACTGTTGTTTGAAGTTAACTATGCTTAATAATGGCTGACCATACATAGCATTTGTTATTAATAACATTAATATTGATAATAACATTGATATAAATAAAAAAAATATTATATTATAATGAGATAATTTCTTACATATAGTAATACTATTATATTAATAATATTAATAGTGTGTTTATGTTAAAATAAATGTATTACATTTAATAATGTAATATTGTTAATATTATTAATGATGTTACTCATAACATTGTCACTAATATTAATGATATTAGATATTAGTAATAATTTTAATACCATGTCTTTAATTTTATTTAAATTAATGTTATTATTAATTACATTAACATTAATAATAATAATATTATTATTATTATTATTATTATTATTATTATTATTTTATTATTATTATTTTATTATTAAGTTGTAGATATTAATGTTATAATAATAATGATGCAGGAGCAATCAACTCAACAATATCATTGTATTTTAGTAAGACATAGGGGTCTTGTGTTTTCAAGGAAGTTGGTTTCCTAAGTGTGAATTAATGTAATTATTTAGGCTTTTGAGTGATTTTAATGAGAATAGGAATTAATTGAATATTGTGAGACATATTTGTAAATATTCTCGAATGTAGGAGAATATGAGAGATTTAGGATAGTTGAGAGATTGAGGGATATGAGAATTAATTGTAAAATTCAGATTAGGAGTTAGTTCATGATTTTGGGGATTAGAGAGGATCCTTAGGGATGAGGAAGAGATTTCAGGATTTCGTTGAGGAGTTTATGGATCTAAGACAGGAATTGGTTTTAGAATCCTTTGTATAAATCTAAGCCTAAAAGGCATAATTAGAAGTTAGATAGGTTGGATAGATAACTGGTTAGACAATTAGAGCGTGACTTTAAGCCTACGGGCAAATTAGGAAGTAGAGGCCACTAATTAGAAGAATCATGCCAAAGAGGGACAAAGAGACTCAATATGTAATCATTTGTTTATAGGTTTATATACAGAGAATTCAATTCTGAGTGTGTAAGTATGTGATTCAATATGGAATGATAAATTATGTGTGTGTTAGAGGTTCTGTATAACATATGTATACAGGCGGTGTTCGGCGAACATAGAGAGGAGAATGAGACAACGAATTGTAATGGACCTTTGAAACCATTCAAGGAACCAAAGTAATGTTCTGGAGGGGTTGTGTTAAATAACATGCAAAGTTAAGCTCAGGAGGGAGTCACACAGCAAAATCGTGGAAGGATGAAGAACCATTGAAATAACCGAAGCCACAGAGGAACATTGGAGAAATGGCGTAAAACCCAAGTGGAAAGAAGAATGAAAGAATGAAGTGTTAATGCACAAGCACCGTTGGAGCTAACAGATCAACGGATGGGATTAAGTCACAGAGAACGGGATGATCAATATCGCATCGCAACATAATTCAAGGGTAAATGAACCAGCCTTATACGATTGCGATTTGTGATAAGCGATAGCATCGCTGACTGTTGGATCGAGTGATTGGATCAACGGTGGAGGATCGCTGTGGAATCCCGTGTCGCAATAATCCATTGGTGAGTGATTTAACCTTGGCCACAAGCGATTGTGATATGCGATTGCGATGTCCGATGCGATCAGAGGTTTGATCGCATCGCAAATATTCCATGGTAATGTATCGGGCCTTAACCAATGCGACATGTGATGTGGAGCGAGCCGATAAATAATGCGGTATGCAATGTTAAACGGGCGAAAGGATTTGCGATGTGTGATAGAAGAGTGGACCCGAGAAAGTAATGAATGTGGTTTATATTATATTGAAGTCTGGAGGGTTATCGCATATCGGATGCGATAAAGAGTCGTGTGTTAGTGAGATGCGAAAGGAGGATTGCGATAGTGATAAGGCATGCATCGAGAAACGTGCATAGGCGAGGAATTAAGAAAAGGTATGGTTTACATATGTTTTGTGTGTATTCTATTATAAAAGAATTATAATGGAATTAAAGTGCCGATAGATGGTTTGTGGGTTAAGTCCATGAATAAGCAAAGCATAAAGGTTTTTTGGGGTTTGGTTATATATATGTGCGGTACATTAAAGTTTAATGAAGTTGGATATAAGTGTGGGCATAAAGGTTAAGGATTAATCAAGACTTAATGAGGTAGAGTGTAGAGTCCCGATGAAGGATTTGAACAAAGAGTTAGACTGTGTTAATTTATGAAATCATTCTGCATAAGACTTAAGTAAGGGGCCTTAAACCATTATGCATTAAGGAGTGAAGATTTGACTCGGCAGAGAGTTAAAATTCCTGGGGCAAAACAGATATGTGCATTTTACATGCATACTGTGGGTATACGCAGGTTTTCCTGCGTCAAAGTGGTATCAGAGCATAATTATAATTGAAACATTTGGTATTAAGGTAGCACAAAGAAATTTTGTGTGAACATTTCTTTAAAAGAGTTTAGAACAAAGTTATATTCTGAAGGTGCGTATACAGGCGAATGGTGATGAAATTAGGTAAGGGTGATTAGATTTTAATCTGATAAACAGTAAGCACACAGAGGTAAGGTATAGCAGAATATTGGGACTTGCAGATGCAAGAGACATTCTACCATCCATCTGAAGTACAGAATATGGTGGAACAAGATCACACAGAGATCTTGAAGGTGAGATGGCATGTTTTGTTTTAGGTTGACTTGAAGATTGGAGAATGTGTGGTTTTTATATTGACACACACGTGGCAGCATAAGAAGGTGAGAAGGTTGCAACAATCTAGAGCGAGGAGTGCTCGAATTGGTTCCAGAGGGAAGAACCAGAGAAATGCTAATAGACTGAGCTCAAAGGAGAGAAGCTTAGTGAGGCATAGATAGCAAGAAGGAGACTTGTTACTGCATAGGTATTGTTGCAGATCACAAAGGAAATTCCACAAAAGGATGTGGGTAGAATTTTTGAGTAATGAAGGAAGCTGGTAAGACTTCCTAAGTGAAAGAAGAGGTGGTCAGAACCAAGTATTTCATGGTGATTGAAATACAAGAGAACAATTGTGTTCTTAGAAGGTGTAGATGAGTTGAAGCTTAGAAGGAGCAGAGAGAAGTGCTCAAAGGAGGTTCCAGAGATAGAGAACCATAGAGCTTGCCAAAAGACCGAGTACAGAGGAGAGCTTAGTGAGGTAAGTGGTAGCAGGGAGGACTTGTTGTTGTAGAGGCTTTAGTGCAGCTCATAGTGAATGAGTGAGGAACTCATGAAGATAGAGATGGAGGAGAAAATGGCTACTGATAGTCATAGCAGAGGTTCTGAGGAAGACCATAGTAGAAGAAAAGTGAGGAAGGAGGATGCCAAGGCAAATGGCAAGAGAATGAGTCAAGAGGAACTTGACAAAGAGATTGCTGAGATGAAAGAACACCTCGATGTATTGATGATGATACTAGAGGAAAGTCAGAGACAAGGTTGGGTCTTAAAGAAGAAGCCAGTAAAGTGGCATAAGTTACAGAGGAAGCTACAACAGAGGCAAGTAAGGTGGCTGATGGGAAAACTCAGAGAAGCTGAGTTGGAAATGGAAGTGTTTATTTGTGAACCAGAGCAGGGTGAAGTTCTGGGTGAAGAAGAAGGAATTATTGATGAATTTATGAACTGTTGGACAAATGTAGACCAACAGGAGAATGTAAAACCTTGTATTGTTGAATCTAATAATTTTGATGTGATTACAGGTTTTGCAGAGGGTGAGAAATCTTTTGAAGCTGTCAAAAGTATGGGAGAGTATATTTCAGAAGGTAAAAACTCTGAATTAAATAATGATGAAGAATGTCTCATGAATGAGGAAAGCAGTGAATTATTGCAGTAGAAAGAATTTAGTAATGCATTGATGTTTGAAGCTGTGACAACACAGGAAGAATTTCTTGTGAAAGGAGATGAAATTCAGTCTGAAGAACTGATATGTGAAGCAACAGTTAAGACTGTTGAACCTTGTAATTTTCAGATTGATAATTTGTGTATAAATACATGAATCATAAGTAATGATGAAGTACTTATGAAGTGTCACAGAGAAATTGAATTGCTAGAGTATTTTCTGGGAAACTCAGAGTATGACAGTGCGATTGTAGAGGAACGAGTTCATTACAGTGAACAAAATCAGAAAAACATCAATAGAGCAGATGATGTGGAGGAGAGACTAGCTGACAGTCTCGTGAATTCCGCAGAGAATTTAAAACAACATACTGATGTGCTAACAGAGAAGGAAGAATTAGAGCAGCAAGCTGAATTGTTTCCAAAGGAGGAAAAGGTGCAGAAGCCTTATGATTTTTATTTTAACAATTATTTTATGAGTGCAGGTTTAGTTGCAGATGCTGGAGGAAATTTGGCACATATGAACATCCAAATAAAAATGAAAGAAGGGGATTATGTGGAAGTATTAAATCCATGGAATAGAGATGTTCAATTACTGAAGAGAATGCTAGACAGGCAGGATTTCATGCAAAAAGGAATAACCGTGAAAGAGGGTAAGAATGAAAGGGAGGCAATCAGAATAAGAAAAGAACAAACAAGAATACTCGGAAAAAGAGTAAGTGATAGCATTTGACAACTTCAAAGAGTAAAACAGCAGATTGAAGAGTTAGTAGATAGCAGCAACAATGATCTGAAACAAAGAGAAAGAAGTAGAAGTAAGTGGTAGAATATGGACCAGTCCAAAGATGTGTTGGAAACGGAGATTGAAGAATTATGGCAGCTAATGATGAAACAGTTCATATGGAGGAGATTGATAGTAGCTGGAAGGATGATCGATCAGAATTTGAACCTGATTGACAAGGAGAGGAAGATGGAACAAAAGACAACATACATACAACAACAGCAATGGTGCAAGGCATTTGGGCAGCTACAAACTAAAGTTTGGGGCCCTGGAGGTTTTCTATTAACTTATGAACGCACATGATCTGGAGATCATGAATATTTTCTACTTTGGGAGTCTGATGCAGGAGCAATTAGCTCAACAATATAATTATATTTTAGTAAGACATAGGGGTCTTGTGTTCTCAAGGAAGTTGGTTTTCTAAGTGTGAATTAATGTAATTATTTAGGCTTTTTAGTGATTTTAATGAGAATAAATTAATGGAATATTGTGAGACATATTTGTAAATATTCTCGAATGTAGGAGAATATGAGAGATTTAGGATAGTTGGGAGATTGAGGGATTTGAGAATTAATTGTAAAACTCAGATTAGGAGTTAGTTCATGATTTTGGGGATTAGAGAGGATCCTTAGGGATGAGGAAGAGATTTCAAGATTCTATTGAGGAGTTTATGGATCTAAAATAGGAATTGGTTTTAGAATCCTTTGTATAAATGTAAGCTTAAAAGGCATAATCAGAAGTTAGATAGGTTGGATAGATAGCTGGTTAGGCAATTAGAGTGTGACTGTAAGCCTACGGGCAGATTAGGAAATAGAGGTCACTAATTAGAAGAATTAGGCCAAAGAGGGATGGAGATTCTCAATATGTAATCATTTGTTTATAGGTTTATATACAGAGAATTCGATTCTGAGTGTGGAAGTGTGTGATTCAATATGGAATGATAAATTCTGTGTGTGTTAAAGATTCTGTATAACATATGTATGCCGGCGGAGTTTGGCGAACACAGAGAGGAGAACGAGACAACGGATTGTAATGGACCTTTGAAACCACTCGAAGAACCAAAGTAATGTTTTGGAGGGGCTGTGTTAAATAACATGCGAAGTTAAGCTCAGGAGGGAGTCGTGCAACAGAATAGTGGAAGGACGAAGAACCACTGAAATAACCGAAGCCATAGAGGAACATTGGAGAAATGGCATAAAACCTAATTAGAAAGAAGAATGAAAGAATGAAGTGTTAACGCACAGGCACCGTTAGAGCTAGCAGATCAACGGATGGGATTAAGTTGCGGAGAACGGGATGATCAATATTGCATCGCAACATAATTCAGGAGTAAATGAACCAACCTTATACGA
Source organism: Pinus tabuliformis (assembly GCA_031772625.1). Taxonomy (NCBI): domain Eukaryota; kingdom Viridiplantae; phylum Streptophyta; class Pinopsida; order Pinales; family Pinaceae; genus Pinus; species Pinus tabuliformis. The sequence goes on along the minus strand of CM062808.1, from coordinate 812,012,753 downwards.
TTGTGATTTGGATAAGCGATAGCATCACTGACTGTTGGATCAAGTGATTGGATCAATGGTGGAGGATCATTGTGGAATCCTGCATTGCAATAATCCATTGGTGAGTGATTTAACCTTAGCCACAACTGATTGCGATATGCGATTGCGATGTTCGATGCGATCAAAGGTTTGATCGCATCGTAAATATTCCATGGTAATGTATCGTGCCTTAACCAATGCGACATGTGATGTGGAGCGAGCCGATAAATAATGCGGCATGCAATGTTAAAAAAACGGGTGAAAGGATTTGCGATGTGTGATAGAAGAGTGGAACCGAGAAAGTAATGAATGTGGTTTATATTATACTGAAGTCCAGAGGGTTATCGTGTATCGGATGCGATAAAGAGTCGTGTGTTAGTGAGATGAGAAAGGAGGATTGAAATAGCGATAAGGCATGCATCGAGAAACGTGCAGAGGCGAGGAATTAAGAAAAGGTATGGTTTACATATGTTTTGTGTGTATTCTATTATAAAAGAATTATAATAGAAATAATGCTGATAGATGATTTGTGGGTTAAGCCTGTGAATAACCAAAGCATAAAGGTTTTGTGGGGTTTTGTTATATATATGCGCGGTACATTAAAGTTTAATGAAGTTGGATATAAGTGTGGGCATAAAGGTTAAGGATTAATCAAGACTTAATGAGGTAGAGTGTAGAGTCCCGATGAAGGATTTGAACAAAGAGTTAGACTGTGTTAATTTATGAAATCATTCTGTGTAAGACTTAAGTAAGGGACCTTAAACCATTATGCATTAAGGAGTGAAGGTTTGACTCAGCAGAGAGTTAAAATTCCTGGGGTAAAACAGATATATGCATTTTACATGCAAATTGTGGGTATATGCAGGTTTTCCTGTGTCAAATAATAACATCAATAACGAAATTATAAGAATATTAGAATAATTGCATATAATAATAGTATTATATAATGGTATTCATAATATATTTATATTATAATTAATTCATTATTATTTTTTTGTATGTCTGACTTTCTATAAATATCAAATGTTAAAATTTAGATAGTTGTTCCACAAAATTTTGTTGGTCTCACCCCATCTGGGTTTGTTAACCGGTGCTAACCAACTAGGACATAAGTTCTGAAAATTACATATACTATCTGACCAAAGCCTCAGAGGCCAAAGATGCCAGAAAACCATCAAAATAATAAGACACCAGTAGACATGATCAATCATCAGAAGTGACAAAAGTCAGATTGTATGGCCCGGTCCCCAATGGAGGGAGAAGGAAATAATTGTAGCTAACATGTTGCTCCAAGTAGATTAGCCAAGCTTCCAGTTGTTCTGGCTTCTCCAAGATATGGGTATGCCCACTCCACACCATAACCACACATTCCCTCTAGTGACGTTGGAAATATTGAATCTGAGTCGGAGCGCAACTAATGCCTCATGCTCCTCTTGGTGGTTCCTATCATATTCCTCTAATTAAGCTTTTAGCATCTACCACAACTGAGTTGGAGCAGCTTGAGGGGATTCACCATCCCTCCTTAGAATTTTTCAATGATCCCTATAAGGGCCTAGAGCAAGCGACCCCCTCTTCCTCCCAAAACCTATTGATGATGACTCCTTTCTTTCATGACTCCCACTAGGTGGAGCCTCATAGGATCTCCTTCTTGGGCGAACCATGGGATAGAATTTACCACAAATTGAACCTCTTGAAAACACCTCCCCCACTGATCTCCAAATGACCACTAGGCACAGGAAGAGGGTGGCCCCTCCTTCAACCTCTTACAACCACTGCATTAACACCACTGTTGCACCAAAATATTTAATGTTAAGTGACCACCCATTAATAGCCATACAAACCATTCGAGTAGACCAGGAAAGCTACCAAGGATGACTCCCCACAAATATAGACCCAAGAGAAATTGATAAGAGAACATGTCCTTAATCTTACCATAATTAAAGGCCAAGACCACCACGAGTAGAACCGCCACCTCTGAATCAAACACCCAGAAGCTAGACCAACCCAAGAAAAAGATTTGAAACATGCACACAGGCACTTCCCATAAACAAGACACTACTAAAAGAGTACAAACCAAAGAAAAAAACAAGAAGAGAGGTGCAATGATGGGCCCTGAAAGTGTCACAAATATAGTGCCCCGCTCACCACTTGAAATTGGCCTGCTCAACACTACCCCTCCTACCCAAACTCCAACATCAAGCTCACCATGGAGGTCAGAATTCCATCTAAATAAAATCCAAAGAAAACTATCATACCACGACCAAATCCAGAGATATAAAAGGTTACTTGGTGCTTCCAGCGGGTGCCAAAGAAATTGCAAGGAAACTCAGGGGATGGTGTTGAGCCCAGAAGTCACCTCCAAGCTCCCAACTCCATAATTACAAACAGAGTCCCATGATGCCTCTCGACCTAAGCCCCAATTTCCTCCAGAGGCAAAGAATCATGTTCGCTACACTAATCTATCCCCCAGCATTACTCCATACATTGAGTGTTACCATGATAAACCCACACTACACCTTATGTAAACGCTGAATTGCATGCTTGGGCATAAATGCCACCCGCCATAAACGTCTATCCTTGCATGAGTAGACACATTTGTATTCTGCCATGTTCCCATTTGCATTACTATGCGCATGTATAACCTTGAGAGGGGCCAATCACAACTCCAATTGCCTTGGTTTCTCCACCCTCATCGGGGATATACTTAATTCATTATTGTTGATGTAAAATTGTTAATATTATTAATGGCGTTACTATTAATACTAATATTAATATCATTAGTATTAATGTTAATTTTATGTTTTTAATATTTTTTACATTAATATTAATAATAATAATATTAACAATAATATTATTATATTATAGTATCAATAATAACATTGTTATATTAGGATGGGTTACATATAATAATATTATAATATTAATGGTGTGTTTGTATTATAATAAATGTACTGCATTCAATTATTTAACACCATTAATGTTATTAACGATATTTCTAATAATATTGTCATTAGTATAGTTATATTAATACTAAATTTAAGGCATAGCTTAATGTATAAATGAAATAAACTTTTTTATCAGAATTTGGCAATACAAATTCAAGCAAGAATGTGATTTTTTTGTTCTTTAAAATACATTTTTGAATAACAAATGGATATAGCACCCTAAAACCCCCTAGAGCACTCAGGATTCTATAGATTAAATAACTTAAAGTCAATTTTAAAAATATTTGATAGATTTGATTAAAATTAATGAGAAAATACATCGTGAAAAAATTCATTTTTTTTATGTTTTTAATATTATCTATACTAATAATATTATTATTAAAATTAATAATATTATTATTTCAAATTAATGTTATTATTATATTTAAATTAATAATAATAATAGTATTGTTTTAAGAAGAGTCTTTTTGGTAGAAATCACATAGGAGAAAATTTTTCCAACACGTTTCAATTAGTATTATTAACTAGTATTGTTAAGACCAAATGAAAGTTATTATTGTTAATATTATTTTGTTATGAATATTAATATTTTTAATAATATTAACCTTAATAGCCATATCAATAATAAATTTAATTTATAATATTATTATAATATGAATGGTTATATTTAATTATATTGCTATTATATAATGATATTAGTAGCATATTTATGATATTATTAATGTAGTATTATTAATATAACATTCTTATAATTATTAATAATTTACTACTCATTAATATTATGATTTTAATATTATCTACATCATTATTATTAATGTTAATAACCATATCAATAATAACATTATAATATAAATGGTTATATTTAATTATATTACTATTATATAATGGTATTAGTAGCATATTTATGATATTATTAATGTTAATATAACATTTTTATAATTATTAATGATTTACTACTCATATTAATATTATGTTTTTAATATTATCATCATCATCATTATTAATAATGTTAATATTGTTATTATTATTTAATATTGTTATTATTATTAAATATATAATATTAATATGATTATTTAAATTTTATTAATAACATTAGCATTATTATTACGCCGTAAGGCGTTTCCCTCTGAAATGAAGTCACCCAAATGCCTTTCTGTCCTAATTGTACCCGTCAGATCTTTTTGTTAGACGATTGAAAAAAAATCAGCCGTCTAATTTAATAAAAAATGTTTTAAAACATTTAAAAAACCCCAAAACACGTTATCGTATTAGTCGGCTGTAACAATAACCTATGAACCGTTTTCCCTAACCATGTTATCCAACCCGTCCTGCGCGCGGATATCCGCGTTTGATGCAGAGGGCAAGGGTGTTGAGGAGGGCGCAGATGGAGTCACTCCAGAGGAGGGCGGGGAGCTGCAGAGAAGGGTTCATGCAGAGGACAGCGTAAAAATGATGACGAGGGCCGCAAAGGAGGCTGCGTGAGGGCCGCATAGGCCATTTTTCTTGTAGCATCGTTTTGCCCTGTATCAGAATATGGCCCCCTCTGGTTATTCTGAAGTTATTCTGTGCCAAGAATATTCAACACTGCAAAAGTACCCTAGCTAATATCGATTTCCTCACGCAATCTATTGGGTTCTTGCGAAACCTTGACTCTCAGGGCAATACCCAAATCTATGGGAGGCTTGCGGGAAAAAACCAACATTGTAGGAAAATGTGCATTAGAGTTTGTGTTTTCTGAACATTTTCTGTTTAATGACCATATTTGTCCGAAGCCAACATTGGCATCCGAATCCATACTGGTAATAGGATGAAAAATGCGTGGATGAAAAAAGCGCCTTAGCATTAGGGTTACAAAAATGTTAACGGTCTATAGCCTATGTCATTATGTCAGTTCAGAAGGGGAAATTCAAAATATAGAGCATTTATTATTATGCCCTGAAGCAAAACACAACTGAACCAAGAAGAATGCCAAATTTTCCTCACGCTTCAAGTCTGAAACGTCACAAAAAAACGTGAGTGCTTAACAGGCTTTGTTGTTTTCTTCTAGTAAAAGTTTGTAGTGGGTTGTTGTTTTTCATTCAGTATCTTGGTTCATTTAGCAATTAAAGGCGTTCCTTTCTTGCACTACTTTTGGCTATTGCATATTCCTTTATTCTTTTGAGCGACATACTTTATTTTATCCTGTCATCTAGCTTTCACAAGAGCTATCATTTCTTTGTCTGTGAATATGTCAACTAAAGCCCCAGGTGACTAGGAAGGCCAACATAATATGTTTTCTCTCTTAGAGAATGATATAACAAAAATTCTACCAGAAAATCTATTGACCTCCCTTTAAACAGGGTTAAATATGCCACCTGTTATCCAATGGTCCTTTTATCCAATTTTGAAAGAGAAATTTTTGTCATCTGTTGAAGTATGGTTTACAAAACCTTTTGTTTCATATAAGACACCACTGAAGCCATCTCTATTATCAACATTTTGCTGCTTTGTTTTGAATCCATGACCAAATTGCAGAGGTAGCATCTTCTCGTGCCTAAGAAACTGCATAGATTGAGATTGATGGAAGCCATCATTAGCTTACATACATAAACTTGTAGCTAACATACACATTATACAATATTAAATATTGAATATTTCTCCATAGACCTTGACCCCATAGTAGACCTATAAACAAAAACCTCAATAATATGTTGTCCAGATCAGCATCAAGATGATACCAAACCAAAGCATTCTCTTTAGCTTCTATGGAAAAACCATCAGTAGTCTCAGTACATAATTTCATAACAGGCTTTGTTGTTTTCTTCCAGTAAAAGTTTGTAGTGGGTTGTTGTTTTTCATTCAGTATCTTGGTTCATTTAGCAATTAAAGGCGTTCCTTTCTTGCACTACTTTTGGCTATTGCATATTCCTTTATTCTTTTGAGCGACATACTTCATTTTATCCTCTCATCTAGCTTTCACAAGAGCTGTCCTTTCTTTGTCTGTGAATATGTCAACTAAAGGCCTGGGTGACTAGGAAGCCCAACATAATATACTTTCTCTCTTATGCCATTCAAACCAGTCTATATACCATTCAAACCAGTGATAGAACTTGTCGTTTAGCAGCAAGGATAAGTAACAAGACTAATTTAGTCAAAGCTTTGTTCAATTTCTCAGTCAGTCAAATGTTGATGCACTGTAGGCTTTGTTTCTGGGTGATTCAACTTTCAAGGACATTTTTGGATGTTTCTGGACTACTTCATCTCTGGTAATAGCCTTAATATTCTTTCTGAGTTTTTGTTTAATTTCTATTTCATCCATGGACCATGATAGAAAATCCTTTGCCATCAAGTTGGAAACTGCAAATTTGAATCTGTTGTAAATATTCCTGAAAATCTATCGACCTCCCTTTAAACAAGGTCAACTATGCCACCTGTTATGCAATGGTCCTTTTATCCAATTTTGAAGCCATCTCTATTATCAACATTTTGCTGCTCTCTTTTGAATCCATGACCAAATTGTAGAGGTCAAACAAGTGATAGAACTTGTCGTTTAGCAACAAGGATAAGTAACAAGAATGATTAAGTCATTATGTCAGTTCAGAAGGGGAAATTCAAAATATATAGCATTTATTATTATGCCTCGAAGCAAAACACAATTGAACCAAGAAGAATGCCAGATTTTACTCATGCTTCAAGCCTGAAACGTCACCCTATATGTTCTCTGTTCTCTCCACTTTATCCATGGCTGAGTTTGTAAAACTGTTCTGCATTTTAGCCCATGCAACAGATGAACATCTAGCGAACAAAATATAGTGAGTTTTTTCAATCTCTAACCCCCCTCTATTGCTAATTTTGCTGCTCTGTTTTGAATCCATGACCAAATTGCAGAGTTAGCATCTTCTCGTGCCTAAGAAACTACATAGATTGAGATTGATGGAAGCCATCATTAGCTTACATACATAAACTTGTAGCTAACATACACGTTATACAATATTAAATATTGAATATTTCTCCATAGACCTTGACTCCATAGTAGACCTATGAACAAAAACCTCAATAATATGTTGTAAAATTTTGACATTCACTTGCTTGTTTGCAAACACACTCTCCAAATTATCTAAACAGCTCCTTGGATTGGCAAGATCAAAAATCCAGATCAGCATCAAGATGATACCAAACCAAAGCACTCTCTTTAGCTCCTATGGAAAATCCATCAGTAGTCTTAGTACATAATTTCATAACAGGCTCTGTTGTCCGAATCCAACATTGGCATCCGAATCCATACTGCTAATAAAATGAAAAATGCGCCTAATAGGATGAAAAATGAGCCTTAGCATTAGGGTTTGTGTTTTCTGAAAATGTATATAATTACCAAGATGTTAACAGTCTATAGCCTATGTCATTATGTCAGTTCGGAAGGGGAAATTCAAAATATATAGCATTTATTATTATGCCCCGAAGCAAAACACAATTGAACCAAGAAGAATGCCAGATTTTACTCATGCTTCAAGCCTGAAACATCACCCTATCCGTTCTCTGTTCTCTCCACGTTATCCATGGCTGAGTTTGTAAAACTGTTCTGCATTTTAGCCCATGCAACAGATGAACATCTAGTGAACAAAATATAGTGAGTTTTTTCAATCTCTAACCCCCCTCTATTGCTAATTTTGCTGCTCTGTTTTGAATCCATGACCAAATTGCAGAGTTAGCATCTTCTCGTGCCTAAGAAACTGCATAAATTGAGATTGATGGAAGCGATCATTAGCTTACATACATAAACTTGTAGCTAACATACACATTATACAATATTAAATATTGAATATTTCTCCATATACCTTGACCCCATAGTAGACCTATGAACAAAAACCTCAATAATATGTTGTAAAATTTTGACATTCACTTGCTTGTTTGCAAACACACTCTCCAAATTATCTAAATAGCTCCTTGGATTGGCAAGATCAAAAATCCAGATCAGCATCAAGATGATACCAAACCAAAGCATTCTCTTTAGCTCCTATGGAAAATCCATCAGTAGTCTTAGTACATAATTTCATAACAGGCTCTGTTGTCCGAATCCAACATTGGCATCCGAATCCATACTGGTAATAAAATGAAAAATGCGCCTAATAGGATGAAAAATGAGCCTTAGCATTAGGGTTTGTGTTTTCTGAAAATGTATATAATTACCAAGATGTTAATAGTCTATAGCCTATGTCATTATGTCAGTTCGGAAGGGGAAATTCAAAATATATAGCATTTATTATTATGCCCCGAAGCAAAACACAACTGAACCAAGAAGAATGCCAGATTTTACTCATGCTTCAAGCCTGAAACGTCACCCTATCCGTTCTCTGTTCTCTCCACTTTATCCATGGCTGAGTTTTTAAAACTGTTCTGCATTTTAGCCCATGCAACAGATGAACATCTAGCGAACAAAATATGGTGAGTTTTTCCAATCTCTAACCCCCCTCTATTGCTAATTTAAAATCTATGGGAGGCTTGCGGGAAAAAACCAACATTGTAGGAAAATGTGCATTAGAGTTTGTGTTTTCTGAACATTTTCTGTTTAATGACCATATTTGTCCGAAGCCATCATTGGCATCCGAATCCATACTTGTAATAGAATGAAAAATGCGCCTTAGCATTAGGGTTTGTGTTTTCTGAAAATGTATATAATTACAAAGATGTTAACGGTCTATAGCCTATGTCATTATGTCAGTTCAGAAGGGGAAATTCAAACACAACTGAACCAAGAAGAATGCCAGATTTTCCTCATGCTTTAAGCCTTAAACGTCACAAAGAAAACGTGAGTGCTTTCCTCATGATTTTCATGCCTGAGTCTGAGCCTGTGCCTGCTCATGTCATGTGTATACATTGTGATAGAAGGGGCGACCATTGGATTTAGATCAGCAAAGGAAGGGCACTTGGTTCATTTAGCAATTATTTTCGATGTACCTATGACAACATCACTGGCAGTCAATTCCCTCATATATTGCTCTGCATGTGCTTCAAGGAAAAATAAGCTCCTTCATGTGAACAACTTGGTCATAGACACCACTGAAGCCATCTCTATTATCAACATTTTGCTACTCTGTTTTGAATCCATGACCAATGAAAGAATATATAGGAAAAACATAATCCTCAAGCTATTACAATATTTTAGGAATAAAATCCTAACAATAAACTAAAAATAAAATAAATTTTAAGTTGCGACAAGGAATACGGAAATGATAGAAAATCGTCTGCCATCAAATTGGAAATTGATTCTCGAACCACTATACCTTTAGGGTTACAAATTTTATGTCCATTGGTTTCATTATCTCTAACATAAACAAATGCCAACTGATCCTGAGGATTAAAAACTTCTAATTCATTGAACAAAAGGCAAGAAAATAAGTTTGTTGAAAGGTTGTGCTTTCTCAATATCAGTGTAGTATCTGGCACATCACTGTTGTAGGAAAGGTTTTATATTCCTTTACTCTTTTGAGCGACATACTTCATTTTACTCTCTCATCTAGCTTTCACAAGAGCTTCCAACAAGAGTTACGAATGTACCTATGACAACATCACTGGCAGTCAATTCCCCCATATATGGCTCTGCATGTGCTTCAAGGAAAATAAGCTCCTTCATGTGAACAACTTGGTCATAGACACCACTGAAGCCATCTCTATTATCAACATTTTGCTGCTCTGTTTTGAATCCATGACCAAATTGCAGAGGTCAAACCAGTGATAGAACTTGTCGTTTAGCAGCAAGGATAAGTAACAAGACTGATTTAGTCATTATGTCAGTTCAAAAGGGGAAATTCAAAATATATAGCATTTATTATTATGCCTCGAAGAAAAACACAACTGAACCAAGAAGAATGCCAGATTTTACTCATGCTTCAAGCCTGAAACGTCACCCTATCCGTTCTCTGTTCTCTCCACTTTATCCATGGCCGAGTTTTTAAAACTGTTCTGCATTTTAGCCCATGCAACAGACGAACATCTAGCGAACAAAATATGGTGAGTATTTTCAATCTCTAACCCCCCTCTATTGCTAATTTTGCTGCTCTGTTTTGAATCCATGACAAAATTGCAGTGGTAGCATCTTCTCGTGCCTAAGAAACTGCATAGATTGAGATTGATGGAAGCCATCATTAGCTTACATACATAAACTTGTAGCTAACATACACGTTATACAATATTAAATATTGAATATTTCTCCATAGACCTTGACTCCATAGTAGACCTATGAACAAAAACCTCAATAATATGTTGTAAAATTTTGACATTCACTTGCTTGTTTGCAAACACACTCTCCAAATTATCTAAACAGCTCCTTGGATTGGCAAGATCAAAAATCCAGATCAGCATCAAGATGATACCAAACCAAAGCACTCTCTTTAGCTCCTATGGAAAATCCATCAGTAGTCTTAGTACATAATTTCATAACGGGCTCTGTTGTCCGAATCCAACATTGGCATCCGAATCCATACTGCTAATAAAATGAAAAATGCGCCTAATAGGATGAAAAATGAGCCTTAGCATTAGGGTTTGTGTTTTCTGAAAATGTATATAATTACCAAGATGTTAACAGTCTATAGCCTATGTCATTATGTCAGTTCGGAAGGGGAAATTCAAAATATATAGAATTTATTATTATGCCCCGAAGCAAAACACAACTGAACCAAGAAGAATGCCAGATTTTACTCATGCTTCAAGCCTGAAACATCACCCTATCCGTTCTCTGTTCTCTCCACGTTATCCATGGCTGAGTTTGTAAAACTGTTCTGCATTTTAGCCCATGCAACAGATGAACATCTAGCGAACAAAATATGGTGAGTTTTTCCAATCTCTAACCCCCCTCTATTGCTAATTTAAAATCTATGGGAGGCTTGCAGGAAAAAACCAACATTGTAGGAAAATGTGCATTAGAGTTTGTGTTTTCTGAACATTTTCTATTTAATGACCATATTTGTCTGAAGCCAACATTGGCATCCGAATCCATACTGGTAATAGAATGAAAAATGCGCCTTAGCATTAGGGTTTGTGTTTTCTGAAAATGTATATAATTACAAAGATGTTAACGGTCTATAGCCTATGTCATTATATCAGTTCAGAAGGGGAAATTCAAAATATAGAGCATTTATTATTATGCCCCGAAGCAAAACACAACTGAACCAAGAAGAATGCCATATTTTCCTCATGCTTCAAGCTTGAAACGTCACAAAAAAACATGAGTGCTTTCCTCATGATTTTCATGCCTGAGTCTGAACCTGTATGTCATGTGTATACGTTGTGATAGAAGGGGCGACCATTGGATTTAGATCAGCAAAGGAAGGGCACTTGGTTCATTTAGCAATTAAATTAGCAATTAAAGGCGTTCCTTTCTTGCACTACTTTTGGCTATTACATATTCCTTTATTCTTTTGAGCGACATACTTCATTGTATCCTCTCTTCTAGCTTTCACAAGAGCTGTCCTTTCTTTGTCTCTGAATATGTCAACTAAACAAATGCCAACTGATCCCAACTAAAGGCCTGGGTGACTAGGAAGCCCAACATAATATACTTTCTCTCTTATGCCATTCAAACCAGTCTATATACCATTCAAACAAGTGATAGAACTTGTCATTTAGCAGCAAGGATAAGTAACAAGACTGATTTAGTTAAAGCTTTGTTCAATTTCTCAGTCAGTCAAATGCTGATGCACTCATTGGATGAATGTAGGCTTTGTTTCTGGGCGATTCAACTTTCAGGGACATTTATGGACGTTTCTGGACTACTTCATCTCCGGTAACAACCTTAATCTTTTTTCTGAGTTTTTGTTTAATTTCTATTTCATCCATGGACCATGATAGAAAATCCTCTACCATCAAATTGGAAATTGATTCTTTGACTGTTGATATCCTGCCTGCAAATTTGAATCTGTTGTAAATATTCCTGAAAATCTATCGACCTCCCTTTAAACAGGGTCAACTATGCCACCTGTTATGCAATGGTCCTTTTATCCAATTTTGAAAGAGAAATTTTTGTCATCTGTTGAAGTATGGTTTACAAAAGCTTTTGTTTCATATAACTTATTTGAAAAATATACTCTACTTTATCCATGGGTTAATTCCTCATGTAAAAATATAATTAGTGGTAAAATTCGTAGGATAAATTAATTACTCTTTTCCTAGACATCTGGCAACAAGATTTTAGGAATAAAATCCTAACAGTAAACTAAAAATAAAATAAATTTTAAGTTGCTACAAGGAATACGGAAATGATAGAAAATCCTCTGCCATCAAATTGGAAATTGATTCTTTGACTGTTGATATCCTGCCTGCAAATTTGAATCTGTTGTAAAAATACAAGGAACTGAAACTTTTTCAATAGCAACCAAGTTTGCAAACTTTTGAATTATGAGTAATTTCTCTGCTTGAAGATTGCCACTATACAAAGCCTTAAACTCTCCATTAATGTAGCTGTAAAAATTCAAGGAACTGAAACTTTTTCAATAGCAACCAAGTTTGCAAACTTTTGAATTATGAGTAACTTCTCTGCTTGGAAGATTGCCACTATACAATGGCTTACACTCTCCATAAAGCTATACTCAACTTTCTTCATTTCTTCCCTATCTCATCGATACTGCAAATTGGGCATTGTTGGATGATCTAGAGAACATAAAGAAAAACCATTCGAACCACTATACCTTCAGGGTTACCAATTTTGTCTCCATTGGTTTCATTATCTCTAACATAAACAAACGCCAACTGATCTTGAGGATTAAAAACTTCTAATTCATTGAACAAATTTCTATTATCAACATTTTGTTGCTCTGTTTTGAATCCATGACCAAATTGCAGAGGTCAAACCAATGATAGAACTTGTTGTTTAGCAGCAAGGATAAGTAACAAAACTGATTTAGTCAAAGCTTTGTTCAATTACCTTTCATATCTTTCAACAACAACCAAATTTAATCATTATTAATAATTATGCAAATATTAGAATGTCTTTATATTATCTATATATCTCATTCTAACATTTTCTTTTTTTGCAACATGACATATGGACTCAGAAATAGCACACCTATGCAACTATTGGGACGAAATCGAGGCATCAATACTTACACTACAACATATACAAAACAGATTTCTTCCAGTACCAAATCAAGCAGTACCATTATATCGCTTGCGTCCAACCATACAATTATTAGAAAAAATAAAAGTTTCCCTGAAACGCATAAACCACATTCATCAACATGACAAAATCCGAAAAAGACGAGCAGAATTGCAAGCAAGAAATATGTGTCTCCAACTACACATAAATCTCCAATGGTGTTCAGTATGCCATCATTCACCATGCATCTTCGACTAACAATATATAAATCCCCATGGCAAAGGTAACTTCATTTCCATTCATTCCAAATTCATTTTAACACAACTCACCTGCAAAGTATTACTAATAAATTTCCACAACTGATTTACATATTACAAATTCTAACAAAATATACATTTTGCAGGTTCATTACTGCTTCTTCAGGTCTTCGATGCCTCCAACAATTTTTGATGCAACTTCAAATATGGAATGACAAGCACAATGTTCTTTAGAATATTATATTGCTTCTCGAACCTCTTCTGTTACAATTCACTAGTTGTATTTTCCAATTGAAACTTGAAAAAGGATGTTTCAAGATCAAATACCATTTTGATAGTTTATGTCTTCACAACCAATTCATTATCAATGGGTTTTAACATATTTTGTTAACAAAATCAATTTATTTTAATGAATATAATACATGTTTTAAATATATCTTCATATTAATTAAATTTCCCGTTTGAATAATGATTTCTTAAATAACCCTATCCAAATCGATATGGATACCCAGTTGTTGTTCGCGTGAATTCATTCGTTTACCTTCACCTTCAACTATGCAATTTTTATCCAGATACGAAGGTGTCTAAACAAGTTCAATGGATATTTATGACTACTTGTATTCCATTTCGTAGCCACTTTAACCCCCAAATATGGTTTTCGGCATGGCTTCCTCAAATTAAAACTCAAAATCATCGACCCTTGCTTTCAAAAAAGCCCATAAAAGCCCATTCACATTTCAATATTCTTCCACACACTATGCCTTACGGCATTTCCTTTGCAACATTAGGTGCAAATGCTAGTTAATAATATAACAATAATAAGAAAATTAGTATAATATAATAACATCATTACATTTTCTTTATGTAGAATTAAAATATTATTATATTTCATTGTTATATTCATATTACTAATGTTATTAATAATATATCAATTTTACTATCAATATAATATGACTAATCTTATAATAATGTTATTAATTTAGTTATTTCATATTATTAATATTATCATTAATAATATAATTTAGAATTTAGAAGCTAATAATTTAATGTTAATATTAATATTTAATAAAATATTATATATATATATATATATATATATATATATATATATATATATATATATATATATATATATTCAACATTCAACATTAAACATTATTATTTTTTTTACGAGAATCAATAGTATTTGATAATACAAAAAAGATCTAGAGATGGGGTTGGAACCCTTACATTTTAAAACATATTCCTCAACGCTACTACTCCTTATAACCCACAGGCTAGAGCCTCTGTACCTCATACAAAAATTGTTAAATATTTTCAAAAACAACCTATTATAGTTTCAACAGAAGACACCTAGTAGTAATGAATATTTACATAACATTAATAACTAATAGAAAGTAGAAGACCAATGTTGTCCAGAACAACGACAACTTTCTCCCAAAGAGCCATGCGTACCTCATTCAATGTGAGGCTTTTCCAGATCCTGTTCAACAATGGCTTCAAAAATGCCCACAATTGGGTTAACTCTAGAGGTGTCATTGCTCAATTCGACCATGCCCAGAGATAAGATGGTGAGCTTAGTATGCACTTTGGCCTGATGGGCTTTTATTTTTCTCTGCAAAACCACCATTTTAGTTTTCATTAACAACTAAAATGAGGCGCTCACTTTCTCCTCCACGACTCCCTTCTGCATCCAGGTCTATAACAGGCCCTCAACTCTTGCCAATAGTTTTTCCATCAAGCTATTTATATTGGAAAGCTCACCATCACGGGACAATTCAGCCATAGTTTCCATATGGAGGCCATACATTTTCTGAGAGACAAAGACGAGATGTAGAGACCAACTTGGAATTTGACTATAAAACACAATCAACAACATTGAGTGAGATTGAAAGGGGCCTTGGTCCTTCAATATATATGCCAATTTTCCATAACAATTCTAGCTTGAAGAAGTAAATCCATGGACCTACATATTCATACTTAAGGTATTGCGGCTGACTTGACATGTCGGCCTAGAGATATATAGATCGGCTGCAATATCTCTAATTGATAAGAATTTATTTTCCAGTTGAGCTCCCTGTCTCCCATCACCTATGTGAAAGCCAAATTGAATTGAAATTTTTTGTTCAAATAATAGTTGTGTTGGACTAATTCCCAACAAAAGAGATTCAAGCTAGATTGAATTGAAATTTTTCATTCAAATAATACTTGTGTTGGACTAACGTCCAACAAAATAAATTCACTTTGGGTATTCCATCCTTTTGCCAAAGCCTTCACCAAAGTCAATTGGGCTTATAGTTAGGAAGCTTTTTGAATAGTGATTCATACCCAACTTTGACAATATATTATTGGAGAGGATGTAAGTTCTATGTTCGTTGATCGCAAGATAAGAGAGAGATTGGAGTCATACATTTTAATATTTGGAGGAAAATTTCCCATTGTGACTGAAGCTCGTTGGGTAATTCGAGTCATTGCAAACCTTTACAAGCTTTGCTTTCGTCCCACTTAGAAATGGATTTGTCTTTAGCACGACTTTTTGGACTTTCTGGTGTCAGAATCTAGTGGAAAAATTTGAGGTTAAGTCTTGATTTGTGTTATTTAAACTCGTTTTTTTACTGTATATATGGATTCACTGCCCTTAGAAACCCCTAGGGCACTTCCATTATGTAGGGGTTACCTATTAAGTTTGTGATTTCAATAAATTCTTACCATATTTTATAGAAATTAGACCAGAAAATCTTCCAAAAAGTCACATTAAAGATAACTCGCTTAGAAATTCCCCTCAACCTTGTAATGACTTCTCACTAAATCTAGGTTGTTAAGTCCTGTATCTCAACTCGATCGTGTAATGGTCTTGCTATATTAAAATTGTCGGTCCAAATATTGATTCTATCACCATTACTGGGGCACTATCTAAGATGGGATAGAATTATAGAGATAACTTTACATAATTGCCAGAATTTTAAGCTTGGATCATTCCACTCCTCCAAATCAACCCTTATCATATGATATCGATGAAAGTATTGATGGATAAAGGTCGATTTACACTACTCCTTAGAGTCTAAGATAATTCTCTATATTATCTTTGCTTCCAAAGAAAGGTTCATGAAGAAGGGGTCCCTAATTATCAGTCCTCCATATTCTATTGGAGCAAAATTGTGCCCCAATTCACTAAATGAAACTTTTAATCATTATTTTTCCCTCCCTAATAGACAAATTTTTAGATTAAGTCTCCCATCTAATTTACCACTCCCTTATGGACCAACAATCCAGAAAACAAGCAGATCAGGAGAGTTGAAAGCACAAATTTGATCAAGATGGTTCGACCTACTGGATTGAGCCATTGTGCTCCTCAAGAATGGATTTTTCATTTTAAATTTTTGTAACACATCACCCCAATCTTCCATACTTGTGGATCCCATAGAAATGGGGACTCCTAGATACCTGAAGGATATCCAACTAATTGATCCAAATAGATCCTAAAACACTCTCTAAAGTCTTCAAAATCTACTTAAAATCATTTAACGACCAAAAAAATAGCATGAGAAAACCTTTCAAAAAGGCGGAAAACACTATCGACAGCCAAAATTATGAAGAGACAGTAAAAAATTGGGTTATCGGCAACTTTGCACAGTATCTGTCAGATATGGTCGATCAACGGTCCAGATCTGATCGGATAATCGTAATCGGTAGTGGCAATCGGTGGAGATCATATGTATGTTGCGATAGTGATCGGCGAGGTCAACGAGGACCGTCGATTAAGCATGAAGATCAACGGCCCATGTTGCACCACCATATCGCATTGGCGGATTTCAATAGAAGCACTTGCCAAGACCCGGGGCCCATGCGACATGCGACTACGGCTAGTCGCATCGGAGCCATGCAGAAGGGTAGACACATATATATACACAACAATTGGACCCGACAGAATCACAAAAAATATGCTATAAAGTTTTGGATCCGTCGATTGACATTTTTAATAGAATTCTATGTATTTCGAAATATAAAGAAATAGCACCGATGCGATAAAACCTAGACTCGAAGGGGTTTGGGAATGAAAATGTATATTGTTTCAAGTCCGGAGGAAGCCATTTTACATCAATTTCAATGTTTTTAATGTATTTCTAAAATACAAGGGAAATCACGATAAGTGGTATTTCGGGCGGGCCAAAAGTGGAAAGTGGTTTGGCCAGGGCTCTGCCCGAAACCATACATTGGCTGCCACTTGTGTAGGGCAAGGAGAGAGGAAACCACTCTCATCGGGTAGTTAACCCCCATACGAAAGGGCCGCCTGAAATGGATCTCAGCCGTTGGATCTGGATCTCCCAGATCAACGATGGAGATGCGATGTCAGTATACAAAGGTGGACCCGATAGGAGTTCTAAAACGAATTCTGAAGATTTGAAGTCCGGATGAATAGTGATTTTGGCGGACTTTCATAGTTTCAAATACATTTCTCTGTGTTAACAAAAATCGGCTGGTTCAGGGGTTCAAAAGGCCCGAGGCACTCTTACGTTGCAGAATAGGTGGGCACCTCCCCTTTATGTGTTATGCAATGATTCTGTAACGCTAGAAGAGGGATTTGAACAGACAGAGGCTGGGATATAGAAAGCTGAGAAGGTGAAATGAATAGGCAAAGTGGATTGGATTTAAAGCCACAAAAGACAGAAACAAAGACAAGTAGTATTGCAGACAGTGCCAAGACAGAGAGCAAAGACAAAGACAGGGAGTGATTGAGAGAGTCTGTGTACTCAGAGAAGCTTGAGAGGTTCAATAAAACTCTTGCTATTGTATATGTTGTGTGTTGAGACTCAAGTTGAGCTCACACTATTGTAAAACTCTATTCTGAAGACATAATAGAGAGGTCACCACTGAAGGCTGGACCAGGAGATGTAGCCCAGGAGTGTTGGGTGAACTCCATATTAAATCTGTTGTGTTTATGTTTGTTAGTCTATTATTCTTCTTTACTGCTTCATTTTCTGTGTATTTCGCAATCTTATCGATCCATTGCATAAAATAACATAGGCACATCCATACACATAAGTCTGTAATACCTTAATAAATGTCTTAGATCTCATTATCAGATCAAGTGATATCAGAGCTTTAGGTAGCTAAGGTTAGACAAGCTTGTGCTGGATTGGTGAATGATAACTAGGTCAAAGTTCAAATTAGGAGAAGGACAATTGGTTGAAGCTAACCCAGAAATAGGAAGAGTCTATCCTAGGAGGAAAATAATAGAAGAAAATCCCTTAGAATCGGACTCTCAGTTCATGGACAGTTTCATGACCATGAGAGCCATGGTAGAGAAGATATATCGAGAGTTTAAGAAAGGCCGAAGTGAAGATTCTTCAACCTCCAAACAAGACAAAGGAACGAAGGAACCTCTTCTAGATGGCCATTCTGTAGGCAAAGGGAAAGGAAACGAGCCTCCTCTAACAACCCCTCCTGATAGCCCTGAAAATAACAAGAAGAAAACATCTTTGATTAAATTGGATGTTAAATTTGATTTGCCAAAATATTATGGAGAATTAAATGCAGAGAAGCTAGATAACTGGATTAGACAAATTGATGTGTATTGTAGGGTACAAAATATTGTTTTAGACAGGAGTAAAATTCAGCTGGCCAGCCTACGCCTTGGAGGAACTGCCTTGGTATGGTGGGAAGGCAGGACATAAGCTGATTTGAAGAAACATGGTAAAATTCTTTCTACCTGGAGTGAATTTGTTTCTGCCATTAAAAAACAATTCTATCCACTAGCTTATATGCAGCAAGCTTTGATGAGTTGGCAAACTCTTCACCAATTAAAGGGGAAAAGCGTACAAAGCTACACCCAAGAATTTAGAAAAAGAGCTTTAATTCTAGGCATTTCTTTAGACTCACTTGAAACTTTGCTGAAGTATATAGGTGGTCTACATAGCTATTTCAGGCACACCATTCTCATGTTTAACCCTACTAGCATAGATGAGGTATTTGTTTAGGCTACACATCTAGAGGCTAGAGGCAAGAATGTGAACCTAGAGATTGGGGGATCATCAAAACCCACTGCAAGCAAGAGTAAGGAAAAGAGGAAGCAAAAATGGAAAGAGAGGAAGACAAATGCTATACAGAAAGACAAACCTTCATGCAATCACTACAAGAAGGGTGGACATGATGATGAACATTGCTAGTCTTTGCATCCAGAGCTGAAACCCAAGAAGTTCGATGGCAAGAAGAAGAATATTGTTGCAGCTATTCAAAAAGATTTGGGGTTAGACTCAGGTGATGAAATAACAATCACAGCTACAGGTATAAAAGGTAAAAATTCTGAAGCATCTACTAGTAATTATGCAAAAACCATTGATAATGAAGAAAATGAGAGGAAAATACATGAGCTTTTTCATATTAGAGTTATTTCCAAGCATCAAAAGATTGATACTTAATTGATAGTGGTTCACAAGTAAACTTGATTTTTGAAGCAATTGTAAAGAAGTTGGGACTACTAACCACACCTCACAAGAAGCCATATCCATTAGGTTGGGTATGTGATAAAGCAAAGCTACAAGTGACTAAACAATGTAAACTTAAATTTGCATTTGGGTCAACATTTGTAGATGAGGTTGAGTTAGACATAGTTCCCTTGGATATATGTGGTATTGTTTTAGGAAGTCCTTACTTATATGATAGAAAAGCCATTTTCTATAGAGCCGAAAATAAGTATCAACTCACAAAAGATGGAATAGAATATATTGTAAGAGCTCATCAACTCAAAAATAACTACACTCCCATTAACTCAGGGTAGATGAAAAGAATTGTAAATTCATGCAAGCAATTTTTACTGATGGTTGTAAAGAAAAAGAAACCTGATAAAACCAATTTATTTGAGGGTTGTGATGCTAAACAAAAAGTTGATTTAGAAAAAGTTGTTTCAGAATATGATATCCTATTTCAAGAACCTAAAGGTCTGCCACCCAAAAGGGAAATTGTACATGATATTAATTTGCAGCAAGATGCTCCATTACCTAACATCAGAGTGTACAGGTTATCCGCTTTAGAGAATGCAGAGATCAAGAAGCAGGTACAAGAGCTGCTCGAGAAAGGGTTCATAAGGCCAAGCACATCACCATGCTGGTCTCCAATCGTGTTGGTGAGGAAGAAATATGGTTCGTGGAGGATATGCATTGATTATAGAGCACTGAATAAAAACAAGATCAAGAATCATTATCCCCTTCCTCACATTGATGATCTATTAGATCAGCTGAAAGAAGCTGTTTACTTTTCCAAGTTGGACTTGCGT
Source organism: Pinus tabuliformis (assembly GCA_031772625.1). Lineage (NCBI taxonomy): Eukaryota > Viridiplantae > Streptophyta > Pinopsida > Pinales > Pinaceae > Pinus > Pinus tabuliformis. The sequence continues at coordinate 811,992,194 of CM062808.1, read as the reverse complement.
AGTGGTTACCATCAGGTCAGAGTAGCAGAGCAAGATGCATGGAAGACTGCTTTTAAAACAAAGCAAGGGCTGTATGAATGGCTAGTTATGCCTTTTGGCTTAACTAATGCTCCTGCCACTTTCATGAGAGTAATGAATGATGTACTCAGGCCTTTTATTGATGATTTTGTAATTGTATATTTAGATGACATTCTTGTTTTTAGTAAAACATGGGAAGAACATTTGAAGCATGTAAAGAAGACTCTAGATGTTTTGAAAAAAGAAAATCTCTATGTAAAGTTATCTAAATGTGAATTTGGCAAAACATCTTTGAATTATTTGAGTCATATTGTAGGGGGTGGTGAATTGAAGATAGATCCCTCTAAGGTTGAAGTCATTGTAAACTGGCCTAAACCCAAATCTGCTACAGAAGTTAGAAGCTTCCTAGGAGCAGCACAATATTGGAGAAAGTTTATTGCTAACTTTTCCTTAATTGCAGCTCCCATATATGCTTTGACAAGATTGAACAAGGTGTTTCAGTGGGGAGGCAAATAGCAGAAAGCCTTCGACACCTTGAAAGAAAAAATAGTACAACACTAGTACTAGCATTGCTAGATCTTCAAAGACCATTTGAGATTGAAACAGATGCCAGTGACTATGCCATGGGAGTAGTGTTGATGCAACATGGTAAACCCATATGTTATCATTTTGAGACATTTAATTCTGCAGTAGTTAATTATCCCACATATGACAAAGAATTGTATGCATTAGTACAGATTGTAAAAAAGTGGAAACATTATTTAATGGGCAAAGAAACAATTATACATACTAATCATCAGCCACTTCAGTATTTTCACTCACAAACTAAATTGCAGTAATCAAGACACTATAGGTGGATGGGTTTCCTACAACAATTTCATCTAGTCATCAAAAATAAAAAGGGCATACATAATAAAGTTGTAGATATGTTATCCATACCAACTATAAATGAATCTACTATCCTTAAGCATGCCTTAGTATTGTGTGAAAGCTACATTGAACAGTATGCTCAAGATATAGATTTTAAATATGTATATGCAACTTTATGTCATGGCAAAAAAGTAGAAGAATTGGGCTATTATGTTAAGGACCAACTCTTGTATCATTTGGGAAAGTTATGCATTCCACAAACTAAAAGAGTTAACATAATTAGGGAAGCACATACTTCTCTGATATCAGGTCATTTTGGTGCAAGTAAAACAGTTGCACAATTGAAAAGGTTTTGTTATTGGCCAAAAATGCGTGAAACAGTTTCTAGATATATTAAAGGGTGTACCATGTGTGCTAAAAGCAATCCCAACAATAGAAAACTAGGATTGTACACTCCACTTCCAGTTCCTTCTCGTCCTTGGGAAAGTGTTTCCATGGATTTTGTTGGGGGATTGCCAAAATCTAGAAAAGGTCATGACTATTCGTATGTTATTGTGGACAGGTTCAGCAAAATGTGTATTTTAATACCTTGTAATAAGTAGATTACAACTGAACAAACAACGAAATTGTTCTTTCAGCATGTCTGGGTGCATTTTGGGTTACCCACTTCCATAGTATCTAATCGAGATTCCTGATTTGTTGGGAAGTTTTGGTCAAGTATGTGGGAATTGATGGACACCAGACTGAAGAAAAGCAAAGCCTTTCATCCACAAATAGATGGCTAAACAGAGGTGTTCAACAGGACAGTGATCCAGTTGCTCAAGGGTTATTGTAGCAAGCATCCCAAGCTTTTGGATGAACAATTATGTTATGTGCAACATGCTTACAACAGTGCTAAGCATTCTTCTACAAAGAGGTCTCCTTTTGAGACTTGTTTTGGTTTTATACCAAGGTCTCCCTTGGATTTTGTCTTTGAAAAAGACATAGCAGTTGATGGACACAAAGATGTGGACAAAGCAACTAGGTTCATTGAATAGATCCAAGAAATTCACCAGGAAGTGCAAAAACAACTGGAAAAGAGCCAATCCAAGTACAAGGCAAGGCATGATAAGCATCGGATGGAGCATAGCTTCCAAGTTGGTGATCAAGTTTGGCTGTATATCAGCAAAGACAAAATGCAAGGTGAAGGAAAGAAGTTGAAGCCAATAAGGTATGGACCTTTCAAGATACTTGAGAAAATTGGTGAGAATTCTTTTCACCTTGATTTGCCAGCTTACATGCACATCTACTCAGTAGTCAATGCAGAGAACTTGAGACTATTTGAACCTTCTTTGATTGAAGATCCCAAATAGAAAAGTCAGTTGCCTTCTATTGATGATCTGTTGCCTGAATATCTCAATGAGTTGCAGGAAGATACAGTTCTGGATAGGAAGGTGAGGACTATGCACAGTGGGGATGTTGAGTACCTCAGAATTGGACTCAAAGGTTCACAACCAAGCAGTGCAAAATGGATAGAGATTGGACAAGTGGGGAAGCTGTATCCTCGATCGATGCTTGAAAACCAACTTTTGGTGGTCCAAAAGCCTTTTCAGTGGGAAGGCGTGATCCAAATGGATCCTAAAACACTCTCTAAAGTCTTCAAAATCTACTTAAAATCATTTAAACGACCAAAAAAATCGCATGATAAAACCTTTCAAAAAGGCAGAAAACATTATCGGCAGCCAAAATTATCAAGAGACAGTAAAAAAATGGGTTATCGACAACGTTTCACAGTAGTCGTCAGATCTGGCCGATTAATGGTCCAAATCTGATCGGAGAATCGCAATCAGTAGTGGCAATCGGCGGATATCGGCGAAGATCATATGTATGTTGCGATAATGATCAAAAGGGTCAATGAGGACCGTCGATCAAGCGCACAGATCGACGACCACATTGCACTGCCATATTGCATCGGTGGATTTCAATAGAAGCACTTACCATGACCCGAGGCCCATGCAACATGCGACTATGACTAGTCACATCGCAAAGTCGCATCGGAGCCATGTAGAAGGGCGGACACATATATATACGCAACAGCTGGACCTGATAGAATTACAAAAAATATGCTATAAAGTTTCAGATCCGTCAATTGAAATTTTTAATATAATTCAGTGTATTTCTAAATACAAAGAAATAGCGCCGATGCGATAAAACCCAGACCCAAAGGGGTTTGGGAATGAAAATGTATATTGTTTCAAGTCCGGAGGAAGCCATTTTACGTCAATTTCAATGTTTTTAATGTATTTCTAAAATACAAGGGAAATCACGATAAGCAAGATTTTGGGCAGGCCAAAGGCGGAAAGTGGTTTGGCCAGGACTCCGCTCGAAACCATACATCAGCTGTCACGTGTCCAGGGCAAGGAGAGAGGAAACCACTCTCATCGGGCGGTTAACCCCCATACGAAAGGGCTGCCCAAAATGGATCTCAGCCATTAGATCTGGATCCCCCATATCAATGATGGAGATGTGATGTCAGTATACAAAGGAGGACCCGATAGGAGTTCTAAAGTGAATTCTGAAGATTTGAAGTTCAGATGAACAGTGGTTTTGGCAAACTTTCACATTTTCCAATACATTTCTCTCTGTTAATAGAAATCGGATGGTTCAGGGGTTCTAAAGGCCCGAGGAACTCTTGCATTGTAGAATAGGTGGCCACCTCCGCTTTATGCATTATGCAATGATTGTGTAACGTTAGAAGAGGGATTCGAATGGACAGCGGCCAGGAGACAGAAAACTGAGAAGGTGAAATGAACAGGCAAAGCGGATTGGATTTAAAGCCACAAAAGACAGAAACAAAGACAAGTAGTATTGTAGGCAATGCCAAGACAGAGAGAAAATACAGAGACATGGAGTGATTGAGAGAGTCTGTGTACTCAGAGAATCTTGAGAGGTACAAGCAAACTCTTGTTGTTGTATATGTTGTGTGTTGAGACTCAAGTTGAGCTCACACTGTTGTAAAACTCTATTCTGAAGACATAATAGAGAGGTCACCACTGAAGGCTGGACCAGGAGATGTAGCCTAGGAGTGTTGGGTGAACTCCATATTAAATCTGTTGTGTTTATGTGTGTTAGTCTATTATGCTTCTTTACTACTTCATTTTCTGTGTATTTCGCAATCTTATCGATCCATTGCATAAAATAACATAGGCGCATCCATACACATAAGTCTGTAATACCTTAATAAATGTCTTAGATCTCATTATCAGATCACTAATATCTAATGATGGTTCGAATTTATGCAGGAACAAAATGAACTACATAATTAAATAGAAACAGAGAGCTATAACAAAAATTAAACTTTAATTACTTAATAACAAATACTAAAAATTGTTTACTTGCATAATGGAAACAAACTATCTCAGGCGATGGTAGCTCATCTTTGAGAAGAGATGTGACGGCTACATGCCTTTTGAACTGTGTTATAATGAGGATTGGGGGCATTTTTATTATTGAGAAACAACGAAAACCCTAAACATCCAAAAACCTAACCCTAGAATATGAAGTGCCAAAAGCTTGTGGGCCCTGTTGGGGTTAGTTGGTACATCAACTTCCTGGGATCGTAACTTTGGCATTGAATCTTCATTTGACGCATACAATACGTCGTTATAATATCTATCTAAGGACAACAACTCTCGATTGAATACCTCTATTTACAAATACAGGTCTTCCCATTTTTCCAACGAAAATGTCGTTTGGGTCCTCAAAGTGGCTCTAAATTCTTAGGACCCGAAAAATTGCCAAAAATAGTAAATTGTGCTACAATTAAGGAAAATAAAAGAAATAATGTTGGGTGTCCAAGTCAAATATGTGGGTGGCCACCAATATCCACCTAGATTAGTCCTACTTCTTCAGGAAGCAATGATCCCTATTTCATTAAGTTCCTCAATGAGATGGGGAAACTTATGTTGAACTTGGTCCCTAGTGAGCCATTTGCCTTGGTGCAGGAGTTCATCAGCTTTGACAACTTGATATAGTTGAATCCTCTGTTGGCAAGTGTTCTTGATATGTTTGTTCATGATTCAATTAGTTGTGGCTTATTCCATGTAGATTGGTTTGAGCTATCTTGGTGTTATTTGTTCGACAATGTTTGATGTGTCCAACATTGGTGGAAAGTATGGCCAAAGGTGGTCCACATTGAACACTAGGTGTAGGACAAGGAATGGGGGAATTTTAAGCTAAAAAGCATTGTCTCCCATATCCTTAGTGATGGTGTAAGGCTCATATCAGAGTGGTTGGAGCTTTCGATGGGCTCTGGAAAGGCATTATTTCTGCAAATGCAATCAAACTTTGTCACCCACGTGAAACTTATGTGGCACCTAATGCTAATCGTATCATTGCTTGTACTTGGCATTAGTTTTATCCAATATGTCATGAACCTATTGGTGAATTTTCTGGATGCACTTTATAAACCTAGTTGCTTTATCAACCTCAGATTGTACATGTGTGGATTATGCATGTGTAGTCACAAGAGGCATGACAACATCAATCAAACACAATGGTTGAGATACCATACCCACTTGGAAGGGGCTTCGGCCCATTGATCTATGGAGAGGTTTGTTATAGTTATGTTGCACATAGGGAAGGCTCTCATCTCATGCTTGTGGATGCTTGGAGTTTTACATGCATAGTATGTGCATGAACATCCTATTGATGACCTCTGTCTAGCCATCAATATGGGGATGGAATGCAGTCAACTTGGTGAGTTTCATGTCCAATAATGACCACAGGCTTGACCAGAATGTGCTCAATAACATATTATCTTGATATGATATAATGGCCGGCATGATCCCAAAATGTACCCATACTCTTTCGAAGAAGAGTTTGGCAGTATCCTCTGTTGTGATACTCTTCTTATAGGTCACCAATATAGCCATCTTAGAAAATAACTTAGATCTTAGTTGGATCCACATGCTCTCCTTGCTCATGTAAGATCCAAAACATAAAAAAAATTACTAGATCTGGTACACTTAGTTTTCTAATTAAAATGCTTGTAATAAAAAACACCAAACAAAAAGGGATATGAAAATGCAACCTCTTATTTATATTAATAATTGAAAACAAAGATACATGTCCATACAATTCATACTAAAGGCCCTTCCAATGGCATGCATGACCGCTCACCAATGACTAATCTAAAACAATGAATCACACTTATGAATCCTAGATGGATCCACTAGACAAATGTCATCGTGGGTTTTCATCCCAAAATCAAGCTAGAAATGGTCACACCAAGTTCTCAACAAACACACAATAAGATAGAAAAACTCAGGATGGCCAAATACCTTTCTCTTCTCCCCTTTTATAGGCTTTATGTGCTCTCTAGATGCCTTTATTTTATTATTTTTCGCCAAAAATGAAGGCAAATACCATGGGAAAACACCATGGGAAATTACCATGGAAAATACCATGGTCAAATACCATCTGTCTCGACCATATAAAAAAAGGAATATTACAAATCCTCTCACCTCGAGATTTATTTCCTTCAAGAAATTCACAACTATCTATCAGTATGGTTGTCCAAAGTAGTTGAGTACCAATACCGAGGTCCCATATGAACCATTGAATCATCACAATATTCCACTGTATCACCCAATCAAGGATAGATCTCCTAATGCTTGGATCCCATATCAACCTTTGAGTCCACTGCCCATTAATAGATCCATTAGCGCGTGAATTTCTACCTGGATCCGAATCCAAACGTTGACTCAACTTGTAATCATTAGATCCTCCTAGATCCCAATGCCACCATAACTCAACTTCATAGCCCATGCACCATAGCTCTCAATGTATTAAGTCCCTGAGTAATAATTTCCTCTTAAGAATCATCTCATCAATTAGGTAGTAACTCATAAATATTTCCAATCCATTTGCTCAAATGTGTCCTGTGTGTAAATAATCACACAAGGAATAATCCCACCATGTTGATGTTGTGCTACTCTGATCCTATTAGGATTCTCCTAAGTTGTTGAACCATTGTTCGGTTCTGACCATCCATAAAACCCATTTGTAAGGCTTCCATAAGATCCATCTAGGAAAATTTGCCCCTTTTCCTATAATGAACAGAGGTGGGCTGATAAAGATATAAGCTCTGTTGATGTATCCTTGAAGAGGGCTGCTCTATGACTCCCAAGTATATCCATCTTTCTGCCTCATGAGGGACTTGAGTTGTTCCTCAACACTAGACAACTTAATCTCTAACTCGGTACATACTCCTATGAGTTCCACAATTTTCATGTTCTCTTGTAATAATGTGCCTTAGAATGTCCATATTTTATGCTTCAACATCATAATATTTGTCTTCAAAAGTTTAATCTTTCCACAAAAGTCCTCTACTGGAAATTTTGGTGCCCTATTAAATGTCTTTGTATCTATCTACACTGGATTCCCAATTATCACAACTCTAGATTGAGCCATTGACCAGATCTTTGGAAACGGATCCTCCTCATGCTTATTCTCATCATGTTAGTTGACTAATACTGACTCCTCACTCAAGTCTCCGTGAATGTCTTCTCCTCACCCTTCTCCACTTGTGGAGGTTATTTGTCGTCCATCCTCTCCAGTTTTCAAACATGTATGCACTCGTGGACTACCATCTATACTTGATTGCTCATGGACTTCCTTCTAGAAGTCTATGGAATTTGTTATAGATGAGTCTACCTCATCAATACTATTAGGAAGAATTTCAGCCTTCCCTTCTCTATGTTTGTCATTTTGGTTTATTATTATTGGCCTATCCTACAAGTATTTTTGAATAGCATCACATTGTTTTTTACGATCTAAACTTGAATGCTTGGATTCTTAATGGGTTCCCTCCTAAAAATAAATGGACCCAACTAGAGACGCATCTGCATGATTAGAAGGAATATCCTCCTTGTTTTTCCCTTGTTTCCTCCTTCCTATCACCTGGGCATGAATGTTTAGCTCCCCAACATCCCTTGCAAATAAAGCACAATCCTTTCCTTCTCATCTCATTCTTGTTGATGGTTATAATCCTTTGTTCTTGCTTCCTCCATCAATCCTTGTTATCTCCTTCTTGGTCAAATCCCCTCTGAGTAGATTTATGTTCTGCCTGACCAACCTTGTTATGCATGATTTATGACCGTGGATAGAAATATCTCCCCCTGGTTTGGTGGCTAACCTAGAATAACATAATGACAAAGGACCCAATGTTTTCCTTAAAGTAAGTAGATGAGGGGAAGAAACCTACTTGGAATCGATTGTATGTTTCTCTCTTTCTTTGGCTTGAATGCTCCAATCCTACCTCCAGCTTCCAAAATTAGAACCTGCACAATCAAACAACACAAGCCAAGAAACTACGAGATCTATGTAGCATCATATATCTACTTTATTCAATAGATCAACATGGTAATGAAATAATGACATCACATATAAGAAAACAAGATAAATATTTGTATTGATATAAATGGAGCGAGTTACAACCATAAATAGGTATTTATCTTATAGAATAGCTCCTTCAATTTGTTGACTTGTCCTTCCTTTGTCACAAAGTGTACCTCCAATCACCCTAAATGCATGCAAGGATAACTCTCACAACAAAAACATAAGGGTAGAATCACTCTTCAAAATCCAAACCCTTGCATATGGAAGGTTGTAAATATATAGAGGAGTGAGGTAAGTTGGGAGTTATTATCCTTTTACAAATATTGGGATTGAGATCCACTCTTGACGGGAGGATGAAATATAAGGATAAGGGATGGAAACTCCAAGGTAGTATAGGATAGGATTTGAAAGTTTTATCTGAGGTAAATGGTTACAACATATCGTGGAAGCTTCTATAGATGGAGGCTTCAGGACTCTCTCTCTTTTTTCCGAATTTCTAGAACCAACGCAAGTGCAAAGGGGAGAAAGTTGTACGTAATCAATGTAGGCCACAATGGAGCAACCTGTAGGTGAATGTTGTCCAACAAGAGGCTAGCATGCATTGGTCCTAAAAATGGCTTAGATGATGCAGTTTAAGATAGAAACTTTGGGGAATGAGAGATTCATGCATATGACTTTGTGCAATGATGATGTAAAGGGGCAATAAGATGTTGATTGATCCCATTAGGAGGCTGATTGATTAGATGAGAAAAAATATCCTACAACAAACCTCTCAACTAATTCATAGGAAGCTAGTGATACAACCAATTTATTTCTCCAAATGGTTAACAATTTAGACCTTATTGTTTTGCAGATGTCAGCATCCTCACCTAAGAATAGGGACACTATATTGTGTATGCTTATTTTGACACTATCTAGATGAGTTGTTGTAATTCTAGTGTGAAAGTACTAGAGCATATGAAAAATTAAATCACCACATTCCAGATTTAGCATGAATGTGCCAAAGCTAAACTCTACCATGAGTTTTAAAAATTTTCACCTCTTCTCAGAGGTAGGAAGCATGATGTTGTCCAACCCTTGAAGGTCTTCTACTATCAACCACAATATTTCCCTCATGATATCATTATTGTAAGGTGGTATGGGAGATATTAAAGCTATAATTTGACTGAAACAAGAAGCCATTGTGAGCCTGACCTCTTCACAATGATGTTCCCTAAATTTGGATCGTATTAGAGAAAGCATGGATGGTTTGAGATCCCAATTGAGTTTCTTCCATTTTGGTTGCCTCACCTTGGATACACATGTTCCTAATTCCTCTAACCTAGGAAGGAAATCTCTTAACCTCATACACTACAACTCGAATCCAAGTGCAAAGAGTCAACTCCCCACTTCTTCATTTTGTGGGTTTCTCAGTTGCTTGTGCTGGAAGATAGCATGGACTAATTTTGAGAAGGGTTTGTTGTTCTGCTTTCCTAAAGGAACAAGTTCAAGTTATTGTTTCCATATATCAATTTCCTCTAGGGCCTTCTCAAAAAACATCTTCCCACATGCGAGAATATATGATATCCCTTAGGAAAAATACACTAGATCCTTTTCCCAACAAATTAAAAGGGACCACTTGTCTTAATAGCTCTCCATAGGGTAATATTGTTCCTTGAAAGTGTCTTAGAAATCGTTCCAAGAGGGTGCAACTATAAATAGAGAGGGTTCCTTGGCCCTTTTCTCACAACAATTTTCCCACCAGTCTTTGACGTTGGGGGGTGGCCTTAAGCAGTGAAAAGATAATATTTTCCCAATCAGAGAAACTATGGATTGAAAAATAACCTTCTAGTTGAATTAACCATTTATCTAAGACATCTACATCTAGCTGACCTTTGAAAATAGGAATATCTAAGTTAACTTGTACCTTCCGAAGTGACTATTGCATGAAGATGTGTTGCATGGTGGTATCCCACGAAGGATCTAGTCAAAGTTGTCCATCATCTTGTTTCTTTGTCACTCGAGGGATTCTTCGAGAAACAATTTTATATGATCTCCTACTCCCTCATCATTTTTTCTTCCACCATGGAAGGTCATCGGTGTTTGCAAAGATGGTCTTGCAAGGGCTTAACTAGTTCAAGTCCCAAATTCTTATACCCCAACCTCATTGGGGACATGCACAGAAAAATAGAGAAAGAGTAGACCACTCTGATACCACTAATTTGAATTTAAGAAAAAAGGAAATGAAATACAAAATTAAACAAAAACACAGAGCTACAATGAAAACTAAACTTCAATTAATTAATAACAAATACTGAAAACTATTTACACGCAAAATGGAAACAAACTAGCTCGGGCAATGATAGCTTATTTCTGAGAAGAGATGTGACAAATACATGCCTTCTTAAATATGTTACAAAAAGTCTTGGAGACCTTTTTATTATTGAGAAATAACGGAAATAATGGAAAACCCTAAACATCCAAAAATATAACCCTAGGAGATCAAGCACCAAAAGTTTGTGGGCTTTGTTGGGGTTAGTTCGTACATCAGCTTCCCAGGGTCGTAATGTTGAAATGCAATCTCTGTTTGATGCGTACAATACCTCGTTAGAAATATCTATCTAAGGACAACAATTTTTTACTATAAACCCTTGTTGTCAGATATGACTCTACCCATTATCCAAAAAGGTGTTGTTTACAGCCTCAAAACAACTCTCGAAGTTCAAGACCCAAAAAACTCCAAAAAATAGTAAATTTTTCTACAATCAAGGATAATGAAAGAAACTTTATTGGGGGTCCAAGTGGAATAGGCGGGTAAACACCAATATCCACTTGGATCAACTGAAATTTAAGAATGTTGTTTGTCTCATGCAAAGTTGATTCCATGCAATTACAACCATAAAATTAGTCTTCATTTTTGTTTACTAACCACCTAAATAGTTCCAGATAGTAGTTGAGCACCTTTTTGAATCGAGAAGCCACAATTTTGGAGGCCCCTCCTAAGAGGAGTGTATCATCTACAAATTGGGAATGAATAAATTCCTTGGTATTCTGAGCAATGTTGAGGCCCATCAACCTCCATTCAACTTGTGCAACTTCTAGATTTCGACTTAAAATTTTGGCCATTGGGATATATGAAAATGGAGAGAGAGGACATCCTTACTGGAGCCCTCGTGAAGATGATAAAAAGGATGAAGGTTTACCATTAAATAAGGGGTAAATCCATGAAGATCCAATGCAAAATTTTACCCAACTTATGAATTCATTAAAAAAACCAAATTTCCCATGACAGAAAAAGGAAGGAATGCCTTGTAGAATTTCCCACTGTAGATCACCTGATAATGCAATATACTAAAGAAAAATACTTGATCTACTTCTACAAACAAAATTGCGGAAGCTTAATCGATTTTGAGCAAGATCAAATAGAACATATAAAACAAATATTGAGAAATCAATCACACATGAACACAGAAGAATACTCTGGGGAATGCCTCAGCTAAAAGCCTAATATCTATATTATCATATGAGTGGAAATATCTCTGGATTACACAAAGCTTTAGCTCACAAGATATCTAGCTCTCAGTACAATCTTTCAATGTTGCTCATAGACTGAATAGACACAACATATGCCTTCCCTCAGTCCTCCAAACCTCCTATTTCCTTGTGTAGTTTCTCCTGGGTCCTTTGGCTGCCACCTGTGCGAATTCTCCTCTCACACAACTCATCAAACTCAAAAGTAAATGCACAATCTCCAATGAATGAATTCCTTTTGCATGCAATAGATATCCTCAATGGAATATTCCTGCAACTGATACTACACTGCCCCATTATCTGATCTCAACTGGGTCTCTGATTGAACTGACATGCATGAGTTATTTATGAGAGAATATTTAGTTATATGAAGTGTAGTAGTTACATGCATGCATGCATTAACTAACTGAACTCACAATCAGTTCGACAAACTGTTGGAACTAATCTAACTAGACTTAACTCAGTTAACTGAGCTAACTAATTACAACTCAAAGTACAACTCATCCTGATCACTTTGATTAAGGGATAACTTCCTCAATCAAAGGGAAAACTGTTGCATGTCTTCATATAGACTTCATGTTTGATTTTCTCCAACTAATTAACTCAAGATGAATTAATTAATTATTTTTCAAACAACTACTAAGATAAAATTCGAATTTTAATTCTTAATTTTAGTTCAGGGAATAACTAAAATTGGAATGTATCCCAAAATGCTATTTATAGCAATGTTATTTTTAGCACTTCTATATTTAGCATTTCTTGTTGCTATTTTTAACACTCTCTCTCAACAAGAAAGGGATTATCTGTCACCCCAATCCTATCTCTGTGGAAGTCGAATTTGCATTTTGACAATGCGTTAGTCAAAATATCTGCATCTTGCTCCTTGGTCGAAACATACAGCAACAACATGATCCTCTTCACCACACAGTCTCGAAGATGATGATACTGGATATCAATGTGCCTGGACCTATCACGAAATACTTGATTCTTAGAGAGTTTGATACAACTCTAATTATCGCAATAGATCACAGTTGAATCCATCCTCTGACCAAACAATTGAACTAGAATTTTCCACATCCGAATGGCCTCACATGCTGCCTGACTGGCAGCCATGTATTCAGCCTCTGCTGAGCTAAGTGCAAGTGACCTCTGTTTCATGTTGTACCAAGAAACTGCAACTAAACCAAGGTTGAAAATTCCTCCTAAATTTCTCTTCCGATCTGATGGACTCCCTACCCAATTTGCATCTGTGAAGCCTTGAAGCTTCACTCTCTCTGTCTGTTTGTACCATAATCCATACTGAGATGTGCCTCTGAGGTATTTCAACACATGCTTCGCTACCTTCCAAAACAGCTTCGTAGGCTGAACCATAGCTTGACTCAGTTGGTTCACCGCAAAGCACAAATCTGGTCGTGTGTTCACTATATACATCAATGAACGCACAAACTGTCGATAAACAGTAGCAGCTACTACCTCACCTGAAGTAGCATCCTCCTTCTTCGAGTTACCAGCTAGAGGAGTCTACATGGGCTTGCACTTCTCTATGTGGAATCACCTGAGTATCTCATTGGCATACTTGCCTTGATACACAAACACTTCCCCATCCTTCTGCCACACTTCCATGCCTAGAAAGTAGTGCATAAGACCCATGTCTTTCATCTCGAACTCTCTTGCAAGGTCCTCCTTGCAAGACTTGATCAACTGATCATCACCTGTCAATATCATATCATCAACATAAAGAACAATGATCAATGGATTACCTTCTACCATGATGTGGTAAAGGTTCACATCTGCTTCACTCTTTGTGAAGCCCAACCCAGTGAAATAGTTGTCGATCCTGGTGTACCAAGCACGAGGTGCTTGCTTCAGCCCGTACAAAGATCTCTTGAGTCGACACACATGCGACTCATGATTGAAGGTCTCAAATCCTTCCAACTGCTTTATGTACACCTCTTCCTTAGTCTTTCCATTAAGGAACGCAGTCTTCACATCCATTTGATGGATATTCCAACCCATCTAAGCTGATAATGCCAACATCAATCTGATAGATGAGTACCTTGCTACAGGAGAAAAAGTCTCATCATATTCAATCCTCTCGACCTGTGAGAAACTACGGGCAGCAAACCTTGCCTTATGTTTCTCCACACTGCCCTTAGCTACTTGCTTTCCCTTGTAAAGCCATTGGGACCTTACCACTGACTTTTCCTCTGGTCTTGGGACAACATCCCAAACACTGTTCCAAATGATGGAGTCATACTCCTCCACCATAGCATCAACCGAGACTAGCTGCTGCACTCCTTCCTCAAATGAAGAAGGTTCGCTCTCTACAAAATCCCCAACTAGGGCCATGTAACCAGTGTATCGCTCGGGTGACCTCCTCTGTCTGCACTGAGAAGATGGCTGTCCCACATTCTCTCTCACATCTAGCATCAATTTGTCAGCTTCCCTTGAGCGTTTCTGCCCATCTTTTGAAGACACTGCATGAGTGGATGTCTCCACTCCCAGATCCTCTGCATGCGGCTGCTCCGTATCAGTCCGAGGCTCCTCCTCCTTAGGAATCAAAAGTTCCTCCTCTTCATGCAACTTGAAATCCCTCTCAGGGGAAACTCGCATGTCCTTCTGCTCATCGAACTTCAGATATTTGCGTACCACTGTCCTTTGACTGGTAGGCAAGAACACCCAATAGTTGTGGCGTGTATCAGTGTACCCCACAAGTATCCCCAACTCAGCTGTTAGATCTAGCTTCTTCCTGGCATCTTTGCTCACATGGAAATAAAATGATGATCCAATGATCCTAAAGTGACTCACATCTGGTCTCTTCCTGGAAAAGGCCTCCACTGGTGTCTTCATCCCCAATATACGATGCAGACTTCTATTCTGCAAGTATGCTACTGTATTGCATGCCTCAACCCACAAATGAAGTGGTAGGCTTTGGTCATGCAGCATCACCTGAGCTACTCCCACAATCGATCTGTTCTTCCTTTCGGCCATTGCATTCTCCCGTGGGTTATGGGGTGCTGTCAACTCTCGTTTAATTCCTTCTGCTATACAGAAGTCCTTAAACTGTTGGGAGACATACTCTCCACCATTGTTGCTTCGCAAGGCTTTTACTTTCTTTCCAGATTCTTTCTCAACCAAGGCTTTGAAATCACAAAACCTTGAGAAGGTTTGATCCTTCTTCTGCATGAAGTAGATCCAAGATCTACGAGAAAAATCATTAATAAAAATAACATAGTACCTTTGTTTAGCAGTGGAGGCTATAGAGAATGGTCCACACACATATGTATGAACTTGCTCCAGCTCTATTGTCTTGATCCTGAAAGGAAGATTTTGCATACTTACCCAAGGTACAACCTTTGTATGTATCCCTTTGCTCCAATTTTCCCTTGGGAAGTTCGGTAGAAATCTGTTGCATGATCTTCAAGGACCCATGGTGCAAGTGGCCCAATCTTTTATGCAATAGCTCACCAATATCTTGGCTCTGCACCAACTCTACTTTGGAACTCAATGCAGCATAGTCGTCTACCTCTAGCTTGTAGAGATTCTTTACTCGAATCCCAATCCTCGTGGTCTGTCCAGTGTCAATATGCCTCAGGAATGCCTTTCCTTTCCTAAAGACTACATCATAGCCTTTGTCTTCCAACATAGCGATGGACACGAGATTCTTCTTCAGGCCAGGCACATACTTTACATTAGTGAGGGTGAGAGGAGCTCCATGCTCCCTCTGAAACACAACTGTACCTTCACCTGAAACATGATACTTTCCATCATCGCCCATCTTGATGCACATCTGGAGGTCCTTCTCCTCCAAGGTACTGAATAGATTCTTGTCGTCGATCATGTGGAATGAGGCTCCACTGTCCAAGTACCAAACACATCCCACCATCGATGAAACCATGCATGCGATGGGGGTGAAATCCAATTTGAACTGTGAGGCGAGTGCCTCACCATCTGATCCCTTCGAGGATCCCTTCTTGGATTTCTTCTGTGGACAATTTGTAGCATAATAGCCCACCTCATGACAATGATAGCATCTCACTTTAGATTTTTCAATCTTCTTCCCACCATGGGAAGAACTCGATTTGGAATGGGAAGCCTTCCCCTTCCCTTTCCTCGCCTTACTCACTAAGGCTAGATTTTCTTCATCATCTTGCTTTGATGAAGATCCATCTCTGGTACTTCTTCTTATCTCCTCCTGCATTAGATCCGACCAAATTCATTCCCAATTTGGCAGTTTCTCTCTTCCATTTACCAAGTCTTGGTAGCTATGCCACCTCTTAGGAAGACCGAGGAGAGAAATACTCACCATGTCATCATCAACTGTCGTGATCCCTACACTTCCAAGCTCATCCCTATAGGTGGTGAGCTTGTTCAGATATGTGGAGATCGTGTTGCCCTTTTCACACTTGATTTTCTAAAGCTTGTCTTTCAACGACAGCTTCCTCTAACCACTATTTTTCTAATATAGATCCTTCAATGTTTTCCACATTGAAAATGGTGTCTCCTTCCCATGGAGACTCGAGACAATGTGGCCTCGAACTCCCTCCAGAAGGATTCTCCTCGCTCTAGCCACACATTTCTTCCATTCCACCAATTCTTGGGCATTAGCAGCTACTATCTTGGGGACTTCTTGATCAATGAAGTCCTACAAACCGTTGTCCTCTAATACCACTTCCATGCAATCCTTCTAGGCTATATAATTCGAGCTGCCATCCAGGGCATACTCGAGTCTCAAACTATTGAACGCCATTGGTGAAATTTGAGATGTGATAAGAATTTGAATTCTATAATCAGGAACTTCAAACTTCAAACTTCTCCCTTCTTTGTATACTTTTCTTCACTTTGATCACCTTTGCTCCGATACCATGTAGAATTTCCCACTGTAAATCACTTGATAATGCAATATACTAAAACAAAATACTTGATCTACTTCTACAAACAAACTTGCAGAATCTTAATCGATTTTGAGTAAGATCAAATAGAACACATATAACAGAGATTGAGAAATCAATCACACATGAACCCAAAAGAATACTCTAGAGAAAGCCTCAACTAAAAACCCCGATATCTATATTATCATACAAGTGGAAATATCTCTAGATTACACAAAGCTTTAGCTCCCAAGATATCCATCTCTCAGTACAGTCCCTCAATGCTACTCATAGACTGAATAGACACAACATATGCCTTCCATCAGTCCTCCAAGCCTCCTATTTCCTTGCACAGTTTCTCCTGGGTCCTTTGGTTGCCACTTGTGTGAATTCTCCTCTCACACAACTCACCAAACTCAGAAGTTACTGCGCAATCTCCAAGGAATGAATTCCTTCTTCATGCAAGAGATATCCTCAATGGAATATTCCTGTAACTGATAGTACACTATCCCATCATCTGATCTCAACTGGGTCTTTGACTGAACTGACATGCATGAGTTATTTATGAGAGAATATTCAGTTACCTGAAGTGTAGTAGTTACATGCATGCATGCATTAACTAACTGAACTCACAATCAGTTCCACAAACTGTTCGAACTAATCTAACTGGACTTAACTTAGTTAACTGAGCTAACTAATTACAACTCAAAGTACAACTCATCCTGATCACTTTAATTAAGGGATAACTTCCTCAATCAAAGGGGAAACTATTGCATGTCTTCACATAGACTTCATGTTTGATTTTTTCCAACTAATTAACTCAAGATGAATTAATTAATTATTTTTCAAACAGTTGCTAAGATCAAATTCGAATTTTAATTCTTAATTTTAGTTCAGGGACTAACTAAAATTGGAATGTATCCCGAAATGCTATTTATAGCAATTCTATTTTTAGCACTTCTATATTTAGCATTTCTTGTTGCTATTTTCAACATGCCTTACCCAATCCAAGCCATTTTCCATATCTAGCTTAATGACGATATCCAATGCTCCTCTTTATTTGCTTGAGTGGATGGCCTCTGAAACCAAATAATATTATCCAAAATGTGTTGATGTTGCATGAATCCTCCTCGGTTCTCTCATACAATAGATGGTAGAAATTTCTTTAATTTGTTAGCAAATATTTTAGTGAGGATTTTGTAGGCTAAATTACATAAGGAGATTGGCCTAAATCATGTGAAGCTTCAGGGCTTAGACTCCTTTGGTATTAGGGCTAAGAAGGAAGCGTTTTTACAACCACCTAGCTTATGTTTAAATCAAGATGAATTGAGAATTCTCAATAGGTCCTTCATTATCAAGTGCCAAAAGGATAAAAAAAAACTAATGGTGAAACCTTTGAGACCACGTGCCTTATCAAGATGTACTTTCTAGATAGATTCAATAACTTATTCCTCTTATATTAGTTGAACGAGATGCTAATTTTCATTCTTGGAGACAATTGAGGGGGAGGATGTAGGTTTTAACCCTATGCAGAAATTACTTGCATACGAATTCTAAAAACATAAAATACACAATGACAAGACTATAAAACAAATACACATATATTTTCCCCTGGATCCCAAAACTAGGACTACCAGATTGATTTTTCATTATATTCCTTTCAATGTTACAATACATATATATATATACATTCTGAAGCATTCATAAACCCCAATCCATTAACCCTGGATTAGAACATAACCGTAGTTCCTTTGACCAGATCTACAAAATATCATGGGCAGAAAACCATCATGCCCAAAATCATGTGCAAAACCCATCCAGAAAAGCAAGGTAGGTTTGCCCACCTAATATAAGGTCCAATTGTTTTTTCCTGAGGCACTGCCTCAAACCCCATAGAGGGGGGCTATTGCCCCCCTCGAACCCCCTTATGACCCCCCTGCTACGGCCAATGCAACGAACAAGGGGGGCTATCACTACCCTTGTGACCCCCTTATGCATGCAACTAGTCGTGGAAAGAATATAACACACACCCAACAGAGGAAAGATAGAAAATCTATTTCATTCTCTCACTAATTTTCTTTCTCTTCAGAATATAATTCCTGAAAGTACAAAAAAGCTTCGTGGTTTTTTTAAGAAAAGGTGGAGATTTTAGGCTTACCTTCTTGAATAATTTCCTTGAATTGGTTGTACTATTCTCTTACCTTCGCTTTCTTGTGAAAAATGTTGTGTTATGATCCCCGGTCTTTTACCTAAGACTTCAATACTTGAGTCTCCAATACTTCTTCTCTTTCTTTCTCCTGCCTTCTCAGTGTTCAAATCTATTTTTTGATTTCTTTTTCCATATTTATATGCCACTCCTCTATAGGTTCATAATCCATTTTTAATGATGTTGCTTTAATTACTCAATGATCTCTTCCTTTTGATGTCCAGGAGGATGATAGTTTCTTTTTTCCCATGTTTTTAATGCATGATCAATGTTTCACAACTTTTATTCCCATACAAAGGATGGGGATCCTGATAGTGAGCTTCTTCATGCCTGTGTAATTAGATGTACCACCCCATCTTCTTGAAGCCACCCTGGATTGTATCGAAAAGGGATTGGCCCCAAATATTCTCGCGGATCAATTTATACCATGATTGGTCGATGGTCCAAGTCCCCATCCCCTATTAAGGATTATCTACAATCAATTCCTTTCAAAATCCAATTTCTATTGAGCAAGAACCGATCTAATTGGGCTATTATATGACCTTTTCCACTCCTACAATTTGTCTAGGTAAATTTTCCTCTTTTTGGAATGATTTCCACTAATTCCCATTGAATGATAACATCATCCATTCTTTCATGGAATGATCCAAAAACAAACTTCCCCCTATTTTCTCATTTGTATATAGGTTTTTTTTTAAACTCTCCAAAAACTACACTACCTGTGTGTCAATGATCCTCCCATAACTAGTGGAGAGAATCCTAGAATTCCATTTTTTCTCCATAGTTAATAGGGACATATACATTTACGATGGGAAATATTTCTTTAGAGTTCTTTTTTTGAAGTAATATTTCAATCCAAAATATGGACTTGATGCATTTCTTTAATCTGAATTGGGAATCCACCTAGAAAATACCTAGGCCACCAGAAGCCCCATTTGAGCTTTGTGCTACCCTTGAGAAGTCTCTCTAGAAGCCACTTGAGATTTTCAAAAGCTCTTCTTCATCTAAATTCATCTCCTACAAAAGTATTATTTGTGTTTTTTCACCTTTTATTATGTCCTTAACAAAATGTGATTTTGTAGGGTTCCCAAACCCCTTACTTTCCATGACAGTAAATTCATTGATATTTGGGGGATTTTCCTTACTACCTCTTGCTTTAAAACTACCTTGATCCCAATTTGCTACCATTTTTAGAACTTTTGTGATTTGTGGTTCGGTACCTAACTTGACCTTTTTCTCTTCCTTTGACTCTCTTTCCTTATTTTTTTGAAGGTTGTCCATTACCTCATGGAGTGATATTTGATTTGATTTATGACTGGTCGAATCTCCTCTTGAATTTATTTTTTTCCTGGCGTTTCTAGTCATTACTTTGTTTGATGATTCCTCATATCCCTTTTTCACTAAGGGAATTTTCTCATTTTATCACTCCTTAGATTCTGTATCTACATAATTTTTCTCTTTTTTAACACTGCAATAATGCTCCTAATTAGCTGGGATGATAGTTACCTTAGGATCTAAATCGTGGATCTCTCCTTCATCCTTGGATGCATTCATTTCTTGGGTCTTTGTATAATGAGATCCTTTCCCCATTGCTTCTTTATTTATATCATCTATGGTTTGAATATTTTTAAAGAGGTTTTCTAAGTCAAAGCTTCCTTCCTATTATTCTCAAGAGGGTTTTTATTTGCAATCATTTCCCCTCTGTTTTCCCCCTTCATTTGAGTCTACCATTTCTCTTGTTGCAGAGAGGATGCACCTTCACTTTTTCTAGGTTAAGATTTCTCTAAATCTTTTTCAAATTGTCTATATCTGTGGCATATTTAACACTTGAATGGAAACTACTCATAGTCCAAGATCTCATAGTCAATCCACTCTCCTTGTGTTAATTTTATCTAAGAAGATAACCCTTTTTCTAGATCTATTTAAAACCAAATCTTAGCACAAGCGAATTAGGTACCCTTAGGTTCTACATGATCCATATATCTTCCTACCCCATTTCCTATCGCTTTCATATGGTCATCACTATAACAAGATAACGACAATCACAAAATTTTTATCCATACCAGCATTGTTGTGGGGATGTCTTTGTCTAGGTAAAAATCAAGTGACTAGGAGTTCAAAGACATGCCTCTTGCTCGAAAGAAGTATGGGCTGTTTCTAAAGACAACATATCTATCCTCTTTGAATTCAAAGAGGAAGGAAGGGGAGCCATTATCGCACATAAAAAACCTAATATTACCCTTCATCATGTACCTCCAATTTTTTTCAATCTTGATCTCCATCGATCTGGGGGATGGTCACATCCTCGTAAATTTTCCCACTAAGGATCTTTTTGTGAAGGATAGGGTTGTTTGATGAAACCCATTTGGAAGGGAAACCGAGGCTATATTATCAACTTTCTTAACAAATTGGGAGTGTGAATCATTCACTTTGTATAAATTAATGTGTAGATTCAATACTACTCATGAAATTTACTAAATCACAAGACTTGAAGCTATTCTACTTATCTGCGGAAGTTAATTCACCATCTAGAACAAGAATAATAGACATGCAAAAGGAAACATCACACATGCACAAATACTTATCTAGGGAAAGGTAACTTCTTAAAACCCCTTACTATCTAAATTTCATTAATTAGAGAATAGAGATGAAATACATATGATTGCTCACGCATGAGCACACCCTACAAGTGTATAGTCTATATCTATGCCTAACAGACTAACTTTAGCCAACACTTAGCCAATTTTCAAACCCTCCAAGCTCTTATTTCCTTGCGTTGTTCCCTTGGGAAATTACCCCTATTTTTAGGAATTTCACACCATGGAATTACGCAATTACCTAGGGTCCTTCCTCTGATTGCATGCACCACTTGTACACATTGGAATATGCTACAACTGATAGTACACTACCTTGGAATCTCCATCTCAAGTGGGTAACTTGAATTCTCAACATGAAACAATTATTTTGGTCTAATTGATCAATTAACTAGTTGATCACTGAGTATGGTTGAAGTTCCACTTCCACAACTTGACCTCCACCAGTTCTCCTGACAGTTGGAACTAGTTAAACTAATAATAACTGAAATTAACTTAAACAAATTGCTACAAATTAGTAATCAAACATACTGGACTAAACTCAAGCTTCCCCAACTCAAATTAACTGAGTTAACTAAGTGACAAGTGCCATGTGACATTAGTTAACTACCTCCAAGAATCATGTTGAAATAGAAATTAGAATTTTCTCTAGTCTGACCAAGGCAAAGTCAAACTGAGATTTTCTTGCTGCATTTTCCACACTCCCTCTCAACAACAAAGGTATTGTAAACCACCCCATTCCTACACCTATGGAAATCGAACTTCCCTCTTGACAAGGCCTTTGTCAAAATATCAAGATCTTGTTCCTTTGTCGGAATGTACTGCACCAACATAATCCACCTCTGCACACAATCCCGTAGATAGTGATACCAGATATCAATATGCTTGGATCGATCGTGAAAAATAGGATTCTCAGAGAGTTTGATGCAATTCCGATTATCACAGTAAATCACAGTCGGATCCATCAACTGACCAAAAAATCCAACATGTATCTTTCTCATCCATATCACCTCACACAATGCTTGACTTGCAACCATGTATTATGCTTCTCATAAGATGAGTACCATTGATCTCTCCCTCTTGTTGTACCAAGAAACCACTGCGGATCCAACACTAAAAATTTCACTTGATGTGCTGTTCTGGTTTGATGGACTTCTTGGCCAATCTGCATCAGTGAAGCCACACAACTTCACTCCCTTTTTTTGTCTGTACCAAATTCCAAACTGGGTAGTGCCTCTGAGGTACCGTAGAACATGATTTGCTTCCCTCCAAAAAAGTGTGGTTGGCCTAACCATAGCTTGACTTAGTGGGTTGACTGCATAACACATGTATGGTCGCATTTTCACAAGATACATGAGTGAACCCACCAACTAATAGTAAATAGTTGCATCCACTTCCTCACCTAAAGTAGCATCCTCTTTCCTCCAGTTGGTCACTAGAGGAGTCTCCATGGGTTTGCACCTATCCATGTAGAACCTCTGAAATATCTCATTGGAATAAGTTCCTTGAGAGACAAAAAAATTCCCATCACCTTTCCATACTTCCAATCCAAGGATGTAGTGCATGAGACCCATGTCCTTCATCTTGAACTCTCTTGCAAGGTGCTCCTTGCAAGATTTAATCATCTACTCATCACCATTCAATATCAAGTCATCAACATATAAAAAAATAATCAACAACTTACATTCTACCAAAATATGATAGAGGTTTTCATTTGCCTCACTTTTGGTGAAGCCCAAACTGGTGAGATAGTTATTGATCCTGGTGTGCAAAGCACAAGGTGCTTGCTTGAGACCATACAATGCTTGCTTGAGTCTGCAAACATGATACTCTCGATCAAAAGTCTCGAAGCATTTTGGTTGCTTGATATAAACCTCCTCCTTAATAACTCCATTGAGTAATATTGTTTTCACATCCATCTGGTGGATCTTCCACCCCATTTGTTCAACCAGAGCAAGGATTGATCCGATGGATGATTACCTTGCTACAAGAGCAAAGGTCTCCTCATAGTCAATCCCCTCCACTTGAGAGTACACCTTGGCCACAAATATGACCTTGTACTTTTCGGTGCTTTTGTATGCTACCTGCTTCACCTTAAAGATCCATCTCAAACCTACAATTGATTTGTTTGCTGGTATTGGGACCACTTCCCAAACACTGTTCTTCACAATGGATTCGTACTTCTCCACCATTGCATCAACCCATAATGGTTTCTCTACTTCCTCAAAAGAGGATGGATCAATATCTACTAGCTCAGTCATTAGAGCCACGTAGCCAGTGAACCAGTCTGGTGACCTTCTCTTCCTACGCAGATTTGAAGGAGCACCCACATTCTCCCTCCTATGCTTTATAAGTCTCTCAAATTCTCAATTTCTCTTCCTTCCTTCTCTGGATGGTTATGCTTGAGTGGTTGTCTCCACTCTCTTCTCCTCAAATTGTGGTTGTTCCACAACATCCTGAGGCTCCTCCTTTAGAGTTAAAAGATCCTCCTCTGGGGGGATCGGAAGCTTCCTCTCAAGGGAGCACCACATAGCTTTGTCTTCATCAAATTTGACATCCCATTGCACCACTGTCATTCTGAGTTATGGAAAATACACACGATAGTTGTGGGGAGTTTCTATGTAACCCAAAAATACCCCCAACTTTTCTGTCTACTCTAGCTTCTTCCTTAATTATTTGGAGACATGGAAATAGAGAGAGGCTCCAAAGATCCTGAAGTGTCACACATATGAATTCATCCTCGAGAAATCCTCCTCTGGTGTGATCATGCCAAGAATCCAATGAGGACTCCTATTCTGCAAATAGACCGATGTGTTGCATGGTTCAACCCACAAGTGCATAGGTAGGCTTTGGTCATCCAACATCCTCCATGCTACTCCCACAATGCTTCGGTTCTTCCTCTCAGCCACCCCATTCTGTTGCTGGTTGTGGGGTGCTGTCAACTCTCATTGAATGCCTTCTTTTACACAAAACATTTTGAACTTATTTGACACGTACTCACCTCCATTATCACTCTCGAGAGCCTGCACCTTATTTCCCATTTCTTTCTCCATCAGTGCCTTGAACTCTAAGAACTTGGATAAATTATCATCCTTCTTTCGCATGAAGAATATCCAACACTTGCTTGAGTATTCATCAATAAAGATGAAAAAATACTTCTGTCTGGTAGTGGAGGCTATCAAGAAAGGTCCAAAAACATTAGAGTGGATCCTTTCAAGGACTGCATGTGCTATGTTGTCTTGATCATGGAAATTGGCTTTTGTGTACTTCCCTAATGTACACCATTTGCATGTGTCATGTTGCTTTAGTGCTCCTTTGGGGAGGACTATGGTAATCTGCTGCATGATCTTCTAAGTGCCATGATGCAAATGACCAAGTCTTTTATGCCAAAGTTCACGGACATCGCGACTTTGCACTGCCTTCGCCTTTGTGCTCAATGCAGAACAATCCTCCACATCTAGCTTGGACAGGTTCTTCACTCAAACCCTGATATGCTTCACATGTTATGTAGTTATGTGTCTCAAGAATTCCTTTCCTTTGATGAAGATCAAATCGTAACTACGGTCTTCCAAACTTTCAATGGAGACAATATTCTTCTTTAGACCCGTAACAAAAATGACGTCCTTGAGCCTAAGAGGGGAGCCTGACTCCCTCTGAAAGGTGATGGTACCAATCCCGGTCACATTGTACCTTCTATCATCTCCCATATCGGTATGCATTTGGAGATTCTTCTCCTTCAAATCACTGAAAAGATCTCTATTCCCTGTCATATGGAAGAAGGCACCATTGTCGATATACCACACACTTCCCATCACTGTGCTAGCCATGCATGAAATGAGAATAAATTCAAGCTTGAACTATGAATCTAAGGCTTCAGCTACTACTCCTATTGTGGTCTTCTTGCTTTCCTTCTTGTGTGGGCACTTCATGGCATAGTGCCCAAATTCATTACAATGAAAGCGCTTAGATTCTGGACAAGTCTTTCTTCTCGCCCCCTTGACTGATTCTTCTTTGGATTGGGATTTCTTCCCTTTCCCTTTCTTTTCCTTTCTAGCCAATTCATAGTTCTCCTCATCCTCACCCTTAGATTAAATCCTATCTCTGATATTCTGCCTTATTTCCTCGTGTACCAAATCAGACCATATGCGTTTCCAATTTGGTAGTTTCTCCCTCCCATTCACCGAATCTTGGTAGTTGTGCCAGCTCTTGGGAAGGCCCAGAAGGGCTAGGCTCACTAAATCATCCTTTTCTACAGTAACCCTAACTTTACCAAGTTCATCACGAAATTGTGTGAACCTTCTTAGGTACTGTGGAATGGTCTCATTCCTTTGCATCTTGATATTTCAAAGTTTTTCCTTGAGTGCCAATTTCCTGTTGTCACTACTATTCTGGAACAAATCTTTTAGCACTTTCCACATTGCATATGAACTCTCTTTCCCATGGATATTTTAGACAATATCTCATACTCCATCCAATATTGTTATCCTCACCTTTGTTAGGTTGTGTTATATTCTTTCCACGACTAGCCTCCCTAGTTAACTGGGGGCTTAGAGGGGGTTAGAGCCCCAGGGAATTTTTTTTTGGACCCTATATTAGGTTAGGCGGACCTACCTATGGTTTTGTGCACGGTTTCGCACATGGTTTTGGACGCAATGGTTTTCGGTCCATGGTATTGGATGCTTTGGCCTGTATAAATATGTATTGTAACATTGAAAGGAACATAATGAAAAATTAAGCTGGTAGTCCTGGTTTTGGGATCCAGGGGAAAATCTCTGTGTATATGTGTTTTATGTGTTATGATCTCACATTGTTTATTTTTTGTTCTTAGAATTCGTATGCAGGTAATTTCTGTATGGGGTTAAAACATACATTTGGTATCAGAGTTGTTTTGGCTTCAAGGGGACACCTTTGTTGCTGAGGGTTTCACTCAGGCCTGTGGTAGACCCTGTTCAATGGGAGATCTGCGGGATCGATTCTGGTGGTGAAAGAAGATGGCGAGTAGTGGAAAGATATAGATTGAGAAATTTAATGGTCAGAGTTTTGAGTTGTGGAAACTCAAGATGGAGGATGTGTTGGTGGATAAAGATCAGTGGATCAGAGTAGATCTGGGTACTAAACCAATGGGAGTGTCCGATGAAGAATGGAAGAAGTTGGATCAGAAGGCAAAGAGCACAATATGATATTGTGTCTCAGATTCAGTATTGCTGAATGTATTAGGGGAAGCTACAGCTAACGCTTTGTGGGACAAGTTAGGGACTTTGTACCAATATAAGTCTCTAATTAATAAACTGTTCCTATAGAAAAAGTTTTATAACCTGAGGATGAAAGATGGAGACTCGGTGACAGAGCATCTGAACGCATTTAATACTGTGGTAAGTTAGTTATTATTTGTTGATATTAAAATTTCAGATGAGGATAAGTGCATCAGTTTGTTGTGTTCTCTACCAGATTCGTGGGATAGTCTAGTTATTGCAATAGGTAGCAATGCAACTGCCTTGCAGTTTGATGAAATAGTCTCATCCTTGCTGACGAAGGAGATGAGATAGAAAAATATGGAGAGTTGGAATGGTGATGCCTTGTCTGTATGAGGATGGTCCCAGAACGAAAACAATAATAAGTCATCGAGTGGGAGATCTAAATCTCCAAGAAAACCTGTAAATGTGGTGTGCTGGAAATGTGGAAAGGAAGGGCACTATAAAAGTGATTGTAAATCTAAAGCTCCTGAAAAAGGAAAGGGATCTAATGATGCTCCTTCTGCAGAGGCGAAAACCACCTTAGATGAAGGTGGGGATGTTTACTTGGCTTCTTCAAGTACACATGTAGATCATGAGTCATGGTTGATGACTCAGGTGCATTCTTTCACTTCACTCCCCATAGAGAGTGGTCTGTGAGTATGAGAAATATGATGGTGGTGATGTCTTCTTGGGGGATGACAGGAAGGCTAGAATCGTTGGTTTCGGAAAAGTAAATTTGAAGTTGCAAGGTGGACGGGTTAGAACACTTTCGGGTGTTCTGCATATTCCTGCATTGGCCAGAAATCTGATTTCCATAAGCAAGTTGGATGATGCAGGTGTAAAAACATTGTTTGAGAAGGATACTTGCAAGATGGTTCAGGGAGCACTGGTATTGATGTGGGGAGTTCAGATTGGAACTTTGTACAAGCTGCAAGGTAGCACTGTTGTTGATGGGTGCAGCAGTTCTGTGGTTCCCGAAGGTGGAGCAGAAAATCTGGTGGTCTATGGAGAGAAGACCATGTTGTGGCACCAAAGGCTTGGAAATATTGGAGAGAAGGACCTTCAAATACTTCATGGTAAGGGTATGGTAGAAGGTATGAGTAATAGCTCTCTGGATTTTGGTTTTTGTGAAATTTGTGTATATGGGAAGCATAATCGGTTGAGTTTCCCCTCTGGTGGTAAGAGGGTGAAACATATATTAGAACTTGTGCACAGTGATGTGTTTGGACCTGTGAAGGTTCCATCAGTAGGTAAGTCTATGTACTATGTATCATTTATAGATGAATTCTCAAGGAATATATGGATATATTTCCTTAAGAAGAAATATTAAGTCTTTGACAGGTTTAAATAATTTAAGGCTTTGGTGGAAAACCAGACAGAGAAGAAGATAAAGGTGTTGAGGATAGATAATGGTGGAGAGTTTTGTAGTAATGAATTTGAAGAATTCTATAAGAAGTGTGGTATAGCATGGCAGAAGACTACTCCATATACACTTGAGCAGAATGGAGTTGCAAAAAGAATGAACAAGATGTTGATGGAAAGAGAAAGAATCATGCTCAATGGTGCCGGGTTAGGACAAGAATTCTAGGCAGAGGCGGTGGAGACAACATGTTACCTGGTCAACAAATCACCTTCATCAGGGTTGGAGGATAAGACTCCACAAGAGGTATGGACTGGTAAGAAACCCTTTCTTTCACATCTCAAGGTATTTGTATGTGATGCATATGTACATGTTCCAAAGGAGAAAAGAACCAAGTTGGATAGTAAATCTGAAAAGTGCATCTTTATTGGGTATAAGGATGGTTTAAAGGGTTATAAGCTTTGGAATTCAATAACAAGGAAGGTTGTGTACAGCTGAGATGTGGTGTTATGAAACCAGCTCAAGAAAAGATAGAAAAGATAGATCAACGCCTTAGAATTCAGCCTCTTCGAGGGGGCAACCTCCTTTACATTACATAAATGAACAATTCTTGGATGATACAAATGACAAAACCTCCTTTCTATATATAGGAGTCTAAGGAGTCACAATATAATCTAGCCGACCTAACAATAATAATATAAAGCCACAAAAATAAAAATAGAGGGATTCTATGGGGCACAGAAATAACAATATGGGGTAATAGGGGCACAAAAATATAAATAAGGGGTATAACTACAATAGTAATGGGGTAATCACTAGTATTATAGGGACCCAACATGCCCCTCTCCTTCAAAAAAGTGTTGTCCTCAATGCTTGAGTAGTTCTGGATACTTCTGCATAAAATTCTCATCCTCCCATGTGGAATCTTCAGCAGATAAGTTCTTCCACTTGATAAGATACTCTGAAATTGATCGATTTCGTAGCTGTCGAGTTCTTGTTTCTGTGACTGCTTCCGGTTCCAATATAATTTTTCCTTCCTCGTCAAGTTCTGGCAATATTGTTTGAACTGGGAGCTTGTCGCCTATAACCTTCTTTAAACATGAAACATGGAAAACTGGGTGCAATCGAGAAGCTGCAGGAAGCTCCAATTTGTATGCCATAGTACCAATCTTTTGCAACACCTTGTACGGACCATAATACTTTGGTGATAATTTATTATCCTTCTTAGCTTGCTTTAGGGACATTTGCTTATATGGTTGTAGCCGTAGGAATACCCAATCACCTACATCAAAACTTCTTTCACTGCGATGTTGATCTGCCTGTTGTTTCATTCTATTTTGTGCCAACACGAGGTTATCCTTTAAGAGTTGGAGGACTTGTTGTTGATGTTCGATGTGATGTTCCACTGCCTGAACCTTAGAATTTTCTCTTAAATATGATGTGATGGATGGTGGTTGATACCCATAAAGTGCCATAAATGGGGTCATTTTTGTTGCTGTATGGAAGGAAGTGTTATACCACCATTCAGCCAGAGGCAACCATTTGACCCATTGTGTCTGTTTATCAGATACAAAGCAACGAAGATATCCTTCCAAACATTTGTTTACTATCTCAGTTTGCCCATCAGATTGAGGATGATAAGATGAGCTATGAGCTAACTGAGTACCAAGACAAGAAAATAATTCTGTCCAAAAATTTCCAGTGAAAATGGGATCTCTGTCACTTACAATAATCTTTGGGTTTCCATGTAGCTTTTGAATTGTTTCCATAAATGCAGTAGAAACTGTACTGGCTTTAAATGGATGTGATAATGCACAAAAGTGTGCATACTTGGTAAGTCTGTCAACTACCACCATGATGACACTCTTTCCCTCAGACTTGGGTAAACCTGTGATAAAATCCATTGAAACCTCCTCCCAACGTTGGCTTGGAATGGATAAAGGTTGTAATAGACCCGGTGTCTTAATTGTTTCAACTTTATTTTGTTGGCAAACCAAACATTCCGCCACAAACTTTTGAATATCTGATTTAAGGCCATCCCAAAAAAATTCCTTCTTAACCCTGTGGTAAGTTTTTAAAAATCCTGAGTGCCCTCCTAAGGGAGAAGTGTGCAATTCCATAAGAATCTTTTGTTTTAGCTGGGAATTCTTACAGAGGTATAAGCGATCTTTGTACCATAACGAATCATTTTTCCAGCTAAATGTATCAGACGTACTGGAATCTTGTTGTAGCTTTCGAATAAGTGCCCACACTTCTTCGTCATTCTTCCATTCCTCCCTTGCTTCGTTTATCCAATCTGGTTGGATAATAGAAATGGCGCACAACAATGCTTCCACATCCTCATCCTTTCTTGAGAGTGCATCTGCCACCACATTTTGCTTCCCTTTTTTGTAGATGATTTCAAAGTCATAACCCAACATCTTTGTGACCCACTTTTGTTGCTCTTCAGAGGATAATCTTTGTTCTAAAAAGTATTTAAGGCTATCATGATCCGTTTTTACCTTGAAGTGTCTTCCCATTAGGTAGGGTCGCCATTTCTTAAGTGCATGGAGTATTGCCAACATTTCCTTCTCATAAATAGCTTTGCTTAAAAACTTTCCCTTGATTGGACGACTTTCAAAAGCAATGGGTCTTTCATCTTGCATTAGAACAGCACCAATTCCATTTCCTGAAGCATCACATTCCACAATAAAGGTTTTTGTGAAGTCCGGTGTAGCTAAGACCGGTGCTTGGCACATTGCCTCTTTAAGATGTTCAAAGGCCTTTGTTGCTTCCGGAGTCCATGAAAATGCATCTTTCTTCAATAATGTTGTTAGAGGTGCTGCTATTCTCCCATAATTCTTAACAAACTTGCGATAATACCCTGTCAACCAAGAAATCCTCGCAGATGCTTTATGGATGTGGGGATTTTCCATTCCTTAATGGCTTTAATTTTGCTAGGGTCTACCTTAACTCCTTCATGAGATACAATATGACCCAAATATTCCACCTCCTGGACTCCAAAGAAACATTTGGATCTTTTTGCATATAATTGTTTCTCCTCCAATAGTTGTAGCACCCTGTCAACATGTTCAACATGATCCTTCCAAGACTTGCTGTAGATTAGTATATCATCAAAAAATACTAACACAAATTTTCTAAGGAATGGTTTGAAAATTGAATTCATCAAACCTTGAAATGTTGAAGGTGCATTGGTAAGGCCAAAAGGCATGACCAAAAATTCATAATGACCCTCATGAGTTCTAAATGCCGTTTTCGGAATGTCTTCAATCTTCATTCTGATTTGATGATATCCCGAACGAAGATCCAACTTGGTGAAGTAAATTGATCCATGCAATTCATCCAGTAATTCATCAATGACAGGAATGGGGAACTTATCTTTAATAGTGAGCTTGTTGAGCTCCCTATAATCTGGACACATGCGCCATGATCCATCCTTCTTGTGCACCAATACTACTGGAGCAGAGAAAGAACTTTGACTCGGTTGAATTATACCAGCCTCTAGCATTTCTGCAACCATACGTTCAATTTCACTTTTTTGGACATAGGGATATCTGTACGGCCTGATGTTTGGAGGAACACTTCCTGGAATCAGATGAATAGCATGATCATGATCACGCATAGGTGGGAGACCTTTGGGAGTCTCAAATACCTTGGAATGATTGTCCAGGACTTTTTGGAGATCTGGAGAAATAGATGATTCCAATGTGGAAACATCTAGCGAACATAATTGTGCAATTACACCTCTTTGCTCCTTTTTTAGAAGCTTTGTCATACCATTAGAGCTGATTATCTTTCCTGGTTTCCCTGCAATACCCCTTAATTCAACTTCCTTTCCTTCCATAGAAAATTTGATGAAAAGTTCTTGAAAATTAAAAGCTATTGTACCCAAGGATTGTAGCCATTGGACTCCTAGTACAACATCAACACCTCCCATTGGAATGGAAAGCATTGGGCTAGTCAATACATATTCTCCCATGGATAGCTTGATATTATGGCACTTTCCAGAGCAATTTATTGTTCCTCCATTTGCAATCATCACTTGACACTCTGGTGCTGGATATAGGAAGCAATTCAATTCTTTTGCTACCTTACAATGAATAAAATTGTGGGTGCTTCCTGAATCAATCAACACTATTACCTTTTTCTTCTTGATTTGTCCTTCTATCTTGATGGTTTGAGGAGTGGTAATTCCCACCAATGCATTACAAGATATGGTCGGATTTATTTGTTCTTCATCTAGGCTTTGTTCCTGGAGTATATCTTCTTCTTTTGACCTTTCTTGCTCCTTTTCTTCTTCCTCTTCACAATCTATGTAGAATAATTTCTTCTCAGCACACTTATGACCTTTAGTGTATTTGCTATCACAACTGTAACAAAGCCCTTTTGCTCTTTTTTCTTCCAATTGTTGTGGTGTCAACCTTATAGGTTGTGGAAGACTAGGGCAACAACACTTCCGTCTTTATAGTTGTGAGTGGTATGCTTCCTGGTTGCCATAATTTTGCTTTCCATTTTTCTTGCTAACCTGAATGCCTTCTCTAATGAATCAGGTTCCCAAAGGCGAACATCATGTTGGATATTATCCTTTAAAGACCCTATGAACACATCAATCCTATGCTCCTCTGGAATATCTTTTACCCTTATGTTCAATTTTTGGAACTCCTCAATGTGCTCCATTACTGAACCCTTTTGTTTGAGACTTATCAATTGGCTAAAAAAAGTGTTGCTTTTTGTATCTTCATAATGTGCTATCAATTCTTCCGTAAAAATTGCCCAAGTGATAATTTTTTTACGAGAGCAAAGCCATTGATACCATACAAACTGATTTGGTTCCAAATATACAGTTGCCATACGTACCTTTTGTGTGTTTTGCACATTATTGAGATCGAAGAACTGCTCCATCTGTAATATCCATGTGGCGGGATCCTTGCCATCAAACTTCCTCATATCGATTTTTGGAATATGGTGGGTCTTCGATCCAACATTAGAGTCTATGGAATCATGATTAACATTTCTTTTGTTCACATCATGAGTTTCCTTTATAACCTTTTCACCATTAGTAAGTATTTCTTGTAGAAAATTTGTCAAATCTGTCTTCAAATCTGCCATGTCTGTTTTCAAATCTGTCTTCAAATCTGCCATGTCTGTCTTCAAATCTGCCATGTCTCTCTTCAAATATGTCTTCGAATCCTCCATCTTAGCTTCCATGCCCTTTATCTTAGATTCCACGCCATTTATCTTAGATTCCATGCCACTTGTCTTAGCTTCTGTTAGCTTTTGTGAGCGTGACATTTGTTGCACTTGTTCTTGTAATTTTGATATATCATGTAGCATTTCTTCCTCTTCTTCATGAGTCATGCTAGAGCTTTCAGGTTCCTTACTAGGTGTTTGCATTTTCTTTCCTCGGGGCATCAGTTACCGATAATAATGCTTTACTATGCCCTTTGAATTCTGTTAAACCAAGCTTACACAAAAATTAAAAAAAAAAAACTACACACCTTTTTTCACTTTATAGAAGCTTGATATTGAATCTGATGTATCTCTGTAATTTTGGATCATCCAGTTCTAAAGTTGCAACCTGTAGTCGCCTTTTGCGTCCTCTTTCCAATGCCACAAGTCTGACCCAAATTGGATTCTCCAAGGAAGAGTTATGTGAAATCTCCCGTGACTTGATTTTAGACTAGTTCAGTAGAGAAAACTTGTACAACGTGCCACGAGTCACTGTTTCAACCTTTGGATCTGAAACACACACACAAGAAACTGCAGCCTGTCCTCTTTCTGTACCTTCTTACAAAATTTCAATCCAATCCCCAGAGAGAAAGTTATGACGATTTTCCCCAGGTCACCTGTTTTGAATGTAATTCAGGAGTCTACAAAAAGACCAACTTCCTCAGATCATATATCCGAAAATATCGTGCAAAAAGTTCTTAAATTCAGACCCCAGGTTCAACGTGATTTCTTTTCAAATGGGTTTTTTTTGCAACTTCTGAAACGTCACAGAAAAAAATTTATAGCGAAAATTCCACGATGACCTATTTGGAGCAGCGAAACCCTAGAATCCAAAGCTCTGATACCAAATGTTATGAAACCAGCTCAAGAAAAGATAGAAAAGATAGATCAACGCCTTAGAATTCAGCCTCTTCGAGGGGGCAACCTCATTTACATTACATAAATGAACAATTCTTGGATGATACAATTGACAAAACCTCCTTTCTATATATAGGAGTCTAAGGAGTCACAATATAATCCAGCTGACCTAACAATAATAATATAAAGCCACAAAAATAACAATAGAGGGATTCTATGGGGCACAGAAATAACAACATGGGGGTAATAGGGGCACAACAATATAAATAAGGGGTATAACTACAATAGTAATGGGGTAATCACTAGTATTATAGGGACCCAACATGTGGTGTTCAGAGAGGTGAAAGATGTTATTAAACATGAAGTCCAACCAAAAGAATCTAAGAAGATAGAGTTTGAGGATGAGGATGAATTCGACTCTACAACAGAGGAGGAATTAGAAGATGAAGAGCCACAAACTTTGGGTGTGAGAAGATCAGTTTGAGAAAGAAGGAAGCCGGAAAGGTATAGTCCATTTGCTTTCTATTCAAATTTTTCTTTATTTGTTACTGATGATGATCCCAGAACTGTGAAGGAATTAGTAGATTCAGAGGATGGCAAACTCCGGAAAGAGGCCATGGTTCATGAAATGGCATCTTTGCACAAAAATGAGGCTTGGGATCTGGTGGAGTTGTCGGCTGGAAGGAAACCCATTGGCAGCAAATGGGTGTTCAAGAAGAAGACAAATGTAGAAGGAAAGGTGGAGAAATACAAAGCTCGATTCATAGCAAAAGGTTATTCCCAAGTGCCGGGAATTGATTTTGGTGATATTTTTTCTCTTGTTGCCAAGGTAGCTTCTATTAGATTACTTTTATCTTTTGCTATTGCTTTTGATTTTGAGGTAGAACAGATGGATGTGAAGACAACATTTCTTCACAGGGATCTAGAAGAGGAGATCTACATGAATCAACCTAAAGGTTTTGCGGTGAAGGGTAAGAAAGAACTGGTATGCAAGTTAAAGATGTCTCTGTATGGGTTAAAACAATCACCAAGGATGTGGTATCAGAAATTTGATACATTTATACAGGGATTTGGCTTCACCAAAAGCAAAGCATCTCACTATGTGTATTTTAAATTAATTGGTGACTGTGTTATTTATCTGGTCTTGTATGTGGATGATATGTTGCTGGTTGGAAATGACAAAGAAATTATCCAGGATTTGAAGACCTAATTTTCCTCCAAATTCGACAGGAAAGATCTTGGTGTTGTAAAATGTATTTTGGGCATGGAAATTAAAAGAGATCAGGCAAAGAGGAAGCTTTGGTTAAACTAGAGGAAGTATGTCGAGACAATACTACAGAGGTTTAATATGCAGGATAGTAAACTGGTGAAGGTTCCTATTCCTATAGGCGTAAAGTTATCTGTCAAACAGTGTCTCAAGACACAAGAAGAGGAAGAGGACATGTCCCGTATTCCATATGAAAGTGCAGTCGTGTTATCGGGATAAGTGTCTATTCAGAACGACTCTATC
Organism: Pinus tabuliformis; assembly: GCA_031772625.1. NCBI lineage: Eukaryota > Viridiplantae > Streptophyta > Pinopsida > Pinales > Pinaceae > Pinus > Pinus tabuliformis. The sequence goes on along the minus strand of CM062808.1, from coordinate 811,956,554 downwards.
CCACTAAGGTGTGACAGTTACCTTAGAAACAAACAGAGAAAACTACTTTTGTATTCTTCTTTATGAACTATAAACAAAGAGGAATAGGATGAACCAACCTGTGTCTTGCGCTAGTCCTTTGATCCAATCTCTCTCTTCTTTGACAGCTTCCAGCTACCTGCTTCCTTACTTGCCCAGCTTCACCAAGTTCCTGTAAGATCACAGAAGAAGAAAACTACACAAAGACATGGATTTATATTCATAAATAGCTTAGGATCAGATTTAAGCTAAACATACAAATGTAACAAGCATCAATGATACACAAGCATGTAGGAGAAACTCAAATAGTTTTATTGATATAAAAAGAAGATCCAGGAGGAGTTACAACCGATGATTCCTGATCCAGCATGAACCTCCCAGCAAAGAAGCCCCTCTTCACCTCCAACAAAGCATAAATCACCCAATACTCTGATATCTGTCTCAAAACCAACAACAATTCTTTGCAATGTACAAAATTCCAGCCTCTAGATCTCTGGGATGAGGGATCCATATATAGATGTATGCAAGGAGTATGAGTCAGCTTATGATTTGACTAGTGTCTTCTCTCTGTTAGTTCTTGCTTCCACTTGGAGACTGAGAGCCTCTTACTCATCCTTGGTCGAATTCAGTGAGGCAAGTGTCATTGGATAAGATTCTGGAAGCTTCCATTGTCTCTCCACCTCGTGGAATGACTCTGCCACTTGTCATTTCCCGCTCAACGCACCCTGGTAGTGCATTTAGGTGCGTTGCAACGCACCTAGCTAGTGGACTTGGGTGCTATGCAACGCACTTGGCTAGTGGAGCAGCTGAAATGATCCTGATTTGACTGATTCTGAGCAGTTTCTGGTGGAGAACTTCTGGGAGAAGCTGCAATTTGTTGACCTTGTTCCTTTAGGAGTTAGAACAACACTTTTAGGGACTTAGGAGCCCTTGGTTTATGGACATTTCATGCTTAGAGCTGTAAGGCACAAAAATGTCTATAACAGTTGCCCCCTAAAGTATGAGGCCGTTTATTGGGTGAAATGCTTTATTAGGAGGATCCGAAGTTCTTTCAATGCTGGGAGGAGACCTGTAATAAGATACAATACAATACATTATCTTCATACTGTTTTCATGATCTAGCTGAGGCGGGCATTCCCATGCTCAGCTTTATAAATTCATTTTCATGTACATAGGACAGACAATCGTCTGATGGTAGACTGATGATTCTGATAGAGTCATCATCCTTTTGGTAAGATGATTATCTGTGTTGTAATGCTATACATTTCGATGTCTTTATTTTCCTGAATATATATCGCAGCCCGGACGGATGAAACTAGATCTGGGGTCTTCAATCTCGTCCGATCTTCACTCGAAGTACAAGTCAATCCATGCGATAAATGTCTTGAAGTCGAACATGGAAAGACATCGCTTGATTACCAGTCAATGATGTAAACTGTTAACAAGCGCGAGAGGAATCACCGATAATGATAATGACCCTCAAGGTACTGCAGTACAATTCACGTGGTGTGAATAAAGGACTTGGCGTCGAACACCACGCAAAATCTTTCGGTCGAAGGTCATTGATGTATACCTGTCGCTGGAAGTGAGAAACTTGCCATTGAGGCATGCAAGCTTCAAAGTACCGAATGGGGTGTTCCTAGATCAACTTCTTGGATAATGAGCTGATGTCGACAAGAAGCGATCCGTCAAAGGAGGGCCTTAATGAATCCCACATCAATGACACGGAACGGAGCAAATGATTTTGATGGAGGTGAAACGATCTAATGATATATGGTTCAGGATGGCGGTTATGAAAGAATGAAGTATAATGTATGGTAGTGGATGGGACACAGGTGACTTCTCTGGATGACTTCTCTTGAACATGTCAGCGACACTTATGTGATGGATTGGTAGCATTTACCCCAAATGTGGATGGTATGGCGTGACCATGGTGATGTGACCAGTGAATGAAACAACCCAACCCGACTCGGGCACGGAGTGGAAGTGTCATGTTCAAGAGCGACTTGCTACCAATAAAGATTCTTTGAGTTTTCTTCCCAATTTTTCCCCAGTCATTGCTGACCAGTACCTATTTATTTTTGTCAAGCTTGAGGAGGATAACATATGCTTGTTCTATAATTTGCCCTTCGGGCAAACCCATCGCTATTTTTTAACGAGCCTAGCAATAGTGAAACTCGTTCTCGTCTAAAGACAAGTTTGTCGCTATTAATCTTTTTAACGAGTCTAACGACAAAGATAACTCGGTCCTTTTCATTTTTAGAGAGTTTGAAAAGGTACGTAAAGGTAACTCCAAAATTCCTTTTTCGTCATCTAATCCCTTAAGTTCGAAAAAGTATAAAACAATACAGAAGGGATGAATTTTCGATTAGCTTTAACGAGCCGAACAAAACAAGCGCTCGATCTTTTTGTGCAATAATCCCTCAGGTCCAAAAAGATTAAAATATAGAGGAGGGATAGCACTTCCTGTCACTTTAACGAGCTGGAAGGCCAAAACTCGGCAATCTTTTCATATTTTACGAGTTAGTTGAAAAGAGCTTAAAGAAGACTCGTCTTTTGAGGAACGAGTGATAAAATGGGTAGCAGCTGATTCCAGGTAAGGTTTGGAATTTTCCAATCACGACAGTGTCACAAGGATGGCTAGTGAAATCACTCTTCACAGCTGTTCCTCAAAATGGGTAAACAATCAAATGGAGGTGAATGATCAGCCAATGGAAAAGTGGAGGTGACGGTGCAAACACGACCAAGGCTTTAATGGCTGAAATGTTACATTCACGGTGGTTATTTACCGGGGAATTGTTCATTTTTTAATGAGCTTAAACACGGGTGGAAACATTTGCTCATGTCTTATGTTTATTTTTTAACGAGCTTGAACTATGTGCTAAAACTGCTTGATTAATCCAGTCATATGATAAGAATGTCTCATATAAAAATGGAAATTTTTAGATTTTTGCCCCACATCATTTCTTTATGCAAGTTAGGTGACGACTAATCCTACGAGTTTAAAGGGTTAGCCTACGCGTTTAAAGGGAGGACCTAAAAATTTAAAAGATAAATAGTCGCCCTTCGCTTGCTCTCCAAAAGGTTTGCATGCCCCCAGGTATAAAATATGATTTCAAGGTTACCCCTCAATTTGCAGACAAAACATTTGTTCTATCAGGAGAGGCTTGCCTCTTACAGGTTACCTTAAGATTGTTCTATTTACGACGTAAACAAAAGACTTCTTCGGCGATGTCTACCGAGATAAACAAGGGTGAGCGACGATGTCCGCCAACTCACATAACTTTGACAAGAGAATCTTATTCTAGAATAACCCCTCTTCCACTGACGGACGGGGTACAGACTAGTCATATTCTCCCATGGAAACCTACCCTATACCCGAAGTTTTCCTACCGAAGCAGACCAGGACGCATGCCCCCTGGGTTTCAGTCATATCCCTCCGAATTACTTGCGCTTATCGGGAGGACGGACTGGGGATTGAGACATTTCTTGCGTGAAAAGACCATTTAGGGACGGTATATGACTATTTGCTATGAGTGATCCGGGAAATGAAAGCTGGTCCACGAGCTTGACCACTCTTCCTTCGTGCGGAAAACACATTACTCTAAAGAGTGAGGAGACGATGGCTCCCATGCAATAAATATAGTCTCATCCAAGGAGTAGGTTATAATTCAAGGGTCCTTGAACTACCATTACGTTCATGCGAACTGTCTTCCCTCTCAATGTTATGGGCACATTGGGAAGGATCCCTAAAGGTCGACTGGTTCCTTTATCAAAGCCTGTCAGATTTCTCATCTCAGGCGAAAGCGATGGCGAACCAAGCGCTTTCCAAGCAATAGAGGAAAGGATACTCATAGAAGCCCCCTCATCTATGATGGTACCAGCCATGACCATTCTATATATTTGAACGATAATTCGGAATGGTATGCTTGCTGGTAAACGTGGTCTACCTAGTTGATTCCAGTCGAAGGAGACAACTAGGTTGCTTGGAGGTGGGACCGAGTAGACGGTCGGGTATGGCTTTGAAGAACTTCCTTCCTGCGGTAAAGGAATGGGTAGATTGCCCCCATGTTCGTCGCAGTCTGTGTTGATGAAGAGAATTTGGACGGTGTCATCCTTGTTCTCTTCAGTGACTGTATCATCCGAAGATAAAACCTCTGAAAGCAAGACCGGGTCAACTACCGCCTCGACCTTTTGACTTTCGTCTGGTATGGATTCTGTTGGTTTATCTTCAGTGATAGGTGCTTCAGCCGACCACATGAGCGGGTCAGCTGGATTCTCAACTAGTGACGGACTCGGCAAGAGTTTTTTATATCCAGGAGGAAGTCGTAACGGTGAAATCGGACGATCATCCAAAACTCTTTTAGCTTCGTCTAAGAAGGGACAACGGTGGAGGGCATGATTGCCTTCGCACAGTTTACAAGGAAATCTAGCTTTCCCTTTTTGTCCTGGGGCTTCACTTTCACTAGTTGACGGTGTGCTTTCAACATGATCACCAGAGGTTGATGACACTGGATTGTGCAAACGAGGAGACCAGTCCCTTAGTATCCGGGGGATGCAAGGACAGTCTCTGTGAAAGTGGTCTCCTTTGCAAATGACACATGGAGATTTAGGCCTGGTCGGTGCAGTGTGTGGATTTTTGTTAGACGACACTCATTTTCCCCCATTCGCCTTTGGCTCCTTCTTCTTTTTCTCTTTCTTCTTCTTTTCCTTCTTCTCCTTAGGAACTTGGCTTTTGGCTTTACCAGTTCTATCAAGCGAAGAGGAAGGAGGAGAGGAAGAATTAGAGGAAGTAGAAGGCTGGTGGGCAACTATTGGACTCGTCTAATTGCTGATTCGATTGTTCAGGAATGGTGGTGTCCTGAATGACATTGGTTGAGAAGAGTCGTACTGGCAAGCCAATTGTCAGTCCTGGAAGCGACAATGTGGCCATATGGGGCGCACCAACATCTCCCCAAGAGGAGAAGGGACTAGGATTTCCACCAAGGGAAATTCCTTGGTTGGTAGGCTCCATTTTCTCAACCCAAGATCAACGTAGGAAAAGGGTATGAATATTCCGTTTAAAATAAATTTTAACACGCTTTGACACAACTTATTTTTTCAGTTTTTAAGAGTCGATAAAAAACAAAAGATGACTCTAGTCTCCTTCGATTTTTAATGAGCCTGAAGTGACAAGTGCTCAGATGGACCTTTTTCGTTAAGGATTCTGAAAAGGAACGAAAGGGACTGCTCTGGAGGTCTAGGTAGAGGGAGTACCAAACCAATCCCAAAACTGCAGAATACTTTTTACGGTACAGCAGCCAATCTTCCCGAATGCTGTGTTCAGTGCATTGCGATCAGTAGGGCAGCTGACACGGCTTCCTATGGATAAAAGGTTTTAAGCCTATAGGGGTCTCCCAATATATACTCGACGGTACATGGGAGCACAAGTCCGTACTGGCACTTATCGTCTCAAAGTGGAGGAATCACCCAACCATCAGTGAGGACAACAGTTACCAGGCTTTACAATGCCGGAATACGTCTCTAGCCTAGACCTCTAAATGTTGTGTGTTAAGTTCCAAAGCGTTGTTAAGTTCATTGAATTTATTTTAAGTTGATCTTTCTTATGAAGTTTGCCTTTTGGGATCACCACGAGATGTAGATGTAATTCCTAAAATGCAATCTAAAGATGATAAACAAACTTTTATCTCTTTTCAGCAATGAAAATCGTAGCTACAAGGGGAAAAGAAAGACACAATCTTTTCGCAAAGAGCACACTGTAAATGCACTTTTCCTAAATCAAGCCAAACAGACTGCCAATATGCAAATGCACATGCATTTGTTTTGTTTTTCACTTTCTTAATATTGATGCCTAAAAATAAAGTTGTTGTACAAATCTGAATTTGCTTTCAAGTGATAAACACAAACAAGCTTCTTTTCGAAATCAAAAGGTAGAGATGATTACGACACTTTATGATTTTGAAATAAATACTCGTTTCGACACTAGAAAGTCACAAATTCAGACCAAAGGAAAAAGTAAAAGCATAATCGACTGTCAACAGCAAATAAACTTTCTCCTATGATCAAAATCGACACTTGCGACAGATCTGAATCAAAGGACGACAGTATGACTACTCTACTTTTGCAATGGAAAACTGTAAATGACGTAACAAACACACAAAAACATCTACAGTCTTTTTGTACAAAGGAGGCAGAATTACAGCAAGGAAAAGGGGTTTTTAAACAGACACATACACTGATCACAGGCTACAAAAATCAGAGACAAAACTGAAAAAAAAATGAAGCAAAGAACCTCAGCTGCACAAGGCTAGGTTGATCAACTCACCTGTTACATAGAGAAACTGGATTGCAACGCGGGTTGCCCTCTTGGGAACTGCGCTGAAATGCAGGAACTCTTCACAGTACCTGTGCTGGGGCAAAACGAGAATTCTATCCGGGTTTTGGGTCACGGTTTGCAGTTTAATCTATGGTTTTTGGCCGAGTAAAAGAAATCAGTAATGCACAATCAGAGGGTAGATTTAAAGAAGGTCTAAGAGCTATCACAAAGGGCAATCAGATCATTTGTGAATCAGCTGTTCAAATCATAAACAGATCCAGTGAATGGATTGAAGCAGCAGATGTCTACTTTGCATTTGTTAATGGCAAATGCAGTTTGATTTGCTACTTCTAAGTTTATGAAACAAACAACAAGAGAAACACAAACAAACTAACTAGACAATCGTCCCCAGCGGAGTCGCCATTTTGTTATCGGGATAAGTGTCTATTCAGAACGACTCTATCCCACTAAGGTGTGACAGTTACCTTAGAAACAAACAGAGAAAACTACTTTTGTATTCTTCTTTATGACCTATAAACAAAGAGGAATAGGATGAACCAACCTATGTCTTGCGCTAGTCCTTTGATCCAATCTCTCTCTTCTTTGACAGCTTCCAGCTACCTGCTTCCTTACTTGCCCAGCTTCACCAAGTTCCTGTAAGATCATAGAAGAAGAAAACTACACAAAGACATGGATTTATATTCATAAATAGCTTAGGATCAGATTTAAGCTAAACATACAAATGTAACAAGCATCAATGATACACAAGCATGTAGGAGAAACTCAAATAGTTTTATTGATATAACAAGAAGATCCAGGAGGAGTTACAACTGATGATTCCTGATCCAACATCAACCTCCCAGCAAAGAAGCCCCTCTTCACCTCCAACAAAGCATAAATCACCCAATACTCTGATATCTGTCTCAAGACCAACAACAATTCTTTGCAATGTACAAAATTCCAGCCTCTGGATCTCTGGGATGAGGGATCCATATATAGATGTATGCAAGGAGTATGAGTCAGCTTATGATTTGACTAGTGTCTTCTCTCTGTCAGTTCTTGCTTCCACTTGGAGACTGAGAGCCTCTTACTCATCCTTGGTCGAATTCAGTGAGGCAAGTGTCATTGGAGAACATTCTGGAAGCTTCCATTGTCTCTCCACCTCGTGGAATGACTCTGCCGCTTGTCATTTCCCGCTCAACGCACCCTGGTAGTGCATTTAGGTGCATTGCAACGCACCTATCTAGTGGACTTGGGTGCTATTCAACGCACTTGGCTAGTGGAGCAGCTGAAATGATCCTGATTTGACTGATTCTGAGCAGTTTCTGGTGGAGAACTTCTGGGAGAAGCTGTAATTTGTTGACCTTGTTCCTTTAGGAGTTAAAACAACACTTTTAGGGACTTAGGAGCCCTTGGTTTATGGACATTTCATACTTAGAGCTGTAAGGCACAAAAATGTCTATAACAAGTCGGTAGCCTGATGTATGCAAGGGTCTGTACTAGACTAGACATTGCACATGCAGTGGGAGTATTGAGCAGGTTTATGTCAAAACCAAGGAAGGAGCACTAGACAACAATGAAGGGGGTTTTCAAGTATTTACGTGGTACTAATGATTATGTTTTGTGCTACCAAGGAAGACCAAGATTGGACAGAGTGTTGGATATTCATGGCTTTATTGATGTAGACTAGGCTGGAGATTTGGATTAGAGAAGATCTACAAGTAGGTATGTGTTTAACCTATTTGGAGGTGCAGTCAGTTGGATGAGTAAGAAAAAATTTGTAGTGGCACTATCAACTACAGAGGAAGAATACATGGCAGCCACTCATGTAAGCATGGAAGCAATTTGGTTGCAGAGATTGTGTTCAAGTATGGGGTTAGTATAGGGAGCTATAAGGATAGACTGTGACAGCCAAAGTGTAATTTTTTTGGCAGAAAACCCTGCTTATCATTCAAAGACAAAGCACATTGATGTTCAGTATTGCTTTGTGAGGGATATGATAGAAGACAAAAAGGTGTTGCTGGTAAAGGTGGACACTTTGAAGAATACTGAAAATGCATTGAAAAAATATGTGAACTTTGAGAATTTCTCTTGCTGTAGAGAAACAATGGGTGTTTCAGGGATGGATAAATGACTAAGCTCTCCTATGGAAAGAAAACAACAAGTGGGAGAATGTTGGGTTGTGTTATATTCTTTCCACGACTAGTCTCCCTAGTTAACTAGGGGGTTAGAAGGGGGCAGAGCCCCCCCTTCATTGCGTCGACTGCGCAGCGGGGGGGTGGGTGTTCACAGGGGGTTTGAGGGGGGCGGTTAGCCCCCCTCTACGGGTCTAGGGCAGCGCCTCAGGGAAAGTTTTTCTGGACCCTATATTAGGTTTGGCGGACCTACCTATGGTTTTGTGCATGGTTTTCGCACATGGTTTTGGACGCGATGGTTTTTGGTCCATGGTTTTGGACGCGATGGTTTTCGATCCATGGTATTGGATGCTTTAGGATGTATAAATATGTATTGTAACACTGAAAGAAACATAATGAAAAATCAAGATGGTAGTCCCAGTTTTGGGATCTAGGGGAAAATATTTGTGCATATGTGTTTTATGTGTTATGCTCTCACATTGTTTATTTCCTGTTCTTAGAATTCGTATGCAGGTATGTTGTGGGGGAAAGTATCCAACTCGGAATGACCCTAACCCACTCTAAGGGTGACAGTTCCTTAGCAACAGCTGAAAGCAAAGCTATCTAAAGTTTCTTCTTTATGACATGCAAGAGATAAAAGGAAGAGATCCACTTACCGATGTCTTGCGCAAATGGTCGATCCAATCTCCTTCGTTTGCCGCTTGCTCCCAGATCCAAGTCTTTTCACGGGCCCAGCTACACGAGATCCTGCGAATAAGACAAGAAAAGGAAACTACAAGAGGCATGCATTCATAATCGATTCAAGGATTAGCATAAATCAAAGACGCAAGTAAGACAATACACCATTGAAACACATGCGAATAGAAGAACCTCAAATGCTTTATTAATATATGGAAGTAAGGTTCAGGCGGCGATACAACCATGAGAGGTCCAATCCAGCATCACCTTCCCGACGGAGAGAAATCTCTTCTTCACCTCCCTCAAGCAATCACCCAATGCTCACAACTGTAAACCAACAGCAATTCTTTGCACAAAATTCCGCCCTTCTAGATCCCATGGGATGAGATCCTTATATAGAGTTTTGGAGTGAAGATAAGTCAGCTTGATGTGTGACTTGTTGTCCTCTTCAACTCCAGTTGTTCTTCAGTTCTTCACTCAGAGTTTCTGTCTTCCACTTGGAGTCTTAGAAGCTCTTAACTCATCATTAGGCGAATCTTATCATCAAGTGTCTTTTTAGAAGCTTCCTGGGCACTGGCACTTTGAGAAAAAGATTCATCCACATGTCCAAGTACGCCCAACGCAGGTAGCCTTTGTTCTACTTGCTATGCAACGCAGGTAGCCTTTGTTGTAACTGCTATGCAGCGCAGATGCCTAGTGGAGCAGCTGCAATGACCCAAAACTGACCTGTTTTTGAGTGTTTTTCAGTGGAGAACTGATTTGCAGTGTTGTGGTTTGCTGACCTTGTTCCTCTAAGGGTAAGAACAACTTGTTTAGGGACTTTGGATCCCTTAGATTATTGACATTTCATGCTCTATGCTGTAAGGCACAAAAATGTCTATAACAGTTGCCCCCTAAAGTATGAGGTCGTTTATCGGGTGAAATGCTTTATTAGGAGGATCCGAAGTTCATTCAATTGCCGGGAGGTGACCTGTAACAAAATACAATACAATACATTATCTTTTCATACTTTCTTTTCATGATCTAGCTAATGCGGGCATTTCCCATGATTAGCTTTATAAATACATTTGCCGTACATAAACAGAAGATCGTCTGACAACAGACGGATAATTCTCTGCTTTTAATTATCATCCTTTTAGTAGGATGCTCATCTGCTGCACATGTCTATGTTTTTATCTCCTGAATATATATCGCAGCCCGGATGGATGAAACTAGATCCGGGGTATTCAAACTTGTCCGATCTTCACTCTAGTACAAGTCGATCCATGTGAGAATTTCTTGAAGTCGAACATGGAAAGACATCGCTTGATTACCAGTCAATAATGTAAACTGTTAACAAGCGCGAGAGGAATCACCGATAATGATGATGACCCTCAAGGTATTGAAGCACAATTCACGTGGCGTGAATATAGGATCTGACGTCGAACACCACGCAAAGTCTCCCGGTCGAAGGTCATTAATGTATACCTATCGCCGGAAGTGAGAAACTTGCCATTGAGGCATGCAAGCTTCAAAGTACTGAGGGGGTGTTCCTAGATCAACTTCTTGGATAATGAGCTGATGTCGACAAGAAGTGATCCGTCAAAGGAGGGCCTTAATGAATCCCACATCAGTGACACAGAACGGAGCTAGTGATGATGGTGAAAACGATCTGTGAAATATGATTCAGCGTGGCGGTCATGGAAGGATGAAAGATGATGTATGGTAGTGGATGGGACCCAGTTGACACTTTCTGAATGACATCTCTTGAACATATAACGACACTGATGTGATGGATCGGTAGCATTACCCCATGTATGGATGGTATGGCGAGACCATGGTGAAGGGACCGGTGAATGATAATAACCCAACCTGATATTTACAGAGGCAAAAGTGTCATGTTCAAGAGCGACTTGCTACCATTAAGCTTTGAGGTTCTTCCCAATTTTTCCCCAGTCATTTCTGACCAGTACCTCTTTATTTTTGTCAAGCTTGAGGAGGATAACATATGCTTGATCTATAACCTGCCCTTCGGGCAAGCCCATCGCTATGTTTTAACGAGCCTAGCGATAGGGAAACTCGTTCTTGTCTAAAGACAAGTTTGTCGCTATCTAATATTTTTAACGAGCCCAGCGACAAAGACAACTCGGTCCTTTTCATTTTTAGAGAGTCTGAAAAGGGTACATAAAGTAGACTCTAGGGGTCCTTTTTTGTCATCTAATCCCTTAAGTCCGAAAAAGTATAAAACAATACAGAAGGGATGAATGTTCGATATCTTTATCGAGCCGAACTAGACAAGCGCTCGATCTTTTTGTGCACTAATCCCTCAGGTCCAAAAAGATTAAAATCTAGAGGAGGGATAGCTCTTCCAGTCCTTTTAACGAGCTGGAAGGCCAAAACTCGGCAAACTTTTCATTTTTTACGAGTCAGTGAAAAGAGCTCAAAGAAGACTCGTATTTTGAGGAACGAGTGATAAACAGGGATAGCAGCAGATTCCAGGTACAGGTTGGAATTTTCCAATCACGGCAGTATTACAAGGATGGCTAAGTGGGATCACTCTTCGCAGCTGTTCCTCAAAATAGGTAAACAATCAAGTGGATGTGAATGATCGGCCAAAGGAAAAGTGGAGGTGACGGTGCACAAACACGACCAAGGCTTTTATGGCTGATGAATTTACGGTCTCAACTGGTTATTTACCGGTTCATTTTTTCTGAATGAGCTTGAACACTGGGGGAAGCCTGCTCACAAGCTTATGTTTATTTTTTAACGAGCATGAATTTCCGCATTAAAACTGCTCGGATCTTGCGTTTATTTTTTAACGAGCATGAACTTTTCCAAAACTGCTCGTTTTTGCGTTTATTTTTTAACGAGCATGAACTTTGCCAAAACTGCTCGTTTGATAAGGTCAAATTCATATTTTACCATGACTAGTTTTTCTTTTCCAGAGATAGTACTGTTTTCATCAATTTGCTGCAACAAACTTGTTAGAAATGGATAACATGAAGTAAAAATACTAATATTTTACTTTGAATTACGTAAAAGCAATTTAAAAGATGTTTTTACCTCTCATTTTGCCATTTCGTGTGCATTTGGTTTGTTGGAGCTTTGGAGGTGCCTCTTCCTCTTGATTTTTCACCAGCTGATTTCAGGAGATTCTGTGGACGATTTTCAGCGTCGTTTCCACCAGGTAGGAGCTAAACCCTAGCTCTATCTTTTCATGGTCTTATTTCTCAGTTTTATGCTTGTTTTCCTGCCCCCATGAGCCCCTGGGGTTTCTCTAGGGCGCTCTGCCATCAGCGCAGGTTCCCTATATCGAAACCTGCGTTGGGGTTCTCATTTTCAAAGGCAGTTTGTGCCCCAACGCAGGTGAGACCCTTCCCTACCTGCGTTGGGCACAGAAAACATCTTGGTTGCACAATTTTTCATGAGATTTTTGCCATTTTCTTTACTGAGTCAGGGATCTTACTCCTCCTCTTGTTTGTTTTGCAGAGTTTATTGGAGCAGAATGACTCTTACGTGGCGAGAACGAGAGCATGAAGAGGAGGACATGATTGCCCTCCATGATCCTGTTACCGTGAGCGCGTTGCGGAATTGTGGCTTGCTAAAATTCTTCCGTATATCTAGCATGAGGGCCCAGATACGTTTACTGCAGTACCTGCTTGACGCTTGGGATCCTGTTAACCAAGTGTTCCAGATTAGGGGCAAGTCCATCCCTTTGACCATAGTGGACATTTACTTCTTGACTGGGTTGTCAAGGCGAGGTGCCCCCATTTCCTTGTCCGGTTCGGCCCGAGGGAGTGATTCCGTGAAAGATTATATCCGTCAGTATTGCAGGGAGGGATCTCAGCTGAGCAGAGACGGCAAGATCTCTATCTGTGATGTCACTGACAGGTCTCTCAGGTCTATTCTGTACACGATTTGTAGGATGGCCGGTAGTGCATCCCCTCATGTTGCCAACAGGTCATATGTGCAGCACGCCCTGGAGTGTCTTCAGCCGAAAGTTTTTAACTGGTGTGATGCAGTACTGGTTCAGATGAAAAACCAGTTGACCAAAGTAAAGGACAGGAGACTGAAGAATTTTGGCTTCGGTTCAGTTTTGACTGCCTTCGCTTTGGAGAAGATACCCCTGATGCAACCTCAGTACATTGTCCTCGACTTGCCATCTCCTACTGAGCCACGCATGCAGAGGTGGGTTGATCACATGGCTAGGCATGCAGGTCAATCTAAGATTAATTTCACTGATGCCTTCTTTAGGTGGTTCGAGCGGCAGGATATGGCTTTTTCCGAGTATCCATATATTGGCATGGATTTCCGAGGTGATCCGGATTTGGTGCTACCGGATGGCGAGCAGTGGGGTGATCTTGGTAAATATTTTGACCTTATCACTGTTTATTGTTTTTAATGTCCTTGTGCTTTACTCTATCAAGACTCTAATCAAACTCATGTGTGCATGCAGATGTGGGCCCTGTCCGTCCAGCAGTTCGTCCGAGAGCTCCGGCCGCTGCCCCCGCAAGGGAGGCTCCTGGGAGAGCTATTCTCCATGACCTTGACTTGGCCGAGACTCTTACAGCTGTGCAGGAACAGGTCGAGGGTCTTACCCTTGGGATTCCGGATGTACGGATCGACGAGTTGCCTCTACGATTGCAGCGACATACTGTTGGTGTTCCTAGACGATGGTCTCGTCTTCTGCGCATGATTGCACAGGCCGTGGCATGTTATCATGAGCATCACTAGGTTAGGGTGCCCCCCAGCCATTTTTGAGTTTTGGGGTCATATGACCGATTTTGTCTTGGTTACAGAACATTACATGTAAACCGTAAACAGTTATATATATTTTTGATTTTCGGGGTTTATTCCAGTTTTTATGTGACCCATGTATGAAACATCGATGATGCTTCTCTTTTTATCAATTTTGCAGATTTCTATCTAACACATAGTTTGCTAATGAGTCGGTTAATGTGTTTAAGTTTCTGGAAATGTGTTGATATTGGATAAAATCAAACTGTCTTTCCAAGATTTTAACTCTTAGGAACTTGCGATAAATAGCTAGATTTCGGACAGAGTAGGTACCATTGAGCTGTAGTACCACGAGCTGTGAGTCTAGCCTGACGACTAGCCGGCGTATGCCACGGGTGATGGCATCAGAGAGGAGCTCTATCAACGCGCTATACTCAGCGATATTATTTGTTGATTGACCAATACATACCCCCCTGAAACTCACTAACTCGCCGCTCGGGTTAAAAATGGCCCATGCTGCAGAGGATAGGTTCCTCGAACTACGACTCGCTCCGTCAGCATATCCAACCCACGGTTCCAATGGATTTGACATCTGCAATAAGTGAAAAAAGCGGATTACTTAAACCGGAACAAATGCTTTAGCGAAAACAAAAATGTAACAAAAGCATACAAGTTACTATTAGGCATAGTAACGCTTAAGGTACAACCCGTTGCGGGGTTGCGCCAGTGGAACTCTGTCATAATCTACCAACTCGTAGGCACCTTTTGCTAATACACTTTTAACAATATAAGGGCCCATCCATAAGGACTTGAATTTCCCAGCTCCCAATTTATCGGATTCTTGGTCATAAAGCAAGACCAAATCCCCTTCTGAGAAGACACGAGGTTTGACATTTTTGTCGAACTACGCCTTGACTTGTTTCTTATGGGCTTCGTTAGCCAAAGCGGCATCACGACGGGTTTCATCCAACTAGATTAACTCCAAGAAACGAGCTTCTTCTTCTAAGGTTCCGGGGAGGAGATCAATTGCGAGTTTAAGGGACGAAATTTCACACTGGATTGGTAGGATCGCCTCCAGGCCATACACCAGTTGAAACGGTGTGAACCCAGTGGCATTCCTTACCGATGTTCGGTAGGCCCACAAAGCCGAGTACAGGATCAAATGCCATCTTCTTTTGTGAACCCCCACCATCCTTTGCAGCATGCGCTTCAGGACCTTGTTGATCGCTTCAACTTGTCCGTTAGCTTGCGGATAGTACGGAGTAGAGCTGTCGTGAGACAATCCTAGTTTGGCAGTTAATTCAACCATCATGTGATTGCGAAAATGCGATCCATGATCTGTCACTATGGCCTGTGGCACGCCGAATCTAGCGACCACATGATTAAAAAAGAATAGGGCTGTTGTTTCACCAGTGTTATCCAATGTAGGCATCGCCTCGGCCCATTTGGTAAAATAGTCAACCGCGACTATAATATACCCATGCCCCCCGGTCGAGGTGGGGTTACATTGCATGAAATCGATGCCCCATTTGGCGAAAGGCCCCACAGCTATTATTGGCTGTAAAGGAGCGGGGGGTCTTCTGTTTTTGCTATCAAAAATCTGACATGCATGGCAACTTCTAACTGCGGTTATGCAATCTTTGAACATGGTTGGCCAGAAGTATCCTGCTCGTAAGATTCTTTGTGCTGTAGCATATCCAGATTGATGCCCCCCACAGGTGCCTGAATGACATTCATTTAGGGCTTTTTCGGCTTCCTCATGGGTTAGACACCTTCTCAGGACCGTATCGACACCACGACGGTAAAGCGTATCACCGACGATCATGTAGTCTTTTGCTTGGTATCGAATGCGTTTTCGTTCTGAGTGAGAGGTGTCTGGCCGAAACTTTTGGGTTTGGAGATAAACTATTATATCTCCATACCACTCATCACTTGCTGATATTAGAAACAAACTTTCGTCCACGATCGATTCTTTGGACGTTTCATCATTGTACGATGACGGGAGATCGCATAATAATTCTGCGAAAACTAAAGCTTTCTTTGATTTGGATTTCACAAATTCCAGATCAAACTCTTGAAGGATAGCTATCCACTTTGAATATTTGCCCCCAAGCAACTGTCGTGATAGTATATAAGTCATGGGGTTGCAATCTGACAATACGGTGGTCTTCCTAAAGAGGACATAATGTCGAAATCTTTGAATCGCTTGAACAGCTGCTAATGCCAGCTTTTCAACATGAGAATATCTACTTTCTGTATCATTTAAGTTTTTACTTAAATAATATATAGGGTGTTCAATTCCATCGACTTCTTGAACTAAAACCATTGCAATGGTCGTATCTGCTGCAGCCAGATACAGGTTAAAATCCCTTAGATAGTCTGGGGCGTACATTAATGATGCTTTGACTAGCGCTTCTTTCAAAGCATCAAAGGAAGCTTGTGCAACCTGGTCCCAGACGAAAGGTACATCCTTTTTGAGGAGACGGGTATAACCTTTAGCAAGTTCTGCGTAATTTGGAATGAACCTCCTCAGAAAGTTTTCTTTCCCTTGGAGTTTCTGAATCTGAAGCAAGTTCGAAGGTAGAGGCAAATTAATGATTGCCTGCACCTTGCAGGGGTCGAGACGAATCCCATCCTTGGAGACTATAAAGCCAAGTAAATGACCAGAACCGACGCAAAACACACATTTGTGCGGATTGAGTCTTATCTTGTAGTGTCGGCAACGTAGAAATATCGCTCTTAAATGATGCGGATGATCAGTCCGCTTTTGCGAATGAGCCGGAAGATCGTCGAGATAAGGTTGAACGATGTTCTTGATGTCATGGAAAGCATAATTCATTGCTCTCTGAAATGTCGCCCCTGCGTTCTTTAAACCAAAGGGTAATTTTCGATAAGCGAATGTGCCCCACGGACAAATAAATGCAGTCTTTGACTGGTCCTGTGGGCGGATATTAATTTGATTATACCTGGAAAATCCGTCCATAAACGAAAAGATTTCACATCCGGCGCATTCATCAATTATCTGGTCAGTTTTGGGTCATTGCAGCTGCTCCACTAGGCATCTGCGCTGCATAGCAGGTACAACAAAGGCTACCTGCATTGCATAGCAAGTAGAACAAAGGCTACCTGCGTTGGGCGTACTTGGACATGTGGAGGAATCTTTTTCTCAAAGTGCCAGTGCCCAGGAAGCTTCTAAAAAGGCACTTGATGATAAGATTCGCCTAATGATGAGTTAAGAGCTTCTAAGACTCCAAGTGGAAGACAGAAACTCCGAGTGAAGAACTGAAGAACAACTGGAGTTGAAGAGGACAACAAGTCACACATCAAGCTGAATTATCTTCACTCCAAAACTCTATATAAGGATCTCATCCCATGGGATCTAGAAGGGCGGAATTTTGTGCAAAGAATTGCTGTTGGTTTACAGTTGTGAGCATTGGGTGATTGCTTGAGGGAGGTGAAGAAGAGATTTCTCTCCGTCGGGAAGGTGATGCTGGATTGGACCTCTCATGGTTGTATCGCCGCCTGAACCTTACTTCCATATATTAATAAAGCATTTGAGGTTCTTATATTCGCATGTGTTTCAATGGTGTATTGTCTTACTTGCGTCTTTGATTTATGCTAATCCTTGAATCGATTATGAATGCATGCCTCTTGTAGTTTCCTTTTCTTGTCTTATTCGCAAGATCTCGTGTAGCTGGGCCCGTGAAAAGACTTGGATCTGGGAGCAAGCGGCAAACGAAGGAGATTGGATCGACCATTTGCGCAAGACATCGGTAAGTGGATCTCTTCCTTTTATCTCTTGCATGTCATAAAGAAGAAACTTTAGATAGCTTTGCTTTCAGCTGTTGCTAAGGAACTGTCACCCTTAGAGTGGGTTAGGGTCATTCCGAGTTGGATACTTTCCCCCACAACAGACTTTTCATGTTCAACGATACTCGAGTCAATGCCTGGCATTTCATCATATGGCCAAGCAAAGACATCTCTAAATTCGCGGAAAAGAGCTTTATATATTTCTTGTTCTGAAGGGGAACAACCTTTGCCGACATAAATATTCTCTACAATGTCTGTTTTGGTCGAGATATTTATGGCTATAGTCTCTTCTATATTGGATAGGTTTCTCTCAGAATCCACCGTATTTACAGTATTTGTTAGGAATTCAAATACTGAAGGGTGATACAGGTCGCCTTGAGTATCTTCCTTTGGAAGGGAACGATGGTGGTTATCATCCCATGGTGCCCCTTCAATCATCATTGATTGCAGGATTCCTTCGTCACTTGCATGCACTCATGACCAAGGATCCAAAGGGGTAGCACATTCTCCTGACCTATCTACCCAAACGCTTGACGAGCATTGATTTGGGCTCGCCTCCCATGCCTGAAACATTGATTGCTACAATATTTCGATTGGGCTCGGGTGTAACACCATTGCCCGATCCATGATGACTTTGTCTTTTGCGACCTTCGTGGAAGATATCATGTTGCAGGTGGCCACCAATGGTACATTTCCTATGTACATATGATTTGGTAGCGAGAAAGTCCCCATCATTGTGGGGTCTTTCAACAGGCCTACTCCTATATCTTGAATTGAATGGTCGCTTTCATGGATCATGGGAATGCTTCCCGTAACTTGTGAACCATTAAGGAGGAAGTTCTGTTGGTCGACGACCGTAATCCCTCCTTCAAATGGGAAAGCGATCTTCCTAAAATAAGTCGACACGACAACTGCCATGGCATAAATCCATGGTCTTCCCAGTAGGATGTTGTAATCCAGATTTCCATCTATGACTTCAACATCAATCTCTACTGTTTTTCCACCTAGTTCAACTTTCAAGTTACTTAGGATACCGTAAGGGGTATATGTCCTACCGTCGAAAGCCTTTAGTGTTGTCGAAGATCTCAACAAGGTTGGTGACCCTAGTGTTTTCCAGCAGCTCATTGACATAATACATGTCGATGCTCCCTCGTCAGTAATTATTCTGTGAACAGTTTTGTTGAGGGCCTTCACTTGAATCAGGAAAGCCAACTGAGCTGGTAACTGAGGGTCATACCCTTTGTGATCAAAGGACACAAGATTGGAATCCTTAGGATCAACCCCCCCTATTGCCGATAACAATGCCTGCCTTTGGGATGGACAATTTTGTAGTACTTCTAGAGTCGACATAGCGGATGGCGATTGAGCCAAATCTTCTACTATGTTATAATGATGCGCCGCTCTGGCATGAGGATTAAACGTCGACTTGTGTACTACACCCTTAGGTGGTTTTATCGTTAATTCTGGCATTATGGGTGGGACAGCTTCTGTCGAAGTTGTTGTCGATCTACTAGGTTGATCTTTACCTTTTTCGTTTGACAGTTGCGGATTCCCATAATCTTTGTTCCTTGTCGAAATCAAAGCATCATTTTGCTGCTTAGAGATCGACAACATCAGCACTTGCGACGGGGAAGCATTTCCACTATCAACCATATTTTGACCTGGATTGGGAAATGGATCAGTCAGCACAGCCGGGTTCTTTGGACTTTTAAAGAATCTCTTGAGCTCAGCTTTGTATGGACAATCTGGTGTCTTGTGATCTTCGTCACATATCATACAGGGCCATTTCTTTTTCCCTTTCTCAGGAGAGTTAGAAGAAGTTTTTTCAGGTGACGGGTCATCCTGTTGCTTCTTCTTCCCTTTGTTTTGCTTCTTCTTGCTTCCTGGTTGATTGGTTTCTTTGCCTTTATCTGCTGATATGGCATTTACTTCCGAAGCAAGAATCTCTTCATGGGCATTTCGATCTGATGTCTTACGGGCTTTCTGAGGTGAAGCCTTTTTTGACTTCACGCTTGCAGTGCCAATCACGCCATCTCTGGCATGAGAGTCAATATTCGATTTAGGAGGGGGAGGAATTGAAAATTCAGGTCTGGGGGCATCAGGTATCTTGTCATAGAGCGTGCTAGACTGAGTATATACCAAGTCTAAATATTGAGCACGAGCAATGACTTGCTCCTCGGTTACGACTCCCCCCTTGGCCACATCTTCCGTTATAGCTGGAAGTAATGACTTTATAAACCATTCGGCTAATAGCTGATCAGGAACGTATGTTTTCACCATCCTACGTCGACGATGCCACTCATGTATATGATCAGATATGTGAGTAGCTGTCGTCTGTTTGAAGTTGGTTAGTATTTCGGTTCTCGTTTCATACCTGATTGGTAATTGAAAATGGGTTAAGAAAGTCGTGGCTAAGGAGCTGAAATTGTCGAAAGAGGCTGTTGGCAATTCTATATACCATTTAGCCGCCGGACCTGTCAATGTCCTCTGGAAGAGGCGAAGTCTTATCGAATCATCGTTCAGGGTGTTCGATGAACACCACAGATGAAAGGTCATGACGTGATTCGACGGGTCTTCACCTGGATTTCCATTGAATTTAGGAATGTCCGATGGAAGTTTGTGAGGAATCATGGGCCACCAAGGGGCGTAGGCGATAGGATCGTTTGTCAACCGATGTAGATCGGGTAACTCCAGAGTTGCCACGAATGGCAGCTGCTGACTCAAGTTAGGTGAAGCGTACCCAGGGTATGACGGAATTGCCTGAGCAGTTGGCCTTTGCATACCAGGATAATGTAATTGATGCTGATATGATTGATACGGTTGATGGACTACTCCACTATATAGTGGTTGGTTTTGACCGTACTGTAAGTATGGTTGTCCAATGTTCGCAAAAATCTGCTGCTCGGTACCTTGGTACACTTGCTGGAACTGCGGTTGTTGATACTGCACTAACCATGGTTGTGACGCCATTGGTTGTTGTGCTATGCTTGCCATTGGGCCAAGATTACGGGTAAGGGTACCCGCTTGTGCTTGTGTTGCTCCGCCAGTTGGCGATTGTGGTTGAGTTGCAGGGTCAAAGGGTTGTTGCATTACAACCTGAGAAAACTGACGTTGACATGCAACAGGTATTGTTTGAACTTGCGACACAGTCACAATAGCTGCTGTTGTCGGGATGTTCGTTACAGGCATTTGTTGTTGCATAGAATACACAACTCTTGGTTGCTGGGGCAGCATAGGTATCCAACCACTGGTAGTTATTCCAGTATAACTTGGGTATGGTTGTGAACTCCCGTATGGGTAACCTCCCGGAGGAGGTAATGAGAAAGCATATTGCCCCCCATACGGTGGGGGTCCGGAACCGAGAGGATTTATTACACCTCGAGGACCGGGCTGTCCAAATGGATTCCCGAAAGGATCGATTTGTTGAGTTCCAACATAGGAGTTACCGGGTATTATCCCGGGAGAACAAACAGGAACAGACCATACTGTCGTCATGGCCCCCGAAGGGACCCCCTCCGGCTGTTGAGAGTTAGGGACAGATGGTGTACCGGCGAACATTGTCGGAATGACTGCAGGGAGTTCTGCTGTCGCTGTGTCACTTGGCACAGTCCTAGATGTCGACGGTTGTTCAGACATTTTTAGTCTATCCAGAAGATTGCCTAGTGATTCTTCAGGAACTTCTCTGGGTGATATGCTAGCTTCTGATGCAGTAGGAAGTAGAGTGATCCCTGCTCCAAAATGTGTTGGAGTAGTTGCTTGCGGATCTTCTACAATCTCTTCTATTGCGATCAGACCGGGTGGAAGAGGAAGACCGTCAGGTCCGTAGAATATCTCTGGTGCCGAAGAAGGGGTTGTTTCGACAGCGACAGTTGTTTGAGGAGCAAGACTCTCTGAACCGATCACTGATGGACCTGATTCAGTAACACAAGTATTTGCTTTCAGACTAGGATCAGTGTTACTGTCCTTCTGGGGCTGTTGAACTTCTTCAATAGGGGCAGGGTTTCCAGAAATTTTTGGAGTAACTGGAATGTTTGGAGTAACTGGAACCTCAGATGTCTTTGGAACACTTGTTCTAACTTTGACAGGAGATTTGGAACCAGTTGAACGAGGTCGCTTTGCCCGGGTTGTTTTCGATTCTGGGGACAAAGACGTTTGTCTCGTGTTCCTCCGCGAACGACGGTTCATCGATTGACTTTCTTCCACGATTGCGGATTACTTGATCAACCAACAATGCACAGAGTAAAATGTGTTTTCGAATTGAATCAATTTTAGACGCTTTTAAGACACAACTTGCTTTTTCATGTTTTAAGAGTCGAGAAAAAGCTAAAGATGACTCTAGTCTCCTTCGATGTATTAACGAGCCCGAAGTGACAAATGCTCGGATGGACTTTTTCAGTTATAGAGTTTGAAAAAGGCCAAAAGAAACTACTCTGGAGTTCTAGGCAAGGGTGTGCCAAACCTTTCACGAAACCACAGAATACGTTTTACGGTACGAGTGGTCGATCTTCGTGAATGCTGTGTTCACTGCATCGCGATCAGTAGGGCGGCCGACACGGCTTCCTATGGATAAAGGCTTTGTTCCTATAGGGGTCCCCCAATATACGCGACGGTACGTGGGGGCACAAGTCCGTATTAGTGCTATCGTCCCTCAGGAGGAATCACCCACCTTCGTAGAGATCAACAGTCACTATGTTTAACGACGCCGGTTCACGTCTCTACCTAGACCTCTACTGTGTTTCGTTATGTTTCAAAGCGTTGTTAGATAAATTCAGTTCTTTTTAGGTTGATCTTGCTTAGCAGTTTGCCTTTACGGATCACCACGTGATGTATGATACAACTCCTAAATGCAGTCTAAGAATGATAAGCAAGCTTTTTGAATTCTTTCAACTTATGAAAACCTTAACTACTGAAGGAAAAGAAAGACATCATCTTTTCAAACAGATCATAGAGCACACACTGATGCACTTTTCCTAAATCGACATGCAAACTGTCAAAATGCACATGCACAATGCAAGTATTTCTTTTCTTCTTCCTTAATGTTGATGTATTACAAAAAGAAAGCTGTTGTATAATTTCGAATTCAATTTCAAGTGAAAGAAAACAAGTTTTGTCCAACAATCAAAAGAACACCTTAAGATTCACTCGTTTCAACACAAGAAATACTGAAATTCGAACCATATAATGAAAGCAAATGCTCAAGCAGCTATGAACAGCAATAAACTAACTCTTAGAATCACAACGACACTTTCTCACAGGCCTAGATTCAAGAGGTCATAGCAAGACTAGTTCACTTTCGCTACGGGAAACTGTGAATGAAAGCAAGAAATACAATAAGAACAATCACGGTTTCTTCATACAACTGAGGCAGAATGAAGGCAAAGAGAAGTGGTTTCAGCTTGGTATACAGGTTGACAACAGGCTGCAAAAACAATACTGAAAACTGGGCAACAGACAGTGGGGAATCCCAGTTGCACAAGGCAAAATTGGATCAGCGCAGGTGCTGCACTATCAATCTGAGATGCAGCGCAGGTAGCCCCTTCGGGACCTGCGTTGCAGTGCAGGTAGCCTTTGTGGCAGCTGCACTGATGAGACAAGTCACGTCTCTCTCAGATTCCGGGTCACAGTTTGCTAAAAAATGAGCGGTTTTTGGCCAAATCAGAGGCTGTCAGTCAAGTATACACTAGAGGATGATTAAAGGAAGATGAACACTATCACAAAGAGCTAAAAAGAGTCCTTGTGGATCTGCTCTTCAAATCATAAACAGGCCCAGCACTGGGCTAGAGTAGCTGCATTCGAAAGACTCGAATGCAGTTCGATTCGGTACTCTCTTTGTTCAAGAAATGAATAGCAAGAGACACAAGCTACCAACAAGACACGCTCCCCAGTGGAGTCGCCAGTCTGTTGTGGGGGAAAGTATCCAACTCGGAATGACCCTAACCCACTCTAAGGGTGACAGTTCCTTAGCAACAGCTGAAAGCAAAGCTATCTAAAGTTTCTTCTTTATGACATGCAAGAGATAAAAGGAAGAGATCCACTTACCGATGTCTTGCGCAAATGGTCGATCCAATCTCCTTCGTTTGCCGCTTGCTCCCAGATCCAAGTCTTTTCACGGGCCCAGCTACACGAGATCTTGCGAATAAGACAAGAAAAGGAAACTACAAGAGGCATGCATTCATAATCGATTCAAGGATTAGCATAAATCAAAGACGCAAGTAAGACAATACACCATTGAAACACATGCGAATAGAAGAACCTCAAATGCTTTATTAATATATGGAAGTAAGGTTCAGGCGGCGATACAACCATGAGAGGTCCAATCCAGCATCACCTTCCCGACGGAGAGAAATCTCTTCTTCACCTCCCTCAAGCAATCACCCAATGCTCACAACTGTAAACCAACAGCAATTCTTTGCACAAAATTCCGCCCTTCTAGATCCCATGGGATGAGATCCTTATATAGAGTTTTGGAGTGAAGATAAGTCAGCTTGATGTGTGACTTGTTGTCCTCTTCAACTCCAGTTGTTCTTCAGTTCTTCACTCAGAGTTTCTGTCTTCCACTTGGAGTCTTAGAAGCTCTTAACTCATCATTAGGCGAATCTTATCATCAAGTGTCTTTTTAGAAGCTTCCTGGGCACTGGCACTTTGAGAAAAAGATTCCTCCACATGTCCAAGTACGCCCAACGCAGGTAGCCTTTGTTCTACTTGCTATGCAACGCAGGTAGCCTTTGTTGTACCTGCTATGCAGCGCAGATGCCTAGTGGAGCAGCTGCAATGACCCAAAACTGACCTGTTTTTGAGTGTTTTTCAGTGGAGAACTGATTTGCAGTGTTGTGGTTTGCTGACCTTGTTCCTCTAAGGGTAAGAACAACTTGTTTAGGGACTTTGGATCCCTTAGATTATTGACATTTCATGCTCTATGCTGTAAGGCACAAAAATGTCTATAACAAGGTAATTTCTTTATGGGGTTAAAACCTACAGCCTTGGCTACGTACTTCTTCCATTCTGCCAGATCCTTAGCATCATATGCTAATAGTTTTGGAATATCATTATCAATGAATTCCTTCAACCCATTATCCTCCATTATTGCCTCCATGTGGTCCTTCCATGCAACATAATTTGAGCTTCCCTCAAGATCATACTCAAGCCTTAGTCCATTGAAATCCATCTTCTCAGTCCTAAAGGAAACCTGTAACACTGATCTACAAATTCAAACCTCCTGCAATGATAACTTCGAAATCTATGCTCTGTAGTGATTCCACCTTTGATTCTATGTAGAAATTAATGTTTAGATTCAATATTTCTCATGAAATTTACTAAATCACAAGACTTGAAGCTACTCTACTGATCTGTAGAAGTTAATTCACCATCTGGAACAGGAATCATAGACATGGAAACAGAAACATCACACATGCAGAAAGATTTATTTAGGGAAAAGCAACTGCTCAAAACCCCTTATTATCTATATTGCATTAATCAGAGAATAGAGATGAAATACATATGCTTGCTCAAGCCTGAACACACCCTGCAAGTGTATAGTCCATCTCTCTTCCTCGCTGACTGACTTTGGCCAACACTTAGCCAATTTTCAAACCCTCCAAACTCTTATTTTCTTGCGTTGTTCCGTTGGGAAATTGCCCCTATTTTTTAGGAATTTCATGCCATGGAATTGTGCAATTGCCTAGGGCCATTTGATCCGGATTTAAGCAGGAACGCAATAGATTACATAGATAACCATAAATACAGAGATGCGATAACCATAAAAACAGAGATGCAACAGAAATAATAATATGCGATAACCATAAAAACAGAGATGCCGCGGAAATAATACTTCATTTCATTACTGGAGAATACTGAAATATGCTTACAAATAGAAATAACCCAGCTAGGGCGATGGTAGCTTATCTCTGAGAAGAGATGTGTCGGCTACATGCCTCTGAACTGTTTTGAACTGTGTTACAATGAGGCTCGAGGGCCTATTTATAGTTGAGAAACAATGGAAAACCCTTCACATTCCAAAACCTAACCCTAGAAGATGAAAACGCCAAACTATGGGCCCCGTTTGGGTAAATTGGTACATCAACTTCCCGGGGTCGTAACTTTGGCATACGATCTCCGTTTTACGCGCATGATAGCCCGTTGAAAAGATCTTTCTGAGGACTATAACGCAAACAACGATTTTTTATCTAAAAAATCGCAGAAGCGGGATTTCCCAAAAAACATCGTTTAGGGCCTCAAAACGGCTCCTGAAGTTTAGGACCCGAAAACTGCTAAAAATAGTAAATTGTGCTATAATTAAGGAAACTGAAAATGTCAAGAGGGACAATGGTGGGGGTCTAGGTGGACTTGGCAGGTGGCCACCAATATCCACCTGGATCATTCCTCCCCCCTTAGGAAGCAATGGTCCCCATTGCGTTGAGTTCCTCCATGAGATGGGGAAACTTTTGCTGAACTTGGTCCCTGGTGAGCCACTTGCCATTGTGAAGGAGTTGGCCTGCTTTGACAACTCGATACAGTTGAATATTCTGTTGGCGAGTATTCTTGATCTGTGTGTCCATGATTCGATCAGTTGCAGCTTGTTCCATGCAATCTGGATTTAATTCTGTGGGGGTGAGCTGTTCTGCAATGTCGGATGTATCTAGCAATGGTGGAAAGTATGGCCGAAGGCGGTCCATATTGAACACTGGGTGCAGGCCAAGGAATGGGGAATGTTGAGCTTAAATGCATTGTCTCCCATAGCCTTGGTAATGGTGTAAGGACCATGTCGAAGTGGTCTGAGTTTCTGATGGGTTCTGGTAAGGCGCTCCCTCTGCAGATGTAACCAAACTTTGTCGCCCACCTGAAACTTGTGTGGTACCCCTCCGGGTAACAAGAAGTTGTTCCTGTGTTCTGTCATGACTGTATCCCTCTGTTGCTGCTGCTGTGTGGAGGAACCCTTCGCGGGGGTCATGGATGTAGCAACGGTCTTCCCCTTACTTTGGGAGCGAACCAGACAGAAAATAAATTTCCTAGTCTGTGAGATGAGCTTGCTGCCTTTCTTAGCAGTGATCAAAGAGGTGGCGGTAGGTGGGGCTACCTCCGGTATCCTGTATAATGAATTATCCAAAGAAATGATGACAGCGCGAGGCCTTGACTCATACACAGCATGTCGCCTCCACAAGTATGGCTGGCCTAATAGTACATCACAAACATCCAGAGTTGTAACATCACACAATACCTCGTCTGTGAAGGGCTTGATGCTGTAGGGAAGGCGGCACTACTGGCGAACTTTGAGATCTCGTCCTTCGTGGAGCCAACCGATACTGTACGGCTGTGGGTGTGGTGTAGTTGGTAGGCCCAACTGCTTCACGACCTCTGCTGAAATGAGGTTCTTTTGGCTGCCACTGTCGACAATGAATTTCAGCGGCGAACCCTTCACCCACATCTGTGAGTGGAAAAGACGTTCCCCCTCCTCTGGATCTTCGGGCTCATTTTTCTGGATCTTGGCAGTAGCAACAGTGGCGCTGGGATCCGCATCAATAATCTGCTTCCCTTTGTCATTCCCCTTGTCAGGTTCTGACTCAGAGTCGGAACATGCATCTGATTCAGAAGCCTTCAACTCGGCCACCAGCGACTGCTTGGTCCGACACTCACTTGTGTTATGAGTGGGACTCTTGTGGAACTCACACCACTTTCCTGTGTCCTTCTTCGGCTTCGTGGTGTTGTTCTTTTCTTGCGGCTTCGACGGGTTGTCTTGGGTCACCCCGCCTTGGCTTTGTCCTTTGGGCTTTGGATTTGCAGATCCAAAGTCTCGCTTCTTCTGTTTGAACTTTTGCTCGATTTTGACAGCGTATCGGTATGCTGTGCCGAGTGAGGAGATGTTCAAGAACTCCATCTCTTCCTGGATGTATCTGTGTAGGCAGCCGCGGTATTTGAGTACCAGATGCAGCTCAGAATCTTTGATACCCAACTGTGTGCGAAGGGTATGAAAAATGTTTGTGAACTCCGACACATCTTGGTCTCGTCCCTGCCGCAGTGTGGTCCATTTGATGTATTTGTCCTCATAGCTTCCGACGGGGTAGTACTGCTCTTTGATGGCATCCCGAAAGTCATTCCAAGTGGGTGCGGTTGAAAATAGTGAGCCTGTACTTTCATCCTTCTGCTCGCAATAGGTTTCCCACCAGTCCTTGACGTGGGGGGCTGCTTTGAGAAGAGCGAAAACAATCTTCTCCCGACTTGAAAATTCGTGAACAGAAAAATACCCATCTAGCAGATTTAACCATTTATCTACGGCATCTGCGTCTATTTGACCCTCGAAGATGGGGATTTCAAAATTAACTTGTACCTTAAACGGTGTGGCGTTTCCAGAGTAGCTGTTGGAAGCCGATGCGTCGCCTCTGGGTAGCCGCTGAAGGATCTGCGCAAAGCTATCCATCATCGCGTTCCTTTGCCGCTCGAGCGCTTCCTCGAGCAAGATTTTGATAGGATCTCCTGCCCCCTCGTCTTTCTTCTCATCCGCCATGGGAGGCCGTCGAGATTTGCGAGGTTGGTCTTGCAAAGGTTCGACCCGTTCAAGACCTAACTCCTTATATCCCGACCTCGTTGGGGACATGCAAAGAAAAACCGAGAAAAAGCAGACCGCTCTGATACCACTGATCCGGATTTAAGCAGGAACGCAATAGATTACATAGATAACCATAAATACAGAGATGCGATAACCATAAAAACAGAGATGCAACAGAAATAATAATATGCGATAACCATAAAAACAGAGATGCCGCGGAAATAATACTTCATTTCATTACTGGAGAATACTGAAATATGCTTACAAATAGAAATAACCCAGCTAGGGCGATGGTAGCTTATCTCTGAGAAGAGATGTGTCGGCTACATGCCTCTGAACTGTTTTGAACTGTGTTACAATGAGGCTCGAGGGCCTATTTATAGTTGAGAAACAATGGAAAACCTTCAAATTCCAAAACCTAACCCTAGAAGATGAAAACGCCAAACTATGGGCCCGTTTGGGTAAATTGGTACATCAACTTCCCGGGGTCGTAACTTTGGCATACGATCTCCGTTTTACGCGCATGATAGCCCGTTGAAAAGATCTTTCTGAGGACTATAACGCAAACAACGATTTTTTATCTAAAAAATCGCAGAAGCGGGATTTCCCAAAAAACATCGTTTAGGGCCTCAAAACGGCTCCTGAAGTTTAGGACCCGAAAACTGCTAAAAATAGTAAATTGTGCTATAATTAAGGAAACTGAAAATGTCAAGAGGGACAATGGTGGGGGTCTAGGTGGACTTGGCAGGTGGCCACCAATATCCACCTGGATCATTCCTCCCCCCTTAGGAAGCAATGGTCCCCATTGCGTTGAGTTCCTCCATGAGATGGGGAAACTTTTGCTGAACTTGGTCCCTGGTGAGCCACTTGCCATTGTGAAGGAGTTGGCCTGCTTTGACAACTCGATACAGTTGAATATTCTGTTGGCGAGTATTCTTGATCTGTGTGTCCATGATTCGATCAGTTGCAGCTTGTTCCATGCAATCTGGATTTAATTCTGTGGGGTGAGCTGTTCTGCAATGTCGGATGTATCTAGCAATGGTGGAAAGTATGGCCGAAGGCGGTCCATATTGAACACTGGGTGCAGGCCAAGGAATGGGGGAATGTTGAGCTCAAATGCATTGTCTCCCATAGCCTTGGTAATGGTGTAAGGACCATGTCGAAGTGGTCTGAGTTTCTGATGGGTTCTGGTAAGGCGCTCCCTCTGCAGATGTAACCAAACTTTGTCGCCCACCTGAAACTTGTGTGGTACCCCTCCGGGTAACAAGAAGTTGTTCCTGTGTTCTGTCATGACTGTATCCCTCTGTTGCTGCTGCTGTGTGGAGGAACCCTTCGCGGGGGTCATGGATGTAGCAACGGTCTTCCCCTTACTTTGGGAGCGAACCAGACAGAAAATAAATTTCCTAGTCTGTGAGATGAGCTTGCTGCCTTTCTTAGCAGTGATCAAAGAGGTGGCGGTAGGTGGGGCTACCTCCGGTATCCTGTATAATGAATTATCCAAAGAAATGATGACAGCGCGAGGCCTTGACTCATACACAGCATGTCGCCTCCACAAGTATGGCTGGCCTAATAGTACATCACAAACATCCAGAGTTGTAACATCACACAATACCTCGTCTGTGAAGGGCTTGATGCTGTAGGGAAGGCGGCACTACTGGCGAACTTTGAGATCTCGTCCTTCGTGGAGCCAACCGATACTGTACGGCTGTGGGTGTGTGTAGTTGGTAGGCCCAACTGCTTCACGACCTCTGCTGAAATGAGGTTCTTTTGGCTGCCACTGTCGACAATGAATTTCAGCGGCGAACCTTCACCCACATCTGTGAGTGGAAAAGACGTTCCCCCTCCTCTGGATCTTCGGGCTCATTTTTCTGGATCTTGGCAGTAGCAACAGTGGCGCTGGGATCCGCATCAATAATCTGCTTCCCTTTGTCATTCCCCTTGTCAGGTTCTGACTCAGAGTCGGAACATGCATCTGATTCAGAAGCCTTCAACTCGGCCACCAGCGACTGCTTGGTCCGACACTCACTTGTGTTATGAGTGGGACTCTTGTGGAACTCACACCACTTTCCTGTGTCCTTCTTCGGCTTCGTGGTGTTGTTCTTTTCTTGCGGCTTCGACGGGTTGTCTTGGGTCACCCCGCCTTGGCTTTGTCCTTTGGGCTTTGGATTTGCAGATCCAAAGTCTCGCTTCTTCTGTTTGAACTTTTGCTCGATTTTGACAGCGTATCGGTATGCTGTGCCGAGTGAGGAGATGTTCAAGAACTCCATCTCTTCCTGGATGTATCTGTGTAGGCAGCCGCGGTATTTGAGTACCAGATGCAGCTCAGAATCTTTGATACCCAACTGTGTGCGAAGGGTATGAAAAATGTTTGTGAACTCCGACACATCTTGGTCTC
Source organism: Pinus tabuliformis (assembly GCA_031772625.1). Lineage (NCBI taxonomy): Eukaryota > Viridiplantae > Streptophyta > Pinopsida > Pinales > Pinaceae > Pinus > Pinus tabuliformis. The sequence continues at coordinate 811,925,946 of CM062808.1, read as the reverse complement.
GTCCCTGCCGCAGTGTGGTCCATTTGATGTATTTGTCCTCATAGCTTCCGACGGGGTAGTACTGCTCTTTGATGGCATCCCGAAAGTCATTCCAAGTGGGTGCGGTTGAAAATAGTGAGCCTGTACTTTCATCCTTCTGCTCGCAATAGGTTTCCCACCAGTCCTTGACGTGGGGGGCTGCTTTGAGAAGAGCGAAAACAATCTTCTCCCGACTTGAAAATTCGTGAACAGAAAAATACCCATCTAGCAGATTTAACCATTTATCTACGGCATCTGCGTCTATTTGACCCTCGAAGATGGGGATTTCAAAATTAACTTGTACCTTAAACGGTGTGGCGTTTCCAGAGTAGCTGTTGGAAGCCGATGCGTCGCCTCTGGGTAGCCGCTGAAGGATCTGCGCAAAGCTATCCATCATCGCGTTCCTTTGCCGCTCGAGCGCTTCCTCGAGCAAGATTTTGATAGGATCTCCTGCCCCCTCGTCTTTCTCTCATCCGCCATGGGAGGCCGTCGAGATTTGCGAGGTTGGTCTTGCAAAGGTTCGACCAGTTCAAGACCTAACTCCTTATATCCCGACCTCGTTGGGGACATGCAAAGAAAAACCGAGAAAAAGCAGACCGCTCTGATACCACTGATCCGGATTTAAGCAGGAACGCAATAGATTACATAGATAACCATAAATACAGAGATGCGATAACCATAAAAACAGAGATGCAACAGAAATAATAATATGCGATAACCATAAAAACAGAGATGCCGCGGAAATAATACTTCATTTCATTAATGGAGAATACTGAAATATGCTTACAAATAGAAATAACCCAGCTAGGGCGATGGTAGCTTATCTCTGAGAAGAGATGTGTCGGCTACATGCCTCTGAACTGTTTTGAACTGTGTTACAATGAGGCTCGAGGGCCTATTTATAGTTGAGAAACAATGGAAAACCCTTCACATTCCAAAACCTAACCCTAGAAGATGAAAACGCCAAACTATGGGCCCCGTTTGGGTAAATTGGTACATCAACTTCCCGGGGTCGTAACTTTGGCATACGATCTCCGTTTTACGCGCATGATAGCCCGTTGAAAAGATCTTTCTGAGGACTATAACGCAAACAACGATTTTTTATCTAAAAAATCGCAGAAGCGGGATTTCCCAAAAAACATCGTTTAGGGCCTCAAAACGGCTCCTGAAGTTTAGGACCCGAAAACTGCTAAAAATAGTAAATTGTGCTATAATTAAGGAAACTGAAAATGTCAAGAGGGACAATGGTGGGGGTCTAGGTGGACTTGGCAGGTGGCCACCAATATCCACCTGGATCACCATTGCTTTGACTGCATGCACCACCTGTACATGTTGGAATATGCTACAACTGATAGTAAACTGCCTTGGAATCTCCATCTCAACTAGGTAACTTGAATTCTCTGCATCAATAATTATTTTTGTCTAATTGATTAGTTAATTGGTTGATCACTAAGTGTGGTTGAAGTTCCACTTCCACAACTTGACCTCTAATAGTTCGTATGATAGTTAGAATTAGTTAAAATGCAATGTCTCAATTTAACTGAAAGAGATTGCTACAAATTAGCAATCAAACATACTGAACTAAACTCAAGCTTCCCCAAATCGAATTAACTGAGTGACAAGTGCCATGTCACCTCAGTTAACTATCTCCAAGAATTCAACTGAAATATAAATTTTAATTTTCTCTAGTTTGACCAAGGCAAAGTGAAACTGAGATTTTCTTGATTCATTTTCAACATTGTTCAACGAAACCCATTCGGAAGGGCAACTGAGGCTATAGTATCAAATTTTTTAACAAATCAAGAATGTGCATCCTTTACAGTGGGCTTCTTCTAGAGATTGGCTACAAGATCTTGAAAAGTTACTGCATCATTTAGTAAAAAGGAATTTGCCCCATGTAAGCTTGTTGCCATTTGGACTTAGTATAGATTTCATTGATGATCGAAAACAAAATTTGAAGAGAGAAACACAGAAAAATAATTATTAATTATTTTATTAATATATTATTTTAACATTTTTATATTAGTATATAAAAATATACAAATAATATACAAATAAAATAATATAATACATATATTAATTATCAAAGAAACTCCACTATTGTGATTGAGATGAGTTAGCAAGAACCCTAAGGGTTAAACCTACCATTTATTCCTCCACAATAGTGAACACCTAATTCGACAATGTTAAAAGACATAATTTTCATATGATCGTATGGATGCTCCAGAAGTCAACTTTTCTATGCAAGTTTTATAAGTTCCGTTTTGAATTCATTTCTTACTCATCCTATTAGTCACAACTAACACAAACAACATTACTATTAAACCATAATCATTACCTACCCCACCATGCATTTAGGTATGAGTGTTGTGATTGATAGCGAATCCATTAATATTACAACATAAGCATTAATTACCACACAATGAGTTAGTCTTGTAAAAATATTGATCTCTTCACTTTATTGAACTACTTATTAATACGTATAGCCAAGGATGGAAGTTGATGGACAATAGAGAATCCACCGAGGTGACATTCGCACAAAGATTCTTGGTCCGGAAAAGTAACTATTATTAAAACATCTACGGAAAATATGCTATCTACAATGTTTACAAAGTGCATACTTTTGTCCAGCAAAGCCCACGAGAAAAGCTGGCCACAATTAAGTCCTTGTGACTGGATAACATTATTACAATAATGGATGCTTTTGTCGGTTAAGCCCATAAGAACCGTCAGAGTACAGTAATGTCAGGGAATCTATGCTTTTTGTACAATAATTCATCCCATAATTTGGTGAAAATCCTCCGAACAATCATAGGTTTCCCTAAAATGATTTGATGTTTCACCTTAGTTAATACAAGCCATTCATAATGGCAGGACATGTATTCTTTTAAAGTTTTATTCTCATCATGAAAAGGAGACCAATCTCCTGCCGTCATTTCTTTGACAGTTTTATAAGGTATGTGGAAGCAATATGGGATGTTGTGTTCGAAACAAATATCACAATGGAATCTGCAATATGCTTCATGATAGAGTGGGTCCATTGCTATTTTGTTAACATCGTAGTCGGCCCACCATTTTTGTAGCCAGTCGCATTGTTGATTTCTTTGCATTATCCCCATTGTACTAAATTTTAATTTAGTCTAATGGGTTTCTTCTTTGTCATCTACATTCAGAAAATCCCACCACAGTTGTTTATATGCTGAGAAATCATATATTGTTTCTGAAAAAATATCTTGGGATCTCCTCCTGGCCATAATGCAGAGGTCTGAGTAGGCATGGGCCATGCAAGATTTCTGGTATGATTTATGCAGAAATATTTTTCATAAATCCCATGGCGGATACCCCCATGTGACCAGATTCCCGAGATATCATGAAAATCTCTTTGAAGGGCATCTTCTACATACGATGCATCTCTTTTTGCTTTTGTGTAGATCATGTCATGAATCCATCTACTACGTTTTGGGTACACCCTTCTTTCTGGTACAAGATGTTGAATGTCAGTATCCGCTTGTAAATTGGCATCTAATACTTTTGTATTTCTCAACTACCAGGTTGGCTTCCATTTGTCTCTGTATTCCTCCCAGTCCTGGTTGTCTGGTATTGTACGTAGGACTTCCCGTTTCTGACTTTGGTCCCATTCTATAACGATGACCATTATATGTTCTTGTGGTTGGATAAATTCTCTATTGAGAAAATCTGGTAAATAGTTCTTTGTGCCCTTGATATGTTCGACTTGAAAGTCGAAGTTGGCGAAGAGTGCTTGCCACCTAGAAAATTTTGCCTCTCCTGGTTTCTTGATGTCCTTAGTTAAAAATTTCTGCAACGTTGAAGCATCAGTTCAGAGTAAGAACTGTATATTTATTAAATGGACATTGAATTTGCTAATGCAGTTCCACGCAGCTTTTACTTCTTTCTCAATTGTGGAGTAATTCTGCTTAGCAGGATTCCAAGTGCTTGATGCAAACTGGACAACTTTTTCAGTGCCATCTTTTCTCTGCTTTAGGATACCTCCCCATCCTATATTATTGGCATCTGTTTCAACAATATTGAATGCACTGTCATTAAAGACATATAGAATAGGAAGATACTTTACCTTGGCTTTGATGTTCTGAACATGTCTGGTGTGTTCTTTCGTCCACTGGGGTGGCTCTTTTTTAAGCCTCTTATTTAATACGCTCCTGTCTGTGGCACAATCCTTGTAAAAGTTATTGACATAATTTAAACAACCCAAAAACCTTCGAAGATGGTTTTTGTCTGTAATAACATATGGGAATTTGTCAGCAAAATCAAGCGCATGCTTCTGTAGAGAAATTTAGCCATTGAAAATAGTATGGCTGAGAAATTTGATAGTAGTTTGAACAACTTCTATATTTTTCTTACTTAAAACTAGACCATTATACTTTACCAATTGCTTAAATGTATGAACATGCTTGAAATGGTCCTAAATGTTCTTAGAAAAAATTAGAACATCATCAATGTAAACTATAAGCCAGTCAAAGTATGGCTTAAATATTTTATTAATTACCTTCTGGAATTTAGATGGAGCATTTTTCAAACCAAAAGGCATGACATTCCACTCATGGTGGCCTGCTGGAATACTGAAGTTGGTCTTGAAATTATCTTCTTCTGAAATGGCTACCTGCCAAAATCCTGCCTTCAAGTCAAACTTTGAAAATATCTTAGCTCCTGCTATCCTTGCAATCAGATCTCCTTTTTGAGGAATTAGATAGGTGTCATCGACAAGAACAAAATTTAGAGGTCTGAAATTTATTACCAGCCTTGGAATCCCTCTGATTTTTTCTGCTCTTTTGTTGACATAGAATCCGTAACAGTTCCAGGGACTGTCAGATTCTCGAATGAGCTTGTGATCTAGAAGTTGCTTGATCTCTTTTTCACAGAGATTTCTATATTCCTTATTCATTGGAATAGCTCTACTTTTACAGGGCTTGCCTGTATATCCTTCCTTGTATGGGAGTTGGACAATATGTTGCTTTCTATGCTAGAATGCATTTGGTTCTTTTGAGCAACATTCTTCTTCAATCTATTTCCTCAGTTCCTCAATTTTCTTCTTAACTTGAGGATTTTTTAACTGATCTTCTACTTTCAGTGTAGATTTCAGATTTGACAGTTTTGCTTCTGCTTTGCCCAATTCTTGGACAATCTGGACCATTGTAGATATTCTAGAATTTGAGATATATGTTAACTAAATCCTTTTTGTTGTTCCTTTTGATGTAGGAACAGAGATAAAGTAACCTGCATTATTTTCTTTTAGCCTAGTTGACCCATGAGGTTCGACAGCTACTAGGAAGATATTTCCTAGAATACAGTCAACTAGTATTTCTGCTACTACAAATTTCAAATTGATGTAGTGATGATCAGAACAAATAGAGGCCTTGGAAACTTCATAATTGAGCGTTTTGTTACCCAATCCTACAACTATTCTTGTTGCAGAAATCCAATACTTTGATGGTATCACTTTTTTATTTAAAATGTTCACATCAACTCCTAAGTCAAGGAGTGTTGTTAGTGCAAACATTTCTCCTTTTATGCAGATATTCACCTTCACATGATGATGTTGGTAGGAAATAGCAAATTCTCATTTCTTGAAACCCAAAAATAGGATCTTTCCTTCCTTCAATGATTTCAAGATTTGGAATCGAATCTTTAGCATACTCTTCTGTGTCCCATGAGTGAGAATTTTCTTCCACAGATTGCTTTCCCTTTTTAATTTCAACAAGTTGGGATTTCAAAGCAGCGATTTCAGATTTAATGTTATGGATCTCTATACTTACCTCCCCTAAGGTCAGTGAATGCACCTTGCCTGCCTTCTCTTGATGTCGCTGGAAAGATCTGTTATTTCTTTCAAAAGAAGCATCAACAAATAATGGCTTGTTTCCTGTATTCCTGGAAGAACTGGATTTGATCTGATCCATGAATGCCTCTGTCAGCCGATTTTTCATTTCTCCATCCTCCATTGCTTGAATCTGAGAGAGAATTTTTATCTCATCTTCCCCTGTAGCAGCCATTAAGATCTTTCTTTCTATGGTCTGAAAGATATTTCTTCAAAACTGGAGTCACTGTATGATTCTGAATCAAAATCATAATACATATGACAAGCACATTCTTTTGACTCTGGACATGAACAAGACTCTAGTTCTGAACATGAACTATCTTGTATATGAGCTTGTAATTCTTCTTCACATGAAGAACTATAGGAGTCAAAAGACGACTCTTCAAGTTGTTGTTGTTGTATTTGGTCTTTGATTACCACATTCGGGCAGCGTTTTGTTCTATGAGTGCAGGCACTGCACTTCATGCATTGTATATGTCCCTCTATTTTGACAGTTTTACCTCTCTGAAATGAGGCTTGGGACTTCTTCCCTCTATTCTTCTTTGATTCTTCTCCTTCTAGACATCTTGAGGATGTATGTCCAGTTTTTCCACACAACCAACAAGTGAGTTTGTTCCACTTTTCTTGCTTTGATGTGTGTAAATGAATGTCAGAGGGTTTATAATAGTGTGTCCTTGGGACATACCTATAGTAGCCTTTCTTGGCTTTAGAGGAGCGGCCTTTATATTGTTGAGAAGGCTTTCTTCTTTCTTTGTAGACTTTAGTAGTCTGCTTATACTCCTTTTTAGCCCTTTTCTTTGCTTTCCTTCTCTTGACCAGAGGGTCATCAACTGTGAGTCCATATTTACTGCAGATGGACTTTCTATCTAGAAGCTTTGAAAGTTTTTCCAAAGACTTATTTACTTTGGAACTGGTGCATAAGCTTACCAATGTTTTTGTAATGTGAGAATAAATCTCACCCCAAGTATATGATTCAAATGGCAACTGGAAAACTTCTTGCAACCTGATATAATCAACAAATCTGGATGGAAGAGCAGCAAGATATACCTGTTTCCATAACAGATTCTTTGAATCTTTCACTTCATAGATTCTTTGCATCCAATCTTGGTGAAAGTATTCATATTGTGACATCTTGTGGCACTTGAGATTCATGAGGATAACTTCATGCTTATCTGCAATCTTTGTTTCACTGCCACACTAGTGTTCTAAGATCTTGGAGGTTACAACTCCAATCATGTTGCTTGTAGTTGAGCCATCTGAATTGTGTATCGCATCTCCTGCTTCATCTTTAAGCACTTCAGCTTCCATTTTTATTAGTAATGTTGGAGATGATTCAGTCTACCACCACCCGAGCAGTGTTCTTGTAAAACACTGAATAATGGTCTTGCATGCTTCAATTTCAGTCTTGTCTCTGAGACAAATGAGTTTATATTCTGTAAACATCATATCTATTAATTGTTTAATTTGACCAACACTCAGATTATCAATATTTCATTCTCTTTGTGATTCAGGGAAGAAAGTATGAGCTTCAAGAAGCTTGTATTTTCCTTCAAGATCAGGTGCAGGGTATTTATTGAACCTACTTTCTAGAGGTTCATATATGGGAAGAATCTGAGAATCAGATTCTTTGTTCTCTTCTTCTTCTTCTTTGAATAAAGAGGCAATGGTAATTTTTTCTGTGGCCTCTGTTTTTTCTACAGAAGATGTGGCTACCTCTTTAGGAAATAATGTCGGGAACCTGTTGATTGGTTTAACAGGATCTTGAATCTTGATATTTCTTTTATAGAGAAAAGAAGTGGGAACTGGTTTATCCGTTTTAGACAGGCTCATCTTTTCAACCTTTTCAATTAAACCAGTGATTAAGCTTTCAGTAGTACCCATGTGGTATACTATCTATTCCTCTACTTCTTCTATCTTATTTAAAGATTCTTTGGCATAAGATCTAACAACAGATGAAGTTATTGAGATTTCTGTTAACCTCATTCAGAGAGACTTGAACAATGTCAAATTGTTCCTTTATTTCAACAGTCTTTGTTGAATTTATTTCTAAGCCTTTTATTGTTGTATTGGTCCAATTGATCTGTTCACTGGTTTTTTGAATTCTTCCATCTATTCCCAGAGCATTATCATCTTTTTGAACCAAAGGGATGGCCTTTGCTGCATTCTGATTCTCTCCTATGATAATTCCTTGGTAAGGGGGAAAATTAGATGGAGTCTCTACTCTACTACCATCTAAATCAGTCCAAGCATGTTTGGTGCATGATGAAGAAGATGATCCAATTAACACAACTTTAGGGGAAACATTCCTTTTCCATTCGTAAAAGGAAATCCAAGAATTTGTGACTTCCATGTAATGTTTCCAATCCTGGGATAATTTAATCTTCTCCTCAATGGTATGATTAAGACCAAACTGCTCTGCTTCTGGATGGGTGAATAAGTCCCAATTCAACATGGCTTTCATCCATTTGGAACTTATTTTTGATTTCAAGCAGCCATTCATCAGAGTAAAGAACTTGTGCATCTCCATGACTGCAGGCTTTTTACAGTCATCAGGAATAGGGCCAAATCTACATGAAGGGATTAGACCCTTTGCTTGCTCTAAATAGCCTAATCCATATTTAGGCTTAGCTGGCCTCATTGTACTGAACATTTCTGTCAATCTGGGATCTTCTCCTTCTAGAGTGATAATCTCATGCATCATCAAGACATGGTCAGACTCTGGCTCATGGGGAAAAGGGATGTCTGAACATTTTGGATTCGGGCATGGATTTACTAATGTTGAAGGAGGGGCTTCTCCGGTCCTCGGATGATGATTCTCATGGATGACAGATTCAACTAGAGTGCATAGATTTACAGTAGACTGGCACTCAGGAAATTTTACTTCTAAAGAATCGAAATTTACAAGTTGGGCGAATTCGAACAAAGAAATATTTTTACAAGAAACTAAGCTAGAACAAGCAGTATCAACAGTGGATGGATCATGGTGAAAACAGGAATTTCTACAGGTTCTGTCAATTCCTCTGTAGCCAATAGTGGATCTTCTTGGGAAAGATAGAATGGCAGAGGATTGGTTCTCTTGGATATTAGCTAAGGTTATTCTTTTAAGAGCTGGAGGCTTGGGATTAGAAACTACCTACTGTTCAGGGAATGTAAGATCTTCCCAACGGATTGTCTAATGTTCTATTTTCTAATTTTTAGAATCTGTTAGGACAACGACACTTTCTTTTGAATATCTACTGGGTGTATGGCGTATAGCTGGCCATAAGGTGTTTGTGTGTCGAAAACATCCTCTAGATTGTATGGCTATGTTATGTCTTTTTTGGTGCATATCAAACCCTGAGGTTTGGATCTGCAACTGCAAGATCTGATCTATTGTTTCGTCAAAGACATAGACTGAGAAATTAGGATAACACTCGAAATATATTGGCCCATGCCACAGAGGGGAGACTGTACCTACTATTATGGAATCGGTATATTTGTTATGAGTAATAACTCTAACTGTGGCTAGCACGAAAGTGTTTATCCCCTGGTGAGTCAAAGGATTGGTCCTGATTCTTATGCATCCCAGATGTAGATATTTTGTTTTTAACCTTTTTGCTTCGGCCTGTAAAGTCTTTGGATCTAGAAGAGGGATGGACTGGATATTGTCAGAATTCTCTTGAATCTGACTAATAAACTCCTTGATACTAATTCTAGTGGTGGCTTTTAAATGAAATATAGACAAATCATCATAAACTTCTGATGCAGAGATACTATGTAATTGCCATCGAGTAGAGGGTTGTGGCTCTTCATATTCTAGTTTGTCTTGATTTAAGACTCGACTAGAACTTGATGCACATGAACACTTCTCAGGTGGTGGGAGACTAAATCATCTCCAGCATTACTGATAAAAATGGAAGCTGAAGTGCTTAAAGATGAAGCAGGAGATGTGATACATAATTTAGTGGCTCAACTACAAGCAACATGATTGGAGTTTTAACCTCCATGATCTTAGAACACTGGTGTAGCAGTGAAACGAAGATTGCAGATAAGCATGAAGTTATCCTCATGAATCTCAAGTGCCACAAGATGACACAATATGAAGACTTTCACCGAGATTGGATGCAAAGAATCTATGAAGTGAAAGATTCAAAGAATTTGTTATGGAAACAGGTATATCTTGCTACTCTTCCATCCAGATTTGTTGATTATATCAGGTTGCAAGAAGTTTTCTAGTTGCCATTTGAATCATATACTTGGGGTGAGATTTATTCTCACATTAAAAAAACATTGGTAAGCTTATGCACCAGTTCCAAAGTAAATAAGTCTTTGGAAAAACTTCCAAAGCTTCTAGATAGAAAGTCCATCTGCAGTAAATATGGACTCACAGTTGATGACCCTCTGGTCAAGAGAAGGAAAGCAAAGAAAAGGGCTAAAAAGGAGTATAAGCAGAATACTAAAGTCTACAAAGAAAGAAGAAAGCCTTCTCAGCAATATAAAAGTCGCTCCTCTAAAGCCAAGAAAGGCTACTACAGGTATGTCCCAAGGACACACTATTATAAACCCTCTGACATTCATTTACACACATCAAAGCAAGAAAAGTGGAACAAACTCACTTGTTGGTTGTGTGGAAAAACTGGACATACATCCTCAAGATGTCCAGAAGGAGAAGAATCAAAGAAGAATAGAGGGAAGAAGTCCCAAGCCTCATTTCAGAGAGGTAAAACTGTCAAAACAGAGGGATAGATACAATGCATGAAGTGCGGTGCCCACACTCATAGAACAGAACGCTACCCGAATGTGGTAATCAAAGACCAAATACAGCAGCAGCAACTTGAAGAGTCATCTTTTGACTCCTATAGTTCTTCATGTGAAGAAGAATTACAAGCTCATATACAAGATAGTTCATGTTTAGAACCAGAGTCTTGTTCATGTCCAGAGTCAGAAGAATGTGCTTGTCATATGTATTATGATTCTGATTCAGAATCATACTGTGACTCCAGTTCTAAAGAAATATCCTTCAGACCACAGAAAGAAAAGGTCTTAATGGCTGCTATAGAGGAAGATGAGATAAAAATTCTCTCTCAGATTCGAGCAATGGAGGATGAAGAAATGAAAAATCGGCTAACAGAGGCATTCATGGATAAGCTCAAATCCAGTTCTTCCATGAATATAGGAAAAAAGCCATTATTTGTTGATGCTTTTTTTGAAAGAAATACCAGATCTTTCTAGCAACATTAAGAGAAGCCAGGCAAGGTGCGTTCACTCACCTTGGGGGAGGTAAGTAGAGAGATCCATAACATTAAATTTGAAATCTCTTCTTTGAAATCCCAACTTGCTGAAATTAAAAAGGGAAAGCAATATGTGGAAGAAAATTCTCACTCATGGGACACAGAAGAATATTCTAAAGATTCGAATCCAAATCTTGAAATCATTGAAGGAAGGAAAGATCCTGTTTTTAGGTTTCAAGAAATGAGAATTCCTGTTATATCCTACCAATAGCATCATGTGAAGGTGAATATCTGTATAAAAGGAGAAATGTTTGCACTAACAACACTCCTTGACTCAGGAGCTAATGTGAACATTTTAAATAAAAAAGTGATACCAGCAAAGTATTGGATTTCTGCAACAAGAAGAGTTGTAGGATTGGGTAACAAAACACTCAATTATGAAGTTCCCAAGGCCTCTATTTGTTTTGATCATCACTGCATCAATTTGAAATTTGTAGTAGCAGAAATACCAGTCGACTGTATTCTAGGAAATATCTTACTAGCAGCTATTGAACCTCATGGGTCAACCAGACTAAAAGAAAATAAAGCTGGTTACTTTATCTCTGTTCCTACATCAAAAGGAACAACAAAAAGGATTGAGTTACCATATATCTCAAATCCTAGAATCTCTACAATGGTCTAGACTGTCAAAGAATAAGACAAAGCGGAAGAAAAACTATCAGATCTAAAAGATCTGAAATCTACACTGAAAGTGACGATCAGTTAAAAAATCCTCAGGTTAAGAAGAAAATTGAGGAACTGAGGAAACAGATTGAAGAAGAATGCTACTCAGAAAACCAAATGCATTCTGGCAATAGAAAGCAGCATATTGTCTAGCTCCCATACATGGAAGTATATACAGGCAAGCCCTGTAAAAGTAGAGCTATTCCAATGAATAAGGAATACAAATATCTCTGTGAAAAAGAGATCAAGCAACTTCTGGATCGCAAGCTCATTCGAGAATCTGACAGTCCCTGGAATTGTTATGGATTCTATGTCAACGAAAGAGCAGAACAAATCAGAGGGATTCCAAGGCTGGTAATAAATTTCAAACCTCTAAATTTTGTTCTTGCCAATGACACCTATCCAATTCCCCACAAAGGAGATATGATTGCAAGGATAGCAGGAGCTAAGATATTTTCAAAGTTTGACTTGAAGGCAAGATTTTGGCAAGTAGCCATTTCAGAAGAAGCTAAGTTCAAGACCAACTTCAGTATTCCTTTAGGCCACTATGAGTGGAATGTCATGCCTTTTGGTTTGAAAAATGCTCCATCTAAATTCTAGAAGGTAATGGATAAAATATTTAAGCCATACTTTGACTGGCTTATAGTTTACATTGATGATGTTCTAATTTTTTCTAAGAACATCCAGGACCATTTCAAGCATGTTCATACATTTAAGCAGTTAGTAAAGCATAATGGTCTAGTTTTAAGCAAGAAAAAGGTAGAAGTTTTTCAAACTACTATCAAATTTCTTAGCCATACTATTTTCAATGGCCAAATTTCTCTACAGAAGCATGCACTTGAGTTTGATGACAAATTCCAGACGTTATTACAGACAAAAACGAGCTTCAAAGGCTTTTGGGTTGTTTAAATTATGTCAGTAACTTTTACAAGGATTGTGCCACAGACAGGAGCATATTAAATAAGAGGCTTAAAAAAGAGCCACCCCAGTGGATGGAAGAACACACCAGAGCTGTTTAGAACATCAAATCCAAGGTAAAGTCTCTTCCTATTCTATATTTCTCTGATGACAGTGCATTAAAGATTGTTGAAACAGATGCCAGTAATATAGGATGGGGAGGTATCCTAAAGCAAAGAAAAGATGGCACTGAACAAGTTGTCCAATTTGAATCAAGCACTTGGAATCTTGCTAAGCAGAATTACTCCACAATTGAGAAATAAGTAAAATTTGTGTGGAACTACATTAGCAAATTCGATGTCCATTTAATTAACAGACAGTTCTTACTCTGAATTGATGCTTTAGCTTGGCAGAATGTTTTAACTAAAGACATCAAGAAACCGGGAGAGGTAAAATTTGCTAGGTGGCAAGCACTCTTCGCCAACTTCGACTTTCAAGTCAAACATATCAAGGGCACAAAGAACTGTTTACCAGATTTTCTCAGTAGAGAATTTATCCAGCCACAAGAACATATAATGGTCATTGTTACATAATGGGACCAAAGCCAGAAAAAGGAAGTCCTGCGTACAATACCAGACAACCAGGACCGGGAAGAATACAGAGACAAATGGAAGCCAACCTAGCAGTTGAGAAATACAAAAGTATTAGATGTCAATTTACAAGCACATACTGACATTCAACATCTTGTACCAGAAAGAAGGGTGTACCCAAAAGGCAGTAGATGGATTCTTGACATGATCTAACAAAAGCCAAAAGAGATGCATTGTATGCAGAAGATGCCCTTCAAAGAGATTTTCATGATATCTCTAGAATCTGGTCACATGGGGGTATCCACTGTGGGATTTATGAAAAATATTTCTGCATAAATCGTACCAAAAATCTTGCATGGCCCATGCCTACTCAGACCTCTGCATTATGACTAGGAGGAGATCCCAAGATAATCTTTCTAGACACAATATATGATTTCTCAGCATATAAACAACTGTGGTGGGATTTTCTGAATGTAGATGACAAAGAAGAAACCCATTATACTAAATTAAAATTTAGTACAACGGGCATAATGCAAAGAAATCAACAATGCGACTAGCTACAAAAATGGTGGGCCGACTATGGTGTTAATAGAACAACAATGGACCAACTCTATCATGAAGCATACTGCAGATTCCACTGTGAGATTTGTTTCGAACACAACATCCTAGATTGCTTCCACATACCTTATAAAACTATCAAAGAAATGACGGCAGGAGATTGGTCTCGTTTTCATGATGAGAATAAAACTTTAAAAGAATACATGTCCCGCCATTATGAATGGCTTGTATTAACTAAGGTGAAACATCAAATCATTTTAGGGAAACCTATGATTGTTTGGAGGATTTTCACCAAAGCATGGGATGAGTGATTGTACAAAAAGCATAGATTCCCTGACATTACTGTATTTTGACGTATCTCATGAGCTTAACCAACAAAAGCATCCATTATTGTAATAATGTTGTCTAGTCACAAGGACTTAATTGTGGCCAACGTCTCTCGTGGGCTTTGCTGGACAAAAGTATCCACTTTGTAAACATTGTAGACAACATATTTTCCGTATATTTTTGAATGATATTTACTTTTCCAGACCAAGAATCTTTGTGTGGATGTCACCTCGGTGTTACCTGAAAGCAATGATTTCGTCCCTTTGTTTGATGCCCTACAGTAATGTTTGTCCCCTCTCATTTGTTATAAATTGAGAGTAAGGCTCATTGTTGAGGCATTTGCATTCGGAATGTGTTAGTCTTAGAGTTTAGAAATCTGAGAAGCCTGCGTATCAGTGTGCTTGGCACTGGTAAGAACCTAAAGTGGCCAGATCTATTAGAAGTCTCAAGTTAGTCTACATACCAGTTGAGTCTGTATATTCTTAGGCAGAGCCTATCTGTTGCCAGGAAGCCTTCAGTAATGCTTATTCCTCAGTGAAAAGCAAAAGTCTGATAAATGCAACAATAGTATATCTCTATAAGGAATACTATATGTAATCTGTAATCTATATCCATTTCTGAGAAATAATATGAGAAGTCCTTTTTCGCATTTGAACACCTTTGCGCTTTTATAAATCGTCTACTATGTAGTATTTATCTCATAAATCTTCACTCGAAGTTCATTAGGGGTTTTCCAAAGGTTCGAAGGGACACCAGACCATTGAAAGGCGAGGAAGCCATGTGTAAGGTTGCAGAGCATGAAAGATCTGAGTAGGTTCGCACTAAGTTCACCAGAGGTTGATCATTGAAGACAAACGAAGAGACACAGCAAAGCCAAGACAGTAGAGCACGATAGCATAGCGCGCGGCACTGTAGCAAGCTTTGTGGAAGCCCCTGCATAAAATTGGTATCGGACTCAGTAATGTCTGGTTCAAGAGGTTGGTATTCTAAATCATCACTCATATTAGTGGATCCATTCAGGAAGTCTGTATCCTTCCATGAATTAGAAGACAGAGAGTCATCCACCACAGAGAATCCCCTCAAGGACATGCATCAAGTTCTAGTTGAGTCTTAAATCAAGCTAAACTAGAATATGAAGAGCCACAACCCTCTACTCGATGGCAATTACCTATTATCTTTGCATCAAAAGTTTATGATGATTTTTCTATATTTCGTTTAAAATTTGCCACTAGAATTAGTATAAAGGAGTCTATTAGTCAGATTCAAGAGAATTCTGACAATATCTAATCAATCCCTCTTCTGGATTCAAAGATTTTACAGGCCAAAGAAAAAAGGTTAAAAACAAAATATCTGCATTTGGGATGCATAAGAATCAGGATCAATTCTTTGACTCACCAAGGGCTAAACACTTTCGTGCTAGCCACAGTCAGAGATCTTACTCATAAAAAATATACCGATTCCCTAATAAGAGTTATAGTCACCCCTCTGTCGCATGGCTCAGTATATTTCGACTGTTATCCTAATTTCTCAGTCTATGTGTTTGACGAAACAATAGATCAGGTCTTGCAGTTACAGATCCAAACCTCAGGGTTTGATAGGCACCAGAAAAGACATAACATAGCCATACAATCCAAAGGATGTTTCCGGCACACAAACAACTTATGGCCGGCTATACGCCATACACCCAGTAGAGATTCAAAAGAAAGTGTCATTGTTCTAACAGATTCTAAAAATCAGAAAATAGAACATCAGACAATCCGTTGGGAAGATCTTACATTCCCTTAACACTAGGTAGTTTCTAATCCCAAGCCTCCAGCTGTTAAAAGAATAACCTCAACTGATTTCCAAGAGAACCAATCCTCTGCCATTCTATCTTTCCCAAGAAGATCCACTATTGACTATAGAGGAATTGACAGAGCCTGTAAAAATTCCCGTTTTTACCGTGATCCATCCACTGTTGATACCGTTTGTTCTAGCTCTGTTTCTTGTAAACATATTTCTTTGTTTGAATTCACCCAGCTTGTAAATTTCAATTCTTTAGAAGTCAAATGTCCTGAGTGCCAGTCTGTCTAAATCTATGCACTCTTGCTAAATCTGTCATTCATGAGAATCATCATCCGAGGACCAGAGAAGCCCCTCCTTCAACATCAGTCAATCCATACCCGAATCCAAAATGTTCAGACATCCCTTTTCCCCAAGAGCCAAAGTCTGACCATGTCTTGATGATGCATGAGATTATCACCCTAGAAGGGGAAGATCCCAGACTCATAGGAATGTACAGTACAATGAGGCCAGCTAAGCCTAAATATGGATTAGGCTATTTAGAGCAAGCAAAGGGTCTAATCCCTTCATGTAGATTTGGCCCTGTTCCTAATGACTGTAAAAAGCCTGCAGTCATGGAGATGCACAAGTTCTTTACTCTGATGAATGGTTGCTTGAAATCAGAAATAAGTTCCAAATGGATGAAAGCCATGTTGAATTGGGACTTATTCACCCATCCAGAAGCAGAGCAGTTTGGTCTTAATCATACCATTGAGGAGAAAATTAAATTATCCTAGGATTGGAAACATTACATGGAAGTCACAAATTCCTAGATTTCCTTTTACGAATGGAAAAGGAATGTTTCCCCTGAAGTTGTGTTAACTGGATCATCTTCTTCATCATCCACCAAATATGCTTGGACTGCTTTAGATGGTAGTAGAGTAGAGACTCCATCTACTTTTCCCCCTTACCGAGGAATTATCATAGGAGAGAATCAGAATGCAGCAAAGGCCATCCCTTTGGTTCAAAAAGATGATAATGCTCTGGGAATAGATGGAAGAATTCAAAAAACCAGTGAACAGATCAACTACGGGGATTCTCTGTGGTGGATGACTCTCTGTCTTCTAATTCATGGAAGGATACAGACTTCCTGAATGGATCCCTTAATATGAGTGATGATTTAGTATACCAACCTCTTGAACGAGACGTTACTGTCTCTGATACCAATTTTATGTAGGGGCTTCAACAAAGCTTGCTATAGTGTTGCACGCTTCGCGCGCTATGCTGTTGCAATCTGTTGTCTTGGCTTTTTTGTGTCTCTTTGTTTGTCTTCACTGATCGACCTCTGGTGAACTTAGTGCGAACCTACTCGGATCTTTCACACTTTGCGACCTTACACACGGCTTCCTCGCCTTTCAATGGTCTGGTGTCCCTTCGAACCTTTGGCGAACCCCTAATGAACTTCGAGTGAAGATTATGAGACAACTACTACATAGTAGACGATTTATAAAAGCGCACAAGTATTCAAATACGGAAAATTCCTTCTCATATTATTTCTCAGAAATGGATATAGATTACAGATTACAGATAGTATTCCTTTTAGAGATATACTATTGTTGCTTTTATCGGACTTATGCTTTTCACTGAGGAATAAGCATTACCGAAGGATTCCTAGCAACAGATAGGCTCTGCCTAAGAATATACAGACTCGGCTAGTATGCAGACTGACTTCAGACTTCTAATAGATCTGGCCACTTTAGGTTCTTACCAGTGCCAAGCACACTGATACACAGGCTTCTCAGATCTCTAAACTCTAAGACTCTAACACACTTCGAATGCGAATGCCTCAACAATGAGCCTTACTCTCAATTTATAACAAATAAGAGGGGAGAAACATTACTGTAGGGCATCAAAAAAAGGGACAGAATCATTGCTTTCGGGTAACACCGAGGTGACATATGCACAAAGATTCTTGGTCCGGAAAAAGTAAATATTATTCAAAAATCTACGGAAAATATGCTGTCTACAATGTTTACAAAGTGGATACTTTTGTCCAGCAAAGCCCAAGAGAAAAGCTAGCCACAATTAAGTCATTGTGATTGGACAACATTATTACAATAATGGATGCTTTTGTCGGTTAAGCCCATGAGAACCGTCAGAATACAATAATGTCATTGAATCTATGCTTTTTGTACAATAATTCATCCCATGCTTTGATGAAAATCCTCCGAACAATCATAGGTTTCCCTAAAATTATTTGATGTTTCACCTTTGTTAATACAAGCCATTCATAATGGAAGGACATGTATTATTTTAAAGTTTTATTCTCATCATGAAAAGGAGACCAATCTCCTGCCATCATTTCTTTGACAGTTTTTTTAAGGTATTTGGAAGCAATCTGGGATGTTGTGTTCGAAACAAATATCACAGTGGAATCTGCAGTATGCTTCATGATAGACTGGGTCCATTGCTGTTCTGTTAACACCGTAGTCGGCCCACCATTTTTGTAGCCAGTCACATTGTTTATTTCTTTGCATTATCCCTGTTGTACTAAATTTTAATTTAGTATAATAGGTTTCTTCTTTTTCATCTACATTCAAAAAATCCCACCACAGCTGTTTATATGCTGAGAAATCATATACTGTGTCTAGAAAGATTATCTTGGGATCTCCTCCTGGCCATAATGCAGAGGTTTGAGTAGGCATGGGCCATGCAAGATTTCTGGTATGATTTATGCAGAAATATTTTTCATAAATCCCACGGCGGATACCTCCATGTGACCAGATTCCCGAGATATCATGAAAATCTCTTTGAAGGGCATCTTCTGCATACAATGCATCTCTTTTGGCTTTTGTGTAGATCATGTCATGAATCCATCTACTCCCTTTTGGGTACACCCTTCTTTCTGGTACAAGATGCTGAATGTCAGTATGCACTTGTAAATTGGCATCTAATAATTTTGTATTTCTCAACTGCGAGGTTGGCTTCCATTTGTCTTTGTATTCTTCTGAGTCCTGGTTGTCTGGTATTGTACGCAGGACTTCCTGTTTCTGGCTTTGGTCCCATTCTGTAACAATGACCATTATATGTTCTTGTGGCTGGATAAATTCTCTGCTGAGAAAATCTGGTAAATAGTTCTTTGTGCCCTTGATATGTTCAACTTGAAAGTAGAAGTTGGTGAAGAGTGCTTGCCACCTAGCAAATTTCGCCTCTCCTGGTTTCTTGATGTCCTTAGTTAAAACTTTCTGCAACGCTGAAGCATCAGTTTGGAGTAAGAACTATCTATTTATTAAATGGATATCAAATTTACTAATGCAGTTCCACACAGATTTTACTTCTTTCTCAATTGTGGAGTAATTCTGCTCAGTAGGATTCTAGGTGCCTAATGCAAACTAGACAACTTGTTTAGTGCCAACTTTTCTCTACTTTAGGATACCTTCCCATCCTATATTATTGGCATCTATTTCAACAATCTTGAATGAACTATCATCAGATACATATAGAATAGGAAGAGACTTTAACTTCTTTGATGTTCTGAACAGCTCTGGTGTGTTCTTCCGTCTACTAGGGTGGCTCTTTTTTAAGCCTCTTATTTAATACGCTCATGTCTATGGCACAATCCTTGTAAAAGTTACTGACATAATTTAAACAACCCAAAAACCTTTGAAGTTGGTTTTTGTCTGTAATAACATCTGGGAATTTGTTAGCAAACTCAAGCGCATGCTTCTGTAGAGAAATTTGGCAATTGAAAATAGTATGGCTAAGAAATTTGATAGTAGTTTGAAAAACTTCTATCCTTTTCTTGCTTAAAACTAGACCATTATGCTTTACCAGCTGCTTAAATGTATGAACATGCTTGAAATGGTCCTGGATGTTCTTAGAAAAAATTAGAACATCATCAATGTAAACTATAGGCCAGTCAAAGTATGGCTTAAATATTTTATCCATTACCTTCTGGAATTTAGATGGAGCATTTTTCAAACCAAAAGGCATGACATTCCACTCATAGTGGCCTGCTGGAATACTGAAGGCGGTCTTGAACTTATCTTCTTCTGGAATGGCTACATGCTAAAATCCTACCTTCAAGTCAAACTTTGAAAATCAGATCTCCTTTGTGGGGAATTGGATAGGTGTCATCGGCAAGAACAGAATTTAGAGGTTTGAAATTTATTACTAGCCTTGGAATCCCTATGATTTGTTCTGCTCTTTTGTTTACGTAGAATCCGTAACAGTTCTAGGGACCGTCAGATTCTCGAATGAGCTTGCGATTCAGAAGTTGCTTGATCTCTTTTTCATAGAGATCTCTGTATTCCTTATTCATTGAAATAGCTCTACTTTTACAGGGCTTGCTTGTATATCCTTCCTTGTATGGGAGCTGGACAGTATGCTGCTTTTTGTGCCAAAATGCATTTGGTTCTTCTGAGTAGCATTCTTCTTCAATTTGTTTCCTCAGTTCCTCAATTTTCTTGTTAACCTGAGGATTTTTTAACTAATCTTCTACTTTCAGTGTAGATTTCAGATCTTTTAGATTTGATAGTTTTTCTTCTGCTTTGTCCAATTCTTGGAAAGTCTGGACCATTGTAGAGATTCTAGGATTTGAGATATATGGCAACTCAATCATTTTTGTTGTTTCTTTTGATGTAGGAATAGAGATAAAGTGACCAACTTTATTTTATTTTAACCTGGTTGACCCGTGAGGTTCAACAGCTGCTAGGAAGATATTTCCTAGAATATAGTCGACTGGTATTTTTGCTACTGCAAATTTCAAATTGATGCAGTGATGATCAAAACAAATAGAGGCCTTGGGAACTTCATAATTGAGCGTTTTGTTACCCAATCCTACAACTCTTCTTGTTGTAGAAATCCAACACTTTGCTGGTATCACTTCTTTATTTAAAATGTTCACATCAGATTGCAGCAGCTTCCACAAAGCTTGCTACAGTGCTACTATAGTGCCGCGCCACTCTACGACCTTACACACGGCTTCCTCACCTTTCAACGGTCTGGTTTCCCTTCGAACCTTTGGCGAACCTCTAATGAACTTCGAGTGAAGATTATGAGACAACAACTACATAGCAGACGATTTATAAAAGCGCACAGGTATTCAAATGCGGAAAATGCCTTCTCATATTATTTCTCAAAAACGGATATTGATTACAAATTACAGATAATATTCCTTACAGAGATAGACTATTGTTGCATTTATCATAATTTTGCTTTTCACTGAGGAATAAGCATTACAGAAGGCTTCCTGGCAATAGATAGGCTCTGCCTAAGAATATACAGACTCGACTGGTATGCAGACTGACTTCAGACTTCTAATAGATCTGGCCACTTTAGGTTCTTACCAGTGCTAAGCACACTAATACGTAGGCTTCTCAGATCTCTAAAACCTAAGACTCTAACACACTCCGAATACGAATGCCTCAACAATGAGCCCTACTCTCAATTTATAACAAATGAGAGGGGACAAACATTACTATAGGGCATCAAACAAAGGGATAGAATCATTGCTTTCAGGTAACACTGTGGTGACATCCGCACAAATATTCTTGGTCCGGAAAAGTAAATATTATTAAAAAATCTACGGAAAATATGATGTCTACAATGTTTACAAAGTGGATACTTTTTTCCAACAAAGCCCACGAGAAAAGATGGCCACAATTAAGTCCTTGTGACAGGACAACATTATTACAATAATGGATGCTTTTTCCGGTTAAGCCCATAGGAACTGTTAGAATACAGTAATGTCAGGGAATCTATGCTTTTTGTACAATAATTCATCCCATGCTTTGGTGAAAATCCTTTGAACAAGCCATTCATAATGGCGGGACATGTATTCTTTTAAAGTTTTATTCTCATCATGGAAAGGAGACCAATCTCCTGCCGTCATTTCTTTGACAGTTTTATAAGGTATGTGGAAGCAATCTGGGATGTTGTGTTTGATACAAATATCACAGTGGAATCTGCAGTATGCTTCATGATAGAGTGGGTCCATTGTTGTTCTGTTAACACCATAGTCGGCCCACCATTTTTGTAGGTAGTCGCATTGTTGATTTCTTTGCCTTATCCCTGTTCTACTAAATTTTAATTTAGTATCATGGGTTTCTTCTTTGTCATCTACACTCAGAAAATCCCACCACAACTATTTATATGCTGAGAAATCATATACTATGTTTGGAAAGATTATCTTGGGATCTCTTCCTAGCCATAATGCAGAGGTCTGAGTAGGCATGGGCCATGCAAGATTTCTGGTACGATTTATGCAGAAATATTTTTCATAAATCCCACGACGGATACCCCCATGTGACCAAATTCCCAAGATATCATGAAAATCTCTTTGAAGGTTATCTTCTGCATACAATGCATCTCTTTTGGCTTTTGAGTAGATCATGTCATGAATCCATCTACTGCCTTTTGGGTACACCCTTCTTTCTGGTACAAGATGTTGAATGTCAGTATGTGCTTGTAAATTGGCATCTAATACTTTTGTATTTCTCAACTGCCAGGTTAGCTTCTATTTGTCTATGTATTCTTCCTAGTCCTAGTTGTCTACTATTGTACATAGGAATTCCTGTTTCTGGCTTTGGTCCCATTCTGTAACAATGACCATTATATGTTCTTATGGCTGGATAAATTCTCTGCAGAGAAAATCTAGTAAACAGTTCTTTGTGCCCTTGATATGTTCGACTTGAAAGTTGAAGTTTACAAAGAGTTCTTGCCACCTAGCAAATTTCGACTCTCCTAGTTTCTTGACGCCCTTAGTTAAAACTTTCTGCAAAGCTGAAGCATCAGTTCAGAGTAAGAACTGTCTGTTTATTAAATGGACATCGAATTTGCTAATGCAGTTCCACGTAGCTTTTACTTCCTTCTCAATTGTGGAGTAATTCTGCTTAGCAGGATTCCAGGTGCCTGATGCAAACTAGACAACTTGTTTAGTGCCATCTTTCCTCTGCTTTAGGATACCTCCCCATCCCATATTATTGGCATCTGTTTCAACAATCTTGAATGCACTGTCATCAGAGACATATAGAATAGGAAGAGACTTTACCTTGGCTTTCATGTTCTGAATAGCTCTGGTGTGTTCTTCTATCCACTGGGGTGGCTCTTTTTTAAGCCTCTTATTTAATATGCTCATGTCTGTGGCACAATCCTTGTAAAAGTTACTAACATAATTTAAACAACCCAAAAACCTTTGAAGCTGGTTTTTGTCTATAATAACATCTAGGAATTTCTCAGCAAACTCAAGTGCATGCTTCTGCAGAGAAATTTGGCCATTGAAAATAGTATGGCCGAGAAATTTGATAGTAGTTTGAAAAATTTCTATCTTTTTCTTGCTTAGAACTAGACCATTATACTTTACCAGCTGCTTTTAATGTATGAACATGCTTGAAATGGTCCTGGATGTTCTTAGAAAAAATTAGAACATCATCAATGTAAACTATAAGCCAGTCAAAGTATGGCTTAAATATTTTATCCATTACCTTCTGGAATTTAGATGGAGCATTTTTCAAACCAAAAGGCATGACATTCCACTCATAGTGGCCTGCTGGAATACTGAAGGCAGTCTTGAACTTATCTTCTTCTGAAATGGCTACTTGCCAAAATCCTGCCTTCAAGTCAAACTTTGAAAATATCTTAGCTCCTGCTATCCTTGCAATCAGATCTCCTTTGTGGGGAATTGGATAGGTGTCATCAACAAGAACAGAATTTAGAGGTTTGAAATTTATTACCAGCCTTGGAATCCCTTTGATTTGTTCTGCTCTTTTGTTGACATAGAATTCGTAATAGTTCCAGGGATTGTCAGATTCTCGAATGAGCTTGCGATCCAGAAGTTTCTTGATCTCTTTTTCACAGAGATCTCGGTATTCCTTATTCATTGGAATAGCTCTACTTTTACAGGGCTTGCCTGTATATCCTTCCTTGTATGGGAGCTGGACAGTATGTTGCTTTCTGTGCCAGAATGCACTTGGTTCTTCTGAGCATAATTCTTCTTCAATCTGTTTCCTTAGTTACTCAATTTTCTTCTTAACCTGAGGATTTTTTAACTGATCTTCTACTTTCAGTGTAGACTTCGAATCTTTTAGATCTGATATTTTTGCTTCTACTTTGTCCAATTCTTGGACGATCTGGACCATTGTAGAGATTCTAGGATTTGAGATATATGTTAACTCAATCCTTTTTGTTGTTCCTTTTGATGTAGGAACAGAGATAAAGTAACCAGCTTTATTTTCTTTTAGCCTGGTTGACCCATGAGGTTCAACAGCTGCTAGGAAGATATTTCCTAGAATACAGTCAACTGGTATTGCTGCTACTGCAAATTTCAAATTGATGTAGTGATGATCAAAACAAATAGAGGCCTTGGGAACTTCATACTTGAGCGTTTTTTTACCGAATCCTACAACTCTTCTTATTGCAGAAATCTAATACTTTGTTGGTATCACTTTTTTATTTAAAATGTTCACATCAGCTCTTGAGTCAAGGAGTGCTGTTACTACAAACATTTCTCCTTTTATGCAGATATTCACCTTCACATGATGATGTTGGTAGGAAATAGCAAGAATTCTCATTTCTTGAAACCCAAAAACAGGATCTTTCCTTCCTTCAATGATTTCAAGATTTGGATTGGAATCTTTAGCATATTCTTCTGTGTCCCATGAGTGAGAATTTTCTTCCACATATTTCTTTCCCTTTTTAATTTTAGCAAGTTGGGATTTCAAAGCAGAGATTTCCGATTTAATGTTATGTATCTCTCTACTTACCTCCCCCAAGGTGAGTGAATGCACCTTGCCTAGCTTCTCTTGATGTCGCTGGAAATATATGGTATTTCTTTCAAAAGAAGAATAAAAAAATAATGGCTTTTTTCCTGTATTCCTTGAAGAACTAGATTTGAGCTGATCCATGAATGACCCTGTTAGCCGATTTTTCATTTCTCCATCCTCCATTGCTCGAATCTGAGATAGAATTTTTATCTCATCTTCCTCTGTAGCAGCCATTAAGACTTTTTCTTTCTGTGGTCTGAAGGATATTTTTTCAGAATTGGAGTCATTGTATGATTCTGAATCAGAATCATAATACATATGACAAGCACATTATTCTAACTCTGGACATGAGCAAGACTCTATTTCTGAACATGAACTATCTTGTATATTAGCTTGTAATTCTTCTTCACATGAATAACTATAGGAGTCAAAAGATGACTCTTCAAGTTGCTGCTGTTGTATTTGGTCTTTGATTACCACATTCGGGCAGCGTTCTATTCTATGAGTGTGGGCATTGCACTTCATGCATTGTATATGTCCCTCTATTTTGATAGTTTTACCTCTTTGAAATGAGGCTTGGGAATTCTTCCCTCTATTCTTCTTTGATTCTTCTCCTTCTGGACGTCTTGAGGATGTATGTCCAGTTTTGCCACACAACCAAAAAATGAGTTTGTTCCACTTTTCTTTCTTTGATGTCCATAAATGAATGTCAGAGGGTCTATAATAGGGTGTCCTTCGGACATACTTGTAGTAGCCTTTCTTGGCTTTAGAGGAGTGGCCTTTATATTGCTGAGAAGGCTTTCTTCTTTCTTTGTAGACTTTAGTAGTCTGCTTATACTCCTTTTTAGCCCTTTTCTTTGCTTTCCTTCTCTTGACCAGAGGGTCATCAACTGTGAGTCCATATTTACTATATATGGACTTTCTATCTGGAAGCTTTGAAAGTTTTTCCAAATACTTATTTACTTTGGAACTGGTGCATAATCTCACCAATGTTTTTGTAATGTGAGAATAAATCTCACCCCAAGTATATGATTCAAATGGCAACTGGAAAACTTCTTGCAACCTGATATAATCAACAAATTTGGATGGAAGAGCAGCAAGATATACCTATTTCCATAACATAGTCTTTGAATCTTTCACTTCATAGATTCTTTGCATCCAATCTTGGTGAAAGTCTTCATATTGTGACATATTGTGGCACTTGAGATTCATGAGGATAACTTCATGCTTATCTGCAATCTCCACTTCACTGCCACACCAATGTTCTAAGATCTTGGAGGTTAAAGCTCCAATCATGTTGCTTGTAGTTGATCCATCTGAATTGTGTATCACATCTCCTGCTTCATCTTTAAGCACTTCGGCTTCCATTTTTATCAGTAATGCTGGAGATGATTCAGTCTCCCACCACCTGAGCAGTGTTCCTGTAAAACACTGAATAATGGTCTCGCATGCTTCAATTTCAGTGTTTCCTCTGACACACATGAGTTTATATTCTATAAACATCATATCTGTTAATTGTCTAATCTAACCAACACTCAGATTATCAATATTCCATTCTCTGTGTGATTCAGGGAAGAAAGTATGAGCTTCAGGAAGCTTGTCTTTTCCTTCAAGATCAGGTGCAGGATATTTATTGAACCTACTTTCTAGAGGTTCATATATGGGAAGAATCGTAGAATTAGATTCTTTGTTCTCTTCTTCTTCTTCTTTGAATAAAGAGGCAATGGTAATTTTTTCTGTGGCCTCTGTTTTTTATGTAGAAGATGTGGCTACCTATTTAGGAAATAATGCTGGGAACCTGTTGATTGGTTTAACAGGAACTTGAATCTTGATATTTCTTTTGTAGAGAAAAGAAGTGGGAACTGTTTTACCAGTTTTAGACAGGCTCATCTTTTCAACCTTTTCATTTAAACCAGTGATTAAGCTTTTGGTAGTACCCATGTGGTCTACTACCTTTTACTCTACTTCTTCTATCTTATTTAAAGATTCTTTGGCATAAGATCTAACAACAAATGAAGTATACTATACATTATTGATATTTCTATTAACCTCATTTAGAGAGACTTGAACAGTGTCAAACTGTTCCTTTATTTCCACAGTGTTTGCTGAATTTATTTCTAAGACTTTTATTGTTGTATTGGTCTAGTTGATCTTTTCATTGGTTTTTTGAATTCTTCGATCTATTCCCAGAGCATTATCATCTTTTTGAACCAAAGGGATGGCCTTTGCAGCGTTCTGATTCTCTCCTATGATAATTCCTTGGTAAGGTGAAAAAGTAGATGGAGTCTCTACTATACTGCCATCTAAAGCAGTCCAAGCATGTTTGGTGGATGATGAAGAAGATGATCCAGTTAGCATAACTTTAGGGGAAACATTATTTTTCCATTCATAAAAGGAAATCCAAGATTTTGTGACTTCCATGTAATGTTTCCAATCCTCAGATAATCTAATTTTCTCCACAATTGTATGATTAAGACCAAACTACTATACTTCTGGATGGGTGAATAAGTCCCAATTCAACATGGTTTTCATCCATTTGGAACTTATTTCTGATTTCAAGCAGCCATTCGTCAGAGTAAAGAACTTGTGCATCTCCATGACTGCAAGCTTTTTACAGTCAACAGGAACATGGCCAAATCTACATGAAGGGATTAGACCCTTTGCTTGCTCTAAATAGCCTAATCCATATTTAGGCTTAGCTAGCCTCATTGTACTGTAAATTTCTATTAGTCTGGGATCTTCTCCTTCTAGGGTGATAATCTCATGCCTCATCAAGACATGGTCATACTCTAGTTGATGGGGAAGAGGGATGTCTGAACATTTTGGATTCGGGCACGGATTGACTGATGTTGAAGGAGGGGTTTCTCTGGTCCTCGGATGATGATTCTCATGGATGACAGATTCAGCAAGAGTGCATAGATTTACGGTAGACTGGCACTCAGGAAATTTGACTTCTAAAGAATTGAAATTTACAAGTTGGGCGAATTCGAACAAAGAAATATGTTTACAAGAAACTGAGCTAGAATAAGCGGTATCAACAGTGGATGGATCACGGTAAAAACGGGAATTTTTACAGGCTCTGTCAATTCCTCTGTAGTCAATAGTAGATCTTCTTGGTAAAGATAGAATGGCAGAGGATTTGTTCTCTTGGATATCAGCTGAGGTTATTCATTTAAGAGCTGGAGGCTTGGGATTAGAAACTACCCAGTGTTCAGGGAATGTAAGATCTTCCCAACGGATTGTCTGATGTTCTATTTTCTAATTTTCAGAATCTGTTAGAACAACGACTCATGCTTTTGAATCTCTACTAGGTGTATGACGTATAACCGACCATAAGGTGTTTTTGTGTCGGAAACATCCTCTGGATTGTATGGCTATGTTATGTCTTTTCTGGTGCATATCAAACCCTCAGGTTTGGATCTGCAACTGCAAGATCTAATCTATTGTTTCGTCAAAGACATAGACTGAGAAATTAGGATAACAGTTGAAATATACTAGGTCATGCGATAGAGGGGCGACTATACATCCTATTAGGGAATCGGTATATTTGTTATGAGTAAGATCTCTGTCTGTCGCTAGCATGAAAGTGTTTAGCCCTTGGTGATTCAAAGGATTGATCCCGATTCTTATGCATCCCAAATGCAAATATTTTGTTTTTAACCTTTTTGCTTCGGCCTGTAAAGTCTTTGGATCCAGAAGAGGGATGGACTGGATATTGTCAGAATTCTCTTGAATCTGACTAATAGACTCCTTTATACTAATTCTAGTGGCGCCTTTTAAATGAAATATAGACAAATCATCATAAACTTCTGATGTAGAGATACGAGGTAATTGCCATCGAGCAGAGGGCTGTGGCTCTTCATATTCTAGTTCAGCTTGATTTAAGACTTGACTAGAACTTGATGCAAACGTGTCCCTGAGGGGATTTTCTATGGTGGATGACTCTTTGTCTTCTAATTCATGGAAGGATATAGACTTCCTGAATGGATCCATTAATATGAGTGATAATTTAGAATACCAGCCTCTTGAACTAGACGTTACTGGCTCTGATATGAACATTTTAATTAAAAAAGTGATACCAGCAAAGTATTGGATTTCTACAACAAGAAGAGTTGTAGGATTGGGTAACAAAACGCTCAATTATGAAGTTCCCAAGGCCTCTATTTGTTTTGATCATCACTGCATCAATTTTAAATTTGCAGTAGCAGAAATACCAAATTTTCTCAGTAGAGAATTTATCCAGCCACAAGAACATATAATGGTCATTGTTACAGAATGGGACCAAAGCCAAAAACAGGAAGTCCTGCATACAATACCGGACAACCAGGACTAGGAAGAATACAGAGATAAATGGAAGCCAACCTGGCAGTTTAGAAATACAAGGTATTAGATGCCAATTTACAAGCGCATACTGACATTCAACATGATGTACCAGAAAGAAGGGTGTACCCAAAAGGCAGTAGATGGATTCATGACATGATCTACACAAAAGCCAAAAGAGATGAATTGTATGCAGAAGATGCCCTTCAAAGAGATTTCATGATATCTCGGGAATCTGGTCACATGGGGGTATACGCCGTAGGATTTATGAAAAATATTTCTGCATAAATTGTACCAGAAAGCTTGCATGGCCCATGCCTTCTTAGAACTCTGGATTATGGCCAGGAAGAGATCCCAAGATAATCTTTCCAGCAAAGTATTATGGCAAATTTTATGTAGGGGCTTCCACAAAGCTTGCTACAGTGTTGCTACAGATCTGCGCGCTATGCTATCACACTTTGTTGTCTTGGCTTTGCTGTGTCTCTTCTTTTGTCTTCACTAATCGACCTTTGGTGAACTTAGTGTGAACCTACTCGGATATTTCACGCTCTGCGACCTTACACACGGCTTCCTCACCTTTCAATGGTCTAGCGTCCCTTCGAACCTTTGGCAAACCCCTAATGAACTTCGAGTGAAGATTATGGGACAACTACTACATAGCAGACGATTGATAAAAGCGCACAAGTATTCAAATGCAGAAAATTCCTTCTCATATTATTTCTCAGAAATGGATATAGATTATAGATTACAGATAGCATTCCTTACAAAGATAGACTATTGTTGCATTTATCGGACTTTTTCTTTTCACTGAGGAATAAGTATTACCGAAGGCTTCCTAGAAACAGATGGGCTCTGCCTAAGAATATATAGACTTGACTGGTATGTAGACTGAATTCAGACTTCTAATAGATTTGACCACTTTAGGTTCTTACCAGTGCCAAGCACAGTGATACGCAGGCTTCTCAGATCTCTAAACTCTAAGACTCTAACACACTCCGAATGTGAATACCTCAGCAATGAGCCTTACTCTCAATTTACAACAAATGAGAGGGGACAAACATTACTGTAGGGCATCAAACAAAGGGACGGAATCATTGCTTTCGGGTAACACTGAGGTGACATCCGCACAAAGATTCTTGGTCCGGAAAAGTAAATACTATTAAAAAATATATGGAAAATATGTTGTCTACAATGTTTACAAAGTGGATACTTTTGTCCAGCAAAGCCCACGAGAAAAGCTGGCCACAATTAAGTCCTTGTGATTGGACAACATTATTACAATAATTTATACTTTTGTCGGTTAAGCCCATGAGAACCGTCAGAATATAGTAATGTTAGGGAATCTATGCTTTTTGTACAATAATTCATCCCATGCTTTTGGTGAAAATCCTCCGAACAATCATAGGTTTCCCTAAAATGATTTGATGTTTCACCTTAGTTAATACAAGCCATTTGTTAGAGTCGGTCTGGTCAGCCCTCCGTTAGAGATCAAAACACTTTGTGCATTTCAAATTTAGGTGTCCCGCTCCATTCACTCAGCTGCATTTCGCTAGGGACATGCCATGATTTGACGGAGAAATTCATGCTAGTCATTTTCCCTCATGTTTGGCCCTTGCTGGTTTAGGTCTTGGTCCATAATCACTGAAATTCATGATAGTCAAGGTCTGGTCATATTACAGGACAAAGTCATCTTTTATGTTTGGGTCTAGGAAACCAGAAATGTGGTATTTGAGAAACATGTCCAAAACAAGCCATGCAGGCCAGAGGGAGACCTTATACAGCTATGGTTCCGAAAGCTTCATCATCACCTGAAGAGACATCGACTCTTCTTCAAAACTCTGTTTTGAAGAAAAGTTAAATAAGGTCAACTATGACAAAATTTTCCAAAAAACCGCCAGTTGACTTTTTCAGATGCAGTTTGGGTTTCCATGGCCAAATGCCCAGTCACACAGCCCCCGGAAAGAAATGCCTAAAATTTCATCATGAGAGCCAAAATTTCAAAGAAAAAGGAAAATCAGGGTGTTTTAAAGTCAATGAAAAAAGTGCAAAACACAAACATTAGAAAGTGGGTTTTCAAAGAAGAAAAAGTCAAACCCATCTCTCCCAAGTCTATATATACTTGTTGTGGGCCAAAGCAAAGCCATTTGTACTCTTGCAAGCTTGGGAGAGACATTGCTAAGGTAAGAGAGCGAAGTGTGAGGAAGTTGAGTGAGTGAGAGCCGGGTTCAAGGAGCGCGGCGCATACACGAGGGAGTGCGGCACACACAGAGGGCGCGGCACACAGGCAGCCTGCCCGCATTTCAGCTTTTTCAAGGGCGCGACGCACACCTAGCACGCAGTGCACTGGGCTTGGCACGCGACGCACATGGCCAGGGGCATAAAAACAATGCTAATCATTCCAAATCTCAGCGAAGGCTAGCAAATCAAGAGGTAGGCCCTGTTGACACCTCTCCTCTCTCAAATTTGTCAATGATTTGCTGTGCATAAGAAATTTAAATGGTACCCCAAAAGCACAAGATCGACCATGAAAAAATCATCAAGAAAAACGAGAAATGGGGTTGCAAAATGTGATGATAAGCACCAAGGTTCAGCTCCCCTCCCCTGGTCCCCTCACTCCTCATCGTTCCCGCCTCTATTCCGCCATGTTTCCTAAAGAAACCACCCTAAAACCGCCCTAAAACCCTCTCCCCTGTTTTTCAAGCAAGTTGGGTGAATTTTACGGTGCACGGCGCACACACGAGGTTGTGCGGCGCACTCAAGATGCACGACGCACTGGGAGCCCGACCACAGTGCAAAATCGCCACTGGCACGGCGCATACCCGACGTGCGGCGCACATGGCAGAGCGCGCAGAGCACAAACTTATAAGCCCAAAAATGCACTAAATTGCCCAAAATTTTTGTGAATAATCCTCAAGGTTGGAGAGGTAGCCCAACTACCTTCACCATTGGCATTTAAAACTTGAAGAGGAATATGATTTTGATGACCATGAATCAAATGTAAAATATTTTAAAAAGTAAAGCAAATATAACACAAGGAAGGTCAAGAAGCTAGGGTTTTTGCTACAGTGACATTATTGCTAAAATATGCTCTTGCCCTACCTCTATCAGCTAATTCCCCTGTAGCAGTTTCCCTCTAATAATCACCCTAGCTCCACTGTAATCATATCCACTTGTTCCCTTTATTCCTATGGCTCAAATTATCCAAGCCCTACCCCATCAAACAACATACCCAAAACACTTCCAAATCCCTGATAAGTTTCTCCTTTTAAACCCCTATTCCCCTTTTCATCATCCCCCTCCTAACGCTCTGTATTTTATTGTCCCCTTGGTGACAGATTTTCAGAGCATCTATCAGTTTCATTGGATTCAGAGGGCAGCATAAAACTCAGGGTACAAACAACAGTAATGGCATCATAAAATTCATCAGAGTATGAGGAGGGGACCCACAGCGACACATCTTTAGGAGAGAGGGCTCATAGGAGACATCATCAGAGCGGCAGACATCTTAGAGATGAGCCAAACACCCTCACTGAGCTGCAAACATGCCCACTTGCTATGTCTTGTTTCCAGCACTTGGCATGTTATGAATTTTGTCAAAGGGTGGCGAATGTCAAAGTCCATCATGAGTTGGCCCGCCTTTTTGCACTTCATCTACAGGGAGGTCAATCTGTCCTGGCTGGGGTCACTTTCACATTGACACTGAAAACCATATCAAAGGCAACAGGAATACCGAACATTGGGGAATAGTGGCACAAGAAAAAGAAGGTGCAGAGGCATCACTATGAGCCCTACATCAAGAACAGCTATTTGAGCCAGCTCACTAGAGTTTTTCCATTCAGGTTTTTGAGGGGTGAGTATGCCCCACTCATGAGATTGATCATGAAGTATTTCAGTTGCGAGGGGAGGTTTTCTCGCCTTTATGCATATCATATCAGGTTTCTCATGCACTTCACCCAGGTGAGGATGATGAGCCTCCCCTTTTTCATTTGCAACAACATTGAGAAGATGAAAAACTTCATGCAGTGCAAGACCCCTCGACAGCAGCTAAACAGTGTCTATCATTTCGCTCTCATCCGGATTTTGGTGGACCATCAGTTGGGATTGCAGGGTATTTCTTGGGAGGACTTCATCTCCCATGATTTCTTCAGCACTCCACCGGTGGTATCAGAGGCAGAGCATGAGATGGGGGGTCCTTCACATTAGTTTGAGTGCCATGAGACTGCCACCATGCCAATATACATCACATACCAAAAGGGCTGTAGACCATTGTTCGCAGCAACAAAGCGAGTGTTATCTCCACCCGGGGTGGAAGGGGCCTCGCTTCCGACATCAGCACCACAGGAGCAGGGTAAGGGCAAGGATCCAGAGTAGGAGGAAGGGCCATCAGGTGAGCAAGAGACTGAGTTTGTTCTCCTCCAGGATGATGAGACAGATGTAGAACCTACAAATGCTGAGCTGGGAGAGATCATTCAGGAGCAGCAGTCAGTGATTGAGAACCTATCCCTGGACTTGGAGAGGGCCAAGTGGAATGTGCAGTATCTGGAGCAGAGGAATAAGCAACTTGAGGATCGGCTAGCTGAGATAGAGTTGCAAATGATCAAGGAAAACCGGCGACACATCCTGGCAGCACAAGGCAGACCTATGGAGAAAAGAGACGAGGACCGGAAGTATGTGTTAGAGAAAGTGAACGTTCACTTGGAGCAGCAGTTTGATAAAGCTAACAGGGAGAAAGACATGCTGAGGCACATGACTCATCACTACCAGGCCCAAAACATGAGCTCCAAAGCAAGAATCAGGAGCCTAAAGGCAAAATTGAGCAAAGCGACAAAAGAGGCAAAGGAGGCAAAGGAGGCAAAGGAGCAAGATCAGCTTTGAATCTTGGCTGAGGCTTCCTTGGCATAGCATATCACTTCATAGGGAACCTCCAGCCCAAATTTCAAAAAATTTGGGCAAATTTTGGTCATAGGCAAGTTTTTTGGACATAAAATAGGAAATTCCTCCCTGTGCGCCGCGCCACTGGCGCGACGCTAAAAATATAGGACTATAATCGAGGAATGACTTGCATATTTGGATTCAGCATCAAAATATACTACTACTGGTGTCCGAGCAAGAAATTTTGACAAGATCTGGGTCTCCTAAAGGTCAAAAAACACCCAAAAATGGCCTCTCTGCCACTTTTTTGACACACAGAAAGCAGCCTTGGGAGAATAAACATTTGGAGGGGCAAATGAGCACCAAATTGAGAAATTCTAGTGGGGTTAGAAAGTAGACAGGACAGGATTTCCAACAATCCCACTTGGGCACATTTTGGAGACCTGAAAGTGCCCAAAATAGGCTCCAAAGTGGCGCGACGCACAAAGAATTTGGCGCGGCGCACAGAGGAAAAAACTGCCAATTTGCTCATGTTTCGCGAAATTTCGGGTCGCGACTTCTCCAAGTGAGCCCGGTCATCTACACTTCGGTTTTTTTGGCACCAAAGGCGGCATTTAAAGAGTTTTCTCTCCAAATGGGCATCTATCCAAGTGGCAAAGGGTCACCCTAGCTAAATGTCATGCTTGAGAGCGCTGCACCTGTAGCTGATGGTTGGCTCTCCATCTCCTTTTCGTAATGATTTGAGTAACTTACCAACCCCTGGGCATTCTATCTCTTCCTCACACATTCTATATATTGTATGCAAGTTATTTGCAAAGGGTTGGCTGGCTTGTAACTTCTGGGAGACTGTGGGAAAGAAACTCTGTTTCTGCACTGTGTATTTTTGACAGAGAATTAATGAAAGGCAGCGGCTCTGTTTCATGAGATTCTTGTGGTTGTGAGTGTAGAAAATGTGTTCTTATGTTCCATATGTATCTTGTTATGTTTCATAATTCATTTCATGTTTCATTTCAGTGAAATTTTCTAAGTGAGATTAGGTAGAATTCAATTTATATTGCTCTGCCTGTGGGAAAATTTCATGTGTAGTGCTACTCTTCTATTGAAAAGGATTCATGCGACCATGCCCTTTTCAATCTCTTCAGCAATCTTTCCATTCCGCATTACCTTAAGCCGAAATTGCTGCGCTTTCTGCCTACCTTGCCTCACGGAATAATCTGTGCCTTCATATTCAATTTTCTGTTCTTTGCTGAACACCAGTCCCATATACATCCCAGAAGCTCGGTCATTCATAAAATTGTTTCCAAAATCCCTTTTCACTTACTAGCCTAAGGTAAATATTGCATTGTAAGTCATCTCAGACCATTTTTCTTATCCATTTGCTGAGCATGACTCGGAGAGAGCCCTCTCCTGCTCTGGTAGGGCTAGCTACAAAACTGAGCGTGGTTTGTGGTTACCCTAATTTTTGCCTTCCTTCAGCCTAAGGAAGATTTAGGTGCTAACATAGTGGCGAATCCACTGGGGACCAAGTTGAAAATCAAATCCCCTTGTTTCATAAGAATTCTAGGCTTCCAGATGATGAGCTTAGGATTGGAAAGGCTGAGTAAGTTGGTTGTGTCCCATAATTTCTCTCAATAGCACGTTGGCTTCGAAACGATATACCAGAGCGAATCCAGACCCAAACCCTCCTCACATTTATGAAAATCCCAATTTGATCCTGAGACTCCTTCGTTAAGAAAGCACCATAACTCCCGTGTTCAAATCCCATTCATGTCCCGACATTTTTGAGTATCTTGAAGAGCTTGAGTTTGATGAACGATTTGAGATATCACTGTTTGAATCTAAATCCGAAAGGGCTGTTGATTATACCGTCCCCAATCCGCAATTTCTTGTAGACCTTGAAACAGAAAGAGCAAATAGACTAATTGATAATTACATTGCACCACAGCCCCAAACTCCAAGTGAAAGCCACTTGCAAACTGTGCACACTCCTCCAACACCTCCAAGGCCCAATCCACCGAGAATGATGGCTACCCGTTTCGCACCCCTTGTTCTGTCCCAAGTCATAGATGACATGCCAAATGATTATCAAAGAAAAATCTCGTTTTTTGATGGCACTCCTAACAGCATTACTACTCAGCAACATGTGGACAAAATGGCATACTTCTATGAACTTCATGAGATCGATGCGGAGAACGTGGCAATGAGGCTCTTTGTACAAACTTTTGCAAGTGACGTGAGGAAATGGTTCAGAGGTTTGATGGCTGCAAGTATTACTACCTTGGCTGAGCTACAAAGACAATTTTTGAACCGGTGGGAAGTGAAAAAAAATCCCCTTCAAATTCTGGCCGAATACGAGCAAACCAAACGGAATGCCGGGGAGTCGGTCCAAGATTATTGTGTTAGATTTAATGCAGTCTACAATGAAATTCCAGACCATCTAAAGCCACCTGTGGGATTAGCGATGATGAAGTTTCCAGATGGTTTTGATGCTGACATGGCGTACCAATTGAGAGAGAGAGAACCAGCTAGAATGGAAGACATGCAGAAAAGTGCGGTCAGCGTTGAGGCAAATCTGCTGTCAAAAAGAGCTAGAGCGAAAGTAGAGAAGAAAACCACGGTGAAAGAAGAATCTTCTTCAATGGATCAACTGCTCAAAAAGGTAGAACAGATGCTTGAAAGGGTAAAACTTGACAAGCCAGAGCCACAAGTTAGGAATCCTAACTTTCGTGGCCAACAACAGCCACAATATAGGATAAGACAAAGAGATCAGCGAACTCAAGAGCAGACAGCACAACAGCCGGTACAAACACCTTTGCAGCAGAATTTTGTGCATGGACCGGAGTTAGATGAGGATGGGAATGTAATAGGCGAGGAAAACCATCTCTTTACTCCAGATGAGCTGCCTACTTACATCACCGAAGAGGAAGAATGTGCAGTAAATTCAGCTACACACCAAGACACCGATTTTATTCTAGCTAGCGACACCGTGTTGGAGGAAGAATCAGAAGAATATCAAAGAGGGTATATGAATGCTTTGTCCGCACAACAGTAGCGATATTCCCTTAGAAACAGAGATGTACCAGCCAAACCAATTCAGAAAAAGAAGGAGGGTGAAACAACAAAGAATGATCCATCAGCTACACAAAGAAAGGGAAAGGAGGCGGTTGTTCCAGAGAGCAGCAAATCAAAATCAGTAGAACAATCATAGCAACCAGCCACATCAAAAGAGAAGGAAAGGAAAGAGATCCCAGTCAAAGAGGTAGAAAGAACTCTCGCTTTCAACCTAGAGAATGAGATTTCTAAGCTAAAGGTATCCATCCCTTTGACTGAAATCATGAAGAACAGTAGTTATAGAGGACAGATTTATAAATTGTTGAATTTGGACCTATTGTGGCCACCAACAACCCCCCTCCTTATTTAGTATTAGCAATAACACTAGGTAAGTGGGGACCCTTAGTAAAAAATTCAAAAATTCAATTAAAACTCATGTATTATACTCCTTAAGAAAACATCGCATCGCGCGAAGAAGATAGGACATTTCCTTGTGAGTAGAATGATAAAATGCGAGAGTGCAACGCGAAATCCATCGCATCGCATGCATTAAGAAACACTCATAAACGAAAACATTAAGAAATCGCCGATGGCCGATATGTGACATCGCATATCGCAACATCGCATAAACAACACATAACCATTTAACGAATTGTAACAATCTGCGATCTTGCGATAACGCGATACTGCGATCAGCGATCTTGCGATCGCGCAAAATGGCAATCAGCGATTCTGTGATAAACGTGATCGGGAAACCCTGCGATAACACATCTTGATGAAAATGCGATAACAAGATGCTGCGATGCGAATCGCAGAAATTGTCCATCGCAGATTTTCCCTGGCTCAACATTCAAGAAAAGCTGTCCATAAACCAAAAATTGGATACGCGCGTTAATGAAAATTAATGAATGTACGCCAAGTGTTAATGAAAGACAGTTTTATGTTTTTCGAAGGGTTAGTTCACGTCAGGTGGCATGTTTTTGTACATCCGTAGAGCTCAGAGCTTTCTTGTCAATTTTTATTATCATTTCATTACTCTCTCCTTATGTGTGAACTGCAGGAATGAAAAACAGAAACAATATGAAGCAATGTGCAGGGAGCGATTAAGGAAAAAGGTAAAGCTCTAATGCTCGGAAGTAGAGAAGAAATGCCCTCATGAATGGATACCGCATGCAACAGAGCCACAAATTCCAGAGCACTGCTGAGCTATCCGTTACAGATCTATCAGTCAGAGCCATGGTTGAAAAAGTAGTTGAACAATGCTGATATCAACGGGCGATTTAACGCTCAAGGTTAGAAGCTCACGAAAACAGTATGTTTGCAAAATTTTAAAGCTTATACGCGGTGAAGGAAAAGGCGCTAAAGGTGAAAAATGCACCAGAAAGGCCCGGATCAAAGAACAGAGGTAGTTTTCGATGCGCGATTAGCGCTAATCGCGCATCGCTGAGAAAATTGCTCAAAAAGCAAAGTCCCTAACTGCTTAGTCACTCTTAAGCCCAGAAAACGCAAGAAAGCAAAGGCAATTTGAGGGTTAACCAAGTGGAATTTGGGTTATTATTGAGCATACACAGTAAAACCACATAGCCAGAGATGATTCTCAAGTATATCTGCTATTTTTCTGGAAAAAATGGTGCCAACGCTTGCCATTTCTGTTTGCTTAGCTCAACCAAAAGCGGAAGATAGTCAGCTGACTCTACCCAGGCAAATATTGAATGCTTGCAACATTAAGGAGCAAATGCAGAAATAGTTAGATATTAGATTTAATTTTTAGAAATAAGTTTGCTTAGAAAAAGGGTGGTCATTTAAACCGTATCCTGAATCTGTGTAATTAAGTTATTTAGTTAGTAGTATTTAAACCCTTCTCATGCATTTAGAGAAGGGTCCAGAAATTTATCAAAAACTTGTCCTCAGAACATGCACTTTTGCACCCTCAGAGGAGGTTTTGGTGAATGAATGGATCAATATTTGTTGATGTTTGCATTTGATATCTGCTACTGATGTTGCACTTCTGTACTCTTAGTAGATGTTAGAGCAAGGAAAGATAAATCATTATTGCTTGAAGCTTATGAGTAGGACCAGTCATAAATGGTACTTTTATCTCTTGACCATTTCTGCTTATATGTTAAAGTGATATACAGTTTTTAGTTGTTTATATGTTATTGCATGAATGCTTGAGTTACCATTTGGCACTTTTGTATGGTGGTAGCTATTTATTTATGTTTAATGTATGAATAGCTTATTATGCGATATGTTGTTCACAACTGTTTTGCCTAACTTTTTATGCGAAATAGTTCATCTTAATTGATTTCCTTTCTTATAATCACTGAATGATCTTTATTACCAGTTGTTATTTGAAATCTCTTTAGATCGCATAATAGAAGAATTACATCCCGGGCTAGTATAGATTAGATGTGCTGTTTTTATTAGATTACCATAGCATAGAATTAGATTAAAGTTTGAATTAGAATAGCTTAGATAGTTACTGTTAGATCAACAACATCCAATTCTACACACACACACCCATAGATTGGGAAACTGGTCCCATTATCCCCAGTCGGACCCGCTATACCAAACGGATAAGGAGCTGCCAACCAAGGTCCGGACTGGGCGGGTATCCCCCTTGTTGTCAACCCGATTTTCGGGGCTTCAACATATTTGGTGCTAGAAGGAGGGCCTGAACTATGAATGGAAAGTAAATCCAAATCTGAATACCATTCTGAGAGTAAATCGCCCTCATCATCTTCCTCGACTTCCCCATTACATTTAAATCCAAAGTCAGAAGTCGCTCGAGTATCAACCGTTGCTACACACCCTGATATTTCAGACCAATCTACCATTGAACCTCCTGAAGTCGAATCCCTGATTCACAAACTTTAGCGATTTTCCATCTCCCCTCAGAGGTCTGATAAATCTCAAGGCAACGTGACTTCGCAGTACAACCCTGCTCATCCCCTAACCAGGCTAAAGAGTGAAAAGTTTGGTGTTCAGCCAACCGAATTACCTCTTCCCACGAGGAAAAGAGCAAGGAAATCACTGCAGGAGTCTAACAATGAGACTCTTTCGTCTGCATCATCCATCTCAACTACTTCACCGCGAAGTTAACCATCCACACCTCCACTCCAGATCATCGTCCATTTGTCCACTAGAACCCCCACAACCCCTCTTCAATCATCTACGATCATAGTATCCTCATCCTCCCAGCCACAGGGATCATCTTCTGCACTTTCCTCTGTTAGCAGTTCAACGATGGCCCAGTCTCCATGGAACAACCCTGGGGCAGTCTTAATGCCTGCACCCTTGAGTCAAATACCGGCCCATCCCGAGAAATGGCTGCCCAAATTCAATCCCGAGGCAGGCATGCTAGCAGAAGAGCACATAAACAACTTCATGCTTTCCATTAATCTCAATGGAGTTACTAATGAAGATGCTGTTGTTCGGCTTTTTCCCTATACACTGCAAGGGACAGCCGGGTCATGGTACTTTTCATTACCCTCCGGATCCATCACAAGTTGGGAAATCTTCCAAGACCAATTCCTAACCAAGTTTGGTGATGACAGATCAACGGCAACGTTAATCAATGACCTATCCAATCTTAAAACCGAAGCTAGAGAGCCTATTAAGGATTTCAATTTACGATTCAACAAAATTTTCAACAAAATTCCTACTTCTTCTCAGCCCAACGAAGAAGTACGATGTGAGTGGTATATTACCGCTCTGCCATCAAACATAGCCATATTCGTGGACAGGGCAAATAAAACAACCTTAGCTGAAAACATGAAAGAGGTGATAGCAGTAGAAAAACGAATAATAGCCCTGGAAAAGAGATCCGCGATAGAGGAACGTAAGTCCAAAAAAGTCACCTTCAAGGAAGACTCCAAGAAGAAACAAGCAAAAGATCCTTTTGATTTGGAAGGATTGCAGAAAGTTCTAAAGACCATGTCCAATGAGATGGTCGACATAAAAAAGCAGGTAGCAGAAAATTCTTTGAAAAAGCCCTATAGAGCTTTTAAAAGAGGTCCTTCAATGGATGCAAAGCCACCCAATGCCATTTCAAATGCTGAATCCGAGGAAGAGGAAGAGGAAATTGCCACTGAAGGGCAGAGCAATGACGAAGAAGTTGTGGAATTACAAGGAATGTGGGATTTCATCCTCCCACAAGAGGAAGATCAAGAAGTATTTCCAGTTAGCACACGAAGTAAAAATCAGCTTGATCCTCCCCAAACTACCCCTAAACAGAAGAGCGCAAGCTCTGCAACAAAAGATAAAGTCGCGACAAAGAAAACGACATCTAAAGCGACTCAAACTAGCCCAGTCCAAGCAGATGAAATGACTCCATCGAAAACACTGATAGTTGTAAGAATAACTTCAGCGTAAATCACATGAGGAAGGACCTTTGTCGACGCGTTTCGAACCAACTAGTGTGGTTCATCGTCAGGACAAGTTGAAGAAACAGATCCAGCTATGCAAGTTAAATAGTATGAGCAGAGCCCCCCAACGGCTATCTTGTCCAACGGCTAATTTTGACTATGGAACCAGAGTTAAAAAGTCAATTTAATAATATAGTTATATTCGATGACCATTGTTTTAAAATATATAAATTTTTTATATAAATACAATAATTTAATAGGTGTTAATGTTACTAGTTAGTTAAAAGGTTTAATAATAAAAATATAAGTTATAAGAAATATTATAATACAATATACATAGGGTATAGGATAATAGTTAGTTAGAATGAGAAACGAGAAAAATAATAATAATAATAATAATAATAAATAAATGAACAAAGCTAATAAGGGTAAAAGTTAGTTAAAAAGACAAAATTAATAATAAATCAAAATAAAAGAGGAAAAACAAATAAATAAAAATATATATAAAACTAAAATAAAGCTAATAAAGGTACAAGTTAGTTTAAAAATTAAAAAATAAATACATAAATAAAACTAAAACTTAGGAAAAAACTAAGAATGTGGTTAGTAAAGGTTAGTTTAAAAATAAAAATAAAAATAAAAATAAATAAATAA
Source organism: Pinus tabuliformis (assembly GCA_031772625.1). Lineage (NCBI taxonomy): Eukaryota > Viridiplantae > Streptophyta > Pinopsida > Pinales > Pinaceae > Pinus > Pinus tabuliformis. Next base: position 811,883,985 of record CM062808.1, on the reverse strand, counting down.
ATAAATAAAAATAAAAATAAAATAATAATAATAATAATAATAAAAGAATAAAAATACATATACAAATAAAATAATAAAAATCAAAATATATAATAGAGAACAAAGCTAAGGTAAAAGATAGTTGAAAAAGGAATAAAAATAATAAATAGATCATTATACTAAAAAAAAAAAAAATAAATAAATAAATAAATAAATAAATAAAATGAATATAAAATATAAATAAATAAATATATATATATATATGTATATAATAATAATAATAATAATAATAATAATTAAATATATGTATATATAAGGTATATAAATAAATAAATAAATAAAAATAAAATAGAGAGAACGACAAAAAATAAAAAGGGGAGGGACAGGAAAAAGACCAATAAAAACCACAGAGCAAAACGGATCAACCCTAGGAGAAAGGAAGGCTCCAGGGGGAACACAGAAAGCTACCACAAAGATAAAAAAGGGGGGGGGGAGGAGAAAGACTAAGACGACAGGGCAGGGATCCAACAGCTACTGATTTTCCAGCCGTCATCTCTATTGAGATTGTTAGTCCTTCTTTCAATCTCAATAGCTTCCCTGAATTTACGATGATGGAATTGAGCAACCTTAGCAACAGCCTTGGCCTCCTCAATGCAAACCTGATGCTTGGTCTTTTCCACATGCTCTACTAACGGTGAAGACTTGGTTCTCCCATGTCTTAGGTCAGCTGCATGACCTAAGACATGGGAGAACCAAGTCTTCAGTGTTAGCAGAGCATGTGGAAAACACCAAGCATCAGGTTTGCATTGAGGAGGCCAAGGTTGTTGCTAAGGTTGTTCAATTTCATCATCGTAAATTCAGGGAAGCTATTGAGATTGAAAGAAGGACTAACAATCTCAATAGAGATGACGGCTGGAAAATCAGTAGCTGTTGGATCCCTGCCCTATCGTCTTAGTCTTTCTCCTCCCCCCCCGCCCCCCTTTTTATCTTTGTGCTAGCTTTCTGTGTTCCCCTGGAGCCTTCCTTCCTCCTAGGGTTGATTCGTTTTGCTCTGTGGTTTTTATTGGTCTTTTTCCTGTCCCTCCCCTTTTTATTTTTTGTCGTTCTCTCTATTTTATTTTTATTTATTTATATACCTTATATATATATATATATATATGTATATATATTATTTTATTTTATTTTATTTTATTATTATTATTATTATAATTAAATTTTATTTTTTTTCAATATAATGATCTATTTATTATTTTTATTCCCTTTTCAACTATCTTTTACCTTATCTTTGTTCTCTATTATATATTTTGATTTTTATTATTTTATTTGTATTTTTATTTTTATTATTTTATTTTTATTATTTTATTTTTATTTTTATTTATTTATTTTCATTTTTATTTTTATTTTTATTTTTATTTTTAAACTAACCTTTACTCACCACATTCTTAGTTTTTTCCTAAGTTTTAGTTTTATTTATGTATTTATTTTTTAATTTTTAAACTAACTTGTACCTTTATTAGCTTTATTTTAGTTTTATATATATTTTTATTTTATTTTTATTTTTATTTATTTGTTTTTCCTCTTTTATTTTGATTTATTATTAATTTTGTCTTTTCAACTAACTTTTACCCTTACTAGCTTTGTTCATTTATTTATTATTATTATTTTTTTTTATTTTTTATTATTATTATTTTTTATTATTTTTTTATTTTTTCTCGTTTCTCATTCTAACTAACTATTATCCTATACCCTATGTATATTGTATTATAATATTTCTTATAACTTATATTTTTATTATTAAACCTTTTAACTAACTAGTAACATTAACACCTATTAAATTATTTTATTTATATAAAAAATTTATATATTTTAAAAGAATGGTCATCGAATATAACTATATTATTAAATTGACTTTTCAACTCTAGTCCCATAGTCAAAATTAGCCATTGGACAAGATAGCCATTGGGGGCTCTGCTCATATTATTTAACTTGCATAGCTAGATCTGTTTCTTCAACTTGTCCTGACGATGAACCACACTAGTTGGTTTGAAATGCGTCGATAAAGGTCTTTCCTCATGTGATTTACGCCGAAGTTCTTCTTACAACTATTATGGATCACAGAAGCCTCAATTCAATAACACTGATAGTGTCAGATGAAATGGAGTACAATATTATTGATGACATGAAAAAGACTAGGGCTAATATCACCCTTTACGAACTGAGCAAGTTGAAACATCAACAGAAGATAATGATGAAAGAATTACATGCCGTGCCAGTTGCACCTTTTCCTGCCGCTGTACTTTCTCAAGCTTCCCACAACATGGGAAGACCTCCAACTAACGCGATCAGTAAGATTGATCCAAATGACATCGCCTTGATTGGAGGAAGATCAAGATCTCACACTCCCCCGTTTCTCCTTACTTATGAAATCTTCAATAAAAATGTGCACAATTGTTTGGTAGATTTCGGTGCTTCATCGAATATTTTACCCAAATCTATATGTGCCAAATTAAATGTTCAACCACAGAAATCCGCAGTGCGCATAGTTCAACTCGATCGATCTCAAGTCGAAGTGATCGGCGAACTAAATCAAGTAACCATAAGATTGTCATCTAACCCGAAGGTATGTCAGGTCATTGACATTCTAGTTGCTGACATCCCAGAATTCTATGGCTTAATCCTTAGCAGGGATTGGTCAGAGAAACTCCATGGATACTTCGCAACTGATTGGTCGCACATGTGGCTACCCTACAACGGTAAACCGAATCAAATAAAAGTTGAACGAGAGCTACACCAGAAGCACATAGTAACGGAGTTAGAGGGAGAAAATGAACCGGTAGCGTATAACAGCAGTATCATTGGCAATTACTCAGTAGATTCTTTCCTCGGCAATTTCAATGCTCATGCGTCACCTTATTTAGAAAACTCTGTTTTGTCCCAAGTTGAAAATTTTTCTCGAACTGATAGCTCGAAATGTATTAATTTTTTAGATAAACCTGTAAATACATATTTGTTTTGGAAATTATTTTTTGATGGCTTTAGATCTAACAAAGGAGCAGGAGCAGGATGTGTTTTGATTAGTCCAAAAGGAGAAAAGATCATGCTCACATGCAGACTTGAATTTGATTGCACAAACAATACAGCAGAATACGAGGCTTTGGTTCAAGGCCTGTACAAGGCAATCGGGTTAGATGTCAAGTATCTTCAAGTCTTTGGAGACTCTAAGATTGTGGTTAAGCAGGTACGTAACACTATACATTGCTTATCAGGTCACTTAAAACACTATCAATCTTTAGTACAAGATCTGACTGAGCATTTCATAGCGTTTAATATTTCTTCAATCCCCAGACTCCAAAACGCTAGTGCAGACCTTTTGGCTAACGTAGCTTCTAAGCTTATTCCCTCCGAAGATTTTAGTCCAGATAGATTCTCAATAGAATTAATCTTTAGACCGTCCATTCCTAACAACATCACAAATTGGAGAGTATTCAATGATGATCCTGATATCGTAAATTTCCTCACATCTGAAGGATCCTACTCCAATCAAATAATTGACGAAGACCAGCACGATCGACAATTGCAACAAAATAGCACTAATAATGCTATACCTAAGTCGGTGGTCAAGTTATAAGACTTATACGATTTGAAATATCGGTTTAAGAGGTCTACCAATTCAAAACTCTACAGTTCAACCTTGAACTATGAATTAGTAAACCTAGGGACCGATGCTAAACCACAAAACATTAATCTAGGCCTCAGCCTAGCCCCTGAAGAGAAACTAGCATATATTCGTCTTTTGAGACAATATAAAAATGTTTTTGCCTGGAATTATGATGAGCTAAAAACATACGACACTTCTATCATCCAACATACTATTCCCATGATCGATAACGAAAAACCTGTCCAACAAAAACTGAAAAAAAATCCACCCCAATTTAGAAAATCAGATAAAAACCGAGCTCAATAAGTTACTGAAAGCCAGGATAATCTTTCCCGTCAGACATTCTAAATGGGTCTCCAATATGGTACCCGTTAGAAAGAAAAACGGAGATATTAGGATCTGCATTGACTTTTGGAACCTTAACAAAGCCTGTCAAAAAGACAATTTTCCTCTTCCACCTATGGAGCAAATACTGCAGGCGGTGGCAGGCTTAGAACTAATGTCTTTCTTGGATGGATTTTCAGGATACAATCAAGTGTTGGTACATCCTGATGATCAGTTGAAAACCACATTCAGAACTAAATGGGGCACATATGCATATCGGAAGATGCCATTTGGTTTGATTAATGCTGGTGCTACATTTCAGAGAGCCATGGACATCACATTCAAAGGTTTAGTCAATAAATCTGTAGTAATTTATTTGGATGATATAACAGTGTACTCCAAGAAGCGAAGCGACCATCTCAAAGACCTGAAACAAATCTTTCAACGGTGTTTAAGGTATGGAATTTCACTTAACCCAAAGAAATCTTTTTTCGCATTAAGTGAAGGGAAACTTCTAGGATTCATAGTGTCAAAGTCCGGTATTCACATTGATCCCGACAGAATCAAAGAAATTTCTGAAATATCCCTACCTCATAACAAAAAAGCCATGCAATCTTTCCTTGGTCAAATCAATTTTGTAAAGAGATTCGTTCCATATTTTTCGCGAATCGTGTCTCCTTTGCAAACCATGATTAAAAAGAATTCAAATTTTAAATGGGGTCAAGATGAACATGAAGCATTCAACCTGATCAAGCAAGCTATTATTAATGCTCCATCTTTAACAACCCCGAATTTTTCAGAATCTTTTATGTTATACACATTTACCTCAGATAAGTCATATGTCGCGATACTAACTCAAGCGAATCAAGAAAAAGCGGAAGCTCCAATTGCGTTTTTTAGCTCAAATTTACAAGGTGCTAAACTCAATTATTCAGACGTGGAGAAACAGGCTTATGCTATTTTCAAAGCGGTCAAATACTTCAGACCTTTCTTACTTAAAACCCATACTAAGATCATAGTACTGTTTCCAGCGGTAAGGAATCTTCTAGTATAGAAGGATGTGGGTGAGAAAAGGGCCAATTGGGTTACTACCTTACAGGAATACGACCTTGAGATCAAACCAGAAAATATTGTAAGAGGTCAAGGCTTCTGCAAAATGCTGGCCAGAGCATCGCAAATTTCTGAAGTTCCATCTGAAGAGGTACAAATGTGTGAGGTAAGCCTAAACGATGCAGAATCATTATATGTTGATATCATTTATTATCTTAAGAACGGGTATGCTCCGTCACACCTTGATCATACTAAGAAAAGAGTTCTACGATTAAAAGCTAAACAATATCAGCTCATAAATGATATTACTTTCAGAAAAAATTATTATTCTGTTCTTCTTAGGTGTCTTGAGAAAACTGAAGCTGAAAAAGTTTTGCAGGAACTCCACGATGGGCCAACAGGCGGACACTATGCTTGAGATGCTACTGCACATAAAATCTTACGTGCAGGATATTACTGGCCCACGCTGTTCAAAGACTCGCACAGTTACGTGAGGAGATGCCAATTCTGCCAAACTACTGCTGGAAGACAAAAGAAGCCGTCCCTGACACTACAGCCGGTAAACATCGAGCAACCTTTCAGTCAGTGGGGCTTGGACATAATAGGTGAGATCATTCCTCACTCTTCTAAGCAGCATAGATACATCCTCATGGCAACAGATTATTTCACAAAATTGGTAGAAGCAGTTCCGCTCAAGACAGCTAATTCTGAAAATATTATTGAGTTCATAGATAAATTCATAATCACTAGGTTTGAATTGCCATCTGCTTTAATGTTTGATAATGCATCATACTTTTCTGGAAATGCAATGACTGAATTTGCACTTAAAAGAGGATTCAAACTTAAATATTCGGCCAATTACTATCCGCAAGGTAATGGGTTAGCTGAGTCAACAAATAAAAACCTAATCAGGATTATTAAAAGAACAGTTGACCAGAATCAAAATAATTGGCACAAAGCTTTGGTATATGCTTTATGGGTAGATAGGATAACGCAAAAAGCTTCAATCAGCACTTCTCCCTTTAATTTAGTTTATGGGAAAGAAGTGGTTCTTCCAACTCACTTAGCCATTCCCTCTTTGTCTTTAGTACAATACATTGATGAAGTACCCACTTCCTCCTTACAGCTAAGACAAATGGAAATAATTAAATTAAAAGAACAACGAGAACAAGCTAAGAAAACGCATGCTCATCATCAAGCGCTAGTAAAATCCTCTTTTGATTCAAACATAATGACCAGAAAAGATTTTCAGATGGGAGATTTAGTTTTAAAGTGGGATAAGGCTCATGAGGAAAAGGGCAAACATACAAAATTTCAAAGGATGTGGCTTGACCCTTTTAAGATTGTTGAAGTCATAGGTCCATCAACATTTGTGTTATAGGATTTAGCAGGTAAGAGGGATCCTTTGCCTATTAATGGACAAATTCTCAAGAAATATTTTCCATAGAAGATTATTCTTCTATTTTTATAGAATAGTTTTTCTTTTCATAATAAAACCAGTTGTGAGTGGTTACATTAGGTATTTACGAAAAAGACACCAATTCTCTTTCAGATTTTGAGCTTCTCGCTTGTATAAATAGCAAATATCTTGGAAAATTGATCTTTATTATTGACAGATACTGTTAAAAACTTTAGCCTAGATATGATACGAGTTTCAACTTCAAAGAATTTGATGAAAGCAACCTTTAGTGAAGAAATTGTTTTATATCAGCACAATTAAAGGTATCAATAACAAAATGAAGATTCTCTGTAGAACAACTGTTTCCAAAAACTCTATTATTGTCGTCCAGAGCTATCTTAAGGAAACAATGACTTCCTCCCTGCTAAGGAAAATCGCAGCTTTCAGAGGGATAATCCAAGGATACACTATGTCTTGAAGAATAAGAGGTCTCATCACGAGCCGGCTTATCATGATCACAGATATTATAACTTGCTGACTTTGCCAATACTGTCTACCACAACAGGGAAATGACTCAAGATTGTTGCAATCAAAAGACAAGGGGTCTCATCACGAGCCAGCTTGTTCAGCAAAGTTATGAATCAAGTGAGTGACTGTGTCATAATTTGGCTACCAAACCAAGACATTGTTCTTTAAGAATAAAAAGAAATTCAAAGCAATAAGTGTGAATATGGATTTTTCTTTGAAATTTGTAGGTCACCTTAAGTAGGATACAGGATCATTGTTGGGTAACAGGTAACCCTGTCGAGGCTATAGACACCTACTGGCAGCAGAGGCTCTACCTACGACAAATGAGCATATTTAAAACTGGTTTATAGAGGAGACTTTATTTTATCTTTACAAGACCAAGTAATGGCTGATGTAAATACAAGGACTAGCCTGAAGAAGCAAATAATTAGAATAGAAAGAAGTTGAAACAAAATATCATTGACAGTTTAAAGCATAATGTACTCTATCTTTCCATAACAAAGTTTAATTTTCTGAATTTTTTTTTGTTTTGGAAGTTTGAAAAATTCAATAGGAAAACAGAGATAACTGGTTCTTCCAAGTGAATCGCCAATTGTTGTGGCCACCAACAACCCCCCTCCTTATTTATTATTAGCAATAACACTAGGTAAGTGGGGACCCTTAGTAAAAAATTCAAAACTTCAATTAAAACTCATGTATTATACTCCTTAAGAAAACATCGCATGGTGCGAAGAAGATAGGACATTTCCTTGTGAGTAGAATGATAAACTGTGAGAGTGCGACGCGAAATCCATCGCATCGCATGCATTAAGAAACGCTCATAAATGAAAACCTTAAGAAATCGCCAATGGCCGATATGCGACATCGCATATCGCAACATCGCATAAACAGCACATAACCATTTAACGAATTGTAACAATCTGCGATCTTGCGATAACGCGATACTGTGATCGGCGATCTTGCGATCGCGCGAAACAGCAATCTGCGATTCTGCGATAAACGTGATCGGGCAACCCTGCGATAACACATCTTGATGAAAATGCGATAACACGATAATGCGATGATGCGATGCTGCAATGCGAATCGCAGAAATTGTCCATCGCAGATTTTACCCGGCTCAACATTCAAGAGAAGCTGTGCATAAACCAAAAATTGGATACGCACGTTAATGAAAATTAATGAATGTACGCCAAGTGTTAATGAAAGATAGTTTTATGTTTTTCGAAGGGTTAGTTCACGTCAGGTGGCATGTTTTTGTACATCCGTAGAGCTTAGAGCTTTCTTGTCAATTTTTATTATCATTACTCTCTCCTTATGTGTGAACTGCAGGAATGAAAAACAGAAACAATATGAAGCAATGTGCAGGGAGCGATTAAGGAAAAAGGTAAAGCTCTAATGCTTGGAAGCAGAGAAGAAATGCCCTCATGAACGGATACCGCATGCAACAGAGTCACAAATTCCAAAGCACTGCTGAGCTATCCATTACAGATCTATCAGTCAGAGCCATGGTTGAAAAAGTAGTTGAACAATGTTGATATCAACAAGCGATTTAACGCTCAAGGTTAGAAGCTCACGAAAGCAGTATGTTTGCAAAATTTTAAAGCTTATACTCGGTGAAGGAAAAGGCGCTAAAGGCGAAAAATGCACCAGAAAGGCCTGGATCAAAGAACGGAGGCAGTTTTCGGTGCGCAATTAGTGCTAATCGCGCATCGCTGAGAAAATTGCTCAAAAAGCAAAGTCCCTAACTGCTTAGTCATTTGTAAGCGCAGAAAACTCAAGAAAGCAAAGGCAGAGGCAATTTGAGGGTTAACCAAGTGGAATTTGGGTTATTACTGAGTATACACAGTAAAACCACATAACCAGAGATGATTCTCAAGTATATTTGCTATTTTGCTGGAAAAAATGGTGCCAACACTTGCCATTTTTGTTTGCTTAGCTCAACCAAAAGCGGAAGACAATCAGCCAACTCTACCCAGGAAAATATTGAATGCTCGCAACATTAAGGAGCAAATGCAGAAATAGTTAGATATTAGATTTAATTTTTAGAAATAAGTTTGCTTAGAAAAAGGGCGGTCATTTAAACCGTATCCTGAATCTGTGTAATTAAGTTATTTACTTAGTAGTATTTAAACCCTTCTCATGCATTTAGAGAAGGGTCCGAAAATTTATCAAAAACTTGTCCTCAGAACATGCACTTTTGCACCCTCAGAGGAGGTTTTGGTGAATGAATGGATCAAGATTTGTTGATGTTTGCATTTGATATCTGCTACTGATGTTGCACTTTTGTACTCTTAGTAGATGTTAGAGCAAGGAGAGATAAATCATTATTGCTTGAAGCTTATGAGTAGGACCAGTCATAAATGGTACTTTTATCTCTTGACCATTTCTGCTTATATGTTAAAGTGATATACAGTTTTTAGTTGTTTATATGTTATTGCATGAATTCTTGAGTTACCATTTGGCACTTTTGTACGGTGGTAGCTATTTATTTATGTTTAATGTATGAATAGCTTATTATGCGATATGCTATTCACAACTGTTTTGCCTAACTTTTTATGCGCAATAGTTCATCTTAATTGATTTCCTTTCTTATAATTGTTGAATGATCTTTATTACCAGTTGTTATTTGAAATCTCTTTAGATCACATAATAGAAGAATTACATCGTGGGCTAGTATAGATTAGATGTGCTGTTTTTATTAGATTACCATAGCATAGAATTAGATTAAAGTTTGAATTAGAATAGCTTAGATAGTTACTGTTAGATCAGCAACATCCAATTCTACACACACACACCCATAGATTGGGAAACTGGTCCCATTATCCCCAGTCGGACCCGCTATACCAAATGGATAAGGAGCTACCAACCAAGGTTTGGACCAGGCGGGTATCCCCCTTGTTGTCGACCCGATTTTCGGGGCTTCAACAGGACCCAATGTCTGACATGGTAAATGTAGAAGATGATCAGTCTGAAATGATTTTTGAGCCAACAACAAATGTTGAGTCTCCCGATAGCGATGTGCCACCCTTCTATATCAGTTTACGATTGCATGATTTTGTGTTACACAACGCCATGTTCGATTCCGGAGCTTCTCACAATCTCATGCCCAAGGCTATCATGGATAAGCTTGTTCTGGACATCACCCGACAATATCATGATCTATATTCATTCGATTCCAGCAGAGTAAGATGTATAGGACTCATCAAAGACTTGGTTGTGAGTTTGGATCAACTTCCTATGAAAAATGTTTTGATGGATGTAGTGGTAGCAGATATTCCTCCAAGGTTTGGCATGCTTCTTTCAAGGTCTTGGGTAGCGAAATTGAAAGGGACACTACAGCTGGATTTCTCCTATGCAACAATCCCGGTGTTTGGACAAATGAGGAAGTTATACCGGGAACAAAAGATGAAATATATGATCACAAGCAAGGAGAAACCGATAAATCATCCTATTAACTATGTACATACAGATTTAGAGTCTTTTGTTTTGTTTTCAGATAGTTTAAATGAAATAGATAGTCAGATAGTAGAAGCAGACGACATTCTGGAGATAACAGAAAATTTTAGAGAAATCTTGAAGAAAGAAGGACAAGAAAAGTAGCAAAAGATTGGGCAATCAGCTGAAAATGATGGACAATAAGCAGACAAGGCACGGAAAATAGATTTCCAGCACTTACAAGAGGAGGAAGAAGGCTTGTGGACCATGGATTTTGATGGAGCAGTAGGGAATGATGGCACTGGTATTGGTATTTGGGTACACAGTCCTTTCTCCGCCCCAAACAAAGTGCCTAGCAGTGTGAGAGTTTTCTCTTACAAGCTGGCCTTTGAATGTTCAAATAATGAAGCCGAGTATGAAGCCCTGATTGCTGGCCTGAAGATTCTTAGAAAGTTGAATGCAAAGAGGACTTCGGTATATGGTGACTCCGAGTTGGTGATAAAACATGTCAGAGGTGAGTATTAAGCAAAACATCCTAGGATGCGGGCCTATCCTAATGCAGTCTTGGACATCTTGAAGCTATTTTCTGAATACACCTTGACATGTGTGCCACGAATACAAAATAGTATTGCTGATTCTCTTGCCAAGGCGGCGAGCAGCTTGAAGATTCCCATGAACTCCAGCAATAAATTTGAAATCCATGTCAAGCATCGTCCAACCATTCCAGACAATCAGCGACATTGGCAAGTGTTCCAAGATGATGAGGAGATTAAGGATTTTCTGCTCAACAAAGGCAAGTTCAAAGAAACCTTAATTGATGTGGAAAATGATGAGGACAAAGGGAATGGTATAGATGAAGTGCAGATCAATCAAATGGACGTATTACAGCTGAAGAATAACATAATTCCTAAAGGCTTGATACCCCTAGAGGAACTTTTTGATCAGGATGATGTAGTCTGCAAGCCAACATTGTAGCTGACTGAGAAGGGTGTAGAAGAGGTCAACATCGGTACAACTGCAAATCCAAAGTTGGTAAAATTGTCCAAAGCATTACCGCCAAAGATCAAAGACAAATATATCAGTTTGATGGCTTCATTTGCAGATGTATTTGCTTGGGATTATTCTGATTTAAAGACCTATGATACGAATATCATTCAGCACACAATACCCATCAAGCCCAACCAAAAACCATTTAGACAAAAGCTGAGAAGGATAAATCCAAAGTTGCTGCCATCTATCGAAAAGGAGGTAAATAGGTTGTACAAGTCAGGTATCATTGTGCCTATCAGATTTTCAGATTGGATATCTAACTTAGTACCTGTACGCAAGAAGACCGGTGAGATCCGCCTATGCATCGATTTCAGAAATCTAAACAAGGTCTCATTGAAGGACAACTATCCGCTGCCCAAGATGGACCATATACTTCAGCGAGTAGTGGGGGCATCTCGTATGTCGCTGCTTGATGGTTATTCTGGATATAACCAAATTTCCGTCCATGAAGATGATAGAGACAAGACAGCATTCACCACTCCATGGGGAACCTTTCACTATGCCAAAATTCCATTCGGTTTAAAGAATGCAGGTGCCACATTTCAGCGGGCAATGGACTTGGCATTTGCGAATGAGAAGGATGTGTTTTTGGTGGTGTACTTGGATGATTTGATGGTGTTTTCAAAGTCTGATGAAGAACACATGCATCACCTAAAAATCGTCTTTCAAAAATGCAGGAAATATGGTCTATCGCTGAATCCTAAGAAGAGCTTGTTCGCCATGGAGGAAGGCAAATTACTTGGGCACATCATTTCAAAGGATGGCATTCGTATAGACCCAGCACGTGTGCAAGCGATTCAGCAAATCGATCTGCCCTAGAACAAAAAGGAAATACAATCATTCAATGGTAAGATGAATTTTCTGCGTCGTTTTGTGCCTAATCTTGCAGAACACTTGAAAGAAATGACCAACATGCTTAAGAAGGAAAGCCAAGTGAAATGGACAGAGGAGGCTGTAAAATCTTTCAACCTGGTCAAATTGGCCCTTTCTTCAGCTCCAGTTCTAGTTAGCCCAGTCTACACTCAAGATTTCATTTTGTTTTCATTTGCTTCTGAGCACACTATGGCAGCAATATTATTGCAGAAGAGGGATGATCATGAAAGACCCATTGCATTCTTCAGCAGGGCTATAAGGGCTGCAGCTTTGAAGTACAACATCATTGAGAAGCAAGCCCTGGCATTAGTGAAGGCATTGAAGGATTTCCGGGTGTATATCCTACATTCTCACATTCTGGCCTATGTTCCTAATACTGTTGTGAAAGATGTTTTAGTGCAAACCGATCCGGAAGGGAGAAGAGGCAAATGGGTCGCAGCCTTGCTAGAATATGATGTGGAGATAAAGCCTACAAAGCTGGTCAAAGGACAGGGGTTGGCGAAGCTAATGGCTGAATCAAATTTGCATGCATTGGACAAAAATCTGATCCCTGCCATGTCCGATGAGAATGAGGAAGGAACATCAATTTAGGTATCCGAAATGTTTTCTTTGTCCCCATGGTATTCTGATATAGTATATGTGCTGAAAAATCTATCACCACCGCTCGGCATGGCTAGAAACAAAGCGAGAACACTCAAATTGAAGGCTTCCAAGTTTTGTATCTTGAATTCTACACTGTATTGGAAAGATCCCGGTGGCATTTTGTTAAATTGTCTGGTGGAAGAGGAGGCAAAGAAAGTCATGGAGGATTTCCACGGAGGAGAGTGTGGTGGACATCTTTTTTGGAAATCAACAACGAACAAAATTTTGAGAGCAGGGTACTACTGGCCTACTTTGTTTGTTGATGTGCATAAGATGGTCAAGCGCTGTCATAAATGTCAGATTTTCGAAGGGAAACAAAAATTACAGCCTTTGCCACTTAAGCCTATTGAAGTGAGCGCTCCCTTCCAGCAGTGGGGGTTGGATTTCATTGGGGAAATTCATCCCGCCTCTTCCGGACAGCATAGGTGGATCCTTACAGCGACAGACTATTTCACAAAATGGATTGAGGTAGCCCCTACCAGACAAGCGACAGACACGGTAATCATTTCATTTCTCGAAAATAACATCTTGTCTCGCTTTGGTTGTCCAAACAAATTAATCACTGATAATGCAGCAGCTTTCAAATCGAAAAGGATGGTAGAATTTTGTCATAAATATCATATAATTTTGGGTCATTCAACTGCCTATCATCCGCAAGGCAATGGATTGGTGAAATATTTGAATAAATCTTTGGTCAACATCATCAAGAAGCTGTTGGAAATAAATAAGAAGAGCTGGAACAAGAGGTTGGTCCATGCGCTCTGGGAAGATTGGATCAGTGAGAAAAAGTCTATTGGTATGTCACCGTTTGAGTTGGTTTATGGAGTGGACACAGTATTTCCTGCTTCTCTTGCTACCCCGGTGGTCAAACTTCTTCAGGAGGCCAGCAGTGAGGAAGATCCCATGCAGAGAAGGCTGAATCAAATGATCCACTTGCAGCAAACAAGAGAAGAAGTTTTCAAAAACACATCCAAGTTGCGGGAGAAGATAAAGAAAATCTATGATAGAAAAGCAAAAGCGGATAAATTTCAGTTGGATGATGGGGTGCTGAAGTGGGATGCAAGGAATGAAGAGAAAGGCAAGCACGGAAGGTTCAAAAATCTGTGGAAAGGTCCTTTCAAGATTGCAGCATATATGGGGCAGAATGATTTTCTTCTGAAGGAAATGAATGGGGAAGACTGTCCTGGAGGGCCGATCAATGGTCGGATGCTCAAGCCATATCACTGTTGATGTATTAACGCTACTTCCACTGTCATTGTAAATACAATTTTTATTTCAGTTTGGTTTCAGTCTGTAAAGTCAGTTTTTGAGTTATTTCAAGGTCAAGTTTGAGTCAATTTCTTGGTTCTTCCAATTGTATAAATAAGTCAGAGTCCTGAGCTATTTATTAAAATGATGACTCCATAGCCCAATGGAAAAAAGGCACTGTTTAGCTCCTCCAAAGATCTGCTGTTCTTGGAACCTCCAAGGAGCTACCATCCCCCATTGGAGCCAATGTTAGAGTCGGTCTGGTCAGCCCTCCATCAGAGATCAAAACTCTTTGTGCATTTCAAATTTAGGTGTCCGGCTCCATTCACTCAGCTGCATTTCGCTAGGGACATGCCATGATCTAATGGAGAAAGTCATGCTAGTCATTTTCCCTCATGTCTAGCCCCAGTTGGTTCAGGTCTTGGTCCATAATCACTGAAATTCATGATAGTCAAGGTCTGGTCATATTACAGGACAAAGTCATCTTTTATGTTTGGGTCTAGGAAACCAGAAATTTGGTCTTTGAGAAACATGTCCAGAACAAGCCATGCAGGCCAGAGGGAGACCTTATACAGCTATGGTTCTGAAAGCTTCATCATCACCTGAAGAGACATCGACTCTTCTTCAAAACTCTGTTTTGAAGAAAAGTCAAACAAGGTCAACTATGACAAAAATTTCCAAAAAATCGCCAGTTGACTTTTTCAGATGCAGTCAGGGTTTCCATGGCCAAATGCCCAGTCACATAGTCCCCGCAAAGAAATGCCGAAAATTTCATCATGAGAGCCAAAATTTCAAAGAAAAATGAAAATCAGGGTGTTTTAAAGTCAATGAAAAAAAGTGCAAAACACAAACATTAGAAAGTGGGTTTTCAAAGAAGAAAAAGTCAAACCCATCTCTCCCAAGCCTATATATACTTGTTGTGGGCCAAAGCAAAGCCATTTGTGCTCTTGCAAGCTTGGGAGAGACATTGCTAAGGTAAGAGAGTGAAGTGTGAGGAAGTTGAGTGAGTGAGAGCCAGTTTCAAGGAGCGCGGCGCACAGGCAGCCTGCCCACCATTCAGCTTTTGCAAGGGCATGACGCACACCCAGCACGCGACGCACTGGGCTTGGCACGCGACGCACACAACCAGGGGCATAAAAACAGTGCTAATCATTCCAAATCTCGGCGAAGGCTAGCAAATCAAGAGGTAGGCCCTATTGACACCTCTCCTCTCTCAAATTTGTCAATGATTTGTTGTGCATAAGAAATTTAAATGGTACCCCAAAAGCACAAGATCGACCATGAAAAAATCATCAAGAAAAATGAGAAATGGGGTTGCAAAATGTGATGATAAGCACCAAGGTTCAGCTCCCCTCCCCTGGTCCCCTCACTCCTCATCGTTCCCGCCTCTATTCCGCAATGTTTCCTAAATAAACCACCCTAAAACCCTCTCCCTTGTTTTTCAAGCAAGCTGGCCGACTTTTACAGTGTGCGGCACACATACGAGGTGGCACAGCGCACTCACGTGGTGCGGTGCACTCAGGGCGCGTGGCGCACTGGGAGCCCAGCCACAGTGCAAAATCGCCACTAGCGCGGCGCATACCCGACATGCGGCGCACTGGGCAGAGCGCTCGGCGCACAGACTTATAAGCCCAAAAATGCACTAAATTGCCCAAATTTTTTGTGAATAATCCTCAAGGTTGGAGAGGTAGCCCAACTACCTTCACCATTAGCATTTAAAACTTGAAGAGGAATATGATTTTGATGACCATGAATCAAATGTAAAATCTTTTAAAAAGTAAAGCAAATATAACACAAGGAAGGTCAAGAAGCTAGGGTTTTTGCTACAGTGACATTATTGCTAAAATATGCTCCTGCCCTACCTCTATCAGCTAATTCCCCTGTAGCAGTTTCCCTCTAATAATCACCCTAGCTCCACTGTAATCATATCCACTTGTTCCCTTTATTCCTATGGCTCAAATTATCCAAGCCCTACCCCATCAAACACCATAACAAAAACACTCCCAAATCCATAATATTTCTCCTTTTAAACCCCTATTCCCCTTTTCATCATCCCCCTCCTAACACTCCTTGTTTTATTGTCCCCTTGGTGACAGATTTTCAGAGCATTTATCAGTTTCATTGGATTCAAAGGGCAGCATAAAACTTAGGGTGCAAACAGCAGTAATGGCATCAGAAAATTCATCAGAGTATGAGGAGGGGACCCACAGTGACACATCTTCAGGAGAAAGGGCTCATAGGAGACATCACCAGAGCGGCAGACATCTTAGAGATGAGCCAAACACCCTCACTGAGCTGCAGGCATGCCCACTTGCTATGTCTTGTTTCCAGCACTTGGCATGTTATGAATTTTGTCAAAGGGTGGTGAATGTCAAATTCCATCATGAGTTGGCTCGCCTTTTTGCACTTCATCTACAGGGAGGTCAATCTGTCCTGGCTGGGGTCACTTTCACATTGACACCGGAAACCATATCAGTGGCAACAGGAATACCGAACATTGGGGAACAACGGCACAAGAAAAAGAAGGTGGAGAGGCATCACTATGATCCCTACATCAAGAACAGCTGTTTGAGCTAGCTCACCAGAGTTTTTCCATTCAGGTTTTTGAGGGATGAGTATGCCCCACTCATGAGATTGATCATGAAGTATTTTAGTTGCGAGGGGAGGTTTTCTCGCCTTTATGCATATAATATCAGGTTGCTCATGCACTTCACCCGGGTGAGGATGATGAGCCTCCCATTTTTCATTTGCAACAACATTGAGAAGATGAAAAACTTCATGCAGCGCAAGACCCCTCGACAGCAGCTAAACAATGTCTATCATTTCGCTCTCATCCGGATTTTGGTGGACCATCAGTTGGGATTGCAGGGTATTGCTTGGGAGGAGTTCATCTCCCGTGATTTATTTAGAACTCAACCGGTGGTATCAGAGGAAGAGCATGAGGTGGGGGGTCCTTCACATCAGTTTGAGCGCCATGAGACTGCCACCATGCCAGTATACATCACATACCAGAAGGGCAGTAGACCATTGTTTGTAGCAGCAAAGCGAGTGTTATCTCCACCCAGGGTGGAAGGGGCCTTGCTTCTGACATCAGCACCACAGGAGCAGGGTAAGGGCAAGGAGCCAGATTAGGAGGAAGGGCCATCAGGTGAGCAAGAGACTGGCTTTTTTCTCCTCCACGATGATGAGACAGATGCAAAACCTACAAATGCTAAGCTGGGAGAGATTATTCAGGAGCAGTAGTCAGTGATTGAGAACCTATCTCTGGACTTGGAGAGGGCCAAGTGGAATGTGCAGTATCTGGAGCAGAGGAACAAGCAACTTGAGGATCAGCTAGCTGAGATAGAGTTGCAAATAATCAAGGAAAACCGGTGACACATCCTGGCAGCACAAGGCAGACCTATGGAGCAAAGAGACGAGGACCGGGAGTATGTGTTAGAGAAAGTGAATGTTGACTTGGAACAATGGTTGGATAAAGCTAATAGGGAGAAAGACATGCTGAGGCGCATGACTCATCACTACCAGGCCCAAAACATGAGATCCAAAGCAAGAATCAGGAGCCTAAAGGCAAAATAAAGCAAAGTGACAAAAGAGGCAAAGGAGGCAAAGGAGCAAGATCAGCTTCAAATCTTGGCCGAGGCTTCCTTGGCACAGCATAGCACTTCATAGGGAACCTCCAGCCCAAATTTCAAAAAAATTGGGCAAATTTTGGTCACAAGCAAATTTTTTGGACACAAAACAAGAAATTCCTCCCTGTGTGTCACGCCACTGGCGTGACGCTAAAAATCTAGGACTCTAATAGAGGAACAACTTGCATATTTGGATTCAGCATCGAAAAATATTACTACTAGCGTCCGGGCAAGAAAATTTGACAAGATCTGGGTCTCCTAAAGGTCAAAAAACACCCAAAACTGGCCTCTCTGCCACTTTTTTGACACACAGAAAGCAGTCTTGGGAGAATGAAGATTTGGAGGGGCAAATGAGCACCAAATTGAGAAATTCTAGTGGGGTTAGAAATTACATAGGATAGGATTTCTAACAAGCCCACTTGGGCACATTTTGGACACCTGGAAGTGCCTCAAAATAGGCTCCAAAGTGGCGCAATGCACAGAGAATTTGGCGCGGCGCACAGAGGAAAAAACTGCCAATTTGGTCCCGTTTCGCAAAATTTCGGGTCGCGACTTCTCCAAGTGGGCCCAGTCATCTACACTTCAGTTTTTTTGGCACCAAAGGCGGCATTTAAATATTTTTCTCTCCAAATGGGCATCTATCCAAGTGGCAAATGAATGCAAAGGGTCACCCCAGCCAAATGTCATGCTTGAGAGCGCTGCACCTGTCGCTGATGGTTTGCTCTCCATCTCCTTTTCGCAATGATTTGAGTAACTTACCAACCCCTGGGCGTTCTATCTCTTCCTCACACATTCTATATATTGTATGCAAGTTATTTGCAAAGGGTTGGCTGGCTTGTAACTTCTGGGAGACTGTGGGAAAGAAACTCTGTTTCTGCACTGTGTATTTTTGACAGAGAATTAATGAAAGGCAGTGGCTCTGTTTCATGAGATTCTTGTGGTTGTGAGTGTAGAAAATGTGTTCTTATGTTCCATATGTATCTTGTTATGTTTCATAATTCATTTCATGTTTCATTTCGGTGAAATTTTCAAAGTGAGATTAGGTAGAATTCAATTTATATTGCTCTGCCTGTGGGAAAATTTCATGTGCAGTGTTACTCTTCTGTTGAAAAGGGTTCATGCGACCATGCCCTTTTCACTCTCTTCAGCAATCTTTCCATTCCATGTTACCTTAAGCCAAAATTGCTGCGCTTTCTGCCTACCTTGCCTCACAGAATAATATGTGCCTTCATATTCAATTCTCTGTTCTTTGCTGAGCACCAGTCCCATATACATCCCAGAAGCTCGGTCATTCATAAAATTGTTTCCAAAATCCCTTTTCACTTACTAGCCTAAGGTAAATATTGCATTGTAAGTCATATCAAACCATTTTGCTTATCCATTCGCTGAGCATTACTCGGAGAGAGCCCTCTCCTGCTCTGGTAGGGCTAGCTACCAGATTGAGCGTGGTTTGTGGTTACCCTAATTTTTGCCTTCCTTCAGCCTAAGGCAGATTTAGGTGCTAACACCATTCATAATGGTGGGACATGTATTCTTTTAAATATTTATTCTCATCATGAAAAGGAGACTAATCTCCCGCCGTCATTTCTTTGACAGTTTTATAAGGTATGTGGAAGCAATCTGGGATGTTGTGTTCGAAACAAATATCACAGTGGAATCTGTAGTATGCTTCATGATAGAGTAGGTCCATTGTTGTTCTGTTAAAACTGTAGTCGGCCCACCATTTTTGTAGCCAGTCGCATTTTTTATTTCTTTGCATTATCCCCGTTGTACTAAACTTTAATTTAGTATAATGGGTTACTTCTTTGTCATCTACATTCAGAAAATCCCACCATAGCTGTTTATAAGCTGAGAAATCATATACTGTTTCTAGAAAGATTATCGTGGGATCTCTTCCTAGCCATAATGTAGAGGTCTGAGTAGGCATGGGCCATGCAAGATTTCTAGTACGATTTATGTAGAAATATTTTTGATAAATCCCACGGTGGATACCCCCATGTGACTAGATTCCCGAGATATCATGAAAATCTCTTTGAAGGGCATCTTCTGCATACAATGCATCTCTTTTAGCTTTTGTGTAGATCATGTCATGAATCCATCTACTGTCTTTTGGGTACACCCTTCTTTCTGGTACAAGATGTTGAATGTCGGTATGCGCTTTTAAATTGGAAACTAATACTTTTGTATTTCTCAATTGCCAGGTTGGCTTCCATTTGTCTTTGTATTCTCCCAGTCCTTGTTGTCTGGTATTGTACGCTGGACTTCCTGTTTCTGGCTTTGGTCCCATTCTGTAACAATGACCATTATATGTTCTTGTGGCTAGATAAATTCTCTACTGAGAAAATATGGTAAACAGTTCTTTGTGCCCTTGATATGTTATACTTGAAAGTCGAAGTTGGCAAAGAGTGCTTGCCACCTAGCAAATTTCGCCTCTCCTGGTTTCTTGATGTCCTTAGTTAAAACTTTCTGCAACGCTGAAGCATCAGTTCAGAGTAAGAACTGTCTGTTTATTAAATGGACATCAAATATATTAATGCAGTTCCACACAGCTTTTACTTCTTTCTCAATTGTGGAGTAATTCTGCTCAGTAGGATTCCAGTTGCCTTATGCAAACTGGACAACTTGTTCAGCGCCATCTTTTCTCTGCTTTAGGATACCACCCCATCTTATATTACTGGCATCTGCTTCAACAATCTTGAATGCACTGTCATCAGAGACATATAGAATAGGAAGAGACTTTACCTTGGCTTTGATGTTCTGAACAACTTTGGTGTGTTCTTCCGTCCACTGTGGTGGCTCTTTTTTAAGCCTCTTATTTAATACGCTCCTATCTATGGCACAATCCTTGTAAAAGTTACTGACATAATTTAAACAACCCAAAAACCTTTGAAGTTGGTTTTTGTCTGTAATAACATATGGGAATTTCTCAGCAAACTCAAGCGGATGCTTCTGCAGAGAAATTTGTCCATTGAAAGTAGCATGGCCGAGAAATTTGATAGTAGTTTGAAAAACTTCTATCTTTTTCATGCTTAAAACTAAACCATTATACTTTACCAGCTCCTTAAATGTATGAACATGCTTCAAATGGTCATGGATGTTCTTAGAAAAAAATAGAACATCATCAATGTAAACTATAAGCCAGTCCAAGTATGGCTTAAATATTTTATCCATTACCTTTTGGAATTTAGATGGAGCATTTTTCAAACCAAAAGGTATGACATTCCACTCATAGTGGCCTGCTGGAATATTGAAGGCGGTCTTGAACTTATCTTCTTCTAAAATGGCTACTTGCCAAAATCCTACCTTCAAGTCAAACTTTGAAAATATCTTAGCTTCTGCTATCCTTGCAATCAGATCTCCTTTGTGGGGAATTTGATAGGTGTCATCGACAAGAACAAAATTTAGAGATTTGAAATTTATTACTAGCCTTGGAATCCCTCTGATTTGTTCTGCTCTTTTGTTGACACAGAATTCGTAACAGTTCCAGGGACTGTCAGATTCTCGAATGAGCTTGCGATCCAGAAGTTGCTTGATCTCTTTTTCACAAAGATCTCTATATTCCTTATTCATTGGAATAGCTATACTTTTACATGGCTTGCTTGTATATCCTTCCTTGTATGGGAGCTGGATAATATGCTGCTTTCTATGCCAAAATGCATTTGGTTCTTCTAAGCAACATTCTTCTTCAATCTGTTTCCTCAATTCCTCAATTTTCTTCTTAACCTGAGGATTTTTTAACTGATATTATACTTTCACTGTAGATTTCAGATCTGATAGTTTTGCTTCCGCTTTGTCCAATTCTTGGACAGTGTGGACCATTGTAGAGATTCTAGGATTTGAGATATATGGTAACTCAATCCTTTTTGTTATTCCTTTTGATGTAGGAATATAGATAAAGTAACCAGCTTTATTTTCTTTTAGCCTGGTTGACCCATGAGGTTCAACAGCTGCTGGGAAGATATTTCCTAGAATACAGTCGATTGGTATTTCTGCTACTGCAAATTTCAAATTGATGTAGTGATGATCAAAACAAATAGAGGCCTTGGGAACTTCATAATTGAGCCTTTTGTTACCCAATCCTACAACTCTTCTTGTTGCAAAAATCCAATACTTTGCTGGTATCACTTTTTTATTTAAAATGTTAACATCAGCTCCTGAGTCAAGGAGTGTTGTTAGTGGAAAAATTTCTCCTTTTATGCAGATATTTACCTTCACATGATGTTGTTGGTAGGAAATAACAAGAATTTTCATTTCTTGAAACCCAAAAATAGGATCTTTCCTTTGTTCAATGATTTCAAGATTTGGATTGGAATCTTTAGCATATTCTTCTGTGTCCCATGAGTGAGAATTTTCTTCCATAGATTTCTTTCCCTTTTTAATTTTAGCAAGTTGGGATTTCAAAGCAGAGATTTCAGATTTAATGTTATGGATCTCCCTACTTACCTCCCCCAAGGTGAGTGAATGCACCTTGCTTGGCTTCTCTTGATGTCACTGGAAATATTTGGTATTTCTTTCAAAAGAAGCATCAACAAATAATGTATTTTTTCCTATATTCTTGGAAGAACTGGATTTGAGCTGATCCATGAATGCCTCTATCAACTAATTTTTCATCTCTCCATCCTCCATTGCTCGAATCTGAGAGAGAATTTTTATCTCATCTTCCTCTGTGTCAGCCATTAAGACTTTTTCTTTCTGTGGTCTGAAGGATATTTCTTCAGAACTAGAGTCACTGTATGATTTTGAATCAGAATCATAATACATATGTCAAGCACATTATTTTGACTCTGGACATGAACAAGACTCTAGTTCTGAACATGAACTATCTTGTATATGAGCTTGTGATTCTTCTTCACATGAAGAACTATAGGAGTCAAAATATGACTCTATAAGTTGTTGCTGCTATATTTGGTCTTTGATTACCACATTCGGGCAGCGTTCTGTTCTATGAGTGCGGGCACCGCACTTCATGCATTGTATCTGTCCCTCTGTTTTGATAGTTTTACCTCTCTGAAATGAGGCTTGGGACTTCTTCCCTCTATTCTTCTTTGATTCTTCTCCTTCTAGACATCTTGAGGATGTATGTCCAGTTTTTCCACACAACCAACAAGTGAGTTTGTTCCACTTTTCTTGCTTTGATGTGTGTAAATGAATGTCAGAGGGTTTATAATAGGACATACCTGTAGTAGCCTTTCTTGGCTTTAGAGGAGCAGCCTTTATATTGTTGAGAAGGCTTTATTCTTTCTTTGTAGACTTTAGTAGTTTTCTTATACTCCTTTTTAGCCCTTTTCTTTGCTTTCCTTCTCTTGACCAAAGGGTCATCAACTGTGAGTCCATATTTATTGCAGATGGAATTTCTATCTGGAAGCTTTGAAAGTTTTTCCAAAGACTTATTTACTTTGGAATTGGTGCATAAGCTTACCAATGTTTTTGTAATGTGAGAATAAATCTCACCCCAAGTATATGATTCAAATGGCAACTGGAAAACTTCTTGCAACTTGATATAATCAACAAATCTAGATGGAAGAGCAGCAAGATATACCTATTTCCATAATAGATTCTTTGAATCTTTCACTTCATAGATTCTTTGCATCCAATCTCGGTGAAAGTCTTCATATTGTGACATCTTGTGGCACTTGAGAATCATGAGGATAACTTCAGGCTTATTTTCAATCTCCGTTACACTACCACACCGGTGTTCTAAGATCATGGAGGTTAAAGCTCCAATCATGTTGCTTGTAGTTGAGCCATCTGAATTGTGTATCACATCTCTTGCTTCATCTTTAAGCACTTCAACTTCCATTTTTATTAGTAATGCTAGAGATGATTCAGTCTCCCATCACCTGAGTAGTGCTCTTGTAAAACACTGAATAATGGTCTTGCATGCTTCAATTTCAATCTTGCCTTTGAGACACATGAGTTTATATTATGTAAACATCATATCTATTAATTTTCTAATCTGACCAACACTTAGATTACCAATATTCCATTCTCTGTGTGATTAAGGGAAGAAAGTATGAGCTTCAGGAAGCTTGCCTTTTCCTTCAAGATCAGGTGCAGGATATTTATTGGACCTACTTTATAGAGGTTCATATATGGGAAGAATCTAAGAATCAGATTCTTTGTTCTCTTCTTCTTCTTTGAATAAAGAGGCAATGGTAATTTTTTCTGTGGCCTATGTTTTTTCTGCAGAAGATGTGGCTACCTCTTTAGGAAATAATGCTAGGAACCTATTGATTGGTTTAACAGGATATTGAATCTTGATATTTCTTTTGTAGAGAAAAGAAGTGGAAACTATCTTATCAGTTTTTGACAGGCTCATATTTTCAAACTTTTCAGTTAAACCAATGATTAAGCTTTTAGTAGTACCCATGTGGTCTACTATCTTTTCCTCTACTTCTTCTATCTTATTTAAAGATTATTTGGCATAAGATCTAACAACAGATGAAGTATGTTGTACATTATTGATATTTCTGTTAACCTCATTCAAAGAGACTTGAACAGTGTCAAATTGTTCCTTTATTTCCATAGTCTTTGTTGAATTTATTTCTAAGCCTTTTATTGTTGTATTGGTCCAATTTATCTGTTCACTGGTTTTTTGAATTCTTCCATCTATTCCCAAAGAATTATCATCTTTTTGAACCAAAGGTATGGCCTTTGCTGCATTCTGATTCTCTCTTATGATAATTCCTCGGTAAGGGGGAAAAGTAGATGGAGTCTCTACTCTACTGCCATCTAAAGCAGTCCAAGCATGTTTGGTGGATGATGAAGAAGATGATCCAGTTAACACAACTTCAGGGGAAACATTCCTTTTCCATTCGTAAAAGGAAATCCAGGAATTTGTGACTTCCATGTAATGTTTCCAATCCTCGAATAATCTAATTTTCTCCTCAATGGTATGCTTAAGACCAAATTTGTCTTCTTTTGGATGGGTGAATACTTCCGAATTCAACATGGCTTTCATCCATTTGGAACTTATTTCTGATTTCAAGCAGCCATTCATTAGAGTAAAGAACTTGTGCATCTCCATGACTGCAGGCTTTTTACAGTCATCAGGAATAGGGCCAAATCTACATGAAGGGATTAGACCCTTTTCTTGCGCTCAGGAATCTAGTCACATGGGGGTATCCACTATAAGATTTATGAAAGATTCGAGTAGGTTCGCCCTATATTCACCAGAGGTCGATCAGTGAAGACAAACGAAGAGACACAACAAAGCCAATAGAGTAGAGCGTGACAACATAGCACGCGGAGCGTGCGGCACTGTAGCAAGCTTTGTGGAAGCCCCTGCATAAAATTGGTATCAAAGCCAATAACATCTGGTTCAAGAGGTTGGTGTTCTAAATCATCACTCATATTAATGGATCCATTCAGGAAATCTGTATCCTTCCATGAATTAGAAGATAGAGAGTCATTCGCCACAAAGAATCCCCTCAGGGACATGTTTGCATCAAGTTCTAGTCAAGTCTTAAATCAAGCTGAACTAGAATATGAAGAGCCACAACCCTCTGCTCGATGGCAATTACCTAGTATGTCTGCATCATAAGTTTATGATGATTTGTCTATATTTCATTTAAAAGCCACCACTATAATTAGTATAAAGAAGTCTATTAGTCAGATTCAAGAGAATTCTGACAATATCTAGTCCATCCCTCTTCTGGATCCAAAGACTTTATAGGTCGAAGCAAAAAGGTTAAAAACATAATATCTTCATTTGGGATGCATAAGAATTGGGATCAATCCTTTGACTCACCAGGAGCTAAACACTTTCGTGCTAGCCACAGTCAAAGATCTTACTCATAACAAATATATTGATTCCCTAATAGGAGGTATAGTCACCCCTCTGTTGCATGGCCCAGTATATTTCGACTGTTATCCTAATTTCTTGGTCTATGTCTTTGACGAAACAATAGATCAGATCTTGCAGTTGCAGATCCAAACCTCAGGGTTTGATATGCACCAGAAAAGACATAACATAGCCATACAATCTAGAGGATGTTTTTGGCACACAAACACCTTATGGCCGGCTATACGCCATACACCCAGTAGAGATTCAAAAGCAAGTGTCGTTGTTCTAATAGATTCTAAAAATCAGAAAATTCAACATCAGACAATCCATTGGGAAGATCTTACATTCCCTAAACACTGGGTAGTTTCTAATCCCAAGCCTCCAGCTCTTAAAAGAATAACCTCAGCTCATATCCAAGAGAACCAATCCTCTGCCATTCTATCTTTCACAAGAAGATCCACTATTGACTATAGAGGAATTGACAGAGCCTATAAAAATTCCTGTTTTTACCGTGATCCATCCACTGTTGATACCGCTTATTCTAGCTCAGTTTCTTGTAAACATATGTCTTTGTTTGAATTTGCCCAGCTTGTAAATTTCAATTATTTAGAAATCAAATGTCCTGAGTGCCAGTCTGTCGTAAATTTATGCACTCTTGCTGAATCTGTCATCCATGAGAATCATCATTCGAGGACAGGAGAAGCCCCTCCTTCAACATCAGTCAATCCATGCCCGAATCCAAAATGTTCAGACATCCCTTTTCCCCATTAGCCAAAGTCTGACCATGTCTTGATGATGCATGAGATTATAACCCTAGAAGGAGAAGATCCCAGACTGACAAAAATGTACAGTACAATGAGGCCAACTAAGCCTAAATATGGATTAGGCTATTTAGAGCAAGCAAAGGGTCTAATCCCTTCATGTAGATTTGTCCCTGTTCCTGATGATTGTAAAAAGCCTACAGTCATGGAGATGCACAAGTTCTTTACTCTGATGAATGGCTGCTTGAAATCAGAAATAAGTTCCAAATGGATGAAAGCCATGTTGAATTGACACTTATTCACCCATCCAGAAGCAGAGCAGTTTGGTCTTAATCATACCATTGAGGAGAAAATTAGACTATCCTACGATTGGAAACATTACATGGAAGTCACAAATTCCTGGATTTCCTTTTACGAATGGAAAAGGAATGGTTCCCCTGAAGTTGTGTTAACTAGATCATCTTCTTCATCATCCACCAAACATGTTTGGATTGCTTTAGATGGCAGTAGAGTATATGAAGACTTTCACTGAGATTGGATGAAAAGAATATATGAAGTGAAAGATTCAAAGAATTTGTTATGGAAATAGGTATATCTTGCTACTCTTCCATCCAGATTTGTTGATTATATCAGGTTGCAAGAAGTTTTCCGGTTGCCATTTGAATCATATACTTGGGTTGAGATTTATTTTCACATTACAAAAAAATTGGTAAGCTTATGCACCAGTTCCAAAGTAAATAATACTTTGGAAAAACTTTCAAAGCTTCTAGATAGAAAGTCCATCTACAGTAAATATGGACTCACAGTTTATGACCCTCTGGTCAAGAGAAGGAAAGTAAAGAAAAGGGGTAAAATGGAGCATAAGCAGACTACTAAAGTCTACAAAGAAATAAGAAAGCCTTCTCAGCAATATAAAGGCTGCTCCTCTAAAGCCAAGAAAGGCTACTACAGGTATGTCCCAAGGACACACTATTATAAACCCTCTAACATTCGTTTACACACATCAAAGCAAGAAAAGTGGAACAAACTCACTTGTTGGTTGTGTGGCAAAACTGGACATACATCCTCAAGATGTCCAGAAGGAGAAGAATTAAAGAAGAATATAGGGAAGAAGTCCCAAGCCTCATTTCAGAGAAGTAAAACTGTCAAAACAAAGGGACAGATATAATGGATGAAGTGCAGTGCCCGCACTCATAGAACAAAACACTGCCCGAATGTGGTAATCAAAGACCAAATACAACAGCATCAAATTGAAGAGTCATCTTTTGACTCCTATAGTTCTTCATGTGAAGAAGAATTACAAGCTCATATACAAGATAGTTCATGTTTAGAACTAGAGTCTTGTTCATTTCCAGAGTCAAAAAAATGTGCTTCTGATATGTATTATGATTCTGATTCAGAATCATACAGTGACTCCAGTTCTGAAGAAATGTCCTTTAGACCACAGAAAGAAAAAGTCTTAA
This sequence comes from Pinus tabuliformis, assembly GCA_031772625.1. Lineage (NCBI taxonomy): Eukaryota > Viridiplantae > Streptophyta > Pinopsida > Pinales > Pinaceae > Pinus > Pinus tabuliformis. The sequence continues at coordinate 811,856,160 of CM062808.1, read as the reverse complement.
TGGTTGCTACAGAGGAGGATGAGATAAAAAATTTCTCTCAGATTCGAGCAATGGAGGATGGAGAAATGAAAAATCGGCTGACATAGGCATTCATGGATCAGCTCAAATCTAGTTCTTCCAGGAATACAGGAAAAAAGCCGTTATTTTTTTATACTTCTTTTGAAAGAAATACCAAATCTTTCCAGTGACATAAAGAGAAGCCAGGCAAGGTGCGTTCACTCACCTTGGGGGAGGTAAGTAGAGAGATCCATAACATTAAATCTAAAATCTCTGCTTTGAAATCCCAACTTGCTGAAATTAAAAAGGGAAAGGAATCTGTGGAAGAAAATTCTCACTCATGGGACATAGAAGAATATGCTAAAGATTCCAATACAAATCTTGAAATCATTGAAGGAGGGAAAGATCCTGTTTTTGGGTTTCAAGAAATGAGAATTTTTGCTATTTCCTACCAACAACATCATGTGAGGCTGAATATCTGCATAAAAGGAGAAACGTATGCACTAACAACACTCCTTGACTTAGGAGCTGACGTGAAAATTTTAAATAAAAAAGTGATACCAGCAAAGTATTGGATTTCTGCAACAAGAAGAGTTGTAGGATTGGGTAACAAAAAACTCAATTATGAAGTTCCCAAGGCCTCTATTTGTTTTGATCATCACTACATCAATTTGAAATTTGCAGTAGCAGAAATACCAGTCGACTGTATTCTAGGAAATATCTTCCTAGCAGCTGTTGAACCTCATGGGTCAACCAGGCTAAAAGAAAATAAAGTTGGTTACTTTATCTCTGTTCCTACATCAAAAGGAACAACAAAAAGGATTGAGTTACCTTATATATCAAATCCTACAATGGTCCAGACTACCCAAGAAGTGGACAAAGCAGAAGAAAAATGGTCAGATCTAAAAGATCTGAAATCTACGCTGAAAGTAGAAGATCAGATAAAAAATCCTCAGATTAAGAAGAAAATTGAGGAACTGAGGAAACAAATTGAAGAAGAATGCTACTCAGAAGAACCAAATGCATTCTGGCACAGAAAGCAGCATACTGTCCAGCTCCCATACAAGGAAGGATATATGGGCAAGCCCTGTAAAAGTAGAGATATTCCAATGAATATGGAATATAGAGATCTCTGTGAAAAGGAGATCAAGCAACTTCTGGATCGCAAACTCATTCGAGAATCTGACAATCCCTGGAACTGTTACGGATTCTATGTCAACAAAAGAGAAGAACAAATCAAAGGGATTCCAAGGCTGGTAATAAATTTCAAACCTCTAAATTCTGTTATTGCCGATGACACCTATCCAATTCCCCACAAAGGAGATTTGATTGCAAGGATAGCAAGAGCTAAGATATTTTCAAAGTTTGACTTGAAGGTAGGATTTTGGCAAGTAGCCATTTCAGAAGAAGATAAGTTCAATACCACCTTCAGTATTCCAGCAAGCCACTATGAGTGGAATGTCATGCCTTTTGGTTTGAAAAATGCTCCATCTAAATTCCAGAAGGTAATGGATAAAATATTTAAGCCATACTTTAACTAGCTTATATTTTACATTGATGATGTTCTAATTTTTTCTAAGAACATCCAGGACCATTTCAAGCATGTTCATACATTTAAGCAGTTGGTAAAGCATAATGGTCTAGTTTTAAGCAAGAAAAAGATAGAAGTTTTTCAAACTACTATCAAATTTCTCGGCCATACTATTTTCAATGGCCAAATTTCTCTGCAGAAGCATGCGCTTGAGTTTGCTGACAAATTCCCAGATGTTATTACAGACAAAAACCAGCTTCAAAGGTTTTTGGGTTGTTTAAATTATGTCAGTAACTTTTACAAGGATTGTGCCACAAATAGGAGCGTATTAAATAAGAGGCTTAAAAAAGAGCCACCCCAGTGGATGGAAGAACATGCCAAAGTTGTTCAGAACATCAAAGCGAAGGTAAAGTCTCTTCCTGTTCTATATGTCTATGATGACAGTGCATTCAAGATTGTTGAGATTGATGCCAGTAATATAGGATGGGGAGGTATCCTAAAGCAAAGAAAAGATGGCACTGAACAAGTTGTCCAGTTTGCATCAGGCACCTGGAATCCTGCTGAGCAGAATTACTCCACAATTGAGAAAGAAGTAAAAGTTGTGTGGAACTGCATTAGAAAATCCGATGTCCATTTAATAAACAGACAATTATTACTTCGAACTGATGCTTCAACTTTGCAGAAAGTTTTAACTAAGGACATCAAGAAACTAGGAGAGGCAAAATTTGCTAGGTGGCAAGCACTCTTCGCCAACTTTGACTTTCAAGTCGAACATGTCAAGGGCACAAAGAACTGTTTACCAGATTTTCTTAGTAGAGAATCTAGCCAGCCACAAGAACATATAATGGTCATTGTTACATAATGGGACCAAAGCCAGAATCAGGAAGTCCTGTGTACAATACCAGACAACCAGGACTGGGAAGAATACAGAGACAAATGGAAGCCAACCTGGTAGTTGAGAAATACAAAAGTATTAGATGCCAATTTACAAGCGCATACTGACATTCAACATCTTGTACCAGAAAGAAGGGTGTACCCAAAAGGTAGTAGATGGATTCATGACATGATCTACACCAAATCCAAAAGAGATGCATTGTATGCAGAAGATGACCTTCCAAGATATTTTCATGATATCTCGGGAATCTGGTCACATGGGGGTATCCGCCATGGGATTTATGAAAAATATTTCTGCATAAATCGTACCAGAAATATTGCATGGCCCATTCCTACTCAGACCTCTCCATTATGGCCAGGAGGAGATCCCAAGATAATATTTCCAGACACAGTATATGATTTCTCAGCATATAAACAACTGTGGTGGGATTTTCTGAATGTAGATGACAAATAAGAAACCCATTATACTAAATTAAAATTTAGTACAACAGGGATAATGCAAAGAAATCAACAATGCGACTGGCTACAAAAATGCTGGGCCGACTACGGTGTTAACAGAACAGCAATGGACCCACTCTATCATGAAACATACTGCAGATTCCACTATGATATTTGTTTTGAACACAACATCCTAGATTGCTTCCACATACCTTATAAAACTGTCAAAAAAATGATGACAGGAGATTGGTCTCCTTTTCATGATGAGAATAAAACTTTAAAAGAATACATGTCCCACCATTATGAATGGCTTGTATTAACTAAGGTGAAACATCAAATCATTTTAGGGAAACCTATGATTGTTCGGAGGATTTTCACCAAAGCATGGGATGAATTATTGTACAAAAAGCATAGATTCCCTGACATTACTGTATTCTAACGGTTCTAATGGGCTTAACCGACAAAAGCATCCATTATTGTAATAATGTTGTCCAGTCACAAGGACTTAATTGTGGCTAGCTTTTCTCGTGGGCTTTGCTGGACAAAAGTATCCACTTTGTAAACATTGTAGACAACATATTTTCCGTAGATTTTTGAATAGTATTTACTTTTCCGGACCAAGAATCTTTGTGCGGATGTCACCTCGGTGTTACCCGAAAGCAATGATTCCATCCCTTTGTTTGATGCCCTACAGTAATGTTTGTCCCCTCTCATTTGTTATAAATTGAGAGTAAGGCTCATTGTTGAGGCATTCGCATTCAGAGTGTGTTAGAGTCTTAGAGTTTAGAGATCTAAGAAGCTTGCATATCAGTGTGCTTGGCACTGGTAAGAACCTAAAGTGGCCAGATCTATTAGATGTCTAAAGTCAGACTGCATACGGGTCGAGTCTGTATATTCTTAGGCAGAGCCTATCTGTTGCAAGGAAGCCTTTGATAATGCTTATTCCTTAGTGAAAATCAAAAGTCTGATAAATGCAACAATAGTCTATCTCTGTAAGGAATACTATCTATAATCTGTAATCTATATCCATTTCTGAGAAATAATATGAGAATGCATTTTCCACATTTGAATACCTATGCGCTTTTATAAATCGTCTGCTATGTAGTAGTTGTCTCATAAATCTTCACTCAAAGTTCATTAGGGGTTCACCAAAGGTTTGGAGGGACGTCTGACCGTTGAAAGGCGAGGAAGCCGTGTGTAAGGTTGCAGAGCGTGAAAGATCTGAGTAGGTTTGCACTAATTCCACCAGAGGTCGATCAGTGAAGACAAACGAAGAGACACAGCAAAGCCAAGACAATAGAGCGCGACAGCATAGCAATGAGTTAGTCTTGTAAAAATATTGATCTCTTCACTTTATTGAACTACTTATTAATACGTAAAAATATGTATCTTGACACTTTACTGAACTACTTATTAATACGTATGGGAAAGGATGGAAAGGATGGAATTTGATGGACAAATTGTTTGTAATAGGGTAATTTTATTTTCAAATATAATTAAAAAAATTGTAATACTGTAAGTTATTAAGTTAAAATTGTGAAGACAGATTGAGAAGGTGTGGAAACCATTAAATTTAATAAATAAATATATTCTGAAATTCCAAAAATGTGTTAAATAAATCTAATGTTTAAAATAATATATTTGATATACAAATAAAATAAATAGTTTTTAACCTTAAAAATAATATCTTTTATTTATTTTGAGTCAAATAAAATATATTATTTTAAATTTCTCATGGTGATGTGTGTAGACACATGGTGTTATGTATAGACATGAATAAGAAATTCATAAATCAACATTGATTAACTGAGATGGAATTTTGATTATTTTCACTGGAATTAGATGGAATTTTGATTCTTTTCACTGGAATTTAGAATGATTTAAGTTGATCTAAAAATTGGGCTCTTAGGCTTCTTGTCTAACTTACAAGAGCCTCTCCCACTTCCAAAGCTTTAAATTTTCCCAAATCTTAATGATTAACCAATGCAGAACTAAGAAATGCTCGAAAATATAGGTGTATGCTTGTATTTGTTTTTTACTATTGAGTGCTTATGTTCATTTGCTTATGCTGATGTGAAACACAAATAACAGTAAATAAAGCAGCAATTCAACAAACCCATAAGACAACAATATAATATGGAGTTCACCCTAATATCTTGGGCTATGTCTCCTTGAGCTCTAATCAACTCGATTAGGCTCTCTGGGATTATGGCTTCAATTCTTTTATAAGTGCTACACTTAACTCCATTGGTTTATAGCTGAACCAATGGGCTTAGAATGCCATCTTATCCCTAGTTGTCCTTGTTTTGTAGACAGGTCTAGGCTTCTCTGGACTTGACTCCTTCAGTCAGTGCTCTGATCTTCTCGAGCTTCTAGCTTCTTTGACTCCCTCATAATTCTGCATTTGTCTCTGGAACTCCTTCTCCTGTCTTCGACACACCTCAGACAACTAGCCATAGCTCGATCATTTGATCTCCCACTGTGTTGCAACTTCACTGCAGCCTCGTGGCTCTTTAGAAGTCTATTAGAGCTCTTTGGCTTTGCGGCTCGGCCTCCAACCTCTAGTGGCTCTGCCTGTTACAGTGAGCTCAATTTGAGTCTCACACAATAGATACAATCAATAGGACTGTACTTGGATTCCAAAAGTCTCTCTGGAGTACACAGACTCTCTGGAGTACTCTCTCTGTCTGTGTCTTAACCCTAGCTCACTTACTGCCTTTGCTTCTTCAGGTCAGCTCGGCTCTGGTTTCTCTACTTCCGGATTTGCTTACTACTTCCTAGGTTTCCCCCTCTCCTCTATGTCAATCTATGGCTTTTAAGCCAATCTACTTTCCCACTATTCGTTTCCGCTTCTCCGTTTTCTGGTTCCTTGCCTCTGTCTGTTCGAATCCCTTCTTTCGGCGGTTACAATAACTGCATAACGCCTCATAGGGAGGTGGCCACCCATTCCTTTAACGAATGAGCGTGTCAGGTTCACTGGAAACACTCGATCATTTGAAATGGTCGTTATTTCCGTTTACTCCAAGAATGTCCGTGAAACACGAATCTCTTCCAACTCATCGTCCACGTCGAACTTCAGAATCCCACACAATCTACTTTATAACTTCGTCAAATCTGGTCATCCATCGGGTCGCATCTCCACCGTTGATCTGGACCCTCCAGATCCTACGATCATCACACATATCGGGCGGATAACTTGCTCGACGTTTACCCGTCCAATGTGAGCGGTTTTCTCTCTCTTCCGCCGGACGTGTGTCACTCGTTGTGTGGCATTGGGCAAGACTCAGCCTAAACCGCTTACCGCTGGAAGCCCTTCCGATATCCTGCCGGTTTATGTGGAATCCAGCCCCGAATGGAACCGAAATACTTTCTGCTGCATTTCATGATTTTTCGGATTCGGGCGCATGTGGCTCTCCTTCTTTGAGGGGTTTGCCCTGTGATATGCGATTCCTCCCCCGTTGACTCAAACCATCACTAACTTTGCTAATTCCTGATAGCACATGTTACCATGGTCCGTTTCTCTGTGCGCTTGATCAACGACCCTCGTTGATTCGCGTTGATCGTAGTTAGCAACTGTCATGAGGATTCCTCTGATAAGCTTGATCTTCACAAGATTTTTAATCTTTGGCATAAATTATAGAGAGTTCATGAAGACTTAGAGAGTTTCAGGATCCATTTTGGATCACGCCTTCCCACTAAAAGAACTTTTGGTCCACCAAAAGACTGATATACTGATGTGAGCAGTAAATGAGAGTAACAACACCCTCTTCTTTCAGCCTCCCTACACTTGCCTTTGCATAGTGCCTCTAAACCAACATCTCTGACCACTTCCCTTCTTGAATGTGTTGGTCGTCTCGAGAAGAACTATTTTCCTCCTTGACTTCATGTAGAACTTCTGTTGTGAAGTTTACAGAAGGTAGTTTGAACTTCTTTTCCTTGATCCTTGATCTAAGGTGGCTCAAATGGATGTGAAGTACATCTACTCCACAAAACTTTCATCTGTACCTGTTTGAAAAGCTGTCAACAACAACTGTTAACAACAGCAGGCATACAGACAACAACTGGATGGACTAACTCCTGCTTCAACAAAGAAACAAATTTCACATCTTGTGAACCCTTCCATGTCTTATATCTGCATACAAATGATTGACTAGATAACAAGCCAATAAAACATGCCTTTACAACAAATGACTCTTCAAGTCAAGCACGTAGGAAAAAGACCTTTAGGACTCTTTTCCAAAAGATGAAACACCTCATCATTATCTCCATTTTGGAGACCAAGTTAACTTCTCCCAAGCCAACATCACATGCATCTCATGCTCATGCATGCATTCCATCTTTCAACTTTTGCTTAAGTACACTGTACTTTCGAAGCTGAAATGAACATACTGTTGCAACAATAAAGTGAGTTTCCTACTCAACTTCTTTCCATTTACCATTTTGGTAAGATCCTGCAACTTGCATTTATTCCATAAAGAAATGAAAACAGATGCATCAATAGACATGCAGTCTTAATTGGATAAGAATTCTAACCATTTCTTACCAATCCATTTCAAAGGTCCCTCCTTTGTTTGCACATCAGCATCAATATGTGAATCATCCTGAAACACATCAATCATGGAATCTTTATTTCCATCCCTGCCATTTTCTTTTTCCACCTTCTCCTTCAGCTTTGGTGGAAGCAGTGCTAGATTCAAAGTCCAACACCTTTCAGCAAGATTCCCTTGCTTATGGCAGTAAGTGCAACACATGTGCATCCTTTTGACAACATGATTTGCCTTGTCCTGTGGACCTTTGGTTGCTTGCTTCTTTTCCTTCAAAATTTTCCTGTATGTGGCCATCCTCTTCCAACATCTAGAAACATAATGGTTATCCAAACCACAAAAGGAACATGCAATTCTTTTTCCATGCTTTACAAAATCAAAAGGAATGTGTTTAGAACCATATTTATACTTGCTTCTTTCACCTTTATTGCCTTCATGAGGAGGTGAAGCAAATGAAGAAGTGGCTCCCTTTGGAACACCATCACTTTCTTCAAGGTTGTCAGAGTTTCCACAACTCTTTGGTTCAAGTGTGTGCTTTTGAACACTTGCATCCTGTGAATGATGTTTCGAGCTATTGCATTCCTCCTGAATACAATCCTCACACTTCTGAGGTAGAGGACCTGCAATGAAACTCCTTTTTGGAACTATTCTGGAATAGCCTTCATGGCAGCTTTGGAACTCTCTCCATAAGACTGTCCATAGCCAAGACCCAAATACTTAGGCCTTTCCTCAACCATTATTAGATCAACAATACCTTGTGCATGTTTGCCCAATCCTTTTCCTTCATAGCCCATCTTGGACATTAGCTTGGAACCTATGCCTCTGGTATGTTTTTCAAAAGAACCAATATAAGCATTCTTAGAATAATTTGAGGACAAACAGGAATGGTTTACCTCTTCTTCAAGCTGATACTTGGCCAAGGCTTCTTTGGAAATAAAGAGTTGTGACTTTTTCTAGTCAATTTAACCTCTTAAAGTGCTCTACATAAATTATCAATCTGGGTATCGTAAACTAATGAAGTGTGGTGCACCATATGTGCTTAGTTAACCTTTTTCTTACTTCATTGTTTTATAGATTTTATTTTGTTTTGAGGTTTTGTTCTTGTTGATCTCCTAAAGTATCTAATGCAAATGGAAATCCTATTCTAAGGTCTTAAGAATAATTTTAAAGGTCAAGTATGGATGTAGATTTCAAGACAAGGTCTGTGTCCCTAATGGTAACTTCCAAAACTTAGCACTTCAAAAGATCTTAAAACATGTTATTGATGGAATTAGTACTTAAACAAAAGTGTAAGTATGCAGCTACTTTAATCAAGCAAAAGATGAAATACTAATCATGAAATCACTGTCTCTGATGCTTGTCTAAATACAGAAATAAAAGTTAAGCTATTGCACTCAAACAAATCAAAAAGTGCAAATAAATAAAAATTAAAATCAAATCACATCATTCATAGTCTGATTCCTCGCCAGGTAGTCTAAGCTATGGCTTTCGCAGATAATCATCAATAACATGAGCAATCTGATATCTAATTGCAGAAAAGTAAAACTAAAATCAGATCACATCAATTCATAGTCTGACCCTTCGCCAGTTAGTCTCGCTATGGCTTTCGAAGGTAATCATCAACAACTTGAGAAAACTGATATCTAATTGCAGAAAAGTAAACTTAAAATCAAATCACATCAATTCATAGGCTGACCCCTCACCAATTAGTCTCGCTATGGCTTTCGGATGTAATCATCAACAACTTGAGCAATCTGATATCTAATTGCAGAAAAGTAAACTTAAAATCAAATCACATCAATTCATAGTCTGACCCCTCGCAAGTTAGTCTCGTTATGGCTTTTGGAGGTAATCATCAACAACTTGAGTAATCTGATATCTAATTGCAGAAAAGTAAACTTAAAATCAAATCACATCAATTCATAGTCTGACCCCTCGCCAGTTGGAAAAACATAAATGTGGCCCAATGATAATGAAAGTGGGATGAATGTAGTGACATAGTAGTGAAATGGAGGTGAAATGGAGGTGATATAATGGACATAATAGTGAAAGTGTAATGGAAATGAATGACATTTTCAAGACCCAACAGACTCCAACTCATGCATCCTTTTCAGGTTCATATTTGCAATATGAAGTTGCCTCTCCATTTCCTGAAATTTGCCAGAAAGCATCTACTTCTCTTCCTCCACGGAATTCAACTGCTCTCTAAGTATGCTGCTCTTCCTTCCATCCTCATACATTTCTCTCACCATATCCATCATAGTGGACAAGTCTCGCTTCATGTCTCCATTAAAGGAACTTGGGGAGCAAGAAGAATTTGAGAACTCACTTGTAGAAGTCGTCCTTTTCAAAGTGCACAAAAGAACTTCAAACAAGATTATTAAAGAGCTTAGTCAGTAACCTCTTGCAATAACCTTTTGTGCTTCAAGGATTGCCTTGAGGTTCTTTGGGATAGAATAATGCCTTCAGCCCTTCTTCCTTCTTGTCCTTCTTGGACTAAGCTATCAATAGCTTTTCCTTCACCTCTGCAAACTCAACCAATAGTCAGTCTACAACCAAGCATACAATCAATGAGGCAATCAATCCTTGACTATCCAAACACCTTTCAGACAAGCAATCTTTGCCCTGTCAATCAAGCATTCTGATACAACCTTCCTTGAAGGTATGGTTAATCAATCGTAAGCTTTGATACCACCTAATCTGAAAATGAGGCTCTTAGGCTTCTTGTCTAACTTACAAGAACCTCTACAACTTCCAAAGATTTAAATTTTCCCAAATCTTAATGATTAACCAATGTGGAATTAAGAAATGCTTGAAAATATAGGCATATGCTTATATTTGTTTTTTACTGTTGAGTGCTTATGTTCATTTTCTTATGCTAATGTGAAACACAAATAACAGTAAATAAAGCAGCAATTCAACAAACGCATAAGACAACAATATAATATGGAGTTCACCCTGATATCTTGGGCTACGTCTCCTTGAGTTCTAATCAACTCGATTAGGCTCTCTGGGATTATGGCTTCAATTATCTTATAAGTGCTACACTTAACTCCATTGGTTTATAGCTAAACCAATGGGATTAGAATGCCATCTTACCCTTGGTTGTCGTTGTTCTGCAGACAGGTCTAGGCTTCTCTGGACTTTACTCCTTCAGTCAGTGCTCTGAGCTTCTCGAGCTTCTAGCTTCTCTGACTCCCTCAGAATTCTGCATTTGTCTTTGGAACTCCTTCTCCTATCTTCGACACACCTCATACAGTCAGCCACAGCTCAATCATTCGATCTCCTGTTGTGATGCAACTTCACAGCAGCCTCGTGGCTCTTTAGAAGTCTATTAGAGCTCTGTGGCTCTGCCTCCAACCTCTAGTGGCTCTACCTATTACAGTGAGCTCAATTTGAGTCTCACACAACAGATACAATCAGTAAGATTGTACTTGGATCCCCCATGTCTCTCTGGAGTACTCTCTCTGTCTGTGTCTTAACCCTGGCTCACTTGCTGCCTTTGCTTCTTCAGGTCAGCTCGGCTCTGGTTTCTCTGCTTCTAGGTCTGCTTACTGCTTCCTGGGTTGCCCCCTCTCCTCTTTGTCAATCTATGGCTTTTAAGCCAATATGCTTTCCCACTGTTCGTTTCTGCTTCTCGACTTTCTGGTTCCCTGCCTCCGTCCATTCGAATCCCTTCTTTTGGCTGTTACAGTAACTGCATAACGCCTCATAGGGAGGTGCCCACCCATTCCTTTAATGGATGAGTGTGTCAGGTTCACTAGAAACACTCGATCATTTGAAATGGCTGTTATTTCTGTTTACTCCAAGAATGCTCGCGAAACACGAATCTCTTCCAACTCATCGTCCACGTCGGATTTCAGAATCCCACACAATCTGCTTTATAACTTCGTCAAATCCGGTCATCCATTGGGTCACATCTCCACCGTTGATCTCGACCCTCCAGATCTTACGGTCATCGCACATATCGGGAAGATAACTTGCTTGATGTTTACCCATCCGATGTGAGCGGTTTTCTCTCTCTTCCGCTGGACGCGTGTCACTCACTGTGTGGCATCGGGCAGGACTCGGTCTAAACTGCTTATCACTCGAAGCCCTTCCGATATCCTGCTGGTTTCTGTGGAATCCCGCCCCGGATGGAACCGAAACACTTTCCACTGCATTTCATGATTTTTCTGGTCTGGGTGCATGTGGCTCTCCTTCTTCGAGGGGTTTTCCTTACGATATGTGATTCCTCCCCCGTTGACTCAAACCATCACTGAATTTGCTAATTCGTGATAGCGCATGTTACCATGGCCCGCCGCTCTGCGCGCTTGATCGATGGCCCTCATTGATTCGCGCTGATTGCAGTTAGCAACTGTCATGAGGATTCCTCTGATAAGCTTGATCTTCACAAGATTTTTAATCTTTGGCATAAATTATAGAGAGTTCATGAAGACTTAGAGAGTTTCAGGATCCATTTTGGATCATAAGTACATGTGCATTAGCGGTTCAAATTAAAAATTTCATTTTCCCTTTATGGATTCTAAATTTAGTTTTGAGTTCATAAACAGGGAAAACGTAGGATTGGTTGGTTTTTATTATAATTCGGACAATGTCATGGTTTATATATATATATATATATATATATATATATATATATATATATATATAGATATATATATATATATATATATATAGATATATAGATATATATATATATATCATTTTTTTCATTTCAACTATTGTTTAAAGCAATATTGTGTGAACACTTTTTATCTTTTTTTTATTTAGTATTTTTCTAAATAATGCTATGTGAAGATTTTTTATTTTTTTATTTAACAATTTGTTAGAGCAATGTTATTTGTCTTTTAGAGTTTATCATGGGATGTTTTTGATAAATGTTTTTTTTTGTGGAGTACTATGTTGCATGTTATAGTGATTAAACTTATTCTCATCATTATTATCAACAAAGATTAACTCTAAAATTTTAGATATAAGACAAGTAGTAAATTCGAAAATCCTAAATAGAAAAAAGGTAGTTTTAAGATAGAAAAAATTATAAGAAGAAAATAGTTTAATTTTTAAATAAGAAAAATCATAAAAGAAGCAAGGAGATTATATGGATTCAACTTTTATTATTTGTTTTTAAGAAATATTTGTCAAATGAGGTATCAACTAGTCCAAAATATTGATAATAACAATAATGTTGAAGCTATTTCAAACCCTAGTAACAATGACACTAGTGACACCTCCAGAGCAAGTCCAATATGGATATGGATCTAATGTGTACCCATATGTATATGGATAGAATCATGGATATCATGAATACTTATGCCTATCCACACCTAGATATGATTGACATCTATATAACTATCAATATCAATATCCTTACCCATATCCATATGAATATGTATATGGATACCCTCATGCCCCTCACCATCTCTATATTGTAAATGTGGTTGTAAACCTAAATGCCCCAGATAAATATCATTCAAACTTCTATAACCCTTGTTATTATAGTAGTGATAACTATACCTATAATAATTATTTTTATCTCAATAATCTCCTCATTATCAGACTTGAGTTCATCAATATCTCTTATTTTGCAAACGTATCTCCTCGTGACATAAATAATATTTACCTCCTTTTAGACCTTTATTTTCATTTTTATTCTGCAATGAATAGGTGAATTTACCACCTTGAAAAGTCTATAGTAATCCATCAATGTCAAACACTTCCAATGGTAACTATCAAAATATCTTAGATGTTGCACGGTTGGATGTAATACCTTTACTCATATTAATTTATTATATATATGTGAAAATCTCCAAAGAAGCTAAGATATTCGACTAAACACTATACGTCTAATTGTAGATATAATAAAACTAAAAATTATTGCACATGGTTGTTCATTTACTGGAATCAATGCGAAAGAATAACAAATAGGCAAAGGTACCTAGTCAACAAGCTGTGTTCAAGGGAATTTTTAGCTGAACATTCCCCAAATTCCTTAACTCTCCATCTCAACCTTCTAAGTTGTCAAAGTTGTTATAAGTTTTCTAGATAGTATTCTAAAAAGCTCTTAGGCACCGCAATTTGAAATATACCTATGAAAATATCATGCATGGGTACAATATTCCCATTGGGAGGATTTCTGAAGGATTTATGATAGTGATATAATATATATTGTAAGTTCTATAATTAAAATTATTGTGTCTGCTTTATAACCCAGTATGGGATAGATCTCACATAAAAGAACATAGTATGGGCTAGATATCATATAATATAAACTTAAACATGTATGGGGTAGATCTCACTTAAAAATATTTTACATAAACATAAACATCGTAAAAACAACGTAAACGTAAATGTAAACATGTACGGGATAGATCTCATGTAAAAATGTAAACTTAAGTGTAAACATAAACATAAACTAATGTTTATGGGGGTAGATCTCACGTAAAAATGTAAATGTAAACATGTAATGTTTAACATTTAACATATTTAACATTTACTAAAAATTTAATCTAATCTAAACTAATGTCAGCCCTAATGAAAAATCACATCTCTCTATCTATATAAATTTAACACCAAAAACAAAGTGTGGAATTCTATTTGTGAGGAAGCATTTCGACACAGTGCGAAGTGTGAAATAATATTTCTCATATTTTTGAGGAAGGATTCCAGAGAGAAAATGCGGAAGGATTTCGGAGAGAAGAGGAGAGAGAAGGATATAATAACATAGTTGGAGAGAGAGGTGTGAAATAATATTTCTGACGAAGGATTTTGGAGAGAAAAGGAGAGAGGGAGGGATATAGTAACATAGTTGGAGAGAGCGAAAAAATAGGCATGGTAAATAAATAAAAATATAAATAAACTAGAGGCATGGTAAATAAATAAAACCTCTTTTATGCTTACTCTAGAGGTATGACAAATAAATAAAAATATAAATAAACCAGAGGTATTCTAAATAAATAAAAAGTCTTTTATATTTACTCCATAAGCCTCTTTATATTTAAGAAAACTCAAAAAAAAAGTTTTATTTATGTGAAGCCTATGGGCCAAATAACATTTTAATACCATGGGCCAAATACCATATTGATAAAAGAGATATAAAGAGGCATGGTAAATAAATAAAAATATATCAAATGTGATTAGAAATCAACATCTAATTATATACCAGGCCTATGGGCTGAGTACCATGGGCCAAATTATTATCAATACCATGCAAAAAAAAATATTATTAACCCTAATAGTAATATTAAAATGTTAATATTAATGTATTATTAAATCTAATATTCATATTAATATTTTAAAATATTAATATTATTAAATTCAATAACTTTGGATGAATACAATATTAAATTTGTTATATTATAATATATATTAATATATCATGATATATATTAACTCTAGATATCTATGGGAGGGAAGAACAAATACATAGAGTGATAGATGTGGAGAAATAGGGGGAGCGATAAGGGAGAGATGGAGATAAAATGAAGGAGAGGGAAGAGGAGGAATGAATAAAGAGAGAGGGAGAGGGATGAGAGAGGTAGAGAATGGTAAGAGAGGTAGAGGAAGACACAAAGATGGAGGGGAGAGAGAGAGAAGAATAGAGGGAGGCAGATAGTGAGAGGATTGGAGGATAGAGAGAGAGAGAAAGAGGAGGAGGAGAGAGGGAGGGATAGAGAAATGGAGTTGTAGGGGAAGAGAGGGACGGAAGAAGAAAGATATAGAGAATACGAAGTGGAGAGAGAGAGGGAGTAACAAGGGAGATATGGAGAGAGAGTGTGTGTGTGTTTAGGGGTGAGATAAAGATACAAAGAAGGTGATATGGAGAGAAGGGGGGAGAGAAGGAGAGAAAAGGAGAGAGGGAGGGATATAGTAACATAGAGAGAGAGAGAGAGAGAGAGAGATGGGGAACATAGAGGATTGGAGGACAAAGAGAGAGAGTGTGTGTTGGGGGAACATAGAGGAATGGAGGGGAGAGAGAGAGAGAGAGAGAAATGGGGGAAAAGAGAGGGATGTGGGAGAGAAAGGGAGAGAGAGGAAGGATGTGAGAGAGGTCATGAGAGAGAGGAGGAGAATGATGGGGGAAGAGAGAGTGATGTAGGAGAGAAAGGGAGAGAGAGGAAGGATGAGAGAGAGGACTTGACATAGAGGAGGGGAGAGGGAGAGATAGAGAGATGGAATTGTAGGGTAAGAGAGGGAGGGAATAATAAAATCATAGAGAGTGAGAACTGGAGAGAGAGAGAGGGAGTGACAAGGGAGAAATGGAGAGAGAGGGAGAGAGGACAATAGGAGGAAAAAGAGAGAAGTGGGGGAGAGGGACAGAAGGGGAAGAGAGATAGATAGAGAGGGAGGTAGGAAAGAAAGGGGGAGAGAGAAAGGATGAGAGAGGGAGGGAAGAAGAAATACATAGAGAGTAAAAAGTGGAGAGAGAGAGAGGGAGTAACAATGGAGATATGGAGATAGAGTGTGTATGTTAAGGGATGAGATAAAGAGACAAAGAAGGAGAGATGCAGAGAAGGGGGGAAAAAGGAGAGAAAGGGAGAGAGGGGAGGATATAGTAACATAGAGAGAGAGAGAGAGAGAGAGAGAGAGTTAGTGATGGGGGAAGAGAGAGGATTGGGAAAGGGAGAGAGAGGAAGGACACGAGAGAGATGACTTGATAGAGAGGAGGAGAGAGGGAGCGATAGAGGAGGGGAGAGGGATGGATAGATAGATGGATTTATAGGGAGAGAGAGGGAGGGAAGAAGAAAGACATAGAGAGTGAGAAGTGGAGAGAGAGAGAGGGAGTGACAAGGGAGAGATGGAGAGAGTGTGTGTTGTTTGGGGTGAGATAAAGAGACAAAGAAGGAGAGATGGAGAGAAGGAGGAAGAGAAGGAGAGAGAAGGATAAAGGGAGGGATATAGTAACAAAGTTGGAAGGTGAAGAGAGAGATAGAGAGAGGTGGGAGAGAAATGGAGAGGAAGCAAGAGAGAGGATGTGAGAGAGTGGAGAGAGGGAGGGAAAGAGAGATGAAGTTGGAGGGGGGAGAGAGGGAGGTAAGAAGAAAGACATTCAGAGAGAGAGGTGGAGAGAGAGAGAGAGAGTGATAAGGAATGTGGAGAGAGAGAGAGAGAGAGGACAATAGAAGGAAATATAGAGAAGTGAGGCAGAGGGAGAGATGGGGAAGAGAGAGAGAGAGAGGAGGAGGGAGGGATAGATAGATATATTAGAGAAAGAGAGTGTATTTTTAGGGGTGATATAAAGATACAAAGGGAGATAGAGATATTGATGGAAGGTGAAGAAAGGGAAGAAGAGAGAGATGGAGAGAGGGAAGGACGGACAAAGAGATTGATAAATATGGAGTGAGAAAGCATGTGTGTTTTGGGGGGTGAGATAGAGAGACAAATAAGGAGAGATGGAGGGAGATATAGATATATATGGAGGGGGGAGAGAGGGAATAATATGTCTCCCACTATATGCATTGATTTCAATGTAGATGACGATTTCGAATCTTATTTGATTTCTTACAGTAGGTGCATTGATTTCAATGTAGATGACGATTTGTAATCCTATTTTATTGCTTTATCTAAATGCATATATTTCAGTGTAGATGGTGATTTCTAATCCTATTTGATTGCTTGCTCTAAATGCATATATTTTAGTGTAGATGGTGATTTCAGATCCTATTTGATTGCTTGCACTAGATGCATTGATTTAAGTGTATATGGTGATTTCTAATCCTATTTGATTGCTTGCATTAGATGCATTGATTTCAATATAAATTATTTCTAATCCTTTTTTATTGCTTGCACTAAATGCATTAATTTCAGTGTAGATGGTGATTTCTAATCCTATTTGATTGCTTGCACTAAATGCACTGATTTCAGTGTAGATGTTGGCTTCTAATCCTATTTTCTTACTTTCACTTGATGCATTGATTAGTGTGTATTTGTTGATATCTAATCCTATTTGATTTCTTGCACTAAATGCATTGATTTCAGTGTAGATGTTGGTTTCTAATCATATTTGCTTACTTGCAATAGATGCATTGATTTGAGTGTAGATGTTGATTTCTAGTCCTATTTGATTGCTTGCATTAGATGCACTGATTTCAATGTAGAAGTTGTTTTCTAATCTTATTTGATTGCTTGCATTAGATGCATTGATTTTAGTGTAGATGTTGATTTCTGATTTGAAATAATTGGATGTATGATGGTACATTAATTTTAAAGTGATTGGATCAACAATGTGCATTGATTTAAGTGTAAGCAATTTTTTTTTATTGGTAATGTACATTGATTTTTGTGTTATAATAATTCAACTTATTAATATTTAAGAGTAAGAGAGACAAGGTATGATGTTTAATACAACAACTCAAGCTAAATATTTAACTGGTTTATGATTTCAACTTCCTTTTCATATAATCGTTATGAAAAGATGACAAAACTAACAAGGGTGACAATAAGAATAGTAGAAGAAAATAATTTAAGATTGATCACAATGAAAACTATTTGTAATTGGCTAAATTCTTATTATTCACATTTTCTATCATTAAGCACTGTTAGATTGTCACTTTGCATTCAAAATTTTTATTTCATCATTTTTCATAATTAAAGTTATTAACAATATTTATCATCTCAACAAACTAAGGTAACTAAGAAAACTTAAAATTAAAATGACCAGATTAATCTTAGACATATTTAGAATATTTAAAATGATTATATTAATATTAGATGTATGTACATATTATTGCTAAAACTAATCATATCTTCGATAGATTTTTCGTGGTCGCACACGACTGAAACCAACCTAGATCCCTCTTAACTCTGGATCTATCAAGCACCGAGAGGGATCAAATCTCTCGTGGTGCAAACCTTTCCTCATGTTTTGCACTAAAAAAAGAGGTTTTCAAGTCGAGAGCTTTGATCCCTCTCGGCGATTGATAGATCCGGAGTTAATATGGATCTAGGTTGGTTTAGATCCATCTTAACCCTCGTAAACTTGAATTGATCAAGTTATTGACAAATTTTTAGCTTTAGGTTTATGGGAACCTATGATATTGACCCATGTTATTCATGTGGAATCGAGCCTATTTAAATTCCAATTAAATGTGTATGATCCCAACAATTTTAATCCTTTTATATATTTATTGAATTCCTAAAAATTTCATTTTAATAATTAGTGGTTGGAAAACATGTGTTTGGCCTTAAAATCTATTTAATTTGTAACTACTATTTTTTGTTTAAATGTGTAGCTGCTATTTTTTGTTTTAGTGGGTGATATTTTAAAATTTACTATAATAATTTTTTCATATCATATATTTAAATATGAAAATTATATTATTTTAACTTTACACTTTATTTATAGAGATTAAATCGAACTAGATCCATCTTAACTCCAGATCTATGAAGTGTCTAGAGGGATCAAATCTTTCCAAGTGTAAACCATTCAAGTTTTGCATTAAAAAAATAGGTTTACACTTGGAGAGATTTGATCCTTCTCGGTGTTTGATAAATTTGGAGTTAAAATTAGTTTACACTAGTAGAGAACCAAATACAATGAAAATTTTAACATAAAATCGAAATAAATTTGAAACATAAATTAAAACAAAAAGTACTAAAAAACTATAGAAAAAAAGAAAAATTGACACCAATTCCAACAATCCATGATGAGATTATGCAACAAATTTGATGTGCATAAAATTGCAAGTGGCCAGATAGTAGTACCCTCTTCTTCCCACGAAAATGAGGCAAATCCCTAATGCAACCAAACCCTAAAGAAAGGGAAAGACATGCATTCCTATAACAAACATGTGGCATCAAGCAAAATATGAATAGGGAGCCATTTCATAATCCACCTCATAATGTACGTTTTAATGTACGTTTCATTATGTGCGTTTTACAAAGTCAAAATGTATGCACTTTTTAAAAACCCACATTTCAGTGCAAGTGAATCTTCATATGTCGTCAATAATAAATTTCACAATAAATATTTAATCATACTTTTTAATTTAAATGTGGTTTAACTAGCAATTGCACCAGATGTTGCAAAGGAAAATCTTCATATGCCATCAATAATAAATTTCACAATAAATATTTAATCATACTTTTTAATTTAAATGTGGTTTAACTAGCAATTGCACCAAATGTTGCAAAGGAAACGTCATAAGGAATTAGCGTAGGAAAGAGTAGCATTAAACTATTACTCTTCCTTGATGACAATGAAAGTGTTAGAAGATGTTGCCAAAGGGTGTAAGTAGAATTTTGGATCTTAGTTAAAGAAGGAGGTCTCAAAATTTTCATCATTGACATGACAGGAGTATCCACAGTATGAGGCTCTCTCTTTTTGGTTATTTAGGGTAGTTGCCAAAGAATGCATTGCAAAGATAGAAAAGATCTCTATCCTTAGTAATTATTGACTAGAAGATGCTAATTTGGTCTTTTGGTTAAACATCCATATGTATTTTCCTGGTAACACTTGTGTTTGAAGTATTTTCCTACTTGAATGGTTGGAATTTATCCACACCCTATTTGAATATGCCAACTTTATTTGGGATTCAAGATTTCTTGCAATTGATATAACTCTCTTGGGTTTCATTCAGATCCATTTACATTGTTCCCCCAATTCAAACTCTAGCAAACATTTGTATCATTTTGTTTTTTATCACTCTATGGACAAGATCATAGTGACCTGCATCGAATGATTTTGGATAGATTATAAGAAGTTGAAGCCAAAATATGCATCTTTTGAACTCAAGGATGTTGAAAGCAACAATCACTATATATAATAAAATTAATGATTTTCATTTTCCAAAATATCAAACAATATCTCATTTCCATCTTCAGTGCAATTCTCTATGTGGAAGGGTATAAATGTAAAATCATATGATTGGAATCTTCATTTCCATATTGGGTGTAACTATCTCTTGATTGATTAACATTTATAATGAAATTAGAAAAAAGTTACAACAATCACTATATATAGTAAATGATTGCAATTATCTATGTGGAAGAAGGGTATAAATGTAAAATCATATGATTGAAATCTTCATTTCCATATTAGGTGTAACTATCTCTTGATTGATTGACATTTATAATGAAATTCAAAAAAAAGGTACAACAATCACTATTTATAGTAAATTATTTTCACTTTCCAAAATATCAAATATTCATTATAAATATTCTATTTATAATGATAGAATATTTATGCAATAAATTTATAAAATTATGATAACAATTAATAGAATATTCTTGCAATAAATTTATTGATTGGAATTTATAATGAAATTCAGAAAATGTGCAACAATCACTATATAATAAAATTAATGATTTTCATTTTCTAAAATATCAAACAATATCCCATTTCCATCTTGGGTAGAATTCTCTATGTGGAAGAAGGGTATAAATGTAAAATCATATGATTGGAATCATAATTTCCATATTGGGTGTAACTATCTCTTGATTGATTGACATTTATAATGAAACTCAGAAAAAGGTACAACAATCACTATATATAGTAAATGATTTTCACTTTCCAAAATATCAAGCATCTCAGATTACTCTATAATAATGAATAGAATATTTATGCAATAAACATATTAAATTATGAATACAATTAATAGAATATTCTTCCAATAAATTTATAGAATTATAATTACAGTGTTATTGGACCTTATGGCTGCCAATATACAAAAGGATAACATGTTTTGAATGAATGTTGCATATCAAACACTGTCAAACTTGGTCAATGACATAATTTCCATGGCTCTACGATTGTTTCCAGATGCAATCTAGTCACAGACTCATCCACAGATGGACCATGACAAATTTTCAATTTGGCCAAGGCTTTTGAGTCCCACAGACCTTTTCTTATTTCCTGCAACATCTCTACTACCTCCCTATCTGACTGCTTATAAACATGGGTTAATTCAATTTTCTTGTCAAAACACTCATCCCAGCAATATGTTTCAAAGGAAAAGAACTTGTCCAGGTTCTGACGCATCACCAGTGGAAGTTGGAAGAAATCCCCTGTCACCATAATCTGCAACCCACCCCACACCCATTTCCCATTTGATGGTTGCCTCATATTATTGGCAACATAATTCAACTGATAAAAAACTCTCCATCAATCATGCTTATCTCATCTATAACCAATGCCTTGGAATTTTTCCATCTGTTAACATTTTTGTTTTTCTTTTCAATCAATGTCAACAGTCCTTGCTCAATCACAGCAAATGGTGGAGCTCCAGCAAAGGAATGTAGAGTCATGCCATTCAAATGGCATGTTGCAATCCCTGTTGAGGCTGTTACAAAGACAGAGCCTAGACCATGCAATTTCTTCAAGATTTTTACTACAAAATTAAGAAGATAGCTCTTGCCTGTGCCTACAGAGCCTGTAAGAAATACAGATTCCCCTCTTGAAACAACATTCAGAATTGTCATCTGCTCATTGGATAATGTAATGTGTCCCTTCGAATGGTCCTCCAACATTCTCATCATGTCCTTCCATTCTAGATGTTTTCTCCATTAATTGGCATTTATAATGAAATTCAGAAAATGTGCAACAATCACTATATATAATAAAATTAATGATTTTCATTTTCCAAAATATCAAACAATATCCTATTTCCATCTTGGTAGTATTTCTCTATGTGGAAGAAGGGTATACAAGTAAAATCATATGATTGGAATCATAATTTCCATATTGGGTGTAATTATCTCTTGATTGATTGACATTTATAATGAAACTCAGAAAAAGGTAGAACAATCACTATATATGGTAAATGATTTTCACTTTCCAAAATATCAAACATCTAAAATTACTCTATAATATTGAATAAAATATTTATGCAATAAACCTATTAAATTATGATTACAATTAATAGAATATTCTTGCAATAAATTCATAGAAGTATAATTACAACGTTCTTGGACCTTATGGCTACTAGTATACAAAGGGATAACATGTTTTGAATGAATGTTGCATATCAAACACCGTCAAACTTGGCCAATGACATAATTTCCATGGCTCTATGATTGTTGGGTTTGAAATTGAGACATCATTATGGCTATGAGTTATCTCAATCATTAAACCACAGGGATCAAACACAACAAATGCATCTCTGCAAAATTTGTTCGAACTGAGATGAAGAAGAACAACAAAAAGAAGCCCAAATCAAGATTTCAAGAGAAAAAAATAGGGGTGAGAAGAAAATAATACCTAAAGGCTTCACGCTTGCTCAAAATTGTGAGCCAATTCATTCCCACCTGTGCACCCATCAGAGATAAAATCTCAAACAACATTCTGCATGATGGAGTTGAAAGTAATTAGTTCCAAGATTTTTAGTTTTGAACTTGATAAGCTAAGAGCTCAAACCTACCACCATGGTTATTCAACACCAATCTCACAACAATTATGAAGTAGAAGAATTAGAAAGCCGATGATAAAAGAGCCAAAAAGAATTTCCACATACTTTTCATCATGCACAGACACACCCCATTCTAGATCGTGATAAGCTACATAAGTTGGATCTATAAAAATGCAAGAAGAAAGATGCCCAAATCAAGATTTCAACAGAAAAAAATAGGGGTGAGGAAAAAGTAATACCTAAAGGCTTCACACTTGCTCAATATTGTGAGCCAATTCTTTCCCACCTATGCACCCATCAAAGATAAAAGCTCAAATACTTGTCATCATGTGCAGGTACACCCCATTATGGGTTGTGATAAGCTACATAAGCCGGATCTACAAAAATGCAAGAAAATAAATATTGGGGTGGTCCATATAGCAAGTAGTTCCAATGCAACAATGTTAATAGTAGGTGGAGACTTGTCACTGGAGGTAGAGTCTTTAGACTGAACAAGTTTGTTGTTACTTGACAACAACAATAGCTCGTAACCCCAGTTTCAAATGCATCCAAGGGACCTATAATTCTTGTGAGTATGTCAACGGTCCTTTTGATATTTAATTTTCTAAGAATAGTGAAAAGATTTCAACTATTCTCTAGGTGGGCTATCCAGGAGAAGCTGGAGGAGTTGTCATTGCAAATGTGATATTTGGAGAATACAATCCAGGTAAATATTTAAACATCAAATCATTGAATTATAATTAGGACTTAGGTTATCAAATAGGTCCTTGTAGTTTTTAGCATCACATTGAGTCACACACCAAATGTTTCTACAATTTTGATACTAGCCTTGCTAATGAAAGAGGGCCAATGACTTGGAAAGGGGAGCTTCAACGAATTAGGCTACCCAATTGGGCTAAAACCCTACTAAATGTCACTAGAGAACCAGTTTTTTAAATGCTTTCTACATGTAAAGTTGAAGGTAAATCCACTAAGGCAAGGATTTATCTCTGTTGTAGGTGGTAGACTACCTATGACTTCGTATCCATAGGAGTTTGTTGTCAATGTTAACATGACCAACATGACCATGAGAGTGGATCCTGCTACAAGTTACCTTTGCAGGACTTACGAATTCTATATTGGACAAATTGTCTTTGCCTTCAGAGATGGAATGAGCTACACAAGCTTTGTGTAGGTGATGCCCTCATATGCATCTATCAATTGTCAAGTCTGGTAGTTTAGAGGTTGCACACCATTTCTTTAATAGATTTTCTATATAGGATTTGCTATTATGGAGTGTCATTATTGCAGCATATTGAATGCATGCGGGTGGAATGGAATCTCTCACACTTTTCTACAGAATGGAACAAGCAAGTGTGAAGCCATATTACATCACTATCACTAGTGTCTTGTCTCCTTGCATCTGTGCAAGTCTTTTGAAAGAGGGTTGGCCACTAGACCCCCTCTGCAGTCCCGTGGATGTCATATCCATAACTATTACTCCCATTTGAGCTCCTATCACTAGGCCAGACATTAACCCTATGAAGATTGTACTCACCAAGGATATTCACATGGTCCATAGGTAAAACATAATTTTCAATTTTAGATGAAAAGTGATTAAAGAGTTGTATTTTCAACCCATGACAGGGCTTCCTTAAGACGTTTGAAGAATCAACATAATTCTATTCTCAGAATGAGAATCACCATGAAACTTTGAATTCCTTTCATAAGATGGAATTTGCAGTTGTGAAACTGGACTCTACACAGTTGTGAGCATTCTTCTTGTATGTCCCAGCTCAGAGGATCTTCAACACAACAAGAGAATTCATGATTCTGTAGTTTGCAATGGATTGGAGTATTGGGTAATTCACTTGTAGACATGCATTTGACATCCATGAGTAAGATTGGAGACCAAGTATTTGCTACATTGTCTTTCAAAGATGTGGCCTCCTGGAATGTTGTCATTGTAGGCTGTTCTTATTATCAATATTCTGACAAGGCTTAGAACCGCTATTTTTAAATGGATAGTTCATATGCTTTACCTTATTCACTCATCTTTTTACCTACATCATATATACAACTAAATCTTTTAAGGTGTTTATATACTTTTGCATGGTAAGATCTTAGCCTGTCCATTCCAATGACCATAAGAGCCCTGCTGGGTGACATGAAGGTTGATACAATTGTTCAAACAATTAAAAATTTCAAAATTTGCTTCAAAATTTTATAACCACATTCACAAACCATTATGCACTTTGATTATGTTGTTAATTGGTCCAAGAAAACAAGAAAAATATTTCCCTCGACACACATTGCATAGTACAAATTAAATTATGAACCTTCTTATAAATCAACAGGACGGTCCTGAAACTCTGTGTAACTATTATCACATGGAAGGACAAAAAAAAAAGTTTTGAGTTTATCCCGAAGCGACCCGTGCTGGAAGGCACATGTTACATTGTCTCAAAATTAAATAGTAATAAGACAATTATTGCACAAAGTAGTTGAGGATTACAAACCCTAACACCACATTCGTAAAGGAATTTTTCTTTAATGTCTGTAACCCTAAATGT
This sequence comes from Pinus tabuliformis, assembly GCA_031772625.1. Classification (NCBI taxonomy): domain Eukaryota; kingdom Viridiplantae; phylum Streptophyta; class Pinopsida; order Pinales; family Pinaceae; genus Pinus; species Pinus tabuliformis. The sequence goes on along the minus strand of CM062808.1, from coordinate 811,830,860 downwards.
GAGAGCCTCAGAAGAGAAAAAAAACCCTAGCTTAGGGATTACAAATTTTCAGATTCCCAAGTGATGCTCAAAGTACCAACCTATATGAATTATGAATAGTTGAATTAGAAGTGGGCCAGTGGCCAATATTTTTAATTAGATCCTAATTGAAAATGGTGTCACAAGTGGAAACAACAATACCTAGTCATAGTAGAAACCAATGGCAAGCCATAGATGCAGTAAGCCGAATAATGGGCTGGAACTTAAATGTCGAATGCAAAACTTATTTGGACAAAGGGTTATAAGAGTGCTTACCTGGGAAGTAGTCGGAGTGAGCAAACGTCAAATTACATCATCTGCAACAACAATATATGAAGGTTGTTCTGACATTGATTAATTTCTTGTGCCATTGCATTGTTGCTGGTAAGCATTGTTTACCTATTGTCAATAGATATAAGAAATTGATACAAAAAATAGCACAGGTCAAGAAGTTAGGATTTCTTATTTCCCTTTTAGAAAGTCATGATTTATCAGTACATACTACAAGAATTGATGCTTATGACTTGCTGAAAGGATGATCCTATGTTGAGGACATTCAAGTTGAACTACCTATGTTACCCATTGATGTTGTCTTGAAGGTTCAGAACCAACTGTCGACATTTCCTTTCGCTGCAAATGGACTGCTCAAATGACTAGTCATTAACTACTAAAGAATATCAACAAGGGAATCTAAACAGTCGTGGCAATAAAAATAAAACATTTTTATGAGGATGAGAGGATTATAACTCTTCCCCCTTTCTCCAGAACAACAAGGCACGAAATGCTATCGACCTGAAAAGCTTGATAAAAAAATTTTCCTTGTATTTTCATCTGAGAATGGCAGAGAAATCCATGGAAGTCCCCCTTGTCTGATAGAGATCACGCTCATTGTCTGGAGGCAAGAAATACAGGTCAGACGGGTGTAGAGTAGTTGCAATAAGGATGTGGGAAAACCCTCACCGCTGAAACACATAATCAGAATTGTATATGAAGATGACATCTACGCAAAGGGAAAACATAAACCGCATGTGTTAGTGCAATTCAAATCAACATACTAGCACAATCTAATCATCTAATGATGGATCAAACGACACAAATGGATGACAGGAGTGCAAAGAGGGGAGTTGGTTTTAGAGGGAAACACCTTACAATGTAAATATAGGATTTAGACATGCAAGGAAAGTTATTATTTGAAACTTTATCTATTTATTGAGTCGAGAAGCTCATTCTACAACCTAGTATGAGGGTGTTATGTAAGTATGTCTGTGTTAAACATGGAGTTGACACTTGTACTTCTTAAAATTTCTATAAATAGAAAAACAATGCAAGCTATAATAAAACACAAAAACCAATATGATATGCATATTTAATCAGTTTTCCATATGATGTAATATAATTTCATGTAAAGTAATTAGAAGTTAAAAAAATGTGAGTAAGATGTTTAAACCTTATACTTTCAATAAATATTTCAACATGGGATCTATGTTAACTAGTTTATGTCAATATAAAGTTCATATATAAAAAAATATTAAAAGAAAATATTTTAATAGTGTATATAATAAAATATTCAATGTGGACTTAAAAATATATAAATAAGAAAAAAATCATTTTAAATTAAGTATATATCATATAAAGTTATTTTAAAAAATAATTTTTTAGGTCTTTTTATAGTTTGGTATTTTTATTTTAAATAAACCCTCCCTAGGATTCATCCATGTTCCCAAACAGAACCAAGAAAATTACCGCTATTCTTTCTTATCTTCTTGGTTACAATTCTGATAAATATGTAAATGAAGCCATGATAGGTTTCTTATCTATCTTTTCTGTTGATTCCAAACCCATTGTTCTCTATAATTTTAGCCAATTTATAGCTGAGGCCATCCATGAACAATTTGTCCAATTTAATACTGAAGAAGTATTCAAGTATGCTTCAATACTTGTATATTTTTTTATATACTTTCAAGGAGACAAATTTCCATTCACCTTGCAGAAGTTAGATGAAGAAGGCAATCAAAAATCAGTGATATTTTGGACTTCTATGGGAATGAAAGAGAAGGAAGAATTTACATATAAATAGTTCATAGAATTGTTTGTTCATCCAGCTATTAATCTTATGAGCAACACTCCAATACCAAGAATCAGTGATGAAATTGTGAAAGTATTGCAGCTGGTTGATCAAGCCACAACAGGAGATTGGTATCTTTACCAAAACTATACAGAAATCAAAGTCTATGGCTGTGAGCTTCCACCCTACAAACTTCCTAAGTACCTCCCTATCATAATTTTTGCATTGGAATATATTAGGCAAAGGTTAAATGTAGATGAAGTACATTTTGTGGCTACAAAGAAGAAATCACAATTCAAGCTAAAGGCTTAGGTTGGTCCATTCATCTATAACACTAGGGCAGCAGGAGAAGAAGCAGACAGGGTATTGAAGAAAATGAAGTTTGGTCTCAACTTCGCTTGTTCTTATGACCCAATGGGAGCAATTTCAAAACTCGAGGTTGAAAATAAGTTTACTCCATACCACCACATAGCCAGGCTTGAAATAGAGCAGTACAAAAATTAGTTAGAATGGAAGGAGAACACCCTTCAAGAAGCTGAAGAACAGGCAGTCTCTACTTCAAATGTACAAACTCCACTTGCACAGGAAAAGACAACTAAACGAGGAAGGGAAGAACAATCATCCCCTACAACTGAAGCATCAAGCCAGGGCTTTAGAATTGTACATAGAAAGAAGAGACCTAGGATCTTTGTGAAAGTTAGTGCAACAAATGAGTCACAAAAAACAACATTTGATGGACTTGGAGAGACTTTTCTTTTTACACAGTCTGGTGGACAATATACTCAGTCCCCCACTCATTCCACTACTTCTCAGGAACAACAGGTGATTTAGACCAGTGGAAGCAATCAGAAGGACAAAGAAGATGATATCTTTCATGTCTTCAGTGAAATTAAGAAGAAGAATGAGGAATTGAAGTTGAACACTTATACTCAATTCTGGAAACACTCTTCTAGTTCTCAAGCTAGACTTCTTTCAATCTTTGACTCTAAAAAGGGTAAGATGTAGATGGCTTTCTTACAAGCTCAAATTCCACAGCCCAGGACTCCTGCACATTATCAGAAGCAAACCTCCTTTGAGTTTAATGTAAAATATGTACATCCAATTGACCAAATTGAGATGCACAAACAGACTGGCCAAATGATTTCTTCCACTTTAACTCACACTGCCATGAGTTTTTCAAAGTTGCAAGTCACCTTGGCCAATACACAGTCACAACTCAAGTTGGAAAAAGTTTCCTCACTGGCAAAGGACACCAAGATCAAATATTTGGAAGATCTAGTGTTGAAGATGGGATATGATCCCTCAAATATAAATGCTGCATAAGAACTTGTTAGGAAGAAAAATGATGAGCTCTTAGCATTAAGGAAGCACCTCAAACTGCTAGCTTCTGAGGACCCAATGACTAAGCAGATTGAAGAAACTGAGACTTAGAAATTTGACATGATGAAGCTCATCATGGAACAAAATTTGCAAATAAAATAGATGGAGGAACAAATGGAGAAATTGGTCAAAGAGAAAGAGGAAGTTGTGAAAATGGCTCAAATTCCAATGGATGTAATTCATCTTGCAGCAGTCTCTATAACCAGAGTTTCTACTTCAGGCACAACAACAACTACAGGTACAACAGAAGGAGTTGAACAACTTACTGAAGCTGTTTAGAACCTGTCTATTCAGATAGTAGAAATCAAGAAGTTGCAAGATGAACTGAAGGAATTACAACATATGAAAGAAATTGCAGACAGTTCACATGCAGTTGAGTTGCAAAGGGAAAAAGGTCAAATTGAAGTATTGCATAAAGAAATCAAAGAATCTTACCTTTGAAACAAATTGGGTTTGGAAAAGGAGATTTTATGGGAAGAGATTACTGAATCAATCAAGGATATTTGGCCTTATATCAAGATAATCTTTGATAAAAAAAGACTTCTTGGATAAAGCTTGGGAAGCTATTGAAACTATCTCCAAGGAACTTGAGGACATGCCAGAAGTTTCCACTAAGATAATCAAGTTTCTAAATTCTAAAGACAGTTATGAGCTTGAAGAATTAGGTATAACTGATAGGAAAACAACCATATTGGAAGTGAAGAAGATCATTACAAAGAAAAACCTCATTCTTCAGTTGGAGGAAGAATGCAACAGTGTTAATGTCATAGTTCAATTATAAATGATAAATTACTACCCATTGAAGATTATGTTCGAAAGCTTACAGAGGTTGCCACTAATGCAGCTTCAGTTTCAAACATAAGAGGTGCAACAACACCAAGGGTTGTGCTGAATGCACTCAGAGATACCTTTTTCATCCTAAATGAAATCAGACATATATTTTTAGTAAAACCCACTTTTACTAAATATACAGAGATGGATGAAGTTTATCGAAGGGTAACTAAGTTATCTATCCCAAATAAGAAACATTGGGAACAGTTAACTAATTTACTTGACTGAAAGGAGGATCAAACAACATTCAGTATTTCCAAGAACAGTCATCAATAGTTCAACAGTTTTCAGCTTTTCTAGGAACAATCATCAACAGCTCAACACCAAAATAGTGACAGATCGACTATCAGTTTATATTCCTGATTTTGTATTGATCTATTTTTGTAAATTTCTTTAAGATATTTTCTTAGCTCTAAGATTGTATAAATAACTCCCTTCCACGAGTTATTAAGGGTTGCACCCTTGAAGAAACATTTGTAAGCATTAAATGTACTTGGCTTTTTCTGAATCATTAATAGCAAAGCAAAGGATTTTGAGTTTTGATTCATACAGTTTTGTGTTCCCTGTAAGTTTTCCAGTTTTCATTCACTATGTTCTTTCTTCATATTCTTAGGTTTTACAAAGATAAACATGTAGGAATAGTTATGTTTCAATTTACTCCTATAAGCTTCTTAAGTGATCATATTTAAAGACAATGAATTATATAAACTGTTTGTTTAACTAATTCCCTCTAAACCATAAAATCATCAACTTCTTTTGTAATATTAGGCATACTCTGTTAAACTTTCTGAACATTGTTTGAAGGTTTTCTTACATATGGCTATTTAATTTTCTTTTTGAAAATCATAATAGCCATATCATCTTTCAATTTCTGCTCATCACTAAATAAGCTATATCACTTTGTGGATTTTAATAGCATCCCTCTGTTTAAATATTAATATTATTAAAAAAGGTTAGGCATGACTGTTTTAAATCTGTTTCATACTGTTATGAAACCAGCGCACAAAAAGATAGAAAAGATAGATCAACGCCTTAGAAATAAGCCTCTTCAAGGGGGAAACCTCCTTTACATTACACAATGAACAATTCTTGGATGATACAAATGACAAGACCTCCTTTATATATATAGGAGTCTAAGGGGTCATAATATAATCAGAGCCGACATAACAATAATAATGTAAGGGCACAACAATAACAATAGTGGGCTTCTATGGGGCACAATAATAACAACATGGGTACTACATGAGCACAACAATATAATAAGGGGGTTGTACTAATAATAATAAGGGGTTACACTAGTAGTATAGGGACCTAACATGCCCCTCTCCTTCAAAAAGTGTTGTCCTCGACGCTTGAGTAGTTCTGGATGCTTCTGTATTAAATTATCATCCTTCCATGTGGAATCTTAAGCGGGTAAGTTCTTCCACTTGATGGGATACTCTGAAATTGATTGATTTCGTAGTTGTTGACTTCTCGGTTCTGTGAATTCTTTAAGTTCCAATATGATTTTTCCTTCCTTGTCAAGTTCTGGAAATATTGTTGGAACTGGGATCTTCGACAACTTTTGAATGAGTTCCCACCCTGCTTCGCCATTCTTCCATTCATCCCTTGCTTTGTTTGTCAAATTTGGTTGGATAATTATACCAACCTCTACCATTTCTACAACCATATGTTCAATTTCACTCCTTCGGGCATATGGATATCTATAACGCGTGATGTTTGGAGGAACAATTCTTGGAATCAAATGAATAGCATGATCATTATCACGAATATGTGGGAGACCTTTGGGAGTCTCAAATACCTTGGAATGATTGTCCAAGACTTTTTGGAGATCTGGAGAAATAGATGATTTCGATGTGGGAATCAGTATCGAACATAATTGTGCAATTACGCCTCATTGTTCTTTCTTTAGAAGCTTTGTCATTCCATTAGATCTGATTATCTTTCCTGGTTTCCCTGTGATACCCATTAATTCAACTTCCTTTCCTTCTGAAGAAAATTTCATGAAAAGGTCTTGAAAATTAAAAGCTATTGTACCCAAGGATTGTAGCCATTAGACTCCTAGCACAACATCATCACCACCCATTGGAATGGAAAGCACTGGAATATTCAATACATATTCTCCCATGGATAGCTTGATATTATGGCACTTTCCAGAGCAATTTATGGTTCCTCCACTTACAACCGTCACTTGACACTCTAGTGTTGGATATAGGAAGCAATTCAATTTCTTGGCTATCTTACAATGAATAAAATTATGGGTACTACCTGAATCAATCAACACTATTACCTTTTTCCTCTTGATATGTCCTTCTATCTTTATAGTTTGAGGAGTGGTATTTCTGACCAATGCATTACAATATATGGTCGGATTCATTTCTTCTTTCTCTGGGGTTAGTTCCTGGTGAATATCCTTTTCTTTTGATGTTTCTTGATACTTTTCTTCTTGATATTTCACTGCTTGAACCTTATTATTCTCGATATGTCCTTCTATCTTAAGAGTTTGAGGAGTGGTAATTCCTGCCATTACAATACAAGATATGGTCGGATTCATTTGTTCTTTCTCTAGGGTTGGTTCCTAGTGTATATCCTCTTATTTTGACGTTTCTTGATCCTTTTCGTCATTAGGAGGCCTTTCTTGTAGCAGCTTTGTCCCACCTTTCTTCAAATCTTCCATGTCTTTCTTCAAATCTTCCATGCCTTTCTTCCAATATGTTTTCATACCATTGATATCAACCTCCATGGCATAGATAAAATTATTTATCTTTTGCTTCTCTAGAATATCATTTACCCTTATATTCAATATTTGAAAGTCCTCAATGTGCTCTGCCATTGAACCCTTTTATTTGAGATTTATCAATTGGCTAAAGAAGGTGTTGCTCTTGTATCCTCATAATGTGCCATCATTTCCTCCATGAAAATTGGCCACGTGACAAGTGGTTTACGAGAACAAATCTCTTTATACCATAAAAATTGATTCAGTTCTAAATAATTAGATGTAACACGTACCTTTTGTAACAGTGTTACACCATGTAGATCAAAATATTTCTCCATCTGTATTATCCAATTTACCAGATCCTTTCCATCAAACTTCCTCATATCGTCTTTTCTTGATTTTAGGAGCTCGATATTGAAACAACTGTAACTCTGTAATTTCAGATCTTTAAGTTCTCAAATTTTTGCCAGTGATAGTAGTCTAAGTCCTCTTTCTAATTCCACAAGTCTGATCACAATTGGATTCTTGAAGAAAGAGTTACTCCCAATCTCCTGTGATAACCTAATTAGAGACTAGTTCAGTAAAGCGAACTTGTACTACGTGCCTCGCATCACTATTTCGCCCTTAGGTTCTGAAACTGATACCCAACAAACTATAATCCACCTTCTTTCTTTCACGTTTTACGAAATTTGAATCAGATGATGAGAGAGAGAGTTATGACAATTTTCCCAAGATTACCTGTTTAGAATGTAATTCAGGAGTTTGTAGAAACCTTAAATGTCTTAGACTGTATATCAGAAAATATAAAAAAACAAGATCTGAAATTTGGGCCCAAGCTTCACCAAGTTTTTGGCTCAAATGCATTTTAATTTCAGAGTCTGGAACTTTGTAGAAAAACATTTATAGCGAAAATTCCATGATGACCTGTTTGAGATGGAATTCTGGAGCTTGCAAAAACCCTAACTTCCTTAGATCATATCTCCAAAAATTTAGCGACACAAGATCTTAAATTCGGACCCGAGGTTCAACACTATGTTGTCTCAAATGGGTTTTTTTTAGCTTCTGAAACGTCGCTGAAAAAATGTTATAGCGAAAATTCCATGATGACCTGTTTGGAGCAGCGAAACCCTAGAATCCAAAGCTCTGATACCAAATGTTATGAAACCAGCTCACAAAAAGATAGAAAAGATAGATCAACGCGTTAGAAATAAGCCTATTCGAGGGGGAAAACTCCTTTACATAACACAAATGAACAATTCTTGGACGATACAAATGACAAGACCTCTTTTCTATATATAATAGTCTAAGGGGTCATAATATAATCAGAGCCGACATAACAATAATAATGTAAGGGCACAACAATAACAATAGTGGGCTTCTATGGGGCACAATAATAACAATATGGGTACTACATGGGCACAAAAATATAATAAGGGGGTTGCACTAATAATAATAAGGGGTTACACTAGTAGTATAGGGGCGTAACACATACATTGGTCCTCCAAAATTAAAACCAAACCCCCAAAACAAATATCTTAGATGCCCTGGCATGATAGCTGACCATTATCATCTCAGAGACATAACACCTCAGAAGACAAGAAAAGCCTAGCTTAGGGATTACAATTTTTCAGATTCCTAAGTGATGCTCAGAGTACCAACCTGTAAGAATTTTGAATAGTTGAATTGGAGGTGGGCCAGTGGCCAATATTTTTAATCAGATCCTAGTCAAAAAAGGCGTCACAAGTGAAAACAACAATACCTGGTCATAGTAGAAACCAATGGCAAGCCATAGATGCAGTAAGTCGAATAATGGGCTGGAACTTAAATTTCGAATGCAAAACTTATTTGGATAGAGGGTTATAAGAGAGCTTACCTAGGAAGTAGTCGGAGTGAGAAAATGTCGAATTACATCATCTGCAACAACAATATCTGAAGGTTGTTCTGACATTGATTAATTTCTTGTGCCATTGCATTGCTGCTAGAAAACATTGTTTACCTATTGTCAATAGACATGACAAATTGATGCAAAAAATAACACAGGTCAAGAAGTTAGGATTTTTTATTTCCCTTTTAGAAAGTCGTGATTTATCAGTACATACTACAAGAATTGATGATTATGATTTGCTGAAAGGATGATCCTATGTTGAGGACATTCAAGTTGAACTACCCATGTTACCCATTGATGTTATCTTGAAGGTTTAGAACCAACTATCGGCATTTCCTTTCGTTGCAAATGGACAGCTCAAACGACTATTCATTAACTACTAAAGAATATCAACAAGGGAATCTAAACAGTCGTGGCAATAAAAATAAAACTTCACTACCAGGATGAGAGGATTATAACTCTTCCCCTTTTCTCTAGAACAACAAGGCACAAAATGCTATCGACCTAAAAAAACTTGATCAAGTTTTTTTCCTTGTATTTTCATTTGAGAATGGTAGGGCAAGCCATTGCAGTGCTCCTTTTTCGATCAAGATCGCGCTCATTGTTTGGCGGCAAGAAAGACAGTGCGGACATGCGTAAGGTAGTTACAATAAGGATGTGGGAAAACCCTCGTCGTTGAAACACATAATAGGAATTGTATACGGTGATGACATTTGCACAAAGGGAAAACATAAACCGCTTGTGTCGGTGCAATTCAAATCAGCGGACTAGCACAATCTGATCGTCTAACGATGGATCAAATGACAAAGAGGGATGACAGAAGTGCACGAAGGGGAGTTGGTTTCAGAGGGAAACGCCTTACGATGTAAATATAGGATTTAGACATGCAAGGAAAGTTATTATTTGAAACTTTATCTATTTATTGAGCCGAGAGGCTCATTCTACAAACTAGTATGAGGGTGATATGTAAGTACATCGGTGCTAAACATGGAGTTGACACTTGTACCTCTTAAAATAAAAATAAACTATTCTCTAAATAGAAAAACAATGCAAGCTATAATAAAACACAAAAACAAATATGATATGTATATTTAATTAGTTTTCCATATGATGTAATATAATTTCATGTAAAGTAATTAGAAGTTAAAAAAATGAGAGTAAGATGTTTAAACCTTATAATTTCAATAAATATTTCAGCATGGGATCTATGTTAACTAGCTTATGTCAATATAAAGTTCATATATAAAAAATATTAAAAGAAATAGTGTATATAATAAAATATTCAATGTGGACTTAAAAATATATAAATAAGAAAAAAATCATTTTAAATTAAGTATATATCATATAAAATTATTTTAAAAAATAAGTTTTTAGGTCTTTTTATAGTTTGGTCTTTTTTTAGGTATACGTTTTTTTGGTTAAAATCTAACAAATATTTTTTAGAATTACAATATAATTAAAAAATACACTTTAAACAATAAAAAATTACACATTGTATTTTGCACTTCAAAAAAATTTGCAAAATAAAATTAATTCCTAATTTACAAGAAACTATAAATATGCAAATATCTTTCATTCTCAATGATAAAATTGAAATTTTTAAAATGGGAAAAATATTATTTGAAACTCATCTATTCATTTATAAGAAACAATGAATATGCGAACAACTTTGAAATTTTTAAAATTTGTAATTGCAAAAAATAATGTATTAACTTCCCATGGAGCTTCGTGCTGTACAAGTACTGGCTCCCATTGATGGGAGACAAAACTGCCGACCATTGGTTTAGCCTTTTGCGTGTGATGGGAATAGTTAACCGACAAAACGCTGGGGTTTTGTCACAGAGTAAGAAAGTCGATTTATCGCGTGTGATGGGAATAGTTAACATACAAAACGCGGGGGTTTTGTCACTGAGTAAGAAAGTCGATAAAAAGAATCCGGTTAAACGTAAAAGAATTGTGGCGCGATGCACTTAAAAGAATGGTCAGGTCATGGATTTAGCAGTCAACATCGTTGATGGACTGATTAAGAAGCCAAAGAGAGAATGATCTGGTCCTCTGATTCCTTCTCTGCTTTACAGGTCAATGTAGCCGGCTTCATCGTGGTGTAAGGAGCCAGGCTGTTGAATCTGTACTCGCACCAAAAACATTGATCAAGTTAATACGTTTCCTTATTCAAACTTCTAAATACTGGGAGAATAAATGGTTGATGGTTTAGTTTGATTAGGTACCTCTCCTTTCGCTTTCGGAGGAAGCTTTGCACGGATAATTTCCTGGCTATTTCCAGGCCTGCACGCGTAACACGGAAACCATGTTAGAAACAATTCTATATTTTCAAATCCTTTCTATCTTTCGCCTTCTATGAAGCCCTAATTCTTCAGTATAAAATAATGTGCTTTACGCGTCTTACCTACTGGCAGTGTTTGAGGTCGTATAACATTGACAGTGTTCGATGCAGGTTTGGCAGGCAGTGTTTTCGATATTTGTTCGATTTTACTGCTGGAAATCGTAGATTTTCTTGTGTTTTTCAAGCTATTAGCGCTAGCAAGCTTCATAATGCCTTGAGCCTGCCAAGAAAACGGAAAAAATGTTTCGTCAGAAATAAAATAAAGCAAAAAGGACTAAAGATTCAAACATTTTGTGAAAATTTACATAAATTTGCTGTTAATGCATTAAATTTATTGGTTGGACTGAATAATACCTTTTCAGCCGACACATTGTAAACATTCATCGCTCCGTTATAAAAAATACCGAGTTGAGCTATAGACTGTTGCTCAGGAGCTTTTGCTGGAACAGATCTGCGAAAAATAGTGCAGAAAACAGAAAGTTAGCTCGCACAGACAGGAAGAATTCCGAAAAAAAAAATGACAAATATATGGACATGAAAATACCTCGAATTCGGATCAGTTTGGCTGATTGCAAAAGGCAAAGTTATTTTATTTTCTGTAACTAAGGGGTTAGAAACGAGACAGGAACCGGGCTTTATGGGAAACAATTCCAACATTTTATTGTGACTCGATGCCTCAGATTGTCCATCGAAGTCCTCGTCCTTACGATTGACAGGAGCAAAATCAGCCTTCTTGTCCTCGGAAAGTCTGATCGATGAAAGCACCTTTTGCATCATCTCCGGTTTTATTCGCGAAAGGTCTTGTACGACTGTTGCATTCATCAAGAACAGATACAATATCAGCCAAAATATTCTACCAGAACAAGAACGGAAGGAAAATTAAAGTAAAGATGACATATTGCATTGACCGATTTGAAAATAAAGCTGCAAGACAAATTCAAGGCGTTTGGAAAAGAAAGAATACATCTCGGCTTGGTTAGCTGTTTTTCAGGGACGAATATCAAACTAGCACTGTCATTCACGACTGTTCTTTTTGCTTCGGAGGCGTTCTGAACGCGTAGGAACTCTGAAGCCATATCTGCACTTGTTGACCTAGATTGTAAAGTCAAACACATAGAAACTCGATTTCAAATTTCGACTGAAATCTACCTTTTCCCAAATCTCTGCTACTACACGGGATCAATCGAAACGCCTAATAAATGGAAGCAATTCTCCATAATCCGTGGTGAATAAGAAAATAAATAATTAGCATTCAGAGTTGGGATTAGATCAGTGGAAGAGGCTGCCTTGCAAGTTGCAGCTATGTATTCCGCATGTGGATATTTTTTTCCCTTGAAACTCCAAATCGTAAGAGCCACGTTCCTGGTGTGGATTCCACTATAGAAGTCCGGTCGAAAACCTCCACAACCATTTCGAAATCTGGAAAGTTCTGGATAGACAACACGTTACATAACATAAATCATTGTTAAATTAGAAGAAAGAGTCGAGGACGCTTTTAGCGACATGTTAAATGCGCGACGGAGAATGGGCGTGAGTTGGCCGTGACGATAAATGAACGAATTGTGGCGGTCGATGAGAACAAGTGGGCGAGTATGTCTATCTGTCATCCATGTTCACCCTTTTGCCGTCCAGGGTGGAGCAGGCCAGACTTTGATGTGTCCGTTACGAACGTGTAATTTGTGGTCGTAGCACCAAACGTAATGTACAATTTTACACGGATGTCACGGAACGAATACCATCGCCCACGTGATTTACAGTTTTCCAGGGCTGTCACGGAACGAATACCATCGCCCACGTGATTTACAGTTTTCCAGGGATGTCACTGAACGAATACCATTGCCCATCTCTAGCACGTCACAAAAACAGAAAAGAACATAAGAGTGAATAGTGGGACTCTGGGAAATTCAAAATTAGAAAATTTGGGGATTTGATGGAGATTTACGTTGTATTTTTTAATTTAATTGTAACTTTTTATTTTTATTTTTATGTGTTTTTGTGACAATGTTGTGATCATTGTTTCAGAATGTTTTTCCTTTTAACACACATTTTAAAAAAAATTATTTCTACATGATAAAACACATTACTTTGCTGAGGACAAAGGAGGAAGGATGAAAAATATTTGTTTCAGAATGTTTTTCCTTTTAACACACATTTAAAAAAAAATTCTTTCTTACATAATAAAACACATTACTTTGCTGACGAGAAAGGAGGAAGGATGAAAAATATGTGGTTATAATTTCACAAGAGAGGAAAGAAAGGTGGCTTAGGAGACTCAAGAGGCTAAAGTCAAACAATATTATTTTAATTTATAAGTCATATCAACATTGAGAGGCTTCATGTAATATTAGTATATTATTTTAAGCCATATCAACATTGAGAGGCTTCATGTAAAGATACATGGCATCATTTATTCATGTAAATATATTCCATATATCTTGGTTATGGGAGGAAGATTTTGAATTCTTTTTAGTAAAATTGTTTTTGTTTAAATTGACATCCCATGAATATTATATGAAATTATGGGAACAGGTCTTGAATCTTGTGATAAAATATGAAATCGCTTTTTATGTAATTATAGGAAATTCTGGTCATATGTAAGGGAAATGGAAATTTTAATTAAATAATTTAATTACAGATTAGAATTCTTAGAATCTTTGGCATAGAGATTTTCTAATCGACTTGTGTTGAGGTCCTAGAGGAAAGTGAAATAGCTCAAGGCACTACGTGGCAAAGAAGGGGATCATTCCTTGGATTCTGTAGCCTAATGGGGAAAGAGATCTGGTAGCTTTGAATTGTTGTAGGAAGTTATAAACTGTGACATCTAAGAAAGTGGGTTGTGTGCGAGAATTAGAGCCAATCATAGGTGATTTCTCCCATGTGGAATTGTAGCTTCAACTTGAAGGTAGCCATGTTGCAGAAAGAAGATAGGCAACAACTATCCAATGATTGGGTGGAACATCCTTCCTTGGAGTGAGCTAGTGAATTCTACCTCTATAATAGTTGTCAAAAAAACATATGTTGTCTATGTGGTAAGAAATTTATGGACGCTATGAGCCATTATGAGCCATTTTAACTAGTGGCATGTTATCCCTCCACAATCAATCACAGTCATTGATATAAGGTCTAGCAGGAAGAACATGTGCTCCAACATAGGGATGTCCAAGACGGGACCCTGGCCGCCTATCATATCAACCAATGATAATGCATCAGTGGGAAGATGCAAGAATATAGTGGCAATTTTTTCCCATTTACGATCAAAATCATGTGAGGTGGAGGAAAGGGACCAAGTAAGAGTGGCACGCAAAAATAATTATTATAAAGTGAAGTAAAAAAGGTAAAGGGGGACTACAAAGGACCTACATGGTAGGTAAGGGACAAGAGAAGATGAAATAATAGACAAGGGTGATGACACATAGGAATTAACTACCACATCAGTAGGAACGTGTTGTACCATGTCAAAAATGAATCGATATCAATATGATAAAGTTATATTAAAAAAATATGTTTTGAGGCAAAATCTTGTTTTACCCATAGTTGGAATAGGAAAGCTCCAAACCAGGGGAAATTCTAGTGGCATGTCTACAATGAGGAGAACCATAAAAGTGTCAGTCAAGGCAATTGGTTGATTTAGCTCTAGATTTCTAGAAAATGTAAATGAGTGGTTTTTTTGGTACTTGCTGACACAAGATTTATTGATGATGAAATGTAGATTATGAATAATGCAAGTAGGCACAAAGAATCCGATAGAGTTTTTGGGAAAATTCCAAATGTTTTGGAATGGATATGCAAAAGTAAGCCAACATCCAATATTCCAAGAAATCATTTAGTGAGTTTGGAGTAATTATTAGAGGAAAAGGGATCCAATATCACCATTCTAAAATAAATTTCTTTATCAACAATTTACATCCTCAATATTTCAGGTGACTTTGTCTTACTAAAGTTGTCATGGGTTTTCTCTGTTAAAGAGATAGTAGTTTCAACAAAATTCCAAGTCTAGAAAAGTGCAAAAAGGGAGAAGATGACAATTCCAGATTGATGCATAAATTGGCTAGAGCATTTGATCATTAATTTAAGAGTTATTGTATACTCACAATCATGAGTATTTTTTGCACTCAATAGACAAATTTTATTCGGTCTACTATCTCGCTACATTTTCTTCTACAAGTAGAAAATGTTGGCTTTTAAGCATGATTATACCCTTATAAAATTTGCATAAA